>OZ030009.1:65345113-65945113 GCA_964023405.1 Apodemus agrarius | reverse complement strand
TGAGTTCTAGGTCAGCCTGGTCTACAGAGTGAGTTCCAGGACAGCCAGAACCACACAGAGAAACCCTGTCTCGAAAAACAGACAAACAAACAAACAAACAAAAAAAGAAATACAGGAAAACACAATCAAGTGAAGGAACTGAAAAAATCATCCAGGATCTAAAAATGGAAGTAGAAACAATAAAGAAATCACCGAGTGAGACATCTCTGAAGATAGAAAACCTTAGAAAGAATTCAGGAGTCATAGATGCAAGCATCAGCAACAGAGATAGAAGAAAGAACCTCAGGTGCTGAAGGAACCATAGAAAACATTGACTCAACAGTCAAAGAAAATGCAAAATGCATAAAACTGGTAACCCAAAATATCCAGAAACTCCAGGACAAAATAAGAAGACAAAACCTAAGGATTATAGGTATAGATGAGAGAAGGATTTACATCTTAAAGGCCCAGTAAATATCTTCAACAAAATTGTAGAAGAAAACTTCCCTAACCTAGAGAAAGAGATGCCCATGAACATACAAGAAGACTTCAGAACTCAAAATAGACTGGACCAGAACAGAAATTCCTCCTGGTACATAATAATCAAAACACCAAATTCACTAAACAAAGAGAGAATATTAAAAGCAGTAAGGGAAAAGGACAAGTAACTTATAAAAGCAGACCTATCAGAATCACACCAGACTTCTCACCAGAGATGATGAAAGCTAGAAGATCCTGGGCAGACCTCATACAGACTCTAAGAGAACACAAATGCCAGCCCAGCCTACTATACCCAGCAAAACTCTCAATCATAGATGGAGAAAACAAGATATTCCATGATAAAACCAAATTTACCCAATATCAGTCCACAAATCTAGCCCTACAAAGGATAATTGATGGAAAATGCCAATGCTAGGAGGGAAACTACACCCTAGAAAAAGCAAGAAAGTAATCTTCCAACAAACCCAAAAGAAGATACCCACTCAAACATAAAAATAACATCAAAAATAACAGAAAGCAACAATCACTATTCCCTAATATCTCTTAACAACAATGGACTCAACTCTCCAATTAAGACATAGACTACGGGGTGGTGGTGGTGCACGCCTGTAATCCCAGCACTCTGGGAGGCAGAGGCAGGCGGATTTCTGATTTTGAGGCCAGCCTGGTATACAGAGTGAGTTCCAGGACAGCCAGGGCTATACAGAGAAACCCTGTCTTGACAAAACCAAATCCAAAAAAAAACCAAAAACAACAACAAAAAAAGACATAGACTAACAAAATATTTCTCATGTAAATCTTCCATTTTATCAGAAAATGTTTATAATTCCCCTTTTAATTAATTTAGTAATGTTTTTATGTCTACCATTTTATCTGCATTATTTTTATGATAAACTTTATTTTAACGTCTTTCTATATAATTCCTCTATTTTATCAGAAATGTTTTCAATTTAAATCTGGTTTTATCATAAATATTTCTAATTCCATCTTCAATTAATTTAGAAAGAGTTTTTATATCTACCATTTATATGTAAAAATTTCCATGAAATAGTCAATTTTAGAGTGTTTATCTATTTATTTCTTGAATTTTACCAGAAATATTTTCGATGTAAATCTTCAATTTTATCTGAAAATGTTTATAATTCCACCTTCAATCAACTTAGAATTATATTTATGCCTATCATTTTATCTACACAATTAAATGATAATCTTTAATTTTAACATTTTTCTACATATTTCTTGAATTTTACCAGAAATATTTTCCATGTAAATCTTCAATTTTATCTGAAAATGTTTATAATTCCACCTTCAATCAACTTAGAATTATATTTATGCCTATCATTTTATCTACACAATTAAATGATAATCTTTAATTTTAACATTTTTCTATATATTTCTTCAATTTTATCAGAAATATTTTCCATGTAAATCTTCAAGTTTATCAGAAAATATTTATAATTCCACTTTCAATCAACTTAGTAATACTTTTATACCTACCATTATTATATCTATATAAAATTTTCCATGATAATCTTCAATGCTAACATGTTTTTCTATATTTTTCTACAATTTTATTAGAAACATTTTCCACATAAATCTGCAATTCTATCATAAAATGTTTCTATCCCATATTTCAATTAATTTAGCAATGTTTTACATGTCTACTTCTTTACTCTTTAATTTTCCATGAAACTTGTCAATTTTAATGTGTTTATCTGAAATATTTTCCATGTAAATCTTTAATTTTATCATAACATGTTTTTATTTCCCTTTACTTCCCTTTTCAATAAATAAAAAAGAAAAAAGTATAACTATACCAAATTATGATGCAATATATGCTACAAAATTAATTTTAATAATTAAATACATAAATAAGCAAATGAATGAAAAAACATAGATGAATAAATGAATGAACAAATTAAATAAAAGTAAATAAGTAAATAAGTAAATAAATAAATAAATAAATAAATAAGTGGAATGGAAGGATAACAAGTGGCCTTACGTATAGACACAGCAATGCACATTACTGCTGAAACATCTAGACAACTTGTTTCAATTCATGCAAAATGACTGATATTTTTGAGATGACAGAATTTGAGCAGGGAGTTTCCGTGTCCTAGTCTATGACATTCCTCTCCATTTCGGCTCAGGATTCACTCTTTCTCCTCACTCTGTCTTCCCAGCAAGTTGGCTGAGGAAGACAGGGCTCTCCAGACTTCTGCTCTGACCACCTCCCAGGCACAGGGGCTGTGTTTCTTCTCTCTCAGGTACACAGTGATCCTGTGGAAGTATTTCCTCACAGCCAGCAGGGAGTCTTCCTGGGTCAGGGGAGATTCCTGTGCCCCTGCCTGCTGCATCACACAGGCTTTGAGGTCCTTGAGCTGCTGGTGGAGGTCATTGCAGAATGAGTCTAGGAGGGTTGCATTCCAAGCAGCAGAGGAGTCCTTTGATGTGAAGAGGGTCAGGACCTGCTGGGTCAGCTCACTCAGGACAGGGATGGCTTGAGCCTTCTGCATCTGCTGGGCATCCACCTTCTCCTGAGGGAATCCAAAGTCCTTCCTGTCCTTCAGGCAGGAGAGAGGGGAGAGTCTCCTTATTTGTGCCAGGAGTGTCAAGGCTCTCTTGTTCCTGAGGTTTTGTCGCTGAAGCAGGTCACATCCTAGAGAGCCGGTTGACCAGTAGCTCATCATCACCAGGGCCATGAGGAAAGCACAGAGCCTAGCCATAGTGGATCTTGAAAATGCTGCTGATCTTCTGGGCTGTTTGGTCCTGAACCTTCCCCTCTAGGTTCTCTGAAGACCATCCTGTGTGGATGTGTCTTAAATAGGGCAAAGCACTAATTTTCATTTTCCCAATACCCTCTCCTTACTTCCCACTGGTCTTTTCACTTTCTTTACCACATTTTCTGCTTGGGTCTGGGCATTTTTCTAAACCATTTTTGTTTTCACTATTACTTTCTTTTTCACTGCTCCCCATCAAAAACTATTTTACTTTTTTTTCCCTATGATTAATTTCTAATCTGTTACACCATAGATCAACTATCATTGTTTGAAACTTACAAGTGTATTGTAAGACAATTTTTTCAGTAAAATATTCCATAAAAGTTATTGAATTTCATTCTACAATTATTTTTTAATTTATATTTCTTACAAAGATATTTATTTCATAATACAGGGTACATTGTAAATATTAATAAATTAAAAATACCCTGAAGAAAAGATATACTTTAAAAATTCTCAATATTTGAAGTTGTAAAATTGAGTTCTTCAAGTTGTCTTCTTTAAATGTAATATAAATTTATATAAAACTTAATTTCATAATCATTGTATATCAGCTCTCTATCCAATTTTAATGTAATCATGAAGATACAGGGCGCACAAAGGCTTGCTGTTAAACTTAATGAGCTTAGTGTGATTCCTGGAGCCCACAGACGCAGTAGAGAACCAGGGCACGTACAGGAGCCCTCATACAACATTCACAACATTGCAGGCTGTGCATGCTCTCTGTCTCTCTGTCTCTCTGTCTCTCTGTCTCTGTCTCTCTCTGTCTATCTCTCTCACACATACACATACACACACATTCACACATTCACACACACACAAAACACTCATTAATGGCAAAGGCAATTTACGTGGTCTGTGAACCTCTGTCTGCATTTTTCTTTAACACATTGAATTCTTCGGTCCTGAGATTTCTTTTCTGTCTTTATAGGCCCTCTTCACTGATTTTTCTATTTCATTGCATTGGGAGTTATTCTGGCTTTGTTATATTTGTACATGATCTTGTAGCTACCTGTGCCTCTGACTATTGACTTCAAATGTTTTTCAAGCAATTGAACACTTTGCTTTTCCTTTCAGAAATCTACCAGGCTCATGCACTTTTGTAATTACAAAGGACCTTACAAATGGAATATAGGTTGATTTATAATCCCACTTTATGATGAATAACACCACAGTATCTGCTGAGAGACCCTTTCTTTCCTTTCTCTTTGTGTCATTTAACACATTGAAAATCAAGCATAACTAGGTATAGTTTTTTTTATTCTAATGCAAGAAAATAAAGAACCAAACTATTTTCCTGACTTAATTCATTTCCTTAAGTGAACAAAGAAAATCTCCCTTTTATTCAAGTTCAATATCAATGTAATTATTTGTTACCTCTCTTCTCTGAAAATTACTATGGCTATTATTTTTTCAAACACATAAATTGTAAATCTTTGGACACTTGCTTAATAAATAAAATAGGCGTTGGGGACTTTTCCAAGTCAGGAACATGCTTTTAGTAAATACAGAAACACTTGATTGTTCTTCCCAGAATCCATGTTAAAGCCTGTATGAGAGTGGATCTTAACTGATCTTGAGAATATGTGAGAATCCAAAAGAAGTGGACTCTAACATGCTAGGAAGTGGAGAACATGGGGGCAAACAGAAATGAAAAGCTTCCTCCCTTCCTAAACTTATATAGGCTTCCAGTGGAAGGCATGGCTCAAGGTTGAGGTGAGTCTTTACATCTCAAATATCAAGAACACCGTTGTGTCTTCCCATCTTGAAGTGGATCTTCCCTCTCCAAATTAAGAGAAACAGGTGTGCCCTACCTTTTGGGGTTTCAGGTAATGCTACATGTAGTCAAGTAGACAACCAAGAATAGTAATATTATGAAGGCCAGTCCACAGAGCTGAGAGGGTGAGGCCTTGCTTAAGTGAGAGAACCTGTCACAGAAAATGAGGTAGAGAGTGACAGAGGTAAATCCCTGACATTGATTGGCATCTGGTCCCTCAGTGTGCACATGCAAATGCAAGCACTGAAGCATGAATGTACAATATGGATTTTACAAGCTAATATAACATAACAATTAGATATTGCATGACATGGTACACTGAATATGACAGAAGAGAAAGTGGCGAATAGTATCCTGTGCTTCAGCATCCATAAAAATGTGTTTCAAATGATAATAGAAGCCGTTCTAGCCTCTTAGCAGCTTGTGTTCTACACTAACCAGGCTCCATGATCTTTTAGGATATTGAAATAGGTCTTCAGAGCTGTAGAGCTGGATATGCTAGCTTTACAGAGCATCGCAGCATAGCAGCATGTAGGAACTGTGGTGAACATCTCTCTCTCTCTCTCTCTCTCTCTCTCTCTCTCTCTCTCTCTCTCTCTCTGTGTGTGTGTGTGTGTGTGTGTGTGTGTGTGTGTGCATTTAGATGTGCTGTCCTGTGTAAATGCATTTGTATGTGGAAGGCAGAGGTGGATGTCAGATACCCTCCTCTATCTCTCTGCCTGATACCTTCCTCACAGTGCCTCACACTGGCCTTCAAGCTCACTGATTTCACTAGATGTTGGTCAGATCATTGGCGGGACTGCCTCTCTTAGCTAAGATGTTACTGTGCCCTGCTCTACATCAGTGGGTACTGGCCACTGCAACTCAGAAATAGCAGACACCGAGAAATGGATACAGGCATTTTCACAGTCTCAATCCTGAAGCTTGACAAACTTGGCCATCTGCAGCTTACATGGTACTTATTACTTTACCCAGATTTAGCTCATGGACAGCTGTGTGATGCTCCCTGACTCTTAGGATCCTTCTCAAATGGACCAGATGCTTCTGTGTTGACTGGGTGTGCATTGACTAAAGTCTGGTCATGTGTGCAGGAATCATAGCTCAGTATTTGGTCTCCTCACCTCACTTCTATTCCCGTTTCAAATTCCCAAATTTCATTGAATAAAAGAAAGTTATTAAATCTAAGATGTGAAACACATTATGACAACACATAGCTTCTGAGAAAAGTTATATCTGGGTTTATTTCATAGTATTTTTTATATATAATCATAAAAATGGTGGAAATTAGGTTTAAAATAACCACAAAGGGAAAATTAAAGGAGTTCATATCTGATAGATGTTAAGCAGTTACATAGAGAGCTAAGTTTATCCAAAAATTACAATTCCTCCACCCAGAGTCTTTGTGAAAAACAAGATCTGCTGGTCACCTGGTATCACTTGGTGATAACTCAAATACACAGAGTTCAAGTATCTGACCTTATAATATTTATTTATATTTTATTTATTCTTTATTCTTGTGCTTCTCATGAGGACTCAGACAACAACCTTCAGGTGAGCATGTTCCTCCTTCAGAGAGACAGTGACAACTTTCTCCTGTCCATGGGTTTAAGAGGCAGAACCCGACATCAAGGAGAGATTTGCATTTGACAGCTTACTCTTAAGAAGGAGCTGATGGAGCTTGCGGGTTTCCTTGGCAGCTCTACGCACAGGTGCACATTGTCTTCGTCCCTTCACTCTTCCTCCAGAACTCAGAGGCTGATGGGCTAAGAGGTCCTGGGCCTTTGAACTATGCCCCCTGCAAAACATAGATCTCACTCCAATTGGAATAAGCACTAGGTTATTGTGCAGCAATTTAGAGTGACCACGCCCTGGAACATGGATTCATGTTATGCCCAGTGGCATGCTCCACCATAGAAAAGGTTATCTCAACTGCTTAAGTCATGAGTCAAAAGGCGCTCCCAGATCACTACATTAACTGAGCCATTGTTGCTGGTATTAGCAGGCCAGTCAACAGGTTGACCATCTCTTCTGTGTGTTCAGATTCTATTTTACAGCATTTGTAGCTCAGGATTCCTCATGGTTTATGTGAGTTTGGTTGTCAAATTGCTACCTAGGGAACTGCACACAGACCCCTCCTTCCTCAGAGAACTTCCACCTCTGTGGACCTAAGAGGGTTTTTCTCTCCATATGATGAGACTTGAGTGAAATGGAGTCATCTGAATTGAAGTAGGTTCTTCCTGGGAAAGACCTATTTTAGTATGAAGGAAACTGTGCCAGGAAACAGAATCCTGAATCCTGAAGGAAAACGTTACCAGAGTCTTTTTTTTTTCTCTTTTTGTAGGCATTTTGAGTAGCTGCCTCTCTTCTTCAAATATTTGTTTATTCCTTCCTTCCTCCTTTATTTCCTCCCTCCCTCTCTTCCCTCCTCTCTGTCTGTCTCTCTCTCTGTGTGTCTCTCTCTGTGTGTCTCTCTCTCTCCTCTCTCTCTCTCTCTCTCTCTCTCTCTCTCTCTCTCTCTTTCTCTCTCTCTCTCTCTCTCTCTTTCTCTCTCTCTCTCTCTCTCCCTCCCTCCCTCCCCCCTCAGTCAGCATTATCTCAGAGGAACATTCTCTGACTTCCAAATGGGAAGATGTTCTCACACATGAGAGATTATTTAAAAACATTGAACGCCTTTCTTTATGGTGATTATACATTTTCAGAAAAAATTCAGGCGGAAATCCAGAAGTAATTGAGATCATTTGAACAGTGAGCACAGCTTGTAAATGCAGAGTGAAAGAGCAGCACACAGTGGGATGTTCTGCTTCAGGGAGGGGCAAACGAGGGATGAGAGACCGAGAGGTGGGATCTGAGACAGCAGGGAGGTACTGGGTGTCTATCAGAGAGAAAGCTGTGTGTGCACACATATGTACATAATTATATGTAGCATTTACTGCTATTATACTTCATATGTATAGTACATCATGTATAATATAAAACTTTATCTATAATTCTACTTTTAGTTTCAATCTAAGACACTGATTGCTACATAATGTATTTGTCACCCATCAATTATTATTGAATATTGAATTCAGTAATTAATATTTAGTGTCCAATCTGTCTAATGGCTAAGGTGTTCAGGCAGTTCTAACAGACAGGAAGGGCTTTCAGTGCCCTAACTGTATGTAGTATTTCATTTACTCTTTCATCTTTTCTGAGGTGTTGGTTTGATTGTCTAAGTCTCCAATTATGTTTTATCTCTCTTTTCTTTTTCTTTTTCTTTTTCTTTCTTTCTTTTTTTTCTGAGACAGGGTTTCTCTGTGTAGCCCTGGCTGTCCTGGAACACACTTTGGAGACCAGGCTGGCTTCGAACTCAGAAATCTGCCTACCTCTGCCTCCCAAGTGCTGGGATTAAAGGCGTGCACCACCACCATTCTGCTTATTTCTCTTTTCTACTCTTCTAGAAAAAAAAAACAAAAAACAAAAATACAAAAAAAAAACCCTAAAGTCAGTTTGTGGCACTGAACCAAAAATATGATGTCACTGGAAAGGAAAGCTAAAGAAAGGAATAGATGTGTCATCCAGACAACAAAGGTGTAAAAACAACGTTGGCAATTAAGAAGAAATAGACCAGATGTATAGTCATTAAATAAAATAATGTTATGGAAATAACTATTTTCAAGTGATGCTCAGTTTCAATGAAATCTAAATCAAAATTCCAATCATGTTTTTCCCAGATGTATCACTTTAAAAATACATTGGGATCTTTGAAGATACCAAAGAGGAAAGCAGTGCTGTGTTCACAGTGTTACAATACCTGATTTGAAATTACAGGTATATGTCTAAGGGGGTAACTGCGCTAGCCAACCCTTACCACAGAACCCTCTTGCAGCCCATGCTAAAAAACACAGAGATCCACAACTGCTCACTGAGCAGAAAATAAAAGGCTGATTTCCTGGCCTCAGGGATCATTGCAGAAGAGAAAGCAGAAGAATTCTAAGAGCGACAGGCAGTGGATGGCTGCAGCAAAGCCTTGTTCCTGGACCCAACAGGGTAGTTACTCATGCGGACTGAGTGGCTATGACTGAGAGAACAAGGCCAAGCCAGACAAAACATTGGCTTGGAAAATGGAGGCAATGCACCTGTAGCCAAGGAACTATGGGAACGGATGGCTTCTGGGAGACAGAGGTCAGGTAACCTCAGGAACGGGACCTCTCAGAGAGGCTGCCCATGCTCCAGGAGAGGGCGCTGTACCGTGCACAACTAGAAGTCCGAAGAGGATGGAGCAAAAGTAGCAAGATAAACATGAACATCTTAAATTATATTAATAAGAAAATACCTACGTACATACATATTAACATTTGCATGTAAAATAAATACCTTTAAATGTCGCCAAAATTTGCTCAGCTTTGCTGAAATATCTAGGCAGGTTAATTGTATTCATACCAAATAAACGTTGAGTTTTTAAAGGAAAGCTTATAAAGTGAGATGCAATGTCCTAGTCCAGGGGAGTCCTCTGCACTTTGGCTCAGGACTCACTCCTTCCTCATTATATAAAGAACAAGTAGGACAACTTTTTATAATTTGGCTTGTTGCCAAGAAATGGAAAAATGTCTCTTTAAATTGTTCTTGTCAACAATCTTATGATGGTTTTTATGAAATTGCAAGGCTTTTAACAGAGTTTCTATTAACAATTAATCAATCTCTTCATTTTGCCCCCCAAAATTGTTTGAAATAAAATACGGTTGATATATTGGATAATTTCTGTTTTGAATTTTGTGCATTAATGATACTAATTCTGAATTATCAGAAATAAGTGCAGCATGCATATGTAATATATATATACATATACATATACATATATACATATATATATATATATATATATATATATATATATATATATATAACAATCCTCTCTGCATATTGTGAGTCAGTAATTGTATTGATAGGTTCATAAAACTATAATAAATGTGAGAATTGCATACAGTTCATACTTTTGAAACAAGGCATATGGGCTTTGAATTGCTTTCCTTGTATTTCCTGGCTTACTACTTGTCATGCCTGATTTATTAGCATCAGTGTAAAATTAAGAAACTTCAGAAATTAGTGTCACTTTTATTATGAGAGAGAGAATCAAAGGCCTTGCCCTTCTTCCCAGTTCTTCTGCTTTGCTAAAAAGCATTAGGTTGCAATTGTTAATCTCTCTGCAAGGGCCAGTCCCTTATTTAGCAACTTCATTCACCTGAGGCTGACTACCAAGGTCTAGCTAACAAAGTATTACAAGCTTTCAATCAAAATCCCACTTGTGGCTGCCCTAATTAAGCTCTCCATTCAAAATTAGACACTTCATTCATACAAGTATTTTCTTTTTTAACTTTGCAGACTGCCATTTACCTAGGATGCTCCATGTCTGTCTCCTCTCTATTCAGAGGCAGTCTTTTGTCCCGCCACCTACAGGACAAGTCACCTCCTTCTTCTCCCGAGACCTCCCCTCCTTCTCCTTAGTCCTCTAGCTTATGTCTTTGACTCTTATTCCTTGCCTTTTGCTCTCGAGAGCAAATACATCTTCTTTGTACCCTAAAACTTAGTCTTGTAATGTCTTGAGACAATACAAGTCCACAGAAATAAGATATTCTGGATTACTGCTGCACACCATACTGGTTGTAAATACTGAAGAATATGATACACTGGAGAAGAAGAAAGACAGGATTTTACCATCAGTGGATGAGAAGAACGAAATGTGTTTCTGTGCTTGTCTGAACACTATGCAGTGTCACATCCACAATACTGTGCAGCCTGATTATGTATATAATTTCTTTACTGCAAAATACCATTTTAAACATTAAGACATTTAAGTAGAAGAATGGAAAATAGAATCACATTCATTTGGTAATAATTTATAGAAAAGTCAATAATACCAAAATGTGATTCAATATGTTACATAAATTAGTTTAATAATAAGTGAGTAAATAAATAAGTACATAGGCAAATGAAAATAAATGAATACATAAATAAAACTGAACAGAAGGAGAACAATTGCCTTTGCAGAGAGACGCGGCATTGATAATTACTGTTGAAACATCTTGGCAACATTTTTTTCAATTCATGTAAAAATGAGTGACATTTTTGAGATAGCTGAATTTGACATTGAGGTACAGTGTCCTAGTTCAGGAGAGTCCTCTCTTCTCAGTCTCAGGACTCACTCCTTCTCACTTGCCATCAAGTTGACTGAGGAAGACAGGGCTCTCCAGACTTCTGCTCTGACTACCTCCCAGGCACAGGGGCTGTGTTTCTTCTCTCTCAGGTACAAAGTGATTCTGTGGAAGTATTTCTTCATAGCCAGCAGGGAGTCTTCCTGGGTCAGGGGAGGTGGCTGCACCCCCACCTGCTGCATCACACAGGTTTTGAGGTTCTTGAGCAGCTGACGGAGGTCTTCGCAGAATGACTCTAGGAGGGTTGCATTCCAAGCAGCAGATGAGTCCTCTGATGTGAAGAGATTCAAGATCTGTTGAGTTAGATTTCGCAGGACAGGGATGGCTTGAACCTTCTGGGACTGCTGGGCATCCACCTTCTGGGGGAATCCAAAGTCCTTCCTGTCCTTCAGGCAGGAGACAGGGGAGAGTCTCCTCATATGCGCCAGAAGTGTCAAGGCACTTTTGGTCTTGAGGTTATGAGTCTGAGGCAGGTCACATCCCAGAGAGCAGGTTGACCAGTAGCTCATCAGCACCAGGATCATCAGGAAAGCACAGGGCTTAGCCATTGTAGATCTTGCAGATGCTATTGATCTTAAGGGCTATGTGGTCCTGTACCTGACACTCTAGGTTCTCTGAAGACCATCCTGTGTGGATGCGTCTTAAATAGGGGAACACTAATTTTTACATTCTGAATGCCCCTCCCCTTACTTTCCAATTGTCTTTTCACTTTCCTTAACTCATTCTCTGCTTGTGTCTGGGCATTTTTTTCTAATTCATTTTGGGTTTCCTCATTGCTTCCTCTTTCTCTGCTACCCTCTGAAAGTAGTTTCATAGGTTTTCATTTTCTAATTAGAATTTTCATTAACTGTTACACCATAGGTAAAGAGTGTTTGTTTGAAATTTACACATCTATTGGAAATACTATTTTTTTTTGGAAATACTATTTTTGTAAAGGTATCCTATTAAATTTTCTAAATCAAAATATATTGAAGTAATGGTATACTTTAAAATTTTTCAGACATGTAAAGTCCTAAAATTAAGTTCTTCAAGTGCCTTCACTAAGTTTAATATAAATCTGTATAAAAAGTAAGACATATTCTGTAAGAAGGACTGCTGTTGAAGTTTGATGAGTGGAATCTGATTTCTGCAGGCATGGTTACAGTAGTGAACCAAGCCTGGAAGGTGTTGTCCATGATAACGTTCACTCTGTGGCAAGCATGTTCATTCTCTCTGTGTCTCTATGTCTTTCTCCCCCTCTCGCTCCCCCTCTGTCTTTCTCTCTGTTTCTCTGTCTCTATCTCTCTCTGTCCCTCCTTCCCGTCCCCTCTCTATCACACATACACTCACACAGACACACACAGAGACTCAGACATACATACACCAGCTTACAGATACACACAGATACACACACACACACACACACACACACATACTTACAATCATACATTCACACACTCACTCATTTGTGACAAAGGCACCTCATACCTCATTGTGCTGTGAACTTCTCCTTCTGTTTGCCTTTGACTTACTGAATTCTTCAATTCTAAGATGACTTTTTTGTCTTTATAGCACCTCTTCACTGATTTTCTCTGACATGGATTTTTTTCTGATTTTACTTGTTATATTTTTACATGATCTTGTAGCTACTTGTGTCTCTGTCTATTCCATGCAAATCTTTTTCAGACATTCAGAGCTTTGCTTTTCATCTCAGAAGTCTACCAGGCTCTTGCACATTCTGGACTCCAATGCACCTGACCAAAAAAAAAAATCACAGTTGCTTTATAATCCCAAAGACCAGTATTCACACTACAGTGTCTGCTTGGAGACTCATTTTCCTTCTTTTCTCTTTGTGTCATTTCTCAGGGTTTAAAAATCAAACATGACTAGTCACATTTTTTAATTTTATCCCAATAAACTGAAGAATCAGAACTCGTTCCTTTACTTATTTCATCTCCTTAAGCAAACAACAAATCTCCCTTTTATTCATGTTCAATACCAATGCCATTATTGGTCACCTGTCTTCTTAATGACACAATGGCTAGTACTTTTTCAAACATAAACATTTTAAATTTTTGGAGATTTACTTAATACTTAAAATGTAATGGGGAGATAGCTGATTCAGGAACATGCTTGCAGTAAATACAGAAATAGCTGATTGGTTTCCCAGAATTCCTATGAAACCCAGTACATGAGTACATGACTGAAATCTGAACAATGAGAAGGAGACATAGGCATATACGTGGACCACTGTATTAGTCAGTGTTCTCTAGAGTAGCAGAATTTATCAAAAGACAGATACACACACTCTTTCTCTCGCTTTTTCTCTCTATATAGATGTAATACATATATACAAATAAGTATATATAAACATATTAGCTATAAGGTATATATGTACATATATGTGATGCATTAGAAGGACTTAAACACTATGGTCCAACTAATAAAAAAAAACCCAGTTGCCTATGTATGGAAGGTCTAAGAATACAGTAATTATTCACTTTACAGGGGTATATTTCATAGCTGGTATTCAGTATATGCTGGAATCCAAAAGAAATAGGCTCTAATGCCAGAGAAGGGATGAACTCAATAGTAGCTGGAGAACACACAGACAAACAGTAAACAGTTCCTTCGTTCATGTACTTACATAGGATTCCAGCAGAAGGCCTGACTCAGAGTAGAGGTGAGACTTCGCGCCTCAAAGATACAGATTAAAGTTGTATCTTCCCATAATAAAGATACTGATTAGAAGTGGACTTTCCCACTCTAAGTTATTAGCTCACAGGTGTATGCCTACCTGTTGGGATTTCTGTCAATTCCACATACAGTCAAGTTGACATCCAAAAACAGCCATCACAAGCTCACAGGCCAGTCTGTCTGTCTGCCATGGTGAGCCCTCACTTAAGTGAGAGATCCTGTCACAGAAAATGAGGTAGAGAGTAACTGAGGTAAAAACCTGACATTGGTAGTTTCATGCCCAGTTTTCTGAGGAAACACCAGACTGATTTCCAGAGTGGTTGTACCAGCTTGCAACCCCACCAGCAGTGGAGGAGTGTTCCTCTTTCTCCACATCCTCGCCAACACCTGTTTTCTCCTGAGTTTTTGATCTTAGCCATTCTGACTGGTGTGAGGTGAAATCTCAGGGTTATTTTGATTTGCATTTCCCTGATGACTAAGGATGTTGAACATTTCTTTAGGTGCTTCTCTGCCATTTGATATTCCTCAGGTGAAAATTCTTTTAGCTCTGTACCCCGTTTTTAATGGAGTTATTTGGCTCTCTGGAGTCTACCTTCTTGAGTTCTTTGTATATCTTGGATATAAGCCCTCTGTCGGATGTAGGGTTGGTAAAGATCTTTTCCCAATTTGTTGGTTGCCATTTTGTCCTTTTGACAATGTCCTTTGCCTTACAGAAACTGACTCCTGGGCATATACCCAGAGGATTCCCCAGCATGTAATAAGGATACATGCTCCACTATGTTCATTACAGCCCTATTTATAATAGTCAGAAGCTGGAAAGAACCCAGATGTCCCTCAACAGAGGTATGGATACAGAAATTGTGATATGTTTACACCATGGAATACCCCTCAGCTATTAAAAACAACTAATTCGTGAAATTCTTACGAAAGTGGGTGGAACTGGAGAACATCATCCTAAATGAGGTAACCCAATCACAAAAGAACACACATGGTATGCACTCACTGATAAGCACATATTAACCCAGAAACCTGGAATACCCAAGACACAATCCACATATCAAATGATGCACAAGAAGGAGAGGAAGGAGAGGCTCCTGGTCCTGGAAAGGCTCAGTGCAGCAGTGTAGGGGAATACCGGGACAGGGAAGCAGAAAGGGGTGGATTGGGGAATAGGGGGAGGGAAGAGACCTTATGGGACTTTTGGGGAGGGGGGGATCCAGGAAAGGGGAAGTCATTTGAAATATAAATAAAGAATATATCAAATAAAAAAGAAAACCTGACGTTGATTGCCATCTGGCACTACTGTATGCATATGTAAATTGGAACTCAGCTTATTCTTAAGAAGCTAATGAAGCTCTATGATTTGCTTAGCAGTTCTACATACAGATGCACAATGTCTTCCTCCCCTCATGTGTCCTGCAGAACCCAAAGGGGCTGATGGGTAAAGAGGCTCAGGTCTGTTGAGCTGTGCCCCCTGTTAAGCATAGATCTTGCCCCAATAGGGATAAGAACCGGGTTACTATGTATCAATTAAGAATACCCATGCCCTGGAACACAGACTCACATCATGTCAAGTGGCATGTGCCATTGTGGAACAGGTTACCCGAAGTCTCGAAGTTACACATTAAAAAAAAAAACAGTCATAAATCATTGCATTTACCAAACACACTGTTGCGGAGCATCGGGTAGAGAACCTCTTCTGTGGGCTCAGATGTTCCTTTTCAGCACTGCAAGCTCAGGGCTGGTTTTATCGGTTTCACAATGCATACCAAATGTTTAACCCAATCATCCAAAAGATGTGAGCTTGGTTGTGAATAGCTACTAAGTCTGCACACAGACTCCTCCTTCTCCAGAGAAACAGCATTATAGGAGGCCGGAGGCCGTAGGGAAAGGACACAAATGACCATGTTGTGCACATTTAACTGTCCGTTGTTCAGGAGACATGACCTGTGAGGACCTGAGAGGATTTCTTCCATATGATGAGAACTGATGGGAATGGAGTCTTCCAATGATGTCTGTTTTTTTCTGGGGAAAACTGTTTGCATGTGGAGGAAATCTGCCAGGAAACACAATTCTGTAGAGAACTTGCAAGAGCTGGACTCTGTTCTTTGCCATCCACGGCCAGCAGGTGGCTCTCCTCTAAACTTCTCTCAACATTTAAGATTTGGTTTCCTTCTCTCTCTCTCTCTCTCTCTCTCTCTCTCTCTCTCTCTCTCTCTCTCTGTCTCTCTCTCCTTTTTCTTTATTTTCTTTTTTTCACACTGTCAGCTTTAGGTCATTAGAAGAACATTCTCTAAATTCCAAAAATAGGAGAAAATTCTTACACATGAGAGTTTCTTCCAACCTTTGAACCCCTTCACTTATGGGTTTGACTGGTAGTTATTTATTTCCAGAAAAAACTCCAGTCAGAAGTCAAGATGTAATAGAGAACAGTTGTACAATAAGCAGAGCTGGGTAATGGGGAGAGAATGAGGAGCACACACTGGGGAGTCCTGCATCAGGGAGGGGGAAACAAGGACAGTGACAGTGAAAGATGGGTGTGGGACAGCAGGGAGGTGCTGGGAGTCTATCAGAGAGAAAGCTGTGTGTGCTCATATATGTACATAATTATATGTAGTATGTACTGCTATTGTACATTATACAGTTAGTACATCATGTATAATATATGCATTTATCTGCAATTCTACTTTCATTTTCAGTCTGGAATACTGATTCCTATAGAAAGTATTTGCCACCCATCAACTCTTACTGAATATTCAATTCAATGATTAATATTTAGTGTCCAGTGTGTCTAATGGCAGAAGTGTTCAGTGAACTGTGACAGACAGCAAGGGCTTTCGGTGCCTCAACTGTTACTTTCCCATTTATGCTTTCATCTTTCCGGAGGTGTTGGTTTGATGGTCAAAGTCTCCAATTCTGTTTTATTTCTTTTTTCTACTTTTCTAGAAAAAAAAGCCTGAGGTTGGTTTGTTGCACTGAACCAAAAATACTGTGTCATTGGAAATGAAAGTGAAAGAAACTATTGTGTCATCCAAATGACAAAGTGGTAACAAAAATGGACAAGATCTATACCCATGAAGTGAAATGAAATGCTATGAACATAACTATAATTTCTAATGATCTTCAGGTACAATACAATCCAAATACAACTTCCAATAATGTTTCAATTGAAGTAATACTTTTAAAAGTCATGTGGAACCATGAAGATATGAAAGAATAAAAGCAGTGTGTACTCATAGTGCTAACTGGCTAGCACTTTATGGCTTGTTCAGCTTACTTTCTTATGGAAGCCAGGACTACTAGCCTATGGATGGTGCCACTCACAATAGGCTACACATATTGATCAGTAACTGAGAAGTGCCTTAGAGCTGGACCTATGGAGACATTTCGCCAATTGAAGCCCCTTCTTCTCTGATAACTCTAGTTGTGTCAAGTTAACACAAAATCCCAGACAGGGGAACATGTGATGGAATTTTGTTTGTACCTCCCTATTTGCCTCAGTAGGCCTAGAATACCTAGTTCTATTGCTTTTACATTGGATTTCAATCCTGACCAATCATACCCATCCCCAATCCAATTTGTTTTTCTTTTGATCTTTTTTTTTTGAGACAGTTTTTCTGTATAACAGTCCCACGTGTCCTAGACTCCATTTATAGACCAGGCCTGGCCTCAT
Organism: Apodemus agrarius; assembly: GCA_964023405.1. NCBI lineage: Eukaryota > Metazoa > Chordata > Mammalia > Rodentia > Muridae > Apodemus > Apodemus agrarius. Next base: position 65,927,536 of record OZ030009.1, on the reverse strand, counting down.
CAAATCCATATTTTAACATTTGTTTTTACTTTTTATTTTACTTTTCATTTTTATGTATTTTACTCAAACCAATTGTTAATAGTTTTTAATCTGAAGAGACAAAGGGAATGAATATTCTGTGTATTAATTTGGGCTACTGTCATCCCTGGATATTGGTTAAGCATGAACTGTGCGTCTTTGAGGATCATAAGTTATCACATATGCAGATGGCAGGACATTCAAACCAGCACCAGACTGCAGCATTTCTCACTGTACATGACTGGTGGGTACAGTGACTAGTTCAGGACTCTTAAGGGTCTTAAAAACAAGTGGAGTCAAAGGTTCCCTAATCAAACACTGACTTCCAATCCCAGGGGTTGACAGATCAGATTTGTCAACACTCACCCTACTCATCCACATGGAATCTAGATGATCCATGGAACTGAAGGCATCAAATGTGCCATCACTAGGTGACAGATGTTATGGATGTGGTAAATCTAGGAGCACCTTGATCACACACTCTATAAGCACTGATTGAGTATTACTGACATATGGGTAGAGCATCCAGAGCATTTGCTGGGAAAGATGTCAACTGCTCTTTCCTTAGAAGAGCAAAAGTCAGATTGTGGAACACTAGGGGGTGAGAATTTGCCACACAAGATCACAGACCATGGTGTGATCCCTGAAACCTCCAGTGGAGAGAAAAACTGACCCTCAAAAGTCATCTTTAATATATATCCATGAGTTCAAGTGCACACACACACACACACACACACACACACACAGAGAGAGAGAGAGAGAGAGAGAGAGAGAGAGAGAGGTGTTCACACTCAGAACCACACATAAAGTCTCACAAGTCACATTCACAGACACCCAATGATAGCAAATCAAAAGTACATGGTGAAAACATGGTTATGAGGGCGCAGTCCCCTGAGGGTCTTAAGATGGAAAGAGCTTTCCGGAGTTGGTGCTCACATTCCTCAAGAATAGAGAACTGAAGGGAGTGAAGATGTAGGGGGCATCTCCAGGAAGAGACAGAGACCTGGAATAAAGGAGGCACTCAAGAATCAATGGGGGTCACCACTACATTGTGGATATGGAACCTAAAGAGGTTCTGTAGCCAGTCAGGAACCCCAGTGGAAGGATAGAGACACCAACCCATCCACATCTTTTGACCCAAAATTTATCCTGTCTACAAGAAATGCAGGCACAGAAAATGGAGCAGAGGCTCCATTGGTTGGAATGGCCAGCCAATAACCAGCCCATTGATAGCTAAAACTATTCTCAAAAATAAAAGTACTTCTGGGGGAATCAATATCCCTGACCTCAAGCAGTACTACAGAGCAACTGTGTTAAAAAACTGCATGGTATTGGTACAGCGACAGGCAAGTAGATCAATGGAATAGAATTGAAGACCCAAAAATGAACCCACAGAGTTATGGTCCCTTGATCTTTGATAAAGGAGCTACAACCATCCAGTGGAAAAAAGATAGCCTTTTCAACAAATGGTGTTGGTTTAACTGGAGGTCAACATGCAGAAGAATGCAAATTGACCCACTCTTATCTCCTTGTACTAAGATCAACTCCAAGAGGATCAAGGACCTCTACATAAAGCCAGACACACTGAAACTAATAGAAAAGAAACTGGGGAAGACCCTGGAGGACATAGACACAGGGGGAAAGTTCCTGAACAGAACAACAATAGCTTATTAATTGGCAAATGGGACCTCATAAAATTACAAAGTTTTTGTAAGGCAAAGGACACTGTCAGAAGGACAAAATGACAACCAACAAATTGGGAAAAGATCTTCACCAACCCCACATCTGACAGAGGGCTAATATCCAATATATACAAAGAGCTCAAGAAGTTAGACCCCAAAGAACCAAATAACCCTATTAAAAATGGGGCACAGAGCTAAACAAGGAATTTTCACAAGAAGAAATTTGGATGGCTGAGAAGCACCTTAAGAGATGTCTAACATCATTAGTCATCAGGGAAATGCAAATCAAAACAACTCTGATATTCCACCTCACACCAGTCAGAATGGCTAAGATTAAAAACTCAAGAGACAATGGTTGCTGGAGAGGATGTGGAGAAAGAGGAACACTCCTCCACTGTTGATGGGATTACAAGATGGTACAACCGCTCTGGAAATCAGTCTGGCAGTTCCTCAGAAAATTGAGCATGACACTTCCAAAGGACCCTGTCATACCACTCCTGGGCATATACCCAGAGGATTCCCCTGCATGCAATAAAGACACATGCTCCACTATGTTCATAGAAGCCTTATTTATAATAGCCAGAAGCTGGAAGGGGCCTAGATGTCCCTCAAAGGAGGAATGGATACAGAAAATGTGGTATATTTATACAATGGAATACTACTCAGCAATTAAAAATAATGAATTCATGCAATTTGTAGGCAAATGGTTGGAACTGGAAAATATCATCCTAAGTGAGTTAACCCAATCACAAAAGAATACACATGAAATGCACTCACTGATAAGTGGATATTAATGAGTCCAGAAGCTCTGAATACTCAAGGCACAATTAGCAAATCAAAAGATTCCCAAGAAGAAGGAATGAGAGGACACTGGTCCAGAAAAGACTGGTTCCAGTTTTGCAGGAGAGTACCAGAACAGAGAAAGGGTTGGAGGGTGATTGGGGAATGCGCGGGGTGGGGGAGGACTTATGGGACACGTGGTGAGGGGGGAACTGGGAAAGGGGAAAGCCTTTGGAATGTAAACAAAGAATATAGAAAATAAAATAAATAACCAGCCCATCTTGAGATGCATCCCACGGACAAGCACCAATTCCTAACACTATTATTGATACTCTGTTTTGCTTGCAGATAGGAGCCAGTTTTTCTCTGAGAAGCTCCACCCAGCAGCTGACTCAGACAGATACAGCCAAACAGTGGATGGAGCTTGGGGACTCTTATGGAAAAATAGGAGGAAGAAATACAGGCCCTGAAGGGGATAGGACCTGTACAGGAAGACCAACAAACTCAACTAAACTGGACCTCTGAGATTCTCGGAGTCTGAACCACCAACCAAAAGGCATACATGGGCTGGACCGAGACCTCTCCACTCATGTGAAGCAGCAGATGTGCAGCTTGGTTTGCATGTGGTTCCCAACAACTGGAATGAAGGCTATCCCAAAAGCTGCTGCCTGTACTGGGATGTGTTCTTCTAGCTTGTCTGCCTGGTCTGGCCTCAATGTGAGAGGAAGTGCCTAGTCTCATAGAGACATAAAATGCCAGGATGGGGGATAATGGGGAGGTACCCACTAAGACGAGAAGGGGATGGGGGATGGGAGAAGGATTGTGGGAAGGGATAATCAGGAAGGGGACGGTGAGTGGAATGTAAAGTGAATAAGTAAAAATAAATAAGTTTTTAAAAAAAGAAACATGAGTAGAAGACAGAACCTTGTGACTAAAGGTACTTTAGGTCTTCCTTCTTCATGGAGGATGGACTAGAATCCATACCTTTTCTAACAGAGGGGAAGTATGTATACTGAGATGTAACCACAACCCTCAACCAAAACCACTCAAAATCTCCCAGCCTATCCCTCTGTTGTGCAGATCAGACATGTGCATCATCAGCCCACCTGATTTGGGCCTTTTTGTATGTGAGGAGGTATGTCCAGTGGGTCTGCCAACCTCTGGAGGGATCTAATTTGGGGACCTATGACTTCTATGTTTTTATTATCATTATTAAATATTTTGACAATCATTAAATTATTTAATAATTTTTAATACAATACATTAATAATAAGGTTTTTGAGATATGGTTTCTCTGTTAGGACCTGTCTGGGCAACAACAATCAAAAACCTCATAGGAGCTGCCAAGGCGAGGTCTGGAATCTTGGAGGTGTCCATAGGGGTATCAGAGTGTTGCCTGACTGCCTGTGGGTCTGACAGCAATACCAAGCTGATCTATATCTTCAGTCAGTGACCATGTGAGACATGACACAATTCACACTCAAACAGTCTCCTAGGATGGCAAGTAGCCCAAGATGGCTCACAGAAATGCCTTCTTGTTTCCTCAGATGAGCATATGAAACATCTGCTGCTTAGGTGTTTTACCTGGGAGGCTAAAGCAGGAGCATTGCAAGCCCATGGCCAGCCTTGTGGACAAGGTTGATTATATGGTACTATGGGCTGTTTTTGTTTTTGAAAAACCAACAAAACAAAGCAAAAGCAAGCAGGCATGTTGACTCATCCTTCTCATGCCAGCACCCAGGAGGCAGAGGCAGCTGGATTGCTCGGTTAGTGGCCATCCTGGTCTACATAGGGAGTTCCCAGTCAATCAATCGAAGCCAGACCACACCTGGAATAAAATGAGGGTATTAATGATTACATTAATTATGATTAAGCCAGATGGTGGTAGAACATGCCTTTAATCCCAGCACCAGGGAGGCAAAGGCAGGCAGATCTCAGGGGAGACTGAGTCCAGCCTGGTCTACAGATCTAGTTCTAGACAGCAAGAGCTACACAATTATATTTTACCTAGGCATGGTAATACAGTAAGAAATAATTCAGAAGATGCCTGCTTGTTCTCCAGGTCCAGCCTCTTAAGAATTTCTTTTGGGGTGATATGAAAGTAAATAAATAAAAGCAGACATTTAAATTTGATTTTGAGATGCATGTGGTTGTGCAGAGTATACTTCCGGGTGGAGGCAGGAGGGCCAAGAGCACACAAAAGGTCAGCTGAGCGCACAAAGCTTCAGGGTCTCCAAGATAAAAGCCAACAAAGGGTAACTGAGAAGAGGCCTGGTGAGGATCCACTATTGACTGTGTGGCCGAAGCCAGAGGCCTGGGCCCATGACTCAGGTACACATGCAAGTGGAGAAGTGTGGACAGAGGAGTGTACCGTGGGACACGCTGTCACACACTACAGCTGCCACGTGCTGTTTCCTAGGTTCTGTGTTTTCTTTGTTCACTTTGTATTCTCTTTCCTTTTGGGAGGGAGGTTGCAAGGGCAGAGGGTAGATATGGGGGAACGAGGAGCTGAGTGGGACCAGGATGCATGATGTGAAATGCATAAAGACAACACAAAGTTGAAAAGAAGAGGAATTAGCTTTTTAAATCTGTACACCACTTTAATTGGATTCTTTAGATTTTAGGTATCTGGTGTTTGAATTCTTTATATATTTTGGATATTATGTGGCATTGGGAACAAAAATTTCCCACTCTTTAGACTGCCCCTTTCTTTGAAAGTCACTTTCCTTTGCCTTATACTAGTTTTTCAGATTCATTTACTAATTGGTGATCTTTTTATTATTCTTTTGCTTTGTCTCTTGAGACGGGGTTCTTCCAGAAACACCTGTATTCCCGTCTGTCCTGGAACTCACTTTCTGCACCACAGGGGCCTTGCACTCACACAGATTTTCCTGCCTGTGCCAAGTGCTGGCATTAAAGTTATGTTCCATCACTGCTCAGCAAGTGCCACCACAGCATGTCCAATCCAGAGCTGTTTGGTCTGGCCTTTGCTGTTGTTAAAGCCATAATTCTCCTGTCTGCCTGTGAAGCATGCCCAAAGTGCCCTAGTTCCCAAAGACCCCGTCTAATTCCAAAAACATCTTAGGTGACTACAACCCAGTGGGAAGGGATCACCAGGAACCGTGAATGCTCACTCTGTATTTTGATGATAAATAAACAGTGCTTAGTTCTCCCAGCCTTCATGAAAAGAATGGACCATGTATGGATCAGCACTTACAGTTACTGTGTTTGTTTCTGTGTGTTTGCTTGTTTTACTTGTTCTGCTTTGTTGAGATACATATTATCCCTGGCTATTTTGAAACGCACTGTATAGATCACTTAGGTTTCAAACTCAGAGATCACCATCTCTCTGCCTCCCTGATGCTGGGATTAAAGGAACACTCAAGAATGCCAGGCTCAAAGTGACATGAAGATCAGCAGTCAAGGCACTTGAGTAACTCACAGCCGTCATTCTAGCTTGGGTTGCCTTGATTCCAAAGCCACCAGGACATTCTTAGTGTGACTGTCTCAAAACAACAACAGCACCACTGTGGAAACCATAGTGACACAATTAACAATTGGAAACACACTGGAATATTAGGAATGAGCAGCCTTCCGGTTTATGAGGCAGGAGAATCTCTGTGAATTCTGGGCCAGGCAGGGTTATATAGAAATATCTCATCTCAGAAAAGACAAGTTAGTAACTGAAGACATAGATTCCTAACTAAAAGCTGGGTGTCTGTGGGTTGAATTAATTATGGATCTATGGACAAACATCCAAATTTCAGCAATTCTTGTCCCTCAGCCTCATTAAACCTGTTTTATGATATGAACTTCTACCTCTGAGTTTTATTCTTATGTTAACAGCATAGTTCTTAGAGTTAGACAGCTCATGGTCTCCAGAACCTCATGATAGACGTGAAATATAAAGCTGGAAATGTTATTGTTTTAGGACCTTTTTGTTTAGTAACTACACACACACACACACACACACACACACACACAAACACACACACACACACACACACACACACACACACACACACTATTTGAAGTGAGGACAAGTCTAGACTAGGCTGCACTGAGATGAGATATCCTGGTGGAGCTGAGGGACTTACCTGATCTGGACACTGACGAGAGGTCTCCATATTCAGGCAGGGAAAAGCTGTGACTCCAGACTCCAAAACCTCTGGCTGGAGGCAGGGGAAGGCTGTGAGTCCACCTTTCCACTACATGCTCTGACTCTTTATATACCTTCCCACTGAACCGTTCCTTTGTAACCACACCCTCCCAGCCAAAGTTGACCTCTAATTAAATAACTGAGACTCTACCCATGAAGTCATTTTGAGATTTCAATAGTGTAGGTGGTTTGGATCAGATCTGTACCCAGGAAGAATCTTAGGCCAGACTGAAAATTGAGATCTGATTTACTGATGTCATTTGGTTGTTCCTTTAATCCGAGGACTCTTTAGGCAGAAGCAGGTGGATCTCTGAATTCCAAGGCAGCCTTGTCTACAGAATAAATTCCTGTATAGTCAGGGCTGTACAGAGAAATTCTGTCTCAAAAAATGAAAACAAAACAGACAAAACAAAACATGCCCCCCCCAAAAAAAATCCAAACCAAACGAACAGGGAAAAAAAGACTTTTTAAATTGATTCAACCCACAAACACCCAGTTTTTAGTTAGGTATCTATGTACTTCATCTTTACTTTTTTGAGATGAGGTTTCATCGTGTACCTAAGAATACCTGGCATTCACTGTGTTGCCCAGACTTGGCTGGGCCCTAACTTTTAGCAATCCTTGTTCCTCAGCCTGATTAAGCCTGTGTTATGATGTGACCCTCTATCTTTGACTGAGTTTTATTCTTACGTGAGCAGCATAGTTCTTAGAGTGAGTCAGAACTGTTCCTCATTATAGACTTGAAATGTAAAGCTGAGAATGTCATTGTTTTTAGAACCTTTGTGCTGGTCTCCGTCATGAACCTGATTAAGAGTTGTAAGAGCTGTGCTGGATGCTGGGGCAGGTGACTGCTAGGACATGTACTCAGAAGACTGAGGCAGGAGGATAGTGCGAGCGCATTCATCTTGTGTCAGGGGAAGTAGTGATGCATTTCACTTAATAGTGTTTTTCTAGCAGGGATGCAGTCTCTATGGCCAGATGCGGGAAGAGGAGAGCAGCCACTCGGCTTGCTGCATTACCCAACCCTGTCTCAATCAATAAACAGCACTGAGAGATGTTACCCAGTGTCAGAGGACAGCCTGGCAGTGACATCTACAGAATCAGGTAGATGCATGGCTTTCCCGTTAAAAAAAAAAAAAAACACAAGAAGAATCAACTTTAAACCCATTGAGGTATTGTATTCAAGCAAGGAGAGGCAGGTCAGGGAGCGAAGGCATGGGGATGCCCCAGAAAGTGGAGGGTGTCTCAGATGGGGTTAGCTTAACACACAGCATCGACCACGTAGAATGGAAAGTGACATCTAAGGCTCCCATCCCGACAGCACTTGGGATCTCTTGACTTGGAGGTTTGGATGTGTGTAAGTGGGGAAGACACTTGAGGGTGCAAAGGAAGCTCCCAGCATTGTGGGAGAGCAGGAAACAGGCACAGGAAGAGAGGCTGGGAAGGTCCATGAATAGGAACAAGTTCTTGTTTTCATTTTGTTTTTTATTCTTATTTTTTGTTTTTGTTTTTAAGCAGGGATTCTATGGGTAGCATAGACTATTATGGAACTTTTGACCAAGTTAGCCTTGTACTCACAAATCTGCCTGCCTCTACCTCCCTAGTGCTGGGGTTAAAGATCTGTGACACCATGTCTGGATGCAGTTTTTTTCCTTAATGATGCGTCCTTTCTTTCTTTTTTATTTCCTTATGTGTATGAGTCTTTGTTTGTGTGTTTAACATTTGTTCACCATGTGGGTGTGAAGCCCCTAAGGCTAGAAAACTGCAATTCCCTGGAACTGAACACAGAGGTGGTTGGAAACTTGCAACCAAAACAGGTCCTCTGGGAGAACAAATACTGTTATTAACCACTGAGTCACCTCTCCAGCTCCTAAATTCAGATGATTGTTTTAGTTAAACAAAAACCAAGTTTTGTTTATTGTTCTGGGTACTGATGCGTGAGAGCATGTCATGGCTAATCCATGGAGTCAGGAGGGAGTTTGACAGTATTCGTGCCCTCCTTCCAGAGACCGAAGTCAGGTCCTGATCCTGAGGATGCAGGCATCGACTTTCCCTGCTGAGACATTGCGAAGATGATCCATAGCTTTGATCAGTTTGAGTCTTCAGACTCAAGGTGTGCTGTGTGGACTTATGGTTTCAGGAGACTCAGAATCTGATGGGTGGAAGATGGTGGATGATTGAGCACACCAAGTCCAGTTCAGTCTGGGCAGTGACCTGAAAACAGGAAGGGAAGGGTTTGTACAGTGCAGGACTGATCTGTTCCAAGTCAAGTTTCACTAAAGTTCATCATCTCTCAAAAGGATGGTGGAAGGGGCTGGGGTATACCTCAGTAGGAGAGCACATACCTGGCATATACTGAGTTTAATACCCAACACCACACCCAAATACTAAATAATAGAGACATGTCTATACAGAAAAGAATCTAAAAAATAAAAAGTGGAGTGGAAAAAAGACAAAAAGAAGATGGGAGACTCTATCCTTTAATTTCCTAATAAAGCAAACTCAATAGCCCAGCATTAACCAGAGATTTTGCATGCTTGTGTTTTACTGAGATGAAAGCTCTTGTATCTTACAAGTGCCAGGAATTCCCCTTGAAGGCAAGGGTGGATAGCCTTGAACTTGCCATGCTACTTCTTAAGTTCCTGGCTCATGTGTGTTCTACCAAACAAATCATAGTCAGCTGCTGTGAACAATTTGAAGAGCCCCATATCCCACACCTGGGATTAAAACGAAACCATATTGCCATAGTATTTCTGTGTTTTCCAAAGAAGCCAAAGTTCTCACAACAAATCTCCATTGTGGCCAATGCCTAGTATGAATGGAGTCAGCATTGTTTCTAAGATGACCTTTGCCCTGGCTAGCAGTAAGTAGAAAAATGTTCCTTCTGAGTACTAAGAAATGAATGCCTATGGACAGGTCTCTCATTCAGAGGACCCAGAACACATGGTTTTGAGCATTGCTATATGTGATGGTAACACAATATTCTGCAATGGAGTCAGACCACAGTCCCTGACATTGATGAGGAGCCCAATGGGACATGAGGTTAAGTGTCCTATAGAGTCAGAAAGAGTTCTACATTTCAAACTGTAGCTTCTGTCAAGACTGACTTCAATGCTTTTCTCCTACATATAAAGTCATGGCCAGATCCTGAAAACCTGATATTCTCTCTGTGGTGTACTTCTCAGCCATTGATCCTCAAGATAGTGGTCAGGACAATTCTTTGAGTGGACACAAGGATGGAAGGATACTGTGTTGTCTAAGTGCTTGTTTCCTGAGACCTCTCAATGTGCAATGCAGCAATTCTGATGTTCCCACTCTGCATCTTCCCAGTGGGTTCTATGTAAAATCTTCAAAGCAGCAATGTATGCAAAGCCAAGGGTTGAAGATGGGGGTTTGGTGAATGAGCAGCAGGTTGCAACCCAGGGTACTTAGGCTAGGAGGAGATGGCTGAAGCAGAACAAAAGACAATGAACAAGAAAGGAGTAAGGGCTGGGCAGCCTTCTTTTCCATTCTCTTTCTTTTTAATGTCGTCTAGGCTGGCCTTGGGCTTCTCATTCTCTTCCTTCCACTTATAGATTGATGGGATCTCTGACAGATACAACCGAACCCAGCTTGTAGGCCACTTGATTGTGGCACTATATCCTATTCTTCAGAGATACCAACCTTTGACTGGCCACCTGCATGTGAAGGACTTCAGGGGATGGACAAAGTCCCTATCCTGTCCTAAAAGATTGCCAATCCCTAGAATCTGCATACTAATTGCCCACTGATGGAGTCTGTCTTTATTTTGATAACAAATTCCTTAGTCTAGCCATTATGTTTCCTTATGTTTGTATAATCAGGTACCAATGAATTATTTGGTGTTATATCTGTTATGTTTTCTTCGTTATTAGATTTATAAAAATGTGGGCATCTAACATTGCTCAATGGATAAATGGTACCTGGGGCCAAGCATGATAATCTGACTTTAATTTAACTCTCCATATTGACCTCTGACCCCCATAAGCAGGTAATAGCAATAATGTTGAGTTGTGTGCAGGGACACCTAAAGTAAACAAAATAACAATAATATAATAATCCCAAGTTAAATTTTGTTGTGCATGGATGCTGACTTCAATAAAACAAAACTGTAAAGACCCTTTACCAATTAAATGATTCTAACATTTATAAATTATAATATAATTACATATTTCTCTTTCTCTCAAGCATGCTCTTCTTACTGTTGTTCAAAATTGTGGCCTCTTTTTAATTAACATCCCATTTTCCCCTACTTCCTCTCTTCAAGAACCCCCACCCCCTCTCCACACACACACATTCTCCATACACTCTTCCACTTCCCTTCAGAAATGGAGAGGCCTCCCACTGATATCAAGTAGCTCTAGTGAAACAAGTTGCAGTTGTTTCACTAGAATAGGAACATCCTCTCCTATTGAGACTACACAAGGCAACCCAGTAGGTAGAAAGGGTACCAAAGCCAGGCACCTGAGTCAGAGACAGCCCCTGCTCCCACTGTGAGGAATCCCACATGAAGACTAAGAGGGCCTGTAAGCCATTATGGATCCAAGTTAGTTGATTCTGTGGGTTTTCTTATGGTAGCCTTGAATCTTTTAGCACCTACAGTCCTTCTCTCTCTTCCATAGGATTCTCCAAGGCCAGCCTAATGTCCAGCTGTGGGTCTCTGCATCTGTTTTCATTAGTAAAACATAGTAAAAATTATTACAGCTGGGGGAAGCCTCTCTGATGACAGTTATATGAGGCTTCTGTTTAAAAGTATATCAGAATATCACTAGCAGTGTCAGGGCTGGGTTTGGTCTCATGGCATGGGACCCAATCTGCACTAGTTATTGTTTCAGTCAGCTGCTGGGTAGAGTCTCTCAGAGGACAGTTATGTTAAGCTACTCTCTGCAAGCATAAAAGGTTATCCTTAATAGTGTCAGGAATTGATGCTTGCTCAAATTGGGCTGATTATTGCTTGGCCATTCCTTCAGTCTCTACTCCATCTTAGTTCTTGCATTTATTTTAGATTGAACAAATTTTAGCTAGAAAGTTTTGGGGGTGGGTTGGTATCCTAGTCCCTCCATTAGAGGTCCTGCCTGGCTATAAGAGGTGGCCTTTCAGGTTCCAGATCCCCACTGCTATGTGCTTCAACCAAGGTCATACACATTGATTCCTTGGAGCCTTTCCCGTCCCCAAGACTTTCAAGATATACCCTCTAACTACACACCTCCCACTCCACCACAAATGCATATTTCCATTTATTCCCCTGGCCTTCTGGCATTCTCTTCTGTCTTTCCCCACACCTGATCTTGTCCCACCCCCCAATTGCCCTACTGTCTTAATTAGGCTTTAACTGCTGTGAATAGATGCCATGATCAAAGCAATGATTATCAGAATAACATTTCATTGGAGCTGGCTTACAGGTTCAGAGGTTCAGTCCATCATCATTAAGACAGGAACATGGCAGCACCCAGGCAGGCATATGGGAGGAGATGAGAGTTCAACATCTTGTTCCAAAGGCAAACAGGAGAAGACTGGCTTCCAAGCAGCTAGGATGAGGGTCTTAAAGCCTCATCTTTAACACACTTCCTTTAACAGGGACATACCTACTCCAACAAATCTTCAACTAATAGTGCCACTAAGTAAGACTCAGACATCCTTGCTTGGGCCTTCCTTCTCATTCAGCTTCTTTGGGACTATGGGGTGTATTATGGGTATTCTGTACATTTTTTTGGCTAATATCCAGTTATCAATGAGAAAATACCATGCATGTCCTTTTGTTTCTGGGTTACCTCACTCAGGATGATATTTTTTAATTCTGTCCATTTGCCTGCAAAATTCATGATGTACTTTTCTGAGAAACCATCAGCTTGATTTCCAGAGTGGTTGTTTGTGGGGCAGTCCCTGGTCGAGCCCAGGCTTAAAACCCCAGAGAGCCAGCAGGTGACTTTCTCCTGCAGGAAATGGCAGGTGTTTGGCCACACCTTTTGGGACTCTGGCTCCTGTCCCACACACACACACCTTCCACAGTGCATCCTGCCCCTCCACAGAGAGATGTCTGTTGCCATCAATCACATAGGAGCAGCACCAAGCCTGCCCACATGCAAAAAAGGTTTCTCCAAACTCTCAGGCCAAGCCAATGAGAAGTAGCTGTTGTCAGAACCTGACCCACCCTAAAACTGTCTATAAAAATCCTATCCAGAAGGAGTAAAGGTATGCAAGAACTTCTCCATCCTCTGAGAACTTTTGTCATAAGAGCTGTAATACTTGGGAAGAGGTCATTTCTTCTGAAACGCTACCTGAAGCTCCCCCAGCTACCCCCGACCCCGCACTCCTCCCTGGCTACTTGGCCTCTTGTTGGCCCATCCCATCCCGACTCAGCACAGGGCAAGTGGAGCAACTGAGATGGCACAGCAGAGATAGAGGTGGAGCCAATTGCAGCAGTGGGAGCAGTGGAATCAACTCCCCCTTCCTGCTCGCACTTTCTCCCCTTTCCTGGAAAGCTCACACCTGACTGGGACAGAGATCTCTATGGAAAGCCTCCAGTACGCAGGCCCACAGTTGACAAGTTTGCAATCCCACCAGTAATGGAGAAGTGTTCCCCTTTCTCCACATCCTCATCAGCATGTGCTGTTGCTTGAGTTTTTCATTTTAGCCATTTTGATCGGTGAGATTCTCATGGATCTCAGGGTCATTTTGATTTGCATTTCCCTGATGACTAATGATTTTAAACATTTCTTTAAGTGCTTCTTGGCCATTGGCAAATTCTCCTTTGAGGATTTTCTGTTTAGTTCTGTAACCCATTTTTTGGTTGGGTTATTTGATTATGGGGAGTCTAACTTCTTAAGTTCTTTATATATTTTGGATATTAGGCCTCTTTCAGATGTAGAGTTAGTGAAGATCTTTACCTACTCTGTAAGCTGCTGTTTTGTCCTATTGACAGTGCCCTTTGCCTTACAGAAGCTTTGCAGCCTCATGAGGTCTCATTTATCAATTGTTGATTTTAGAGCTTAAGCCATTCAGGAATTAGGCCATCCATTGCCTGTCCAGGAAATTTTGTCCTGTGTCAATGTGTTCAAGGCTGTTACATACTTTCCTATTAGACTTAGTTTGTCTGGTGTTAGATTGAGGTCTTTGATCCATTTAGACTTGAGTTTTGAGTGGGGTAATAAATATTGGATCTATTTGCCTTCTTTGACCTGCAGACATCCAATTAGACCAACGTCATTTGCTGGAGACACTCTCCCTGTTTCCTTGTACTGTTTTGGCTTCTTTGTCAAAAACCAAGTGTCTGTAGGTGCATTGGTTTATTTCTTGGTCTTTAATTCAATTGCATTGATCCACCTGTCTGTTTCTATACCAGTATTGTCCAGATTTTATTGCTATTTCTCTGTAGTCAGCCTTAGGTCAGGGATTGTGGTAACCCCCAGATATTCTTTTTACTGATCAGGATTGCTTTGGCTATCCTGTTTTTTGTTTGTTTGGTTGCTTGATTGGTTGGTTTTTCATATGAGGTTGAGAATTGTTCTCTGAAGATCTGTGAAGAATTATGCTGGAAATTTGATGGGGATTGCATTAAATCTGTAGATTGCTTTTGGTAAAAAGGCCACTGTCAGTATGTTAATCTTACCAATCCATGAGCAAGGAAGATCTTTTCACCTTCTGATATCTTCCTCAATTACTTTTCAGTGACTTGACGTTCTTGTCATACAAGTCTTTCACTTGCTTGGGAGAAGCAAGTGTATTGTATGTTATTTGTAGTTATTATAAAGGGTACTGTTTCTCTAACTTCTTTCTCAGTCTGTTTATCATTTGTGTAGAGGAGAGTTACTGTTTTCTGTGAGTTAATTTTGTATCCAAACAATTGGCTTAAGGTGTTTCTCAGCTGTAGAAGTTCTCTGGTTGAATTTTTGGGTCACTTATGTATACTATCATATCATCTGGAAATAGTGGCACTTTGACGTCTTCCTTTCCAATTTGAACCCCCTTGATCTCTAGTTGTCTTATTGCTTGAGTCAGAACTTCAAATAGCATATGGAAGAGATACGAGGAGAGTGGACAGACTTGCCTTGTCCCTGGTTTTAGTGGAAATGCTTTAATTTTCTCCTCATTTAATTTGATGTTGACTATTGACTTGCTGTATATTGCCTTTACTGTGTTTAGGTATGCCCTCTGTGTCCCTGTGCTCTCCAAGACTTTTATCATGAAAGACTGTTAGATTTTATCACACCTTTTTGACATCTCATGAGATGATCATATAGTTTTAATTTCAGTTTGTTTATATGGTGAATTGTGTTGTTGCCTTCTCCTATGTTGGACTGCTCCTGCATCCCTGGGAAGAAGCCTACTAATCATGGTGAATGATGTCTTTGATCTGCTCTTGGATTTGGTTTGTGAATATTTTATTTAGTATTTTTGCATCAATGTTCATCAACAAAACTGGTCTGAAATTTTCTTTTTTGTTCAGTCTTTGTGTAGTTTAAATATCAGGCTGACTATGACCTCATAGAATGAGTTTGGCAGTATTCCTTCTGTTTCAATTTTATGGAGTAGCTTGAAGATAATGCCATTAACTCTTCTTTGACAGTCTGGTAGAATTCTGCACTAAAACAAACTGGCCCTGGGCTTTTTTTGTTTAGAAGAATTTTTATAACTGCTTCTATTTACCTAGGGGTCATAAGATTATTCAGGTGGCTTAACTGATCTTGGTTTAGCTTGGTAGTTCATATCTGTCTAGAAATCATCCATTATATTCAGAGTTTCCAACTTTGTTGAGTATAGGCTTTTGAAGTAAGACCTAATGGTTCTTTGAATTTTCTTAGTGTCTGTTGTTATGTCTCCCTTTTCATTTCTGTTTTTGTTAATGTGGGTACTGTTTCTCTGCTTTTTAGTTAGTTTGGCTAAGGGTTTTTCTATGTTCATTTTCTCAAAGATCCAGCTCTTGGTTTTGTTGATTCTTTTTACTGTTCTCTTTGTTTCTAATTGATTGATTTCAGCCCTGAGTTTGATTATTTACTTCCATCTACTTTCTTGGGTCTGTTTGTTTCTTTTATCTCTAGAGCTTTCAGATATACTTTTAATTTGGTAGTATGAGAACTCTCCAATTTCTTTATGAGGGCACTTAGTGCTATGAACTTTCATCTCAGCACTGTTTACATAGTGTCTCATAAGTTTGGGTACTAGTACCCACATTTTCATTGAATTCTAAAATGTCTTTAAGTTTTCCTTATTTCTTTCCTGACCCATTGATCATTGCATGTATAGTTGTTCAGTTTCCATGAATATGTAGGCTTTTTGTTGTTTTTGTTATTGTTGAAGTCAAGTTTTAACCTAGAGTGATGTGCAAAGATGCATAGTATTATTTCAATCTTCTTGTATCTGTTAAGGTTTACTTTGTAACCCATTATATTATTGACAGTTTTGGAGAAGGTTCCATGATATATATATATATATATATATATATATATATATATATATATAATCATTTGAATCACAACTTCTGTTAGTTTTGTTATTTCTCTGTTTAGCTTCTATCTTGATGATCTGTCCACAGTAGAGAATGGGTTATTGAGTTCTCTCCCTATTAGTGTCTGAGATTAGATGTGTGATTCAAGCTTTAACAATGTTTCTTATACAAATGTGGGTGCCCTTGCATTTGGGACAAAGATGCTCAGAATTAAGATTTACTCTCAGTGGATTTTTCCTTTGATGAATATGAAATGTCATTCCCTGTCTCTTTTGATTACTTATGGTTGGAAGTCTATTTTATTAGACAATAAAATGGCTGTTCTAGCTTTTATCTTGGCTCCATTTGCTTGAAAAACTGTTTCCAGCTGGGCAGTGGTGGCGCACGCCTGTAATCCCAGCACTCTGGGAGGCAGAGGCAGGCGGATTTCTGAGTTCAAGGCCAGCCTGGTCTACAGAGTGAGTTCCAGGACAGCCAGAGCTATGTAGAGAAACCCTGTCTTGAAAAACAACAACAACAACAACAACAACAACAACAACAACAAAAACTGTTTCCAGCCATCTACTGAAATAATGACTGTTTCTTACTGAGATGTATTTCTTGTACACAACAGAATGATGGGATTCTGTTTATACATCCATTCTGTTAGCCTGTGTCTTTTTACTGGAGAATTAAGTCCATCGATTTTAAGAGATATTAATGATCAGTGAATGTTACTTCCTATTATTTTGACGTTGGTGGTGGTTTTGTGTGTGTGTTTCTCTTTTATTGGTTCTACTGGTATGAAATTATTTATTTATTGTGTGTTTTTGAGTACACTTCATCTCATTAGATTGGAGTTTTCCTTCTCATATCCTCTGTAGGGCTGGGTTAGTGGAAAGGTGCCACTATGACCCCAGTAGAATCTGTGTGACAAGTTCCACAGACTGAGGCATTAGACTTCAAAAGAAGGAGATCTCCTGGAACTGATTGTGGAACTCTCAGACAGAGGAAACATATTGAGCTGTAGTTCTCAAGGCAATTTTTCTGTTTTGTTCTCTTTCATTCCTTTTCTTAGTTAGAGGTTCCTGGTGGCCTAGACAATGATCTTAAGCAAGAATAATGGGTATGAACCCACTCGTTGAGACGGATCACTAACATGACCTTATCTCCAGGGAAACCAATGCTTTATTTTCAAATCATTTACAAAATTATTAAGATAGATAAAAACTTTCCTGACAATAAAATTTCACATGGCTACATGTGTATCACTGGAGGTGGGTTCTGGTATATGGTAAAGAAAGCCTTAGTTAGAAAGAATTAAAATAGTTTAAATTTATGCTTTGAAGATTTATAAAAAATCAGGCATTAGATATTAAGCAATAATTAACCATAAGGGCTGGAAAGTTAGCTCAGCGGTTAAGAGCACTGACCATAAAGATTTATTAACCTGTTCATGGGAGTATGCCACTAGCCTTGGATGGCTGCCCTACTGAATGTATTCTTTTAGAATTTTTATATTTTGACTGTGACTGTTTGTGATTCACTGAGCATGTAGTTTCAGAGTCGTAATGCTTAGATGATTTTTGTATTTTACTGTGCCAAATGATTCTTATTGGTATTTGTGATTGTTTCACTTATTGGATTTGGATTGTTTCTAAGATTGTGTCATGTTTGGTTTAATATATAAAATCCCCTGCTTGAGAGCTGCAAAATACACTCAGATTCAAACTACCTCTGTGTTTGTTTCTGTTTGTCACCGTGAATCCCACCTGGACTTTGAGTACCCTCATCCCAGGGACCCGGTGGTCTGTGGCAGAAAGGTATTGTCTAAATTTTGTTTTGTCATAGAATTTCTTGGTTTCTCCATCTATGATAATGGAAAATATTGCTGGATATAGTAGTCTAGGCTAACACCTGAGGTCTTTTAGGGTCTGTACGACCTATGTCCAGGCCCTTATAGCTTTTAGAGTCTCAGATGAGAAAATGGATATAATTCTTATAGGTCTGTCTTTATATGTTACTTGGCCATTTTTCCTTGCAACTTTTAAAATTCTCTTTGTTCTGTGTATGTAGTGTTTTGATTATCATGTAATGGGAGGATTTTCTTTTCTGGTCCAATCTCTTTGGTGTTCTGTAACCTTCTCATAGTTTTATAGGCATCTCTTTCTTTGGGTTAGGGAAATTTCTTCTATGATTTTGTTGAAGATGTTTTCTGGGCCTTTGAGCTGGGGATCTTTTTCATAATGTCCCAGATTTCCTGGATGTTTTATGTCATGAACTTTTTAGATTTTGCATTTTCTTTGATTGGTGTATTGGTTTCGTCTTTCATGTCTTCTAAACCTGAGATTCTCTCTTCCTTCTCCTGTATTCTGTTGGTAATGCTTACATTTGTAGTTCTTGCTCTCTTCCTTATATTTTCCATCTCCAGGGTTGCCTCAGGTTGTGATTTCTTTATTGCTTCCAGTTCACTTTTCAAGTCTTAGACAATTTTTTTCATATCCTTTACCAGTTCAATTGTATTTTCCTTTATTTCTTTATATTAATTTCCTTCCTTTTTAAATACCACTACCTTTTTTTAATGTATTTTTCTGTTTTTACTTAAGGAATATATTCATGTCCTCTTTAAAGACCTCTATCATCTTTAGAAAACTGGTTTTAAGATGCTCTTCTTGTATTTCAGTTTCATTAGGACATCCAGTATTGGTTATTGCAGGATTACAGTGCTCTGGTGGTGACATGTTGAGCTGGGTCTCATTGGTTGTGCTGTCTTTTAGGCATCTGTTTTCCCTGGTGGTGGCTGGATAATCCTGATGATAGCTTGTGGACCAGCTAGGGTGGCAGGTGGATGCCAATAGGATGGGTGTTCAAACAGGGTTCCAAGCTGGTTATTTTTGGGACCCTTGAAGGTGTCCACAGGGACATAGGTGCTTTGGGGGTTTCACAAGGCTCCTCTAGACTGGAAAGCAAGGCCAGACCTAGACAACCCAGCTCCAGGCCTCACTTCTGCTGGCTACCATGTCTGATGTTTTTGATGTGTTCTTGAGTTCTGTTTGTGAGACTTTTATTGCCTATTTTTGCATTGATGTTGATAAGTAAAATTGGTCTGAAGTTCTCTTTCTTTGTTGAGTTTCTGTGTAGCTTAGGTATCAAGGTGACTGTGGTATCACATAAGGAATTAAGTAGTGTGTCTTTTGTTTCTATGTTGTGAAATAGTTTGAGGAGTATTGGTATTAGTCCTTCTTTGAAAGTCTGGTAGAATTGTGCACTAAAACCAACTGGCCCTCAGCATTTTTTCTTTCTTTCTTTCTTTCTTTCTTTCTTTCTTTCTTTCTTTCTTTCTTCCTTCCTTCCTTCCTTCCTTCCTTCCTTCCTTCCTTCCTTCTTTCTTTCTTTCTTTCTTTCTTTCTTTCTTTCTTTCTTTCTTTCTTTTGGTTAATGACTGCTTCCATTTACTTAGGGGTGATGGGACTGTTTAGATAGTTTGTCTGATCTTGATTTAACTTTGGAAAGTAGTATATGTCTAGAAAGTTGTCCGTTTGTTTAGATATTCCAGTTTTGTGAAGTACAGGTTTTGACTAAGACCTAATGATATTTTGAAATTTCTGTTTCTGTTGCTATGTCTGCCTTTTCATTTCTGATTTTTTTTCTTAATTTGGTTACTCTCTCTGTGCCTTTTAGTTAATTTGGATAATGATTTTTCTACCTTGCTTAGTTTCTCAAAGAAGCAGCTCTTGTTTTTGTTAATTCTTTGTATTGTTCTCTTTGTTTCTAATTGATTGGTTTCTGTCCTGAGTTTGAATATTTCCTACAATCTCTTCCTCTTGGGTGTGTTTGCTTCTTTTTGTTCTAGAGCTTTCAGGTGTGTTGTTACATTGCTAATATGATATCTCTTCAATTTCTTCATGAAGGCACGTAGTGCTATGAATTTTCCTCTTAGCAGTGCTTTCATTGTATCCCATAAGTTTGGGTATGCTGTGCCTTCACTTCTATTTTTATTAGAAATTCTTTAATTCCATTTCTTTTTTCCTCCCTTATCAAGTGATAATTGAGTAGAGATTTGTTCAGTTTCCAAGAGTGTTATTTCCCTAATTTCTTTTTCAGCCTATTTATTGTTTGTGTATGAGTGCTACTAATGGATTTTTTTTCATTAATTTTGTGCCAGCCACATTGCTGAAGATCTTTATCAGTATCGGAGTTTCCCGGGAGAATTTTTGAAATTATGTATCCTACATCCACAAAAATCACCCACTGTAGAACCCCCTGCAGATAGTGTACTTTGAAGTCTTCCTTTCAAATTCGTACCGCCTTAGTTGGCTTATTACTCTAGCTAAAATTTCACATTCTATATTGAATTGATATGGGAAAAATGGACAACCTTGTCACTGATTATAGTGGAATTGCTTTAAATTCCTCTCCATTTGATTTACTAATAGATTGGATATGGAGTGTTGTTCCAAGGATCCCCCCACCATAGAAACTAGGGAAGTGAAATTACTATTTTTCTTGAAATTGAGTTATACAAGTCCCTTGATTTTCTTCTTTCTATAAAATAAAATACTTGTTTATTATTTAAAAAAATTCTCTCCATTTAACTTGATGTTGGCTATTGGCTTGCTGTATATTGCCTTTATTGTGTTTAGATATGTACCTTTTATCTTTGATTTCTCTAAGACCTTTATCATATAAGGGGGGGTGGATTTTGTCAAAGGCTCTTTCAGCATCTAATGAGATGATCATGTGGAGGTTTTTTCTTTCAGTTTCTTCATATGGTAGATTACATTGATAAATTTTTGTATGTTGAACACTTCCCGCATCTCTGAGGTGAAGACCTGGCCATAGTAGATGATGTTTTTCATGTGTTCTTGGATTTGGTTTGTAAGTATTTTACGGAATATTTTTGCATCAATGTTCATGAGAGAAATTAGTCTGAAGTTCTCTTTCTTTGTTAAGTCTTTGTGTAATTTAGGTATGAGGGTAACTGTAGCTTCATAAACTGATTTTGGCAATGTTCTTTCTACTTATTTTTGGTGGAATCATTTGAGGAGTATTGCTATTAGGTCTCCATTGGAAGTACAAGTTCTTCCTTGTACTAAAGCCACCTTGCATGCCAGGCAGTGGTGGCACATGCCTTTAATCCCAGCACTTGGGAGGCAGAGACAGGCAGATTTCTGAGTTTGAGGCCAGCCTGGTCTACAGAGTGAGTTCCAGGACAGCCAGGGCTACACAGAGAAACCCTTCTCAAAAACAACAACAACAGAAAACAAACAAACAAACAAACAAACAACAACAACAAACACCTTGCCTTGGGCTTTTCTTTTTAGAGGAGGGGGATACTTTTATTGACTACTTTGATTTCCTTAGGGTTATAGTTCTATTTAGATTGTTTCTCCAATCTTGATTTAATTTTGGTAACTAGTATCTATCAATTTTATTTTCCATTTCATTTAGATTTTCCAGTTTTGTGGAGTACATTCCTTGGAAATACGATCTAATGACACTTCAGATTTCCTCAGTATCTGCTATGTCCCATTTTCATTACTAAATTGTTAACTTGGATGTTCACTCTCTGCCTTTTAGTTTGGCTAATGGTTTGTATAACTTGTTGATTTTCTCAATGAACCAATTCTTTGTTTCATTGATTCTTTGAATTGTTCTTTTTCTTTCTATATTATTGATTTCAGCAATGAGTTTTATTATTTCCTGCTGTCTACTTCTTTTGGTACTGTTTGCTTCTTTTCTTTTCACATCCTTCAAGTATGTTGTTAAGCTGCTAGTATGAAGTCTCACTATTTTCTTTTTGCTTTTCTTTCTTTTTCCTTTTACTTTTGACAGAGTTTCTTTTATAAAAGACTTGGATGTCCAGGAACTCACTCTGTAGGCCAAACTTAATGAAAATGAACAACATACCAAAACTTATGGGACACCATAAAAGGAGTGCTAAGAGTAAAGTTCAGAGTAAGTGTAAAGTGTAAAGTGTAAAGTAAGAGTAAAGTGTAAAGAGTAAGTGTAAAGAGTAAAGTTCCTTCATTCGAAAAAAATGCTGATGTATAATGATTGTGACACATGCCTTTAATTCTACCACTCAGAAGAAAGAGGCAGACAGACCTCTGTGAGGTCTTATTCCTCCCCTGAGACAGGGTTTCTCTTTGTATTTCAGGTCTTAATTTTCTTTATTTTTTCACCTCTTTGTTTGCATTTTCCTGGAGTAATTGTATATTAAGGGAGTTCTTTAAGGTAGCTTTCTTGTGATTCATCTCATTAAAATATATACAGCTGGCTGTAGTAGGATAGCTGGAATGTGGTGGTACAATATTGTACTGGCTGTTCTCCATTGTGTTCTTACACTGGCCTCTAGATATCCAGATTTGGGGTTATTATAGGCTTAGGTGCTGATTTCTGTCCATCTTTGTTAGATGGGTGGTTTGGGGATGTTTTATCCCTTGGTTTCTGTTTCCTCTCTGGTCATCTGGAGTTTGGGTGATAAGAGAGCCTTCAGGTCCAATATGGTGTTCCAATTGGGATTTTTGAGGGTTGCATGACATCTAGTGTTTTGGGTGTCAATATTGGCTCTGATATCCCTAGAACTGTTTGACCTCTTGGAAAGCAGAGGTCTCTAACAAAGATATGATCCAGAATAGAAAGACCAATGTATGGGAAAGAGCTTGGACCTGTTTGGTCTGCTTTAATGGGAATGGGTAGACAGAGGTCAGGGTTTTACCTGGGTTGATGGTGTCATCATCACCTCCAAGAAAGCAGCCATATTTGTTAGCCTATATATGGAGCCAATGGGATAGAGTGTAATTTAGAGATGTGGTATGTGCTTTAACAGGAGGTGGTGTACATAGGTTGCTAGAAATGGAACTCGGGTCCTCTGAAAGTGCACTCTGTGTTCTAAACACCTAAGCTATGATACAGCCCTCAAAAGTTTATAAGGAAATGTTCCTAATATGTAGTTATGACTGGCCTTGAAGCTGCTAGGTAGACCTGGGTATGCCCAAACAAATAGAGATCCACTTGCTTTCCCTGCTGGAACACTGAAATTAAAAATGTGCACCCTAGCGATTGGCTAATTATTTGTGTTTCTTTTTGGTGTTTTGTTTGTTTGCAGAAGCTAGACTCAATGAAATGATAATACAATTCCTGAACTTGAGCAAACATTCTGGATTAAAGCTCAATCATTTTCTGAAATAACCAAATCTCTGACTGTCCTGTAGCCTTTTATGTATATCATTCTGGCCTCAGATTCACAGAGATCTATCTGCCTCTTATTCACAGATGTTTATTGTAGGGACTATGCCTGGCTCTGCTCCCATTCTTGGTTTAACTGTATCTGTTGTGCTGGGCTAGACTTTTCTGAAATACCCCTTTCTGACAGGGATCCAGGGGCCTTGCTCTCTTCGTAACACAGTTTTAAAAATGTTTTAAGAAACAGTTTTGTCTTTGAAGAAGGAAATCGAAGAAGACCTCAAAAGATGGAAAAATCTTATATGCTCTTGGATTGGCAAGATTAATATAGTAAAAATGGCCATCTTGCCAAAAGCAATCTACAGATTCAATGCAATCCCCATCAAAATCCCAACTCAATTCTTCATAGACTTAGAAAGAGCAATTTTCAAATTCATCTGGAATAACAAAAAACCTAGGATAACTAAAACTATTCTCAACTGTAAAAGAACTTCTGGGGAAATCAATATCCCTGACCTCAAGCAGTACTACAGAGCAATTGTGTTAAAAACTGCATGGTATTGGTACAGTGACAGGCAAATAGATCAATGGAATAGAATTAAAGACCCGGAAATGGACCCACAGAATTATGGTCACTTGATCTTTGATAAAGGAGCTATAACCATCCAGTGGAAAAGAGATACCCTCTTCAACAAATGGTGCTGGTTCAATTGCAGGTCAGCATGTAGAAGAATGGGAATTGATTCATTCTTATCTCCGTGTACTAAGCTCAACTCCAAGTGGATCAAGGACCTCCACATAAAACCAGACACACTGAAACTAATAGAAAAGAAACCGGGGAAGACCCTTGAGGAGATGGACACAGGGGGAACATTCCTGAACAGAACACCAATAGCTTATGCTCTGAGATCAAGACAAATGGGACCTCATAAAATTACGAAGTTTCTGTAAGGCAAAGGACACTGTCAGAAGGACAAACCAGCAACCAACAAATTGGGAAAAGATCTTCACCAACCCCACATCCGACAGAGGGCTAATATCCAATATATACAAAGAACTCAAGAAGTTAGACCCCAGAGAATGAAAAAACCCTATTAAAAATGGGATACAGAGCTAAACAAAGAATATTCACCTGAAGAAATTCGGATGGCTGAGAAACACCTTAAAAAATGTTCAACATCATTAGTCATTAGGGTGCAAATCAAAACAACCCTGAGATTTCCCCTCACACCAGTCAGAATGGCTAAGATTAAAAACTCAGGAGACAGCAGGTGTTGGAGAGGATGTGGAGAAGGAGGAACACTCCTCCACTGCTGGTGGGATTGCAAGATGGTACAACCACTCTGGAAATCAGTCACTGATAAGTGGATATTAATTAGCCTAGAAGCTCTGAATACTCAAGACACAATTAGCATATCAAATGATTCCCAAGAAGAAGGAAGGAGAGAGTCCTGGTCCTGAAAAGGCTTGATCTAGTATTGTAAGGGAGTACCAGGACAGAGAAATGGGAGGGGGGTGATTGGGGAATGGGCAGAGGGAAGAGGACTTATGGGACATGTGGTGAGGGGGGGAACTGGGAAAGGGGAAAGCATTTGGAATGTAAACCAAGAATATAGAAAATTAAATAAAGAAACAGTTTTGGATAGACCAGGCTGGCTTCAAACTTGCTTGTTAGCCAAAGATGTCCTTGAACATCTTTGTTCAAGAGTATGTGGCTCCTCGTGCCACATACTCTTGAGTTTGGGGGTGATATACATATCCCAACATGTCAAGTTTATGCAATGCTGGAGAAAGAGACCCCAGAGTTTGTAATTTTTTTGGTCAAAAACTCTTCCAACTGTGCTACATATCTAGACCCACTACTTACCATTAATGGATGCAAGACACCCTCTTGCCTCAGCCTTTTGAGTAGATAACATAGAAGAGACTTACAGAGCACCCAACTTAGGTATTATATTCCATAAAATATTTCACAGTTGCAACAAGATATTTACAAAAAGGTTCTCTGAAGATTTTTAAAGTGGTTTTGTGAGGATGTCCTTACTGTCAAGGATAGAGTAATACCAACCTGATGCACACACAGAATCATGTGGTTCACAGGCAAATAAATTCAGCCAGGTGTGTTGGCTCAAAACAGTCATCCTATTAGGAAGGCTGAGGTAGGAGGATTGCTGGGAGATCTTGTTTGACATCAATCTAAACTATAAAAAAAAACTTGTCTCAAAGATAAATCTAGGACTAAAGACATTAGTAGCAACTAAATAAATAAAGCAAAACAGTGTTGGTGAATGATTTAATGAATAGGTTCTTGATGTTCAATTAAGTCCCAGGCATTTAATTTTTCAGAGAGGAAACATCACCCATCTAGAAAGTGAACAAAATTATTATTATTATCTGCTATGACTCAGGCATCCAATCAGATGGCAGTTTTTGGCTGTGAGGTAGACCCAGAAGGGAGAAGTGTCTCACTGTGTCAGAATTAGAGGAGATTCTGGTACTAGGGAAGCCAGCAGGTTACTAACTGCCTAGTCTTGGGTTTAACTTTTTATTATCAGGCCTCACTACCAGTGAATCTCTTTCCTCCACTGGAATACTCTTTCAGTTCAAGAATCACTAGACAGGTGATGGGACAGAAGAGCTCAAATTCAGGGTCTCTCTCTCTTTTTTTTCTTTTCCATTTTTTATTTTCTATATTCTTTGTTTACATTCCAAAGGCTTTCCCCTTTCCCAGTTCCCCCCTCACCCTATGTCCCATAAGTCATCTTCCCCCATGCCCTGCCCATTCCCCAATCACACACCCCCCCCATTTCTCTGTTCTGGTACTCTCCTACAAAACTGGATCCAGTCTTTTCAGGACCAGGGTCCTCTCCTTCCTTCTTTTTGGGAATCTTTTGATTTGCTAATTGTGCCTTGAGTATTCAGAGCTTCTGGGCTCATTAATATCCACTTATCAGTGATTGCATATCATGTGTATTCTTTTGTGATTGGGTTGATGAACTAGTTGAAGACACTAGTTTTGATAGTAAATGCAGTGGTTTTGTGTGGTTTGTTTGTTGATGTCCTTTGAGAGAACACTTCAATAAAGTATCCCTGGCTAGAACTTACTCCTTAGATCTGGCTGGCCCCCAACCCATTGAAATCTCTGTTCTTTTTCCTGCAGAGTGATGGGACTTACGGCATGTGCCATGGCACCTAGCTTGTAAGACAGTTTCAAATCCATCTCATTAAATTCAATTTTTTTTTTTACGTTTTTCTTTTTTGACATAGATTTTTTATTTCTATTCAGGTTATACCTAAACATCAATGTGTGTTTTGTAACTGAAAATACCTTCCTTTTCTAGCATGAATATATAAAGAACTACCAATACAATTTAAGAGTATTTGACATTATTTCTCTTAAGAAACTGTGCACCCATTTCCCTAATGAAAGCAGCAAAATTCTACAAAAATTCCATTTCCATTTTTATGTTTTAGTACAGTGTAATATGCCTAAAAACTGAGAACAAGGCTCATTAAACTCTCACCATTCTCTCTCTGCCTAAGGAGTCAAGCTCCTCTTAGCCAACATAAATTGTTCTGGAAGTATGAAGAAATAGATATGTCCTCTCGCTTTGATATCAGGTTTATGAGTGTTCGTATGCTGCAAATAGTCTTCCAACAAGGGTTAAATACAAGGACATGGTTCCCAAAATGTGCCTGCTCTGGTACGCACTTGGTCCTCATTTTTCTGATTCCAGAAGAAACCTGTCTCCTCATCCCACTTAGGATTTCATCAACCACCAGCACTAAGCTTCCATTTCTCAGTTCCATGGACACTAAACTAATAGCTACTAAACTAATGAACAAATAAAACTCAGTTTTGTGAATGGTTTTCTTAGGGCTCTTGAGTTTCAGGCTATGGAAATCTTTCAGTCTAGACACTATCAAATAAATCCATTGAGATCTATCTGTTTCTTCCTCTGAAGTCATGGTATTAATGTGTGTGGACTGTAAACACAAGGATATATTTGTTTGTTTGTTTGTTTGTTTGTTTGTTTTGAGAATAAGGCTCTCTATGTGGCCCTGGATGTCTAGATTTCTCCATGTTGAGCAGGCTGACTTCCTACTTTTTTTATACGTTCTTTTATGAATGTAGGTGCCTTTACATTCAAGGCATAGATGTTCACAAATTAGAAGTCATCTTGGTGCATTTTCCTTTAATGACTATGAAGTGTTTTTCCGGGTCTCTTTTGATTACTGTGGTTGAAAATTTACTTTAGTAGATATTAGAATGGCTACTATTTGTTCCTTGGGCTCATTTGGTTGAAAACCTTTTCTCATCCCTTTACTTGCAGGTAATGTCTATCTTTGTTGATGAAATGTTTCCTGTATACAGAAGAATAATGGGTTCTGTTTCTGCTTCCTTTCTGTTAGCCTGTATCTTTTTTATTAGATAATTTAGTTCATTGATGTTGAGAGATATTAACGGCCAATAATTGTTAATTCCTGTTATTTTCATGTTGGTGATAGTAATGTATGTATGTGTTCTCTTCTTTTGATCTCAGTGGTGTAAAATTATTTATTTCTTATTTCTTGAGAGTAGCAAACCTCTTTGGGCTGGACTTTTCCTTCTAGTATCTTCTGTAAGGCTGGATTAGTCAAAAGACATTGTTTAAATTTGATACTGTCATATAATGTCTTCTTTTCTCCATCTATGGTGATTGAAAGTTTGCTGTACATAGTAGCTTGGGCTGACATCTATGGTCTCTTAGGCTCTGACAGACTTTTGCCTAGGCCTTTCTAGCCCTTAGAGCCTCTGTTGAAAAGCCAGGTGTAATTCTGATAGGTATGCCTTTATAGGTTATTTGGTTTTGTTCCCCTTGTAGTTTTTCATATTCTGTCTATGTTCGGTACATTAATTTTTTATCATTATGTGGCAGTAGGATCTATTTGGTGTTCTATGAGCTTTTTGTCCTTTATTAGGTTTCTCTTTCTTTAGATTAGGGAACTTTTCTTTTATGGTTTTGTTGAAGATGTTTCCTGGATCTTTGTCATGAAAATCTTCTTCCATTCCTTTCATTCTTAGGTTTGTTCTTTTTATGGTGTCCCAAATTTCATGGATACTTTGTATCAAAAATTTTTTAGATTTTGCATTTTCTCTGACCAGTGTTTTATTTTTCCACTATATATTCTATGCCTAAATTCTCTCTTCTATTTCTTGTATTCTGTTGGTCATGATTGGGTCTGTAGTTCCTTTCTCTTTTCTAGTTTTCCATCTCCAGGTTTCTCTTTGTTTGTGCTACCTTTATTGTATTGCTTGTATTTCAATTTTCAGTTCTTGGATAGTTTTATTCATATCTTCCACCGGTTCAGTCATATTTTCCTTTATAATTACTTGTTTCCTCTTTAAAGGACTCATCCTGTTTGTGTGTAGTTTCTTTTTTTTCTTTCTTTTCTTCTTCTTCTTCTTTTTTTTTTTAACCATTCCACCACTCTCTAACTCTGTATTTAATCTTTGAAAAGGGGGCGGGTGGGTGAATGAGGGTGGCTCACTGGCAGCAGTGAGGAACAGAAAAGAAAAAAAACAAACCCCAAGCGGTGAAGTGTTTTAAACATGGGACCCAAACGGTGTGGATCTGAGGTCTCCACCACCCTCCCTTACACCGTGTTTGGATGCTCCCTTCCCCTAATGGTGCCTCCCTTCTGCTAATTGTGCCTCTTCCTTGCTTACTAACCGATTCGTTAGTCATGTACTTTCACTTAGGGAATGATTTCGCCTGTTTTCACAGCTCCTTGTTATACTTTCGTTTTTTTGGGTGCCTGGTGGGGATCGGCCCAAGTCCAGCCTGGCATTCACTATTTCAGTCCGGACAAGAGTGACAGTTTGTGCCACTCGGGAGAAGGGTGAATACCCTCTCCATCGTGCATGTGTGAGTGTCCCCCTGAGCTAGGGTGGACCCTCGGAGAAACAGTGTGGCTGCCTTTGAGCAATCTGTATTGGTTTGTTCAGTTGATCCAGACTGTTGTCGGGCGACACCTAGTGGTGACAAGTTTCTGCAGTGCTCCCGGTTCCTGGTTGATGACAAAGGACAGGAAAATGCCTGCTGTAAGCCGGCCAAAGTGACAGGAGGCCCGGCAAGCAGGCCGGTGCCTCCCGCAGATGGTGTCGTGTTTAAGGATAGTCTCTACCTATGAGGTTGTACTGGGAGACCTATGGGGAAGAGGAAGGTCTTGTACACCCTATTGGGATAAATGGTAGGATTGGTGGCAGCTTGATCACATTGATCAGGTTTAAGTCCTGCCCCTGAGTTTTGTTTGTTTGTTTTTTTCTTTCTTGTATTTCTTTAAGGGATTTATGCATTTTTTACTTTAAAGGCTTCACTGGTCCCTAAAAGTGGGATCAATAAAGACACTCTCTTTCTGGCCACCATTTTGTATTGGATTCTATAGTGTTCTCCAACTTGAAACAATAAACTCAAACCTCAGCACTAGTTTTTCTTGGAATGTGAGTATCTGGAGTCCAATACTGATCTCAAGAGGTGTTACTCCTGCAATGCAATGGGACTAAGGAAAGTCAGAAGCTGGTAAGTCTGGGGGCAGAGTTGGTCAAAGAAGACTAAGGCACAATTTGACAGGAATGAGATATCCTTGGTTCCATGTACACAGTAGAACACTATACTGGAGAAATGTAAAGAACAGATTTTGCCATCACTGAAGAACAAGCATAAGATGAGTATATCTATTCGTGTAAACCCTAGGCAATGTCACATACATCCACAATATTTGCACCCTGGCCATGCTTTGTTATACTGCAGAATACCAGTTTAAACGTTAAAAAATAAAAAATAAAAAAGATGGAAAGAAGGAAAAACTTAAACCAGATTAATTTAGGAATAACTTATAGAACATAGAAAATTACCTTGTTACATACATATTTGCTACATTAATGTAAATACAAAATTGTTAAGTTGTCATACAAAATAAGTGAAATGCACAAACAGTACACTTATCCGAATAGATGAAGGACAAATGCCTTTACAGATAGACACAATATTGCTCATTACTGCTGAAGTACCTTGGCAGGATGTTTGAATTTGTTCCAAATTGAGTGAGATTTTTGAGATGGCAGAATCTGAGCAGTGAGGTGCAGCGTCCTTGTCCGGAAGAGACCTCCACACTTTGTCTCACAATGGGACATGAGCAAGATTTCTAGCTTTCTCTTGCACAGCTTATATCCAGAAGAAGCGTTCCAGAAGATCCTATATACTGGAGAGAAGTAGAGGAAAAGCTATGGGGTTTGTCTAAACACCGTGCAGTGTATATGTATATGAGCATGATTTTGGTGCACAGTTCATAGTAATAGTGTAGAGTATACTTTTAAGGACATTGAAAAATTTGAAGAGAAACTGAAAAGCAAAGAATTTTATAAAGAAAATTTATTTGAATACACAATAATTTTTATTACAAACGATGGTTGCTACAATAGAGAAAATATGAGACTACAAGATAGAAAGAAGTCACTTCTCCTCAATCAGTCTTGCCAGCAACTTGTCTGAGGAAGACAGGGCTCTCCAGACTTCTGCTCTGACCACCTCCCAGGCACAGGGGCTGTGTTTCTTCTCTCTCAGGTACACAGTGATCCTGTAGATGTATTTCTTCACAGTCATTAGGGGTTCTTCCTGGGTCAAGGGAGGTTCCTGCACCCCCACCTGCTGCACACAGTCTTTGAGGTCCTTGAGCTGCTGGTGGAGATCATTGCAGAATGAGTCTAGGAGGGCTGCATCCCAAGCAGCAGATGAGTCCTTTGATGTGAAGAGGGTCAGGACCTGCTGGGTCAGCTCACTCAGGACAGGGATGGCTTGAGCCTTCTGCATCTGCTGGACATCCACCTTCTCCTGAGGGAATCTAAAGTCCCTCCTGTCCTTCAGGCAGGAGAGAGGGGAGAGGTTCCTCATTTGTGCCAGGAGTGTCAAGGCTTTCTTATTGAAATTATGAGTCTGAGGTAAATCACATCCTAGAGTGTAGGTTAGCCAGTAGCTCATCACCACCAAGACCATCAGGAAAGCACAAGGTCTAGGCATTGTAAGGGTCTTGCAGATGCTGTTGGTCTTCTGTGCTGAATTATAAACAGTCTTCTTCTCCAGGTTTTCTGAAGACTGTCTCATTTAGATGTGCCTTAAATAGTGCAAACTAGTCTTTATTTAATGAATGGCCTCTCCTAACTTCCCAATACTCTTTGAACTTTCTTTTGCTTGTTCTCAGCTTGGGTCTGGATTTTTTTTTAATTTATTGAAAATGGAAGTAAAAACACTTTGTTAAAATTAAAGATTTACATGGAAAATATTTCAGATAAACATGTTAAATTGACAATTTTCATGGAAAATTAAAGAGTAAAGTGGTAGACATTTAAAACATTGCTAAATTAATTCAAATATGGAATAGAAACATTGTATTATAGAACTGGATTTACATAGAAAATATTACGGATAAAATTGTAGAAAATGTAGAAAAACATGTTAGAATTGGAGATTATCATTGAAAATTTTATATAGACATAATAATGGTAGGCATAAAAGTATTCCTAAGTTGACTGAAAATGGAATTATAAACATTTTCTGATAAATTTGAATATCTACATGGAAAATATTTCTTTTTTTAATTTTTATTTTCTATATTCTATGTTTACATTCCAAAGGCTTTCCCCTTTCCCAGTTCCCCCCCACCATATGTCCCATAATTCCTCTCCCCCCAATCATCCCCCCCAGAAAATATTTCTGATAAAATTGAAGAAATATATAGAAAAATGTTAAAATTAAAGATTATCATAGAAATTATATAGATAAAATGATAGGCATAAATATAATTCTAAGTTGATTGAAGGTGGAATTATAAACATTTTCATATAAAATTGAAGATTTACATGGAAAATATTTATGGTAAAATTCAAGAAATATATAAACAAACAAGTTAAAATTGACTATTCCATGGAAAATTTTGCATATAAAATTGTAGATATAAAAACTCTTTCTAAGTTAATTGAAGGTGGAGTTAGAAACATTTGTGGTAGAATCAAAGATTTACATTGAAAACATTTCTGATAAAATAGAGGAAGTATATAGAAATACATTAAAATTGAAGATTATCTTTAAAAATAATGCAGATAAAATGGTAGATATAAAAATTACTAAACTAATTAAAAGGGAATTACAAACATTTTCTGATAAAATTGAAGATTTACATGAGAAATATTTTGTTAGTCTATGTCTTTTTATTGGGGAGTTGAGTCCATTGTTGTTAAGAGATATTAAGGAATAGTGATTGTTTCTTCCTGTTATTTTTGATGTTATTTTTATGGTTGTATGGGTATCTTCTTTGGGGTTTGTTGGAAGATTACTTTCTTGCTTTTTCTAGGGTGTAGTTTCCCTCCTTGATTTGGCATTTTCCATCTATTATCCTTTGTAGGGCTGGATTTGTGAGCAGATATTGTGTAAATTTGGTTTTATCATGGAATTTCTTGGTTTCTCCATCTATGATGATTGAGAGTTTTGCTGGGTATAGTAGCCTGGGCTGGCATTTGTATTTTCTTAGGCCCTGTATGAGACTTGCCTAGGATCTTCTAGCTTTCATCATCTCTGGTGAGAAGTCTGGTGTGATTCTGATAGGTCTGCCTTTATAAGTTACTTGTCCTTTTCCCCTTACCGCTTTTAATATTTTTTCTTTGTTTAGTGAATTTGGTGTTTTGATTATTATGTGCTGTGAGGAATTTCTGTTCTGGTCCAATCTGTTTGGAGTTCTGAAGTCTTCTTGTATGTTCATGGGCATCTCTTCCTCCAGGTTAGGGAGGTTTTCTTCTACAATTTTGTTGAAGGTATTTTCTGGGACTTTAAGATGTAAATCCTCGCTCTCATCTATACCTATAATCCTTTGGTTTGGTCTTCTCATTGTGTCCTGGAGTTCCTGGATGTTTTGTGTTACCAGCTTTATGCATTTTGCATTTTCTTTGACTGTTGTCAATGCTTTCTATGGTATCTTCAGCACCTGAGGTTCTTTTTTCTATCTCTTGTATTCTGTTGTTGATGCTTGCATCTCTGACTCCTGAATTCTTTCCAAGGTTTTCTATCTCCAGAGATGTCTTACTTTGTGATTTCTTTATTGTTTTTAATTCCCACTTTTACATCCTGGGTGGCTTTGTTCAGTTCCTTCACTTGATTGTTTGTGTTTTCCTGTAATTCTTTAAGGGATTTTTGTGTTTCTTCTTTAACGGCTTCTGCCTGTTGACACATGCTCTCCTGCATTTCTTCAAGGGATTTTTGTATTCCTCTTTAAGGGCTTTTACCTGTTGACTGATGTTCTTCTGTATTTCTTGAAGGGAGCTATTTAAGTCTTTCTTGAAGCCCTCTATCAGCATCATGAGATAGGATTTTAAATCCAACTCTTGCTTTTCCTTTGTGTTGGGGTATCCGGGACTTGCTGTGGTGGGAGAACTGGGTTCTGATGTTGTCATGTGGCCTTGGTTTCTGTTGGTAGGGTTCTTGTGCTTGCCTTTTGCCATCTAGTTATCTCTGGTGCTAGTTGGTATTGTTTCTGGCTAGAGTTTGTTCCTCCTGTGGGCCTGTAAGCCTGTGTCCTTACTCCTCTGAGCTCAGAAGTGAAAGTGCTGCTGGGAGATCTCTCTCTCTCTCTCTCTCTCTCTCTCTCTCTCTCTCTCTCTCT
The DNA here is from genome assembly GCA_964023405.1 of Apodemus agrarius. Classification (NCBI taxonomy): domain Eukaryota; kingdom Metazoa; phylum Chordata; class Mammalia; order Rodentia; family Muridae; genus Apodemus; species Apodemus agrarius. Next base: position 65,893,575 of record OZ030009.1, on the reverse strand, counting down.
CTCCTGGCGGGCTATGCACAGAAGCCTGTGGAGTCTCTGGGCTCCCTGGTGTAAATGGCGGGGAGACCTCTGTCCCAGCTGCTCCACTGATCTTATGCCCTGTGTGCTGCTATCTGGTCCCCTCCAGAGAGTGGATCTGGGCCTTTATTCTGATCCACTTTCTTTTTCATTATTGCTTCCTCTGTTTTGTCCCCTTGCCCAATAGTGATTTTTAAAATTTTGATTTTATTTCTTTTAAATAATTAGTTAATTAATTAATTAAATTTTTACACTCCATACTTTATTCCCAGTCTCCCCCACCACCTTCCAAATGTTCTACATTCCATACCTCCTCCCCACCCCCATCTCCCCATGGATGTCCCCACTCCTCACCACACCTGACCTCTAAAATCCCTGGGGCCTCCAGTCTCTTGAGGGTTAGGGTCATCATCTCTGAATGAACATGGACTTGGAAGTCCTCCATTGTGTGTGTGTTGGGGGCCTCATTGCAGTAGGTGTATGCTGCCTGTTTGGTGGTCCAGTGTTTGAGAGATCCCAGGGGTCCCAATTAATTGAGACTGCTGGTTCTCCTACAGGATTGCTCTTCTCCTCAGCTTTTCTCAGCCTTACCTTATACAGCAACAGGGATTGACTGCTTCTGTCCATTGGTTGGTTCCAAATATCTGCATCTGACTCTTTCAGCTGCTTGTTGGTTCTTCTAGAATGTGGTCATGCTAGATTCCTTTTTATGAGCACTCCATAGCCTCAGTAATAGTGTCAGACCTTGGGACCTCTTCTTGAGCTGAATCTCACTTTGAACTTGTCACTGGACATTCTTTTCCTCAGACTCCTCTCCATCTCCATCCCTGTAATTCTTTCAGGCAGGAACAATTATGGGTTAGAGTTGTGACTGTGGGATGGTTCCCCTGTCTTCCTGCTAGAATGGGGCTCTATAAGTTCCCTCTCCCTACTATGGGCTTTTCATCTAAAGTCCCTCCCTCTGAGTCCTGAAAGTTTCTCATATCCCAGGTGACTGATGCATTGAGGAGGGTCCCCCAACCTCCTATCCCCCAAAGTGTCCTGTTCCACTTCTTCCTGCTGGCTCTCAGGGCTTCAGTCCTTTTCCTCACCCCAGATCAGGTTCCCTTCTCCCTCCCAATCCCCCACCCACCCACCCCTGTCAAATTTCCCTCCCAGGTCTCCCCTCCCTCCCTCCCCCCTTGTGATTGCTTTGTTCTCCCTCCCAAGTAGGACTGAGGCATCCTCACTTGGTCACTTCAGTTTTTTGACCATTCTGAGTTCTGTAGATTGTATCTTAGTTACACTGTACATTTTTTTGGCTAATATCCACTTATTATTGAGTACATACCATGCATGTCCTTTTGGGTCTGAGATACCTCACTCAGGATGATATTTTCTAGTTCCATCCATTTGCCTGCAAAACTCACGAAGTCCTCATACTTAATAGCTGAGTAGTGTTCCATTGTGTAAATGAATCACATTTCTGTACTCATTCTTCTGTTGTGGGCATCTGGGTTGTTTCCAGCTTCTGACTATCACAAACAAGGCTTCTATGAACATAGTGGAACACATGCCCCTGTAGCATGGTGAGACATCTTTTGGGTATATTCCCAACAGTGGTATAGCTGAATCTTCAGGTAGATCTATTTCCAATTATCTGAGGAACCTCCAGACTGATTTCTAGAGTGATTGTACCAGTTTACAATCCCACCAGCAATGAAGGCATGTTCGTCTTTCTCCACATTCCCCAAAGGATGTTTTACAGGTTCTCTCTTTCTTTTCTTTTCTTTTCTTTTCTTTTCTTTTCTTTTCTTTTCTTTTCTTTTCTTTTCCTTCCTATTCTATTCTATCCTATCCTATCCTATCCTTTATTTATTTATATATAAATATTTCATCTCCCCCTTGGGATGCTGAAAGCAGAAAACTAAGACAAGAAGTCACTAAATGAGACTTCGTGAAGCTAAAAACTTCAGTGTGGCAAAGGATGCTATTTCTCAGGCAAATTGTATACAGATGTAATTTTGGTTTTACAAACACAGTTATCTGACACTAAAACATGGTCTTAGCCTGCCTGTCCGAATTCATAAACACATATAGAGTTGCTCAGTGCTTTGCCTATGGTAAAGGTTTGCTTTCCATGTGTGTCAAAGACCACAATGCTTAGGCAACATGCCACTGACCAGGCTCCATGACTGTCTGTGATAACAAAATAGTTCTCCAGAGCTGTTGTGAGTACTGTTAAAATATTACCTTATTACACAATCATATTTGTTAAATTCAAAGTTTTATTCTTACACACATGATATTGTAGTATGGTACTGTATCAATTAAAAATGTTTCTATGAAATTATAATAGAAGCAGTTCTATCTTCTCAATGCACATAGGGACCTGTTTGATTCCAGGCTTCCTGACCTTCTGAGAAACTGATATGTTAGCTTTACACAGAATCACAGCATGGAGAAACTGTGGTGAGCATCTAGGGCTCCGCTCAGGTTTTATTTCTCAAACAAGAAAATTCCCCATCTCTCTCTCCCTCTCCCTCTCTCCTTCTCCCTCTTTCCCTCTCCCTTCCCCTCTCTCCAAATTCTGTTAAATAAAAGCAAATTATTCAATGTAGGCTGTGAATCACAATATGAATATATATATAGTTTCTGAGAAAAGTGATATCTGGAGTTCTTTCATAGTATTTTTAATTATATAACCACAAAAGTGATAGAAATTAGGTTAAAAATAACCACAAAAGAAAAACTGCATGGGGTCATATCTGAAAGATGTTGGGCAGTAACAGAGAGAGTCAAGTTTATCCAATAATTACAGTTCCCCCACCCAGAGTCTACTTCAATTACAAGATCTGCAAGCCAGTTGGTATCACTTGGCTATTCCCCAAATGCACAGATCACAAATGTCTGTCCCTATAATACCTAAAGTCCTTTATTTGTTCTTGTGCTTCCAGTGAGGACTCACATACAGGAACACTCATGTGAGCATATTCCTCATTCAAAGAGACAGTGACAACTTCCTCTCATGATGGGGTCAAGAGGCAGGACCCAAAATTTGGAGAAGTTTGCATTTGACAGCTTACAATTAAGAAGGAGTTGATGAAGCTCTAGGGTTTCCTTGGCAGATCTAAATACAGATGCACATTGTCTTCCTCCATTCACATGTCTTGCAGAATTCAAATTGCTTGATGGGCTAAGAGTGCCTGGGCCTTTGAGCTATGTCCCGACAAAACACATATCTCACCCAAATTGGAATAAGCACTAAGTTATTGCGCATCAATTCAGAATGACCATGGCCTGGAACATGGATTCATGTTACACCAAGTAGCATGTTCCCTTCCAGAAGAGGTTACTTCAAAGGTTGAAGTCATGGGTCAAAAGACAGTCACAAATCAGGGCATTGACAGAACCCTTGTTGCTGGGATCAGCAGCAGAGCAATACGTTGGAAATCTTTTCTGTGTGTTCAGATGCTACTTTATAGCATTCCTAGCTCAAGGTTTGTTTGCTCAGTTTCACCATGCATTCCATATGGTATATGTACTGATTAAAACAATGTGAGCTTGGTTGTCAATAGTTACATAGGGCACTGCATGCTCCAGAGAACTTCTGCCTGTGTGGGCCTGAGAGGATTTTCTCTCCATATGATATGAATTGAGGGGAATGGAGTCTTCCAAGCTGAGGTAGGTTTTTCTGGGATAAAGCCTGTTTTAAGTATTGAAGAAACTGCCAGGAAATGGAAGAATGACAAGAAACCTTACCAGAGTTAGACCTTGTTTGTGTATCTGCAGGTCATGGCCAACATCTGTCTTTCGCCCTTTCTAAATATTCTTTAGCATCGAAGAATCTATTTCCTTCCATCCTTCCCTCCCTCCTTTCTTCTCTTTCTTGATTTCTTCTCTTTCTTTTTCTGTCTCTTTCTGAATTTTCTTATTTCCTTCTTTCTTTTTATTGACACAGTCGGCATGCACTCATTTCAGAAATATTTTCTAACTTCCGAATAGGAGGAAATTCTCTCACAAGAAAGATTCATACAGATGTTAAACTATTTCATTTTTGGATTCTACTGGTGGATATACCAGGAAAAAAATCAGACAGAAATCAAGATGGAAGTGAGAGCGTTCACACAGTGAGCAAAGCTTGTTAATGCAGAGCAAATGAGCAACACACACTGGGGCTTTCTGCCTCAGGCAGGGGAAACAGAGGCTGAGAGATGGAAAGATGTGGTCTGGGACAGCAGGGAGGTACTGGGAGTCTATCGGAGAGAAAGCTGTGTGTGCACACATAAGAACATAATTATATATAGTATGTACTGCTGTTATACTGATATACTTATAATTGTAATTGTAAATATAATTTTATCTGTGATTCCACTTTCAGTTTAAGTCTAGAACACAGATTCCTATATGAAGTATTTGTCACCTATCAATTCTTATTGATTAGTCAATTCAGTGATTAATGTCTAGTATTTAATGTTTATAATGGCTGAGATGTTCAGGTAATTCTGACAGACAGCACTGACTTTCAGCACCACAACTGTCTCTAATTTTCTATTTACTTTTTCATCTTTCCTTAAGCATTGGTCAGATGGTAGTAGTCTCTACTTCTGTTTTATTTCTCTTTTCTACTTTCCTAGAAAGAAAACCCTGATATTTCTTTGTGGCATTGTGTCAAAAATACGATGCCATTGGAAATGAAAGCTAAAGAAAGGAATAGATATGTCATCCAAACAACGAAGTAGTAGAAAAATGTTAGGTTTAAGATGAAATGGAGAAGATCTATATTCATTACATTTAAGAATGTTATGAAAGTGACTATATTTTCAAGTGATCCTCAGGTTCAATGCAATCTAAATCAAGATTTCAATCACATTTCTCCCAGAAGTACCACTCTAAAATCACACTTGGAAACATGAAGATATCAATGATTAAAACAGTGTTGTGTTCATAGTGTCACAATGCCTGATTTTAAATTACAGGCACATGTCTAGGAGAGGGTTCCTGCACAGGCTCTTGCATATAGCTATTGCCAATAAACACAGAGACCCACAACCACTCACTTAGCAGAAATTAAAAGGATGATTTCCTGACTTCAAGGATCATTGAGGAAGAGGGAATAGAAATACTGTAAGAGCCATAAACAGTGGATGACTGAGCAAATTGTAAGAGCCAGGAACAGCTGATGAATGCAGTGTTCTTGGACACTACAGGGTTGTTGCACAAATGACCTTAAAGCAGCTATGAATGAATCAACAGAACCAAGACAGACAAAATAATAGCTTGAAAAATGGAGGCAATTTCATCTGTAGCTGAGGAGCTACAGCAACTAATGGCTGCTGTGTGAGAGAGATTCAGTTATCCTCAGGGATGGATCCCCTGAGAGAGGCTACATATGCTCCAGGCGATGGCTCTGTTCCATGCACAACTAGAAGAAAGGAGGAAGAGAAGGAAGAAGAGGAGGAGGAGGAGGAGGAGGAGGAGGAGGAGGAGGAGGAGGAAAAGGAGGAGGAGAAGGAGGAGGAGAAGAAGGAAAAAAGCAAGCAAGGAATGAAGGAAGGAGAGGAGAGAAGATTAGTGGAGAGGAGAGGAACAAGAGGAGGAGTAAAAGAAATGAAAAAGAGAGGGAATAGTGGTGTTTCAAAGGCTAAATTTTAGAGTCATTTTACTTCACTGGTGGGATTTATTCCAAGGGCTGGTTCTTGAGGCTAATAAGATGGGGCTGATTCCCAGGTTCTTGGCATGCTTTTCTGTGTTATATAAGCAAATCCGTCATTGTGCATGGTCTATTTTGTACTGCTGTACATGCTCTAACACACACTTAAAACCCAAAACAGTTCAGCTCATTGAAGGTGAGAGTAGAGCAGGGGTACCAGAGGTCAGGAAACTCAGATGGAAGATTACTTGAAAATATTAGTGCAAAGAGGACTAAGATACATATGTGGCAATAGCAAGATTCTCTGGCTTTCTACTGCACAGCATGCTGGCTATACATCTGGAGGAATACCTTATACAGGAGAGAGGCAGAGGGATAGCTTTAGGATGTATATAAACAACATCCAGTCTGAGCTTTGAACAGAGCTCATTTGTACATTTAAACTGCTGTGGAGAAAACTATTATGAACAATGGAAAAATTTGAAGAGATACTGAATTAACTAATCAGGTTGTTTTATAAAGCAAATTTATTTGAATGAACAATAATTTTAATTATGTAGGATGGTATGCTATATTATAATAAGACTGTAAGGTTGCACATAAATACACCAAGTCAAGTTAATGAGATAAATAAACAAATAAACAAACAAATAAATAAATATGACCAAAGGTATACAGGAACAAATGCTTTTACATATAGACAAAATTTGTTAAGTTTTGCTGAAACATCTAAGCAGTCTGATTGTATGCATACTGAAATAAATGAGTGACTTTTTAAATGACTTTAAAAAGAAGAGATTATAAGGTGAGATGCAGTGTCCTAGGCTAGGAGAGACCTTCCACTTTGGCTCAGGACCCATTCACCTCATTCAGTCTTGCCAGCAAGTTGGCTGAGGAAGACAGGGCTCTCCAGACTTCTGCTCTGGCCACCTCCCAGGCACAGGGGCTGTGTTTCTTCTCTCTCAGGTACACAGTGATTCTGTGGAAGTATTTCCTCACAGCCAGCAGGGAGTCTTCCTGTGACAGGGCAGGTTCCTCCATACCCACCTGCTGCATCAGACAAGCTTTGAGGTCATTGAGCTGCTGGTGGAGGTCATTGCAGAATGAGTCTAGGAGGGCTGCATCCCAAGCAGCAGATGAGTCCTTTGATGTGAAGAGGGTCAGGACCTGCTGGGTCAGCTCACTCAGGACAGGGATGACTTGAGCCTTCTGCATCTGCTGGGCATCCACCTTCTCCAATGGGAATCCAAAGTCCTTCCGGTCCTTCAGGCAGGAGAGAGGGGAGAGTCTCCTCATTTGAACCAGGAGTGTCAAGGCCCTCTTTTCCCTGAGGTTTTGTGTCTGAGGCAGGTCATATCCTAGAGAGTAGGTTGACCAGTAGCTCATCACCACCAGGGCCATCAGAAAAGCACAAGGCCTAGCCATTGTAGATCTTGCAGATGCTGCTGATCCTGCTTGGTCCTGAACCTTCCCCTGTAATTTCTCTGAAGACCATCTTGTGTGGCTGAGACTTAAATAGGGCAAACACTACTTTTTCCTTTCTAAATGTCCTCCACTTAGTTCACAGTTGTCTTTTCACTTTCTTTAACTCATTCTCTGACTGGGTCTGGGCATTTTTCTAAACCATTGTGGTTTTCAATGTTGCTTCCTCTTTCACTGCTTCCCTCTCAAAGCCGTTTTTACAGGTTTTAAGATTTTCTAACTAGAATTGTTATTAATTATTACACTATAGTGAAACACTTTTTGTTTGAAATTTACACAACTCTTATAATGAAACAATTCCTTTAAATTATTCTAGAAAGGTGGCTGATACCTGTAAGCTCCATTTGATTTATACTGTCTGTTACTTCATTGTTTCTTTGTTTAATTTCTGTCTCAGTGACCTGTTCATTGATCAGAGTCAACTGTTGAAGTCTCTCACTATTAATTCATGATGTTCCATGTGTGGCTAAGCTTTAATACTGTCTCTTTTAGGAATGTGGCTGCCCATGCATTTATCACACAGGTGTTCAGAACTGAAAAGTTCTACTGGTGGATTTTTCCATTGATGAGTATGAAGTGTCCTTCTACTTCTCTTTTGAATACTTTTGAATGGACATCTATATTATGACCTATTAGAGTTGCTGCTTGATCTTGTTTTTTAGGACCATTTGCTTGGAAAACCTTATTACAAACTCTTTACTCTAAGGTAATGCCTATGTTTTTGCTGAGGTATATTTCCTGTATGTAGAAGAACTCATATTTCCTGTATATAGAAGAACAATGGATCCTGTTTATGTATCCATTCTGTTAGCCTGTGTCTTTTTATCAAAGAACTGAGTTCTTTGAGAGTTTTTAGTGACTGCTGATTGTTAATTCCTGTCATTTTCATTTTGGTGGTAATAGTGTGTGTGTGTGTGTGTGTGTGTGTGTGTGTGTGTGTGTGTGTGTTTCTCTTCTTTTGGTTTTACTGGTGTGAAATTATTTATTTATAGCGTTTTCTTGGGTATAGTTAGCCTCACTGGGTTGGAGTTTTCCTTTTAGTATTATCTATAGAGCTAGATTAGTGGAAATATATTGTTTAAATTTGGATTTGCCATAGAATATCTTGTTTTCTCCATCTATGCTTTTTTTTAAGTTTTGCTGGGTATAGTAATCTGGACTGACATTTGTGATCTCTTAGGTCATGCAAGCATCTTCCCAGGACTTTTTGGCTTTTGGGGTCTCTGTTAAGAAGTCAGGTCTAATTCTGATATGTCTGCCTTTCTATGTTACTTGGCCTTCCCCCTCCCAACCTTTAATATTCTTTCATTTTTCTGTACATTTAGTATTCTAAATATTATGTGGCAGGAAGATTTCATTTTGGGTTCAATCTGTTTGGTATTATGTAAGTTTCTTGTACATTTATAGGCATCTCTGTTTTGTTATTTATTTACTTTTATTGAATATAATCTTCATTTACATTTCAAATGCTAAAACCTTTCCAGGTTTCCCCCATGCCCCAAAACCCCCAGCCCCTGCTCCCACCCCCTGCCTCCAAGTATATGCCCCTCTACATGACCCCCCGACCCTGATTTCCCTTTGTTGGGCCATCTATTGAGTCTTCACCTGACCAAGGACCACTCCTCCACTGATGCCCGAAAAGGCATTCCTCTGCCACATTTTTGGCTAGAACCATGTGTACCCCTTGATTGATGGTTTAGTCCCTGGGAGTCCTGGGATGTCTGGGTGGCCAACATCATTGTTCTTCCCGTGGGGCTGTAAACCCCTTCAGCTCCTCTGGACCACCCTCCAACTCTTCCACTGGGGACCCCATGCCCAGTCCAATGGTTGACTGCTAGCATCTGCCTCTGTATATGTAAGGCTCTGGCAGGGCCCCTCCAGAGACAACCATGACATGCGCCTTTTGGTATGTGCTTCTTGTCATTTTGTCCATAATAGTGTCAGGGTTTGGTGACTGTTTATGGGTTGAATCCCAGGTAGGGCAGTCCCTGAGTGGCCTTTACTTCAGTCTCTGTTCACCACTTTGTCTCCTTTATCGCTCCTCTGAGTATTTTGTTCCCTTTCTCAGAGGAACCAAATCACCCCCACTTCTGTCCTCCTTCTTCTTGAGCTTCTTGTGGTCTGTGAATTGTAACTTGTTTATTTTGAGCTTTTGGGCTAACATTCACTTATCAGTGAGTGCATACCATGTGTGTTCCTTTGTGATTGGGTTACCTTGCTCAGGATGACACTTTCTAGTTCCATCCATTTGCCTAAGAATTTCATGAATTCATTGTTTTTAATAGCTGAATAGTACTCCATTGTGCATATATACCACAGTTTCTGTATCTATTCCTCTGTTGAAGGACATCTGGATTCTTTCCACCTCTGGCTATTATAAATAAGGCTGCTATGAACATAGTGGAGCATGTGTCCTTGTTATAAGTTGGAGTATCTTCTGGGTATATGCCCAGAGGTAGTAGAGCTGGGTCTTCAGGTAATACTGTGTCTAATTTTCTGAGGAACTGCCAAACTGATTTCCAGAGTGCTTTACCAGCTTGTAATCCCATCAACAATGGAGAAGTATTCCTCTTTCCCCACATCTTCTCCAGCACCTGTTGTCCCCTGAGTTTTTCACCTTAGCCATTCTGACTGGTGTGAGGTGAAATCTCAGTGTTGTTTTGATTTGCATTTCCCTGATAACTAAGGATGCTGAACATTTCTTTAGGTGCTTTAGAGTCATTCGAGTTTCCTCAGTTGAGAATTTCCTGTTTAGCTCTGTACCCCATTTTCAATAGGGTTGTTTGACTCTATGGAGTCTAACTTCTTGAGTCCTTTGTATACATTGGATATTAGCACTCTATCAAATGTAGGACTGGTCAAGATCTTTTACCAATCTGTTGACTGCAGTTTTGTCTTATTGACCGTGTCCTTTGCTTTGCAATTTTATGAGGTCCCATTTGTCAATTCTTGTTCTTAGAGCATAAGCCACTGGTGTTCTATTCAGGAACTTTCCCCCTTTGCCCATGTGTTCAAAATTCTTCCACACTTTCTCCTCTATATGCTTCAGTGTGTCTGGTTTTATGTGTAGGTTCTTGATCCACTTGGACTTGAGTGTTGTACAAGGAAATAACAATAGGTCAATTTGCATTTTTCTGAATGCTGACCTCCAGTTTATCCAGGACCATTTGTTAAAAATGCTGTCCTTTTTCCACTGGATGTTTTTAGCTCCTTTGTCAAATATCAAGTGACAGTAGGTATGTGGGTTCTTTTCCAGGTCTTCAATTCTATTCCCTTGATCTTACTGCCTGTGTCCATACCAGTACCAAACAATTTTTATCACTATTACTCTGTAGTAGAGCTTGAGGTCAGGGATGGTGATTCCCTCAGGAGATCTTTTGTTGTGGAGAATAGTTTTTGCTATCCTGGTTTTTTTGTTATTCCAAATGAATATAAGAATTGTTCTTGCCAGGTGGTGGTGGCGCACGCCTTTAATCCCAGCACTTGGGAGGCAGAAGCAGGCAGATTTCTGAGTTCGAGGCCAGCCTGGTCTATAGAGTGAGTTCCAGGACAGCCAGGGCTGTTTCGAGAATAGGCTGTACCCTGTCTCGAAAAAAAAAAAAAACTAAAAAAAAAAAAAAAAAGAATTGTTCTTTCTAGATCTATGTAGAATTGATTTGGGATTTTGATGGGGATTGATTGAATCTGTAGATTGCTTTCAGCAAGATGACCATTTTTACTATATTAATCCTACCAATCCATGAGCATGGGAGATCTTTCCATTTTCTGAGATCTTCTTTGATTTTGCTCTTCAGAGGTTTGAAGTTCTTGTCATACAGATCTTTCACTTGCTTTGTTAGAGTCACAACAAAGTATGTAATATCATTTGTGACTATTGTGAAGGGTGTCATTTCCCTAATTTCTTTTTCAGCTTGTTTATCATTTGAGTAGAGGAAGGCTACTGATTTGTTTGAGTCAATTTTATATCCAGCCACTTTGCTGAAGTTGTTTATCATATTTAGGAGTTCTCTGGTGGAAGTTTTGGGGTTGCATATATATATATATATATATATATATATATATATATATATATATACATGTGTGTGTGTGTGTGTGTGTGTGTATGTATATATATATATACATATATATATATGATTATATCATCTGCAAATGGTGATATTTTGATATTTTCTTTTCTAATTTGTATACCTTGACCTGTTTTTGTTGTCTGATTGCTCTGGCTATGACTTCAAGTATTATAATGAATAGATAGAGAGAGAGTGGGCAGCCTCGTCTGGTCCCCGATTTTAGTGGAATTGCTTCAAGTTTCTCTCTGTTTAATTTGATGTTGGCTATGGGTTTGAGTATATTGCTTTTACTATGTTAGGTATGGGCCTTGAATTCCTGATCTTTCCAAGACTTTTATCATGAAGAAATGATGGATTTTGTCAAAAGCCTTTTCAGCATTTAATGAAATGACCATGTGTTTTTTTCCTTGAGTTTGTTTATGTAGTGGGTTACATTGATGGATTTCCATACATTGAACCATCCCTGCATTCCTGGGATGAAGCCTATCTGATCGTGGGGAATTATAGTTTTGATTCATTCTTGGATTCAGTTGGCCAGAATTTTGTTGAGTATTTTTGCATCAATGTTCATGAGGGAGATTGGTCTGATGTTTTCCTTCCTTGTTTGGTCTTTGTTTGGTTTAGGTATAAGCATTATTGGGGCTTCATAGAATGAGTTAGGTAGTGTTCCTTGAGTTTCTATTTCGTGGGATAGTTTCTATTTGTCTTCTTTCTTTCTTTCTTTCTTTCTTTCTTTCTTTCTTTCTTTCGAAAAAGCATTAGGTCACAAGAAGAACCTTCTCTGAGTTCTAGAAATCAGAAGAAAAATTTTTGAATACATATCAAAGTAACAAATCAAAAGTGGTTTATAGAGTCACTGATATTTGATACAAATAATTTAATTACATATGATGGTTTGGTATATTAAAGAAAATATAAGAGCAAACTTGGGCACTAGCTCTGCATCCAGTCCCACAACACCCAGAGGAAGTGTGATTCCCAGATGCTCTAACATGCCCAGGGTCACAGGATCATGGGTGAGGAGACCACAACATATGCTCCAACACCGGGAACTAACTGGGACCAGTGGGATTTAAGGATGCAGGAACCCCAACCTGCCCAGTGGCATGGGTTCCTTTCAGTCTGAGTCAGTACTCTGAATAGACCTTGGGCACCAGCTTCACACCCAGCCCCAAAGGAAGCTCAACTCCCAGATACTCTAACACATCCAAGATCATAGAATCACAGGATTTCAGGAGCTTGGTCACACCAGGATCTCAGCATCCCAGAGGCAGCTTCACTACCAGGAGCTCTGACAAACCCAGGATCTCAGAATTACAGGATCTCAGAATCACAGGATCACAGAGAAAGCAGGACTCTGAGGAGTTCTGACACAACCAGAATCACAGGAGGGACAGGCTCCAGTCAGAGATAGAAAGACAAATTAACACCAGAGATAACCCGATGGTGAGAGGTAAGCACAAGAACCTAAACAACAGAAACCAAGGCTACTTGCCATCTTCAGAACCCAGTTCTACCACCATAGCAATTTCTGGATATACCATCACACTGGAAAAGCAAGATTCATATCTAATGTAAATTCTCATGATGATGATAGAAGACTTAAAAAAATACAGGAGAACACAGGTAAACAGGTAGAAGGAAGTGCTTTCCATTAAAGAGGAAGCACATAAATCCCTTAGAGAATTACAGGAAAACATAAACAAACAGGTAAAGGAAATGAACAAAACCATCCAGGATCTAAAATGAAAAAAAAAACAATAAAGAAATCACAAAGGGAGCTAGAAAACCTAAGAAAGAAATCAGGGGTCATAGACACAAGCATCATGAGCAGAATGCAAGAGAGAGAAGAGAGAATCTCAGGTGCAGAATGTACCATAGAAAACATCGACACAACACTCAAAGAAAATGCAAAAAGTGAAAGTCTCCTAAACCAAAACATCCATGAAATTCAGAACACAATGAGAAGTCCAAACTAAACTGAATGCCAATTTTTTCTTGTTGAGTACACACACACACACACACACACACACACAACTATCACTAACATCAAAATATCAGGAATTAACAATCAGTGGTCATTAATATCTCTCAAAAATCAATGGACTCAATTCCCCAATAAAAGGGCACAGGCTAACATAATGGATCCAAAATAGTATCCACCTTCAGCTGCATGCAAGAAACACTTCTTGGTATCAAAGATAGACAATACCTCATAGTGAAGAGCTAAAAAAGGTTTTCCAAGCAAATGTTTGCAAGTAACGAGGCACAACACACCCAAACTAACAGGGCAAGGTGAAAGCAGTGCTAATAGGAAACTTTACAGCATAAAGTGCTTTCATACAGAAATTAGTGAGATCTTGTGCTAGTAACCTAGCAGCACTCCTGAAAGGTCTAGAACAAAAGAAACAAATATGCCAAAGAGGAATAGAAGGCAAGAAATAAACTAAGGGCTAAAATCAATAAAATAGAGACAAAGAGAACAATACAAAGAATCAGTGGTTCTTTGAGAAAATCAACAAGATAGACATACCCTTAGCCATATTAACTAAATGTCACAGAGAGAATATACAGATGAACAAAATTAGAATGGAAAGGGAAGGACATATCAATAGAAACTGAGGAAATATAAAGAAATATTAGGTCTTCCTTTAAAACCTATTCTCAGCAAATTGGAAAACCTAAAAGAAATGGACAATTTTCTACATAAATGCCAATTACCAAAGTGAAATCAAGAGCAGATAAACAATTCAAATAGACCTATAACCCCCGAGGAAATGGAGGCACTCATTAAAAGTCTGCCAACAAGAAAAAAAGCCACAGGCCAAACATTTTTAGCACATAATTTCACCACACATTCAAAAAGGAGTAATGCCAATACTTTTCAAATTATTCTATAGAATAGAAATAAAAGGATAGCTGTCAATTTCATTTTGTGAGGCCACAGTCACCTTGATACTAAAATCACACAAAGATCCAACAAAGTAAGAAAGTCACAAACCTATTTCTCTTATGAACATTGATGTAAAAATACTCAATAAAATAATAGCAAACCAAATTCTAGAAAATATCAAAAAGATCAGGCACAGTGCATCCCAGAGATGCAGTGATAGTTCAAAATATAAAAATATTTCAATGTAATCCACCATATAAGCCTACCAAAAAAACCCACATGATCATCTCATTACATGATGTAAACCATTGAAAAAAAAATCCAACACTCTTTCACGGTAAAAGCCTTGGATAAATCTAGTATAAAAGAGATATATCTAAACAAAATAAAGGCAATTTACATAAAGCCTATAGCCAACAGCAAACAAAATGGAGAGAAACTGAAAATAAAAAAAATTAAAAATAAATAAAAAATCAGGAACAAGACAAGACTACTCTTTGCATAACTGTTCAATCCAATACTTGAAAATCTGGCTACAACAATAAGACAAATGAAGGAGATTAATGGAACAGAAATTGGAATGGAAGAAGTCAAAGTATTGCTAAATGCAGATTATATAATGATTCACAAAAGCAACCGCAAAAAATTTATCATGGAATTCATATAGCTGATCATCACCTCAGAGAAGTGGCTAGATTCAAGATTAACATGTATAAAAGAAATCAGTATTTCTCTTATATACGAATGATAAACAGGATGAAACAGAAACCAGGAAAACAGTACCCTTCACAATAGCTCCAAATATATAAAATATCCTAGGATAATTCTAACCAAGGAAGTGAAAGACTTGTATGACAAGAACTTCGGGTCTTTGAACAAAAATAACTAAAGAATATGTCAGAACATGGAAAGATCTCTCATGCTTGTAGATAGGTAGAATTAACATAGTAAAAATGGCCATCTTATCCAAACAATTCTACAGATTCAGTTGGATCTCCATTAAAATTGCAACACATTTTTTACAGAGCTTGAATGAACAATATTCATGTTTATATGTGAAAACAAAAGAAAAAGAGAGCTAAAATAAATGTATATAGTAATAGAAGATCTGGAGGTATCACCATCCCTGATTTCAAGACATATCCCAGGGCTATAGCAATAAAAAACATGACATTGGCATAAAAACATGACAGGTTGATCAATGGAATCAAAGAACCAAATGAAAATCCACACATCTATGGACACCTGATTTTTTATGAAGACAGCACTATACAATGGAAAAAATAAAGCATCTTCAAGATATGGTGCTGTTATAATCGGATGTTGACATACAGATGAATACAAATAGATGCATACCTATCACCTTGCACAATACTCAAGTCTAGGTCAATCAGCAACTTCACCATAAAACTAGATACACTGAACCTGATCTAAGAAAAACTTGGGAAGAGCTTTGAATGCCTTGACACAGGATACCAATTTGTAAACAGAACACCAATAACAGAAACACTAGGATCAATATTTTAGAAATGGGACTTCATAAAACTGAAAATGTTTGGTAAGGTAAAGGACACTGTCTATCAACATGGAATAGGAAATGATTTTCACCAACTCCACATCTGACAGGGGGCCTAATTTCCAAAATACATAAAGAACTCAAGAAACCAGATATCAACTCTTACAGGAAGTCATATCCCCTTGGTTGTAGTTTCACAAATCCTAGATGACTGTTCTCATATCTAGTTGTACATGTGACATGATTTTGTTTTCAGATGTGATTTACGTGGTTGGATATCAAAGTGTCAAGAACTCCTAGGTGCAAATAGCAAAACACTGGGTTGTCTAAAAATTGATGGGGACATTTTATAATTTGTCTTAATATCATTTTAGCTGATAAGTATTTGGTGTTTAACTAAATACTATTTTATGTTAAACATTTAATCAATGAGTTCTTGATATGGTTGAAATTATCAGGTGAACAAACAGGACACTCTCGTTGCAGTACTGTTGCTTGTCAATTATTTATCTGGAAATCTTTTTTGACAGATGTCAAAAAAGTAATGACACTTGTAATTTAGTAATGCTCCCCATGCTTCCTTTTTGGCTAACTGCAAAAAATAAATAGTCGTTAGGTCTGACCTACTCTGGCAGAAGAAAGAGCTTTCCATTCTTCAACTGTGTTTGAGTTTTCATTTAACTTCTCTATTGAAGTGGTAGTAGAATGGTGGATGCCTGCCTGTTGGTCCTTTCTTTACATTAACTTCATGGGGAAGAAAGAGTGAAACAATAAACACAAAAGATAACATCCTTCTTTGCTTCCCACATTTTGTTTCTCTTTTGTACTTTCCTGAAGGCAAATCCTAACGTTGGTTTGTTACAGTGAGCTAAAGATTGTGACTCCACTTGAAATGAAACCAAAAGGAAGAACCTGTCATTGCAGTGGGGGAAACAATAGCAATAATGACAGCAATACTTGGTTTAGAAGTCCTATAGTTTTGGAAAAAATAATTAATAGTTTATGAAAGTGTTTATATATTTGAAAGTCAGCTACAGAATCAATGTGATGGCAGTCAAAATTTCAGTAATGTGATTCCAACAACATCAATATTAAAACACATACGGAACAGAGAGATATAAATAGCAGAAGCACTATGGAAAGAAATGAGCTATGGTGGAGATGTCCTAACACCTGATTTCAAATCACAGCTGTACTTGTGATGGATTATTGCATCTCTCAACCTCATTAGAGAAGGTTCCTTTTGCATGAGGTGGCTATTTAAAGAGACACCAAACTGGTCACCATGCAGAAATTAACACTACAAAAATTATTGGTCCTAAATAGGGCATCTCTATTACACAAATGCTTCCTAAGGCTCAGGATTCAGGAGATGCAGTGGAGAGATTGTAAGAATCAGGAGAGGATGACAACAGCAAGAGTTTGTTCACAATACAACAGCACACTTGCAGATATGAATTGATCATGGCTATGACTGCAGACTGGAAGACCTCACTACTTCTAGGCAGACACAATCCCTTCTTCAAGCTGAGAGGAAGGCAGGTATTCCTACTCCAAGATGAGTTCATATTGGCAATTGAGGTCACTTGTCAGGAAATGACTCACCCCCAGGTGTTGGGTCATTAAAAAGCTACCCATGATCTGCTAAATGACCCTGTACTCATGTCCATACAGGTTCAAAAACCTGGACATTGAACATGCTCATGGATGGTAAGTACTCATTTCCTTTCTCTGTTCTTAAGTCTTTTATTTTATTCACTTCCTGTGGACTTAATGATCTTTCATATTGGTGAAAAACAGTGTGTGGGTCAATCTTTGTGTGAAACACTATGTATGTGTAAACATTTAATTATTCATAACTTTATTTTTTCATAGTTTTATACATTTGGACTAAGTACTATAATTATGTGCGAATTGTTTTTCTATCAGACACATTGTGCATTCTGTAGATACACAGAGCAGGAAACTGACCACTATTTTCCTATTATAACCTTCTTGGTGTAGAATTAGCACAGTCATATCCACAAGATATGGCAAGAGTCATAAAGCCAGCACAGCTGTTTGACACAGTTACAGCCAGCTCAGCCTAATGGGGCAATTGCTGCCATTGAATCTCTCACTTCGGGGGTTTTTTCTCTCTGTACAGCATTCTTGATGATTTTCTGCATTATGATTCATTTTATGTCTTTTCCTGAGAAAATTATTTAAGTAAATCCTACAAGTAATTTTATCTGGCCCTATTTGGAAATCTTCTTTATACCCCGAGTTCATTAAAAACAAAACAAAAACAAAAACAAAAGCAAAAACAAACAAAATCAGATAGCTAAATGAGGCCATCACTCCAGGAATCTTCTTGGTGTATCTGCACCTGAGCAAACTCAAACAATACAATTGGTACAGGATGAAGAGAGACAGTTGACTGTCTCTGACTGAACTCTGACTGTCCAGGATAAGTAGGTACCCTAGTCAAGGCCACCCTTTACAATAATCTTACAGCTCTCTGAAATACTGTTCAAACATAGGTACTCATACACGGTAAACCCTTGGTATAATAAAACTACTGAGCATATACCCAAAAGATGCTCCAACTTATAACAAGGACACATGCTCTACTATGTTCAAAGTAGCCTTATTTATAATGGCCAGAAGTTGGGAAGAACCCACATGTCCTTCAACAGAGGAATGGATACAGAAAATGTGGTACATTTACACAATGGAGTACTACTCAGCTATTAAAAACAATGACTTCATGAAATTCTTAGGCAAATGGATAGAAATAGAAAATATCATCCTCAGTAAGGTAACCCAGTCACAAAAGAGCACACATGGTATGCACTCACTGATAAGTGGATCTTAGCCATAAAAGTCAGAATACGCAAGATACAATTCGCAGGCTACATGAAGATCAAGAAAAAGGAACACCAAAGTGCGGATGTTTCAGTCCTTCTTATAAGAGGGAACGAAATACTCACAGGAGGAAATATGGAGACAAAGTGTGGATCAGAGACTGAAGGAAAGGGCATCCAGAGACTGCCCCACCTGGGGATCCATCCAATACATAGACACCAAACCCACACATTATTGTGAAAGCCAAGAAGTTTTTGCTGACAGGAGTCTGATATTAGCTGTCTCCCAAGAGGCTCTTCCAGAGCCTGACTTATACAGAGGTGGATGCTCTCAATCAACCATTGGACTGATCAGTGGGTCACCACTGGACAAGTTAGAGAAAGAACTGAAGAAATATTTCTTTAGGTGCTTCTCCATCATTTAATATTTCTCAGTTGAAAATTCTCTGTTTAGCTCTGTACTCCATTTTTAATAGGGTTATTTGATTCTTTGGAGTCTAACTTGTTAGTTTTTTGTATATATTGGCTATTAACCCTCTATTGGATGGGGATTGGTAAAGATCCTTTCCCAATCTGTTGGTTGCTATTTTGTCCTATGGAAAGCTTCTTTTGCCTTACAGAAGCTTTGCAATTTTATGGGGTCCCATTTGTCAATTTAGATCATAAGCCATTGGTGTTCTGTTCAGAAAATTTTCCCCTGTGCACATGTGTTCGAGAATTTTCCCCATTTTTTCTTCTATTACTTTCAAAGTATCTGGTTTTATGTGGAGGTTCTTGATCCATTTGAACTTAAGCTTTGTACAGGATATAAGAATGGGTCGATTTACATTCTTCTACACAATGTCCTCCAGTTGAAACAGCACCATTTATTAACAATGCTGTCTTTTTTCCACTGAATGGTTTTAGCCCCTTTGTCAAAGATCAAGTGACAATAGGTGTGTGGGTTCATTTCTGGGTCTTCAATTCTATTCCATTGATCTACTTGTCTGTCTCTATACCAATACCATGCAGTTTTTTTTATCACTATTGCTCTGTAATACAGCTTGAGGTCAGGGATGGTGAGTCCCCAAGATGTTCTTTTATTGTTAAGAATAATTTTTGCTATCCTGGGTTTTTTGTTATTCCAAATGTATTTTTGAATTGCTTTTTCTAACTCTATGAAAAATTGATTTGGAATTTTGATGGGGATTGCATTGAATCTGTAGATTGCTTTTGGCAAGATGGCCATTTTTACTAAATTAATCCTGCCAATCCATAAGAAGGGGAGATCTTTTCATTTTCTGAGGTCCTCTTGAAATCTTTCTTCAGAGACTTTAAGTTCCTCTCATACAGATCTTTTACTTGCTTGGTTAAAGTCACACCAAGGTGTTTTATATTATTTGTGATTCCTGTGAAAATTATCGTTTCCTTAATTTCTTTCTCAGCCTGTTTATCCTTTGAGTAGAAAAAGGCTACAGATTTGTTTGAGTTAACTTTTATTAGGCAACTTTGCTCAAGTTATTTATCAGCTGTATGAGTTCTGTGGTGGAATTTTTGAGGTCACTTAAGTAAACTATCTTGTCATCTGAAAGTAGTGATATTTTGACTTCTTTCTTTCCAATTTGTATCCCTTTGACCTCCTTTTGTTGCCTAATTGCTCTAGCTAGAACTTCAAGTAGTATATTGAATAGATATGGAGAGAGACGGCAGCCTTGTCTAGGCTCTGATTTTAGTGGGATTGCTTCAAGTTTCTCTCCATTTAGTTTGATGTTAGCTACTGGTTTGCTGTGTATTGCTTTCATTATGTTTAGGTATGGGCCTTGAATTCCTGTTCTTTCCAAGGCTTTTAACATGAAAGAATGATGAATTTTGTCAAATGATTTTCAGTATCTAATGAAATGACCATATGGGGTTTTCTTTGAGTTTGTTTATGTAGTGGATTACATTGATGGATTTCCATATATTGAACCATCCCTTCATCCCTGGGATGAAGCCAACTTGGTCATGGTGAATGATCGTTTTGATGTGTTTTTGGATTTGGTTGGCAAGAATTTTATTAACTATTCTTGCATCAATATTCATAAGGGAAATTAGTCTGACATTTTCTTTCTTTGTTGGATCTTTGTGTGGCTTTGGTATCAGCATAGTTGCAGATTTATAGAACAAATTGCGTTGTTTTCCTTCTGTTTCTATTTTGTGGAATAGTTTGAAGAGTATTGGTATTAGGTCTTCTTTGAAGATCTGATAGAATTCTGCATTAAATCCACCTAGTCCTGAGTTTTTCTTTTCTTTTCTTTTCTTTTCTTTTCTTTTCTTTTCTTTTCTTTTTCTTTTTTTTTTTTTTGGTTGGGAGACTTTTAATGACTGCTCCTATTTCTTTAGGGGTTGTGGGACTGGTTATATGATTTATCTGATACTGATTTAACTTTGGTGTTTAGTATCTGTCTAGAAAATTGTGCATTTCATCCAGATTTTCCAATTTTGTTGAATATAGGCTTTTGTAGTAGGATCTGTTGATATTTTTAATTTTCTCAGTTTCAGTTGTTATGTCTCCCTTTTCACTTCTGATATTGATAATTTGGATACTGTCTTTATGTCCCCTGTTTACTCTGAATAAGGGTTTATCTATCTTGTTGACTTCTCAAAGAACAAGCTACTGATTTTATTGAGTCTTTGTATAGTTATTTTTATTTCTACTGGGTTGATGTCACCAAGGGTTATTTCTTGCCATCTACTCCTTTTGGATGTATTTGCTTCTTTTTGTTCTAGAGCTTTCAGGTATGCTGTCAAGGTGCTAGTGTAAGCTCTCTCAAGCTTCTTTTTGGAGGCACTTAGAGCTATGATTTTTCCTCTTAGAACTGCTTTCATTGTGTCCCATAAGTTTGGGTATGTTGTGCCTTCATTTTCATTAAATTTTAAAGTCTTTCTTTCTTTATTTCATCCTTGACCAAGTTATCATTGAGTAGAGCATTGCTCAGCTTCCATGTGTATGTGATCTTTCTATTGTTTTGTTGTTGTTGAAGACCAGCCTTAGTCTATGATATACAGATAAGATGCATGTAGTTATTTCAATCTTCTTGTATTTGTTGAGGTCTGTTTTGTGACCAATTATATGGTCAGTTTGGAGAAGGTACCATGAGGTGCTGAGAAAAATGAATATTCTTTTGTTTTAGGATGAAATATAAAACATATTTGTTCTATAAATATGTTATATCTATTTTAGTTCATAACCCTGTGCCCTGTCATTTCCTCGTGGGTCCTTCTTTGGCCAGTTACTGAAGCAAAAGTGGTGGTCTCACCTGTGAACTGTGAACATAGAAGTGACAGCATTCCTGGCAGACCAGCTCTCTCAGAGCAGTATTTGGGCATGGAGAACTGTGCCATAGGGTTAACTCAAGGCTTCATATGGAGACCAGCAGCATCCTGTTTGTATTTTCTAATATGGACTAAATGTGTAGCACTGGGCATATAATGAAAAATCAAACCAATAATCTGTACTTCTTGGTATAGATTAGTCTGTCTAATCTGTATTAGTGAGACACATGAGTCTGTTTTTGTTCTGAGAATCCCTGTATAAATAAAGAATCAGTCTGGTTTCTAGTCAGTCAGAGCACGATCTGGTTGCTAATTGATCAGAGCTAAGAAATTCCCTGTACCATCTGGGCCTGACTCCCTCCCTCCACTTACAGATTCCTTATCTCCTCTGAGTGCTTCTCTGTCAGCAATGCTCAGGAGAAGGTTCCCTACAGAGCATCCAACTGCTCTACTATTAGTGCACAGGACAAGGGGATCAAAACCCTGGAAAGATCAATACAACTGAATGAGGATCAATACAAATGAATGAGGATGACTATTTCATCAATTCCATGAGAGCCAACACTCAGAGGATGACCTTGAAGCTCTCCTGCTGATTGTTTTCAAATCTCTAGCACAATGTGTGAAATTAACTACCAGGCATTGTCACAGTGTGAATTATCCAAATCTGAAAATCAAGGTAGATATCGTGAGGTTAACATGATGTCTGTCTCACTGAAAGAGAAGGCACCATTTTACAGTCAGTGCTATGCACATGATACTGGCTTCAGTTCTGGATATTTTGGTGTGGCAATTTCACCTTATTTCTTCACACCAGTTTTCTTGTGAAAACATTATACTATGGGGAAAACTTTACATTAAGCAGAAAAAATAGATGTTTTTCTTTAGACTACTCAACTCTCAAGTTGGAAACGTACTCATACCCTACTTTCTCTGACCTTTCAAGTTGTGTAAGCATGTTGATGGGCTATACTGGATGTGTCCTGAATGAAAAAAATCAAACCATCTAGGATGCGTTCCCCAACTACACAAAGGGTAACTGAAAGAATATTCAGAGGTGGAGAAGTCAATAGTGTCATTGCATTTTAAAATTCATTTGGGAAAGATTTTTGCATGCATTTCATAGTACACAAAACATAGCAATTGTGCAATTGTGTATTCAATCACCATAAACATTTAAAAAGAAGGCAACACATGAAATTGGGAGGGAATACTATAGTTCTACAGGATATATTTTATACATATATCAAATCCTTGTTTAGGTTTGACTCAAAGGATATTTTTTGAGGCTCTTATGATTTGGTTAGAGTCCATATTTATTCTCAGATTATATGTCATTTTTCACTGTTAGGCAGTCTAGTTATTACAGTGTACTGTACTTTCATACTGTGTATATGCCTTCACTATTATTTGTTCTTATAGTCATTTAAGCACTCCTAGATGTTGAGAGTAGTCGTCAGGGAACACAGAAGCTGCTAACATCTGTGGAATCCTTTTCAAAGTACACTAAGTCACAATGAAGGGAATCTAGCCAGTCTGAGCAAACAGGGCTCTGGCAGATCTTGCCCGTCTCCTTCAATCCCTCTGCCTTGCTCTAAAGCATTAGATGAGAATTGTAAAGGGCTATCCCCTTTATCTGTCTGCTTCATTCACTTAAGCATGCCTACCAGGGTTCAGCTATCAAAGCACTGAAAACCAGCAAACAAAAGCCCCTTGTGGATGCCCAATTAAGCTGTACAATGTTAAACACCTCATCCTGACACAGGTTTTTCCCTTTTTACTTTTGTAAACTGCCATTTGTCTATGGGCCATGTTTGTCTCATCTCTATCCAGAGGCAGTCCTTTGTCTCCCAACTCCTAGGACAAGTATCTCTTCCCTTTTGCCCTTGTTCCCTTTTCCTTCTTCCTAGTCCTCTATCACCTGCCTTTGTCTCTTATTCTTGGTCCTTTATCTTTGCAGGACAAATAAATTACCTTTGTGCTAAGAACATGGTTGTGGACTATTTTGCACAAATACCAGTTCCTTTACACAGTTTGACAGGAGCAAGATCTTATACCTGATCACTGCACAGTGTGTTGTCTTTGCATTCAGAAGAATATGATACACAGGAGAAAAGGGAAGATTTAGGAATTAACCATGAATGTATGAGAAGCACGGGACAGGTATATGTAATTGCCTGAACACTATGTAATATCACATGCATCTACAGTACTTGGAAGCCTGATTATGTATATAATTTCTTTACTGAAAACTACCAGTTTAAGCAATATAAAAATTTTAAATAATTAAAAATGGACAAATAAGACACGTTACGTTTAGTAATAATTTATAAAAAAACATAACTTTACCAAATTATGCTGCAATGTGCTATATCACATAGTTAATAAGAGAATAAATAAACACATAAATAAATAAATAAATAAATAAATGCATACAAGCGTACATATATACACACATACATACATACATACATACATACATACATACAAATGAATGGGAAGAGAACAAATGTCTTTACAGAAATATTTAGGCAAATTGTTTGAAATCCTGCCAAAATGAGTGACAGTTTTGAGATGGAAGAATCAGAGCAGTGAGATGCAGTGTTCTAGTCCAGAAAAGTACTCTCCACACTTTGTCTCAGGACTCATTCTTTCTCCTCACTCAGCAACACGGCTGAGAAAGACAGGGCTCTCCAGACTTCTGCTCTGACCACCTCCCAGGCACAGGGGCTGTGTTTCTTCTCTCTCAGGTACACAGTGATCCTGTGGAAGTATTTCCTCACAGCCAACAGGGATTCTTCCTGGGTCAGGGCAGGTTCCTGTACCTGCTGCATCAGACAAGCTTGCAGGTCATTGAGCTGCTGGTGGAGGTCATTGCAGAATGAGTCTAGGAGGGTTGCATTCCAAGCAGCAGATGAGTCCTCTGATGTGAAGAGGGTCAGGATTTGCTGGGTCAGCTCACTCTGGACAGGGATGGCTTGAGCCTTCTGGATCTGCTGGGCATCCATCTTCTCCAATGGGAATCCAAAGTCCTTCCTGTCCTTCAGGCAGGAGAGAGGGGAGAGTCTCCTCATTTGTATCAGGAGTGTCAAGGCTCCCTTGTACCTGAGGTTATGAGTCTGAGGCAGGTCACATCCTAGAGAGCAGGTTGACCAGTAGCTCATCACTGCCAGGATCATCAGGAAAGCACAGAGCCTAGCCATTGTGAATGTTGCCAATGCTTCTGGTCCTCTGGACTGTTTGGTCCTGATCCTTCCCCTCTAGGTTCTCTGAAGACCATCCTATGTGGATGCATCTTAAATAGGCAAACACTAGCTTTTCCTTTCTGAATGCCCTCCTCTAACTTTCCAGTTGTCCTTTCACTTTCTTTAACTCATGTTCTACAGTGTCTGGGCATTTTTCTAAACCATGCTGGTTTTCATTATTGCTTCCTCTTTCACTGTTCCCCACCAAAAGTTGTTTTACACGTTTTCTTTTGAATTTTCATTAACTGTTACAGCACCAATAAACTGTCTTTGTTTGAAAATTACAAATTTATTATAAATCAAAATTTCCTGTTAAATATTCTATAGATGTTAACTAAATTTATTTTACATTTTTTATTTTACTTATCTTTCTAACAAAGTATTTGAATCATAATATAAGATATGTCTACAAATTTCTCTCAGTTAACATACATTGAAATAAAGGTATATGTTAAAATATTTAAAGTCCTAAAATTGGGTTCTTAATGTTGCCTTCATTAAATGTAATATAAATATATATAAAACTTAATTTAATAATCACTGTATATTAGTTATTTATCTGATGCTTAGTGCCATCAGGAGGGTGCAGGGTCCAAAAAGGTTTTCTGTTAAACTAGCTGAACTGAATGTGATTCCAGAACCCAGGGATGCAGTAGAGAACCAATGCATGTACAGGAGCCCTCATACAACATTCACATCATTGCAGGCTTGTGCATGTGTGCTCTCTTTTTCTGTCTATCTTTCTCTCTTTCCCTCTGTCCTTCCCTTTTGCACACTCACATTCTCTCTCTCTCTCTCTCTCTCTCTCTCTCTCTCTCTCTCTTTCCCCATCTTTCACACACACACACAATCACACATTCACAAGCTCACTCATTTCTGACAAAGTCACCTCATGTGTGCTGTGAACCTCTGTCTGGATTTCTCTTTGACACACTGAATTCTCCAAGTGTAAGATTTCTTCTCTGTGTTTATAGCAACTTGTGTATAAAATTTTTATTGCATAAAATATTGTCTTGAATTTATTTGTTTTATTTGTACATGATCTTGTACCTATGAGTACCTATGACTGACTATGTCTTTCAAATCTTTTTCAAGCAATTCAGAACTTTGCTTTTCCTCTCAGAAATCTACCAGGGTCTTGCACATTCTTGACTACAAAGCACATGAGGAAAGAAATCCCAGGTGATTTAAATCCCAACCGACCCGTTTTCATGCCATGATGTCTGCTTGGAGACTCATCTTACTACTTTTACCTTGTGTCACTTCACAGGGTTAAAAATCCAGCAAAACTGGCCCAGCTCAATAAACTCAAGATTCAGAAACTCTGCCTTACTTATTTCATTTCCTGAAGCGAACAGCACAATCTCCCTTTTTTACAAATTAAATACCAGTATCATCTTTGTCACTGATTTTTTTTTCTAAATGTCCCCATGGCTCGTACTTTTGCAAACACAAGTACTGTAAATTTTGGAGACATAATTAATAAATAAAATGCACAATGGGGAGATAGCTGAGTCAGGAACTTTGTTGCAGTAATTGCAGCAATAACTGGTTGGTGTCTCAGAATCCATGTAAAAGGGCTGTAGAAGAGTATGTACCTGTAATGCTGACACTGAAGAGGAAACACAGACATGTACCTGAAATACTGCACTAGTCAGTGTTTTCCAGAGTAGTTGAATTTATAGAAAGAATTTCTCTTTTGCTATCTCTATACATACATATGTATATGTTTGTATGTGAACTATACACACACATGAATGTGTATGTGTATGGTTATGTGTATGTCATTGTGTGGTGTTAAAATGGCTTACAGGATGGGGTCCAACCAATTCAGACAATGTCTGCCTATGAGTGTAAGTTCAAAGAATCCAGTAATTGTTCACTACAGTGGATTTCTTAGCTGGTATTCACTATGTGCCAGATTACCATAAAATTAGGCTCCAATGCCCATGAAGAAACAGACTTCTAACAAGTAAAAAGCACACGGGCAAACAGCAAAGCATCTTTCCTTCATGTACTTACATAGACTTCCAGCAGAAGGCCTGGCTCACAGCAGAGCTGAGTCTTCACACCTCAAAGATCTGAATTAAAGTTGTGTCTTCCCATCTTAGAGATCCTGATTAGAAGTGGGTGTTCCACTCCAAGGGAAACAAAATAGATCACAGGTGTGTGCCTACCTTTTGGGCTTTCAGTTAATTCCACATTTAGTCAAGGTGACATTCAAGAACAGCCATCACAAGCTCACAGTCAGTCTGGCAGCAAGGGTGATCCCTGGCTTAAGGGAGAGATCCTGTCAAAGAAAATGAGGTAAAAACCTAACATTGATTGACATCTAACCCCACTATACACACATACAAATGTGAACACACAGCATGTGTGTGTACAGTAGGGGTTTTATAATCTAAAACATGTAATAACTATATATTACAGTTAATTAAAATGAACTATTATTCATGAAGTAAGGAAAGGTCTATAGCAATACTGAAAAATAAAAGAACTGATAAAGGTGTCACCAGCCTTGAATTCACAATGTGTTACAGACCTATGATGATAAAAAGAGCATAGGATTGGAATATAAACTGATGGGTGATTTATGGAATAGAATAGAAGACCCAGCCACAACTCCTTATACTTACTAAAATCTCATTTTTGGCAAAAACTACAAAAGTACACACTGGAAATTAGAGACCATCTTCAACAAATGTTGCTCATCTGATTAGTTGGCTGCCTCTAAAAAATGAAAATTGATCCACATTCCTCATCCAGTAAAAAACGGAACATCCTAACATCAAGGACCTTGATATATGACTTGATACATTTAATCTGATAATTGAGAAAGTGGTGAATAGGCTTCAACTTATCAGCAAGTGCAAAGAGTTTTAGGTGTGCTGGTATGTGCATGGGTGTATGGAAGACAGAGATGGGTGTCAAGTACACACAATCACTCTCTTCCTGATGCCTTCCTCACAGTGCCTCACACTGGCCTTCAAGCTCACTGATTTAGCTAGGATGTGGACCAGATCATTAAATGGACTTCCTCCCTTAGTTAAAATGTTACTGTGCCCTGCTCAGTAACTAAAACAGTTAGTACTGGTCACTGTAACTCAGGAATAGTAGACAAAGTAGAAAAGTAGATATGGACAAATTCATACTTTCATTCTTGAAACTTGACAAACTTGGCAGTGCCCAGCTTACAGTGTTACTGTACACAGATATGTCTTCATGGATGGCTGTGTGATGCTCCCTGACTCTAAGGTCATTTCTGTGTGAACTGGGTGTGCATTGAATCAAGTCTGTTTATGTGTGTAGGAATGACAGCTCAGTACTTTTTACATACCACATTCTTCTGTCTAAGTCCTTTCATTGCTGTGACTTGATTCCCAAATTTTCTTTAACAAAAACAACTTATTTAATCAAAGGGGTGAAATACAATATGGCATTACGTATTTTATGAGCAGGTTGATATGTGGAGCTAATTCATAACATTTTTTATTATATAACCATGAAAGTGATGAAGATTAAACTTAAAATAACCACCATAGAAACATTACAAGAAGTCACATTTGAAACATGTTTGGCAGTCACACCAATAGCCATTTATCCAGTTATTACAATCCCCAAAAAAGTCTACTTCAATTACCAGATCTACAGCTCACCTTGATATTATTTGATTTTCTGCAAATACAAAGATCACCAATTTATGTCTTGTCATGTATGTTTTTTACTTATTCCTCTGCTCTCTTGAGGAATCAGACATGGCAACCCTCATGTTGGCATGTTCATCATGTAAAGAGACAGAGACATCTTTCTCATGATCATAGAGCCAAGGGGCAGAACAAAACATCAAAGATGAATTTGTTGTAATTGACAGCTTACTCTAAAGAAGGAACTGCAGTTGGAGCATTTCCTTGGCAGTTCTACATAGAGATACATATTATATTCCTCTGTTCAAGTGTCCTTCAAAGCTCGAAGAGACTGAGGAGTCAAGAGCCCCTGTTATGTTGAAACAAGCCCCTATAAATCACAGATCTTGTTGTTCCAATAGAAGTATGAACCAAGTTAATCTGAATCAATTTAGATTGACAATTGCCTAGAACACAGATTCACATTGCAGCACTTAGATATGCCATTGTGGAGTAAGTTACCTAAACGCTTGAGGTAACAGATCAAAGACAGTCATAATTCAGTGCATTGACTGAACTCACTGTTGCTGGTCTCAGCAGGCAGAGTAGCAGGTGAAGAATCTCTTCTGTGGGTTCACATGCTAGTTTACAGCATTTCTAGAGCAGGGTTGGTTGTCTCGGTTTACCAATGCATTACCTACTGACCAAAACGATGTGAGTTTGGCTGTGAATCCCTCCTAAGGGGACTGCACACAGACCCCTTCTTCTCCAGAGAACTCCAGTTATAGGAGGCCAGAGGGAAAGGACACAAGGAATTTCTATACAGACTTTCTGTCCATTGCACAGAAGACATGACCTGCGGACCTGAGAGGATTTCTCTTCCTAAGATGAGTTTGAAGGGAATGGACTCCTCCAGACTGAAGTCAGTTCTTCTGGGGAAGAGTGTGTTTTAGTATGGAGGAAAGTCTGCCAGGGAACAATTCTATAGAGAAGTTGCCAGCTTGTCTTTGTACTTTGCAGGCCAGGCCAGTAGGGGGCTCTCTTCTTCTCTACATTTTTCTCATAATTGAACATTTGGTTTCCTTTTCCTTTCTCTCTTTCTTCCCTTCTTTCTTCTTAATTTCTTTCTTCTTTCCGTTTCTCTTTCTGTCTTTCTTCTTTTGTTTTTCATTTTTCTTTGTTGAGACAGAAAGCATTAGGTCATTAGAAGAACATTGTCTAAAGCCTAAAATTAAGAGAAAATTCTTATGCATGGGAGTTTCATTCAAACCTTGAACTCCTTCATTCTGTTTTCAAGGGTGGTTATGTGATTTCAGAAAAAAACTCCAGTCATGAATCAAGATGTAATAGAGAGCAGTTGTACAATAAGTAGAGCTGGGTAATGAGGAGAGAATGAGGAGCACACTGGGGCATCCTGCATCAGGGAGGGGGGGAATAAGGACAGTGACAGTGACACATAGGTGTGGGACAGTAGGGAGGTACTGGGAGTCTATCAGAGAGAAAGCTGTGTGTGCTCACACATGTACATAAGTATATATAGTGCCATTGCACATTATAAACATAGTACATCATGTATAATATATGCATTTATCTATAATTTCAGTTTCAGCCTAAGAAACTGATGCCTATATAATATATTTGTCAGCCATCAGTATTTATTGAATACTGAATTCAGGGATTCATCTTCCATGCGCAGTGTATCTGTGGCAGAGATGTTTTGTTAATCGTGACACACAGCAAGGGCGTTCAGTGCTGCAGCTGTCTGCACTCTCCATTACTCTTTCTTCTTTCCTGAGGTGTTGGTTTGATGGTCAACATCTGCAATCCTGTTCGATTTCTCTTCTCTACTTTCCTAGAAAGTAAACACGGGTGTGGGCTTGTGGCACTGAACCCAAACTAGAATCTCATTGAAAATTAAAGCTGAAAAAGGAACTGAGATATCATCTAAATGACAAAGTAGTAGCAAAAATGTTAGCTACTAAGATAAAAAGGACAAGATCTATGTCCGTTAATAAGAATACTATGAAAGTGACTATATTTTCAAGTTATCTTCACTGTCAATGCAATAAAAAACTCTCAGTAGTATTTCTTTCAGAATTATCATACTTAAAATATATGTGGAGCCTTGAAGACAACAAAGAACAAAAGCAGTGCTGTGTTGATACTGTCACAGTACCTGATTTGAAATTAGAGCTAATATCTAAGAGATGATTCCTGCACTGGCCAATGCTTACCACAGGACCCTCTTGCAGTCCATACCTATGAACAGAGAGTCACAACTAGTCACTGAGAAGAAAACAAAGGTCTAATTTCCTGGCCTTGGGGATCATTAAAGAAGAAGGTCCAGAAGAATTGGAAGAGCCAGGGGTAGTAGATGACTGCAGCAAAGCCGTGTTCTCAGACACAACAGGGTAGTTACCCATGTGTACTGAGAGTGGCTATGACTGAATGAACAAGACCTGCTGGGACCAGCAAACGATGACAGGGACTGCCTGCAGTAGGCCGGGATGGAGATATCTCAGAAGCCCGCAGCAGAAAAGGATGGTGTCTGGGACCCTGAGAAGCAGGCTACACATCCCTCCAAGGGGACCCACCATCTGAAATAAGGGACTGCGTGCAGTATGCCTGGATGGAGACAATTCAGTAGCCCTCAACAACTCTTTGTAGCAACAGCTGTTCCCATTTCTCCTAACCTTAGCCCTGGACAATGGTTGTATCAGTTTCATTTGTGAGTGACTATTTTTCAGTTGGCCTTGGTGTGCATAATTATTTTATTATATCTGACTTTCTTACTTCTTTCTCCTTGGCTCTGGCAAATTCTGTGAAACTAGATGTTCCCTGATGTAGTGATTCGTAAACAATTAAAAATTGAGGCATTGTGCACAGCACAGTACAGCACAGACTAATGGTCCAGGTGCATGTGGTGTGTTCTCATCTTAGGAACAATGCAATAACTGCACAATTGTAGTTACAGATTAATGATTGATTTGCAAAAAAGCTTAACAAAATTATTAGAAAATGAATTAGAGCCAACATTGGGACCCCAAAAAATGAAAAAAATTCAAGTTATGAAATATGTTTTGCACAATACTTGAGAGTGGTTCCTGGATCCTGGATAAGCAAGTATAGAATATGTTAAATCTTAGATTAGTAAAACTAAGTCAAAACACTGGGACTCTTAGGAGAGTCATTGTGTGCAATGTGTAGAAGTGGAAAACTACCAAGTTCAGGGTTAACTTGATTCTTCCTGGCCACTGCCTGGCAGCTTTGCCCATATCATTTATCATTAGAGCTTTACAAGGAAATGCAAGTAGATGGCCTCGGAGCTCTGAGCTCTGAAGTATAATAGCTAAAGTTAAAGTTTAAATAATGATAGGTTTGCAATTATTTTATTTTGGTTATAGACCTGGGAATAGGGAAACTTGAAACTTTGGGGAACAATTGTAATTCTTGATTCTTTGTGGGACCTGGTTATTCTTTTTATTTTTATTTGGCAATGATTATACAATGTCTTTTTTACCTGCTTTTGTAGTATCAATAAAAGACTGGGACAAGAAGAAGACAAGAGAGCATGTAGAGAGCATGTAGAGAGCATGTAGAGGGCATGTGAAGAGCTAGTGAGAGAGCGAATGCAGAGAGCATGAGAAGAGCTTGTGAAGAGTGAGTGAAGAGAAAATGTGAGGTGTGTGTGTAGAGTGTGTGTGAGTGAAAGGAGAGTGCATGTGGTGTGTGTGTGAGATGTGTGTGAATGTGTGTGTGAGAGAGAAGAGGGAGCACACAGAACTGTGTATGAGCAAGAGTGCAAGAAAAGAAAGGAGCACAGGAGAAAAGCAGTGTGCTCAGGAGAATGCAGAGTGTGTGCAGCCTCGAGCTAAGAGCAAATGAGCGAGAGAGAAAGAGAGCAGAGAGTGAGAGAAGAGAAGCTTTAAGTCTTGAAAAATTGCCTGTCAGCTTGTTCCCAAAAAGTAGTCTGTGTATATTTATTATGCGCCTTCCAGATATCCCTGCTGACAGGTGAGAACTCTGATCCTGTTTCGAGGCTGGACCCCGGCAAAGACCAAGCCAGACAAAATATCAGTTTGGAAAATGGAGGTAATTCCACCTACAGGTGAGAACTATGGCTGCTGGGAGAAGGAGATTCAGGTATCCTCAGAGATGGGGCCCTGAGAGCAGCTACCCATGCTCAAAGAGATGGTGCTATACCATGCACAGCTAGTAGTTCAAAGAAGATGGAGCAAAAGTATCAGGAGGAGATGGAGGAGGAAGAGGAGGAGGAAGAAAAGGAGGAGGAGGAAGAAGAAAAGTAAGAGGAGGAAAAGGAGAAGGAGGAGGAACATACAAAGAAGTAGTAGAAAATGGGAAGAGGAAAGGTCTGGGAAATAGAGAAAGAACAGTGATGTTTCAAAGGGTTGATTTTAAAATCATTCCGCTTCCCTGGTGGGATTTGTTCCCAGGACTGCTTTATGAGGCTATTATGAATTGGGTTAACTCCCAGGTTCTACTTGTCTTGCTTTCTGTGCTATATAGGCAGGTTAGTCATTCTTCTTGATATGTTTTGTGTTACTGTACATGATCTCCCTCATACTTAGAGCTCAAAACAATTAAACTCATTAACAATGAGTAGATGATATGTATATGAGATCAGAGAAGTCAGATCCAGGGTATATTTGCTCAAGGAGAACTAAGGTATATAACAGGAGAAAGATTCTCTGGCTTTCCTCTGCACAGTATTCTGTCTGTGCATCCGAAAGTATATAACATACTATACAGAAGAGGATGAAGACATTTAGGGTTTGTCTGAATATTGTGCAGTGTATGTATTATCTATCTTCTATTATATTTGGAAACTGTTCATTTGTACAATATTTATAGTGAAGGCTCTAAAGTTAAAATATTTGATAATTTTAAAGAAATACCAAATTAACTAATCAAAAGTATCTTATAAAGCAAATTTATTTGAATACAAAATAATTTAAGTGAAAATAATTTGCTACATTAAAATATATGACTGAAATATTTAACATAAATACACTACATTATTAACAGCACAATAAATAGATAAATAAATAAATAAATAAATAAATAAATAAATAAAAGCAAAAGGGTGCAGATACAAACATGGTTTTACATATTGAAAATAATTGCTGAATATTGCTGGAATATTGAGGGAGGTTGATTGTATTCATACTGAAAGTAATGAGAGTTTTGAAGGAGAGCTTATCCTGTGAGATGCGGTGTTCTAGTCCAGGGAATGTCCTCTCCAGTTTCTCTCAGGACTTACTCTTTCTCCTCACTTAGTCTTGCCAGCAGCTGCTTTGAGGAATAGAGGGCTCTCCAGACTTCTAGTCTGACCATCTCCCAGGCACAGGGGCTGTGTTTCTTCTCTCTCAGGTACACAGTGATCCTGCCGATGTATTTCTTCACAGTCATAAGAGGGTCTTCCTGGGTCAGGGGAGGTTCCTGCACCCCCAACTGCTGCACACAGGCTTTGAGGTCCTTGAGCTGCTCATAGAGGTTATTGCGGAATGAGTCCAGGAGGGTTGCATTCCAAGGAACATATGAGTCTTCTGGAGTGATGAGGTTCAAGATCTGTTGAGTTAGATTTTGCAGGACTAGGATGGCTTGAGCCTTCTGGATCTGCTGGGCATCCACCTTCTCCAAAGGGAATCCAAAGTGCTTCCTGTCCTTCAGGCAGGTGACATGGGAGAGGCTCCTCATCTGTTCCAGAAGTGTCAAATTCCAGTTTTTATCAGTGTTAGGCAGGTCACATCCTAGAGAGCAGGTTGACCAGTAGCTCATCACTATCAGGACCATGAGGAAACCACAGAGCCTGGCCATTGTGGGTCTTGCAGATGCTGCTGGCTCTCTGGGCTGTGTGTTTGAGTCTTCTCCTCTAGGTTCTCTGACAAGCCTGCTGTGTGCATCTATCTTATATAGGGCAAACACAAGTTTTCCCTTTCTGAATTCCCTCCCCCTTGCTTCCCAATTCTCTTTTCACTTTCTTTACCTCACTCTCTGCTCTGTCTGGGCATTTTTTCTCAAGAGTTTGGGTTCCATCATTACTTTCTCTTTCACTGCTGCCCTCAGAAAGCTACTCTACAGGGTTTCTCTTTAAATTACACTTAAATTGTCATGAACCACTATTCCAAAGATATAAAGTCTCTGTCTGAAATTTACACACCTATTGCAAACCCAAAATTTCCTCTATAATTGTATTTAAAAGTTATTGCAATTCATTTTACAATTATTTTTATTTCATTTATACCATTTACATAAACGTTTGTGTTAAAAAGTAAAGTATTGTGCAAAAATGTATCTAAAGTAGAAGTGTTGTTGTGGTCTGGAAGTGGTGCTGCACACTTTAATCAAGAAGAGGTAGGCAGGTATCTGACATCAAGGCCAGCCCAGTGAACAGAGCAAGTTCCAGGACAGTCAGGACTACACAGAGAAAACCCGTCTCTACAAAAATCATACTGATGTAATGGTATACTTCAACTTTTTCAATTGTTTAAAGGGTAAAAATTAAATTGTTTTCTGTATATTGCCTCCACTAACTAATATTAATTTTCACAAAAGGTTAACTATGCTATCACTGTATATTAGCTATTTATCCTATGATTTTCATGGCATCCCGAGGGCTGTATATGCAAAAACCTTTATGTTCAAGCTTGATAAACTTGGTTTGATTTCTGGAACACAGGGATGCAGTAGACAATCAAGGCCTGTAAGGTGGCCTCTGGCCATCACATTCATACCTAGGCAAGTTTGAGCCTGCATACACACTCTCTGTGTGCCACTCTGTCTCAGTAAGTACCTGCCTCTCATTGTCTGCTTCTCTCTCTCTCTCTCTCTCTCTCTCTCTCTCTCTCTCTCTCTCTCACACACACACACACACACACACACAAATACACAATTATACACACTCACACATCATGCATATGAATACACAGACCCATTCTTATATAAAGATGCACAGAAATATACAAACAGACTCACACAATACACACATACCCATAACCCACACACATATTCACATACAGAGATAAGCATTCACACACACACAAATGCACACATGCTTACACTCATAAAGAAGTATACACAGAGACACACAAATCGACATTCTCACATTTATGCACATTCTCACACAGAGACATACACAAAAATATCCACACATATACAAACCAACACATACATCCATACACTCACTCACAAACTCATACATACACACATTCCCACAATACTTACACATATATAAAAAACTCCCCATTCATTTGCACACACATAATCTCTCATATAAAACAGTTTTCAACACATCAACAAACACTAGACAAACATTTAAACACACAAACACACACATTAACAGATTTCCCCATAAACATATGCCATCATTTAAACAAACACTCACACATACACATGTACAAAAGTTCCCACACATTCTCACAAATTCTCACAAACCTTTGCAAACACACAGTCACATTCCATCATAATACTACACATATAAACTCATACACACACTCATGAACAGACATACACAAATAGATCCTCATACAAAATCATATGCATACATACTCAAATACACACACAAACAAAAACACACATAGAGGCAAACATGCAGTTAAACACAAACACACTGAGTGGCAGACAGACACATGGACACACACATGCATATTTGCTCACATAGATAAATGCATGCCACCACACCTACACACACACACACACACACACACACACATGCACACGCACATGCACACGCACACAGAGAAACATTCATATACATATACAAGAGTAATAAGATATTTAAAATCTCAAAGCTTAAATCTTCATTTATTTTGTCTTATAACCTTAGACCATTAATGCCATGGATTTCTGAATCCGTTGCATAGTGGGAAGACCATATGTCTCAAAAACGTTTGCTCATTTCGTGCTTTCCAAGAGGGAGACTGCGAAAGTCTGTCCTTAGGATGGATCCCCCAACCATCCTCCAGCAAAGCCTCACTACCTAATGGTCCACTCATCTGGAATGATCAATAGGCTTTCATCAGTAAAGTTTGTTCCTGGAGGAGAAGATGGAGGTACCAGTGCCCTGTGAACCAACTTCCCTGAGTACCAACACCAATGTGTTCAACCCCAATGACATTTTGCATCCAAACCAAAACATACAGGTAAGTATCTGAACTTTGTATTTCAAATGCTTGAAATCTCACGCTCTATGGCACCAGTACTATTAAACCATACAAATCAACACACAATGTTTATAATTATGCTCAGGATATTGGAGTATCAGTCAGAACCACACACACTGTTCTTATCAAATCACAATAGAAGCCGTTCTAGCTTCTCTGTACCTCCTCACAGCAGTAAGGGATCTGCAGTCATTCCTTTGTACTGCAGAGTTCAAAGTCTTTGCACCCAATTTGAAAGGTAGGAATACATTTAATTTATCCAATGATAGCAATGAGTGTTCTATGTAGGGTTTTATAAATTAAAAAACAAAACAAAACCTTGTCTGTAGGAGAATAGTAGAGTCACTATTTCCCTTGTGGGAAAAAAAATGTACCTAACTAGAATATTTGCTTTTGTGCTATTGATAATACTAGTTTTTTCTACATTGAGGGTATCCACTGTGTCACACACTTGGGAAGTCTGTGTCTGCTAATGCTGGTAATGATTTCCTTGGCTTTGCAGACCTTTCTCAATGCTCTTCTGTCTGCTGGGTCTCCATAGCCTTCTAATGCTTCTGACTTGGAATCTTAAACCAGAAAGTATGTTTTTCTGTCATTCCTGTGGATCCACATAGGTGTCTGAAGTATAATATTCACATGATTAGGAAGATGAAAGATGTCGGAATCTAGTGAGCATGTTCATAGGACTGGTGTAGAGAGAACAGGATCCTATGGCTTGTGTGTCCATCTAAAAGTCCTTTACTCCTTTGGGAGAATACAGCATTCACACACACACACACACACACACACACACACACACACCACAGATGTACCCATGCACACTCACATACAGAGTTATTGAACTCATTTACTATGCATGCATTGCTCTTTAAGAGGCATTTCAGCCTTAGCTGTCTCCCTTACTCTAAGTAGAAAGTGATGCCCATGACTCCTTGTGTTTATGTAACCAGGCAGTGATTGAACAGAACCTTCACAGCACAGAGTCTCTTCAGGATGGACAGATGGTGCTTTTCCTCTTTATTCCACCAGGAGACTCACAACAGGCAAAGTGCTTCCTCTGACATCTCTCTATGTACATTTCTGTACATTTGTCATGACAGTGCTTGCATTCTATTTGGTGTACTGAACAAATAAAATTTCCAATTTAGAGAAAAAAACAGAAACAAATTCTTGTTGGTCACATGACCATGCTTCACTGGTCCTTCAAAATCAGGATCAACTTTTATAGTAAGTTCTGCAGGGTTCTGCAGTTTCTAAATATTAACCTGACCCTCAGCACTGGTTCTTCATTTGGTGTGGACGTATGTAGGGAGATGACAGAGGCCGCCTGTACTTTTGGAGTTTGAGCTGAGGTGAAACACAGACATGAGCAAAGGCTATAGACCAAATGGTCCTTGACTTTATAATCTCATTTTTTATGCTTTATTAAGCTTTGGTCTCTTTTTTTGTTAACTCTTGGGTCTTGATAGAATGTTGTATTTTTGTTTTATAAATCTCTGTGCTTTATGAAATTCTATATCTGTATTTTCAACCACCCATGCATTTTTAAATTTTGGGAACATGTCTCTCTATTATTGTTCTGTGCTTAAATAAGCACTGAAAACTCTGCGTCACCTGTTACTGCTCTGTGTTTCAATAAGAACTAAAACTTAACTATTTATGCTTAAATAAGCACTGGGGAAACAACTCTATTTCTCTTATTATTTGTGTTTAAATAAGTGCCAATATCTGTTGGTTATCAAAAACTGCTGAGCATCAAGGAATTTAGTAAAAGAAATTGTTGCTGGACCTGCTTTCTTTGGCAAGTAAGCCAGGAACCTCTCACAGGACAGGCAAGAGGCTCAAAAAAAAAGTTAACTTTTGAACTAGAGAGAAAAAGGAAAGGAAAGGAAAGAAGTCACTCCTCTCTCTCTCTCTCTCTCTCTCTCTCTCTCTCTCTCTCTCTCTTTCTCTCTCTCCCTCTCTCCCTCACACATGCGTGTGCGCGCACACACACACACACACACACACACACACACACACATACACACACACACTTGAGTGAAGAAAAAATTGGCTGCACTTCATCTTTTACTGCTTTCAGCTTCTTTTAGCTTTTCTACAAAAAGCTCTCTATGTAAGAAACAATTAACTTGTAGGTAAAAATGTGACAAAAACAGGGGAGTTACAGAAGGTATCAGTAACAAGTTCGCAGGAGTGTTGCATATGATATGCTAAGATCATTGTAAGTCCAAAACGATAGTTTTTCCATGGCCTTGTCTTAGCATAGTGCACACTTGTGGCTTCATCCTTGAACCTGAATGTTTCTATTTGAACACAAATTTGACCCAAGCCTGTTACTCTTTTTAGCGAATTATGAAAACTCATTGTATTTCTTATTATGCAGCCACTACTTACTATTATGAGGAGTGGGCACATTCTATTCTTGATTCTAACTTTATTACATCTTTCAAGAAAAAAAAAAGCTAAAACCATCTCTCAAAATGTTCTTTCTAAACTTATTTGAAACAAATCAGGAATCCTATAAAAATCATTAATTCATCTAAGCAATATAAATTCATGAAAGTTCATCTTTATGTTGAACTGCAGGCAATATATCAAATAGGATGGTTTAATGTCCAGGAATTATTAGACCTTCTAATAGTGATAGGACAGGCTTATAAATAACAAGAAGCAATACTGAGATGTAGTCTTTCAGAGTCTTGCCTCTCAGAGCTCACCCATCATAAAGCATTCAAAGAAACAGTGGTCCATCTCCAGGAAAGTCATCTACTAGTGTTCCGTGCTACTGTCTCGCCAGCAAGAACAACGCAGCACACTCAGGATCCTTCTGCAGCAAAGCTTTAATGCTCTTGAGAGGGAGAGCATAAGCTTACAGAGCGGAGAACCCGAACACCCAAAAGCCCATCCCTTATATAGGATTTAACCCTCGCCTTGGACGTATCACCGCCTCCCCCCCCCCCATTGGTCACAGCTCATCGGGCCATATGACATCACAGGAGAGGCGGAGCCCAAAGGATGGAAAACTACTCAACACCTGCGCACTGACTTGTTTACTTCATGGCGCTGGCCGGATGTCAGTGCCATCTTGTAATGGAAAATGCAGGGACAGCTCCCTACACACTAGCATTTGCATATCCTACACAAATCCTGACAGTCTGTTCCCAAGATGGGGCTTATTCTGAAATTTCCTGTCACTTATTCAGTAGCAATCAAATTTACTACCACTCTGCTATACAGAGAATCTCATCCTCAGCCCTCCATCTTGTACCTAACTCCATGAGAGTGCACTTTCAAGCATGACTTCAGAACTCATCCTGGAAATCACGTACCCTTGGTGTAGGATTCATACATAATACAAGACTACTGCTTTTGCTGTAGAGTTCATATGAAGAACTTTGTTTTCAACTGAACACACAGTACATGAGTATCCGAGTGAGGGAAGTCAGAGGCTGGGAAGTCTAGGGATGACTTGATCAAAAAAGACTAAGTCACAATTTAACAGAAGAAAGATTGTCTGCCTTCCTTCTGCACACTGCGCTGGTTGCATATAGAGAAGATTGCTGTGTACTGGAGAAATATAAATATTTAGATTTTACCATCAATGAACGAGAAGTAGGAGATGTGTATATCTACTCATGTAAACACTAAGCACTGACATATGCATCCACAATACTTGGCACCCTGGCCTTGTATCTAACTTTATAACACAGAGTATAAGTTTAAAACATTGATAATACTGGGCATCCATCCTGTGTACAGTCACCAAACCTAGACGCTATTGTGGATGACAAGAAGTGTTTACTGAAAGGAGCCTGATATACCTGACTCCTGAGAGGCTCTGACAGAGCCTGACAAAGACAGAGGCATCCAACCAATAGACTGAGCATGGGGTCCCCAATGGAGGAGTTAGAAAAAGGACCCAAGGAGCTGAAGGGGT
Organism: Apodemus agrarius; assembly: GCA_964023405.1. Lineage (NCBI taxonomy): Eukaryota > Metazoa > Chordata > Mammalia > Rodentia > Muridae > Apodemus > Apodemus agrarius. Next base: position 65,852,836 of record OZ030009.1, on the reverse strand, counting down.
TTGCAACCCCATAGGAAGAACAACAATATCAATCAATCTGAACCCCCCCCAGAGCTCCCAGAGACTAAATCACCAACCAAGGAGTACACATGGAGGGACCCATGGCTCCAGTTGGATATGTAGCAGAAGATGGCCTTGTCAGGCATCAATGGGAGGAAAGGCCCTTGGTGCTGGGAAGACTTGATCCCCTAGCATCAAGTAAATTTGAGAGCAGAGAGGCAAGTGTGGGTAGGTGGGTGGGGGAAAACCCTCATAGAAGCAGGTGGGTGGATGGGATAGGGTGTTTCTGGGATGGGTAGGGGGAACTGGGAAAGGGGATAACATGTAAAATATAAATAAAGAAAATAAACATTGATAATATTTGAAAAGATGTTAGAATGAAAAAGTCAAAGCAGATTCAAGAATAATTTATGAACATGGAAAATTATCTGGACATATATGACTGAAGAAAATATAAATCTGCATCAAATTAAAGTAGAAAATAAGTTATATAATAAATAAATAAATAAATAAATAAATAAACAAATCTGAATGGATGGAGAACAAATGCCTTTAGAGATTTACAAAGCATTGCTCACTACTGCAGAAGCATCTAGGCAACTTGTTTCAATTCATGTCAAAATGACTGATATTTTGAGATGGTAGAATCTGGGCAGAGAGAGGCAGTGTCCTAATCCAGGACAGTTCTCACCACTTTGTTGTAGGACTTCCGCTTTCTCACTTAGACTTGCCAGCAAATTGACTGAGGAAGACTGGGCTCTCCAGACTTCTGCTCTGACTACCTCCCAGTAACAGGGGCTGTGTTTCTTCTCTCTCAGGTACACAGTGATCCTGTGGAAGTATTTCCTCACAGCCAGTTCCTGCACCCCCATGTACTACATCAGACATGTTTTGAGGACATTGAACTGCTGTGGAGGTCATTGCAAAAGGAGTCTAGGAAGGCTGCATCCCAAGCCGCAGATGAGTCTTTTGATATGAAGATGTTCAGAACCTGCTGAGTCAGCTCAAGCAACATAGGGATGGATTGAACCTTCTGGATCTGCTGGGCATCAACCTTCTCCTGGGGGAATCCAAAGTCCTTCCTGTCCTTCATGTAAGAGACAGAGGAGAGTCTCCTCATTTGTGCCAGGAGTGTCAAGGCTCTCTTGTTCCTGAGGTTGTGAGTCTGAGGCAGGTAACATCCAAGAGAGCAAATTGACCAGTAGCTCATCAGCACCAGGATCATCAGGAAAGCACAGAGCCTCACCACTCTGGATCTTGCACAGGCTGCTGGGACTCTAGGCTGTTGTCTCCTGCGCCTTCCCCTCTAGGTTCTCTGAAGACCCTTCTATGTGGATGTTTCTTAAATAGGAGAAAAACACTAGTTTCTATTTTCTGAATGTCTTCCCCTGTCTTTGCAATTCTTTTTTCTCTGTTTTTAACCAATTTTCTTTTTGTGTCTGGGAATTTTTTATCAATCATTTTAGTTTTCATTTTTGTGTCAACTTTCTCAGCTCTCTTCAACAAAGCCATTTAGAACTTTTCTGCTGAATGAATTATCATTATATATATACATATATATATACACACATATATACATATATATATATCATGTATGTGAGAATTACTCATCTAATATAAAGAATGAAGAGAATTTCACTCAAAATGTGTTAAGAGCTGTTGAATGATTCATTCATCTGTATTGTTACAGTACATACATGAGTACCTGGTTGGTTTCCCAGCACCCATGTAAATTCAGGTACAGCAGCACATATAACTAATCCTGAAACTTTGGAAGAGAAACAGACAGGTCCCTAGAAATCAATCCCATCCCATCTAAGTATTAGTTGGAGTTTCTTCCAAGTGACCAAAGACTGTTGGAATCCTTTGAAATCACAGATCAGGCAGAAGAAAGATATCAAAATTTTCTCCGGGGCTGAAGAGATGGCTCAGTGGTTAAGAGAACTGACTGCTCTTCCAGAGGTCCTGAGTTCAAATCCCAGGAACCACATGGTGGCTCACAACCATCTGTAATAGGATCTGATGCTCTCTTCTGGTGTGTCTGAAGACAGCTACAGTGTACTTACATATAATAAATAAAATCTTTAAAAAAAAAAATTTTCTCCAACTTTGTTTTCCTTTTTGTAGGGAAGGATTCATTTGTGTGTTCTCTCTGTGGCCTCAAAGCACAAGACTCAGATACTGACTTTGAAATCAAATTTTAATTTTTCCACTAAACCTCCAATATATTGAATATAAATAGCAAGTCCCATTTCCAAGGAAAACAATCAGTATGGTAGAAAGTCAAAGTGCATACATGTATGAAAACACACACCAAGTACCCAGACTGGCTTCATATCTAAATATTGCTCTTTGGGGAACAATTATTCAGCCTGTCTCCAATATCTTCCTTGCTTCTTAGAAGTTGGAAATGATGCTTTCATGGTTCTATGAGTTTCCTTTACTATGTAGACACTGGGCACAGCTTTCACAGCACAGAGTCTCTTCAGAACAAAGAAGTAGATTATGTTGTTGTTGCTATTGTTATTCCCACTGGTGACTATTACAGTTGACAGAGCTTTACTGAGAGTTCTCTCTCTCAGGAACCAGCTCCTGCAGGCGATGAGGTTGTGCCTCACTGTTTCCTCAAAGTCAGGATGAAAGCAGACATCTCTGTTTCTGTCCACCCTTTGTGCACTGATGTCTACAGTGTTCCTCAGCCTATAATAATTGCACCCACCTTGAATGCTAATTCAGTCTCTTTTGTCTGCCTATCTCCCTCCCTATCTCCTTGCCATTCTTTCTGTCTCTGTCTCTCTCTGTGTCTCTTTGTGTCTCTCTATATCTCTAAGTGTCTCTGTCTTTCTGTCTCTGTCTCTTTCTGCCTCTCTATATGTGTGTATGTATGTGTAGAGTCTGATTTTAATATGATGCCATTTTTCCAAGTACCATGTGACTTGTTGGTGAGTTTTGAGTCTACTCACACTTTCTGCTTCAGAGTAGCATGATATCTTTAGACCTCCCTCCTGAAACTCACTGCCTGAGAGGGCTCTTACATATCCAGATAATGTCAGAACTCATACTGGATATGGTATGTCCTTGGTTTACAAAAACCATAAATTCTAGAAGTCTGCTGTTCTTATGCCTCCTGTGTTCATGTGGATGGATTTTTATTTCACTAGAGACCCATACTGCCTGGAATCAGAGAGTCAAGACTACTCAGACAATAACAGCAAAGCAATGTTTTGTCTGTATTTTTGAAGACATTTTCCAGTTTTTATTAATATCATTCATAGCAATATAAGTACTAATTGTTCTAAAAAATGATCGTTTTAAAAACACACTCAATCATCAAATACTTGTTCTGTTCGAAATATTTGTAAGGACATAATGACACACTGATGATTGAACATTTGGTTGTTGTTCAAGAGAAAACACAAACTAAATTTGTTTATCCAGTTTAGTTCAAGTAAGGGAGGAAGGGGTCTCGCTTCCCCATCTCCATTCATCTCCAAACTGCATGGTAGAGACATTCAGACCATTTTTCCAGAGAGGAAAAACTTTACATCCTTCACTTGTATACAGATTTTCTTTAATTGTACTATATTTTTGAAGTGGTAAAATTAAATGGTGGAATTCTGCTTTACTGCCTTTTCATTATTTTTATTTCTTGATGACAAAAGAGAGCAAGTAGATAGTATGCCCTTTAGTGTTTATGACAATCATTTATTTGTTTATTTATTCTACTTTCTGTGAGAGCAAAACACATATTTGGTTTTAGCACGGGAATAAAAATGTGGTGTCAGTTGCCATGAAAGCAAAGAGAGGAAGTGGCTTTTGCTGTTCAGATAGGGAAGAGATACCACTCATGTCAGTAACATTCAATATAGCACTTGTGAAAATCACATTTTATGAATTTATTTCTTTAAAATGATAATATAAAAACAGGCCTAAGATTTAATGAAATTTCAATAAAAGTGCATATAATAAAAGTGTATAAAATATTATACTCGCAAACAAAATCGTCGATTCTCAAATACACACAAAAGCACAAAGTGTAGTGGTGGGGGTGTTACAGCACCTGACTGCATGTAGTACAGAGGTGTAGTCATCCGAATAGCTGAACACTAATACAAAAGCATTAAGAGGCTCAGTGCAATGAGATAGTTGGCCCAGAAATAAATACAGACAGCTACATCCACCTGAATTTCACTGAATTAACAACAGCACACATTGGAGCTGTGGCATCTCCTCTGTAACTGTGATTGGGAGAATGAAACTAGATCACTGTCTGCCACTCTGGACAACAATCAAATCAAAATAAGGCCTGAATGTAAGTGCAAATAAAAATCTGAAGTTGTTAAAACAGACACAGAGATAAAAACTTCATTATAGTGAGTTGCAAGGGCTTTACGAAAAGGACACAGACAACCCAGGAAACAACAAGAAGTGAGAAATGGGGAATTGGCACAACAAATAACATAAAATGTTAATGCTTCTCCATAGCAAAGGAACAAATGGAAAGTATAAAAACCCTAAGGAGTTACTATTCTCGGCCACAGGTCCACAGTCCTCCTTCCACCCTGTGAGCGCCCACATGTTTTACATGCTCTCACAGGCAACAGTTCCCAGACACTCAGTCTAGAGATACGAGGGAGTAACACAGCCTGGAAAGTCAGAGTTAGCCCCCAGAACACCCTGCACTCGGTCTTCAGCCCTGCCTTGCTCTCTGGGATCGTTCCCAGACTGACAGAAGAATACATCTAACTAGATCAAACTATTGTTTCCACTAGTGTTCTGCCAGAGACTTTCTCTTTGCTTCCCTTTCCTGTCAAGCACGAAAACCACTGTTTTCCCCACTCCAAACAACTACACAATCACAGAATTGGTCCCAACTGAATTACACATTACAGTTTAGTATTTTCATTATGGTGTACCTCCACAGGCACCACATTCCTTCAACACTTTTCATGCTTCAGATATTCACTTAAAGGGCACCTTTCATAGCCCTTTCTTTATCTACTGGTTTGAACATCCATGAGGCTTGGGGTACTTTTTGGCTGCAATAAGACTGTGGTTAGTAACCAGGCTAGAGGCATGACCAAACACTCAAGCCAGGCAGCTAAGGTCCAGAGAGACTTCCAAGCTTGGGAGGACAAACAGAAGAAGACCCAGAGACATGAAGAGAATGCAGCATAGGGGAGGATGGACAATGACAAAAAAGGATCCTTGGCTAGCTGCCTTCTCTGTTGCCTGACACATCCTGTTGGAATTTGTACATGGGTGGGTCAAATTGATGATGAGAAGCTGAACAATAATGATATAATGTGATATCAAGATAGTTTTAGAGAAAAGAGAGTTTGGGAAAGGATGTATTTAAAGCACACAATACTTTCACACATAAGAAGAATAGGAAGGGAGAAGTGTAGGCAATTTGAACTTCCATTTCTTTTTAGCAGGATGTAAAACTCTTAAAATTCTTTCCTGTTATTCAATGGGTCTTCCTGCCACACCACATACAGGAAAACAACAGGAGCCTATATGCTCCCTTTAGTTATGTGCATTTCTTTGGAGTATTGGTTTTTATTTTTGTGTGATTCCCAAAATTTTAAGTGAATCAGAATGCTACTTTAAGAGGAAAACTGGGTAGATTTAAAATGTGGAGAGTGCTACAATGTTTCCAACATCACAATTATGACTGTGGGCATCTTTCCCAAGGGTTTGGTTGTGAATTACCACTGTGGAGACTGCACAGACACTCTTGCTTCTCCAGAGAACTACCATTACTGAAGACTAAATGGAAAGGACACAAAGGACCTTTTTGTACACACTTAGCTGACCATTGTTCAGAAGAAATGACTTGTAAGGACCCAAGATGGGTCTTTGTGTCTCTCAGAGAATTGACAGGAATGGAACTTTCCAATATAAAGTTGGTTCTTCTGGGGAAAAATTAAATATTTTATTTATTTATACTTCAAATGTTCTCCACTTTCCCAGTTTCCCCTCTGCAAATCCCATCCCCCTTCCCCTGCTCCTATGAGGGTGCTTTGCCAACTACCCACCCACTCCTGCCTACCCACCCTGGCATGCCCCTACTCTGTGGCATCATCAAGCCTTCACAGGTCTAAGATGTAATAAAAAAGTGTTGCACAGTGAATGGAGCTGGTTAATGAGACAAGAATGAGGAGTATACACTCATGCTTTCTGCACCAGCAAGGATGACACACGGGCATTGAGAGTGAAAGGTGGGTCTCAGAAACAGCAGGAAGGTACATGGAGTATATAAGAGAGAAAATTGGATGTGTGTGTGTGTGTGTGTGTGTGTATGTGTGTGTAGTGTGTGTATTGTGTACTGCTATTAAACATCATAAATATGATATGTCTTGTATAATATATATTTATGTGTAATTTCAGTTTCAGTTTAGGACACAGATACCTATAAAATTGGTCAGGCATACGTTCTTTCTTTAATATTGAATTCAGTGATTAATCTTCAGTGTGCAATGTTTCTAATGGCTGAGATGTTTAGGCAGTTCTGACATACAGAAGGGCTTTCAGGGCCTCCATTCTCTGTAATTATCATTTACTCCTTTATCTTTCCTGATAAAATAAAAGAGTTGGTGATAGGGAAAAATGTTGGTTTGATGGTAGAAGTCTGCACTTCTGTTGTATTTCTTGTTTCTACTTTCATGGAAAGAAAACCCTGACATTTGTTCCACTAAACCAAAAACATGTCATTGGAAAAGAGCACCAAAAAGGAACTGATGCATCATCCAAATGACAAAGTAGTAGCAACAATTTTAGGTATTAGGTAAAAAGGGACAAGATCTGTGGCAATTAAATACAATAATGCTATGAAAAAGATTATATTTTCAAGTGTTCAGGCTCAAAGCAATCAAAGCAAAACATTCAATAATGTTTTTTCTCAGAATTATCACTTTTAAAATATTTGTTTAATCATGAAGATACCAAAGAATAAAAGCATTCTTTTGTTTTATTCATAGTATCATAATACATGAATTGAAATTACACCTTATATCTAAGAGAAAGTTTCTGCTGGCCAACATTACCACAGAAAGCTATTTCAGTCCATGCCAATAAACACAGGGACCCACAACTGGTCAATGAGCAGAAAACAAAAGGTAGATTTCATGTCATCAAGGATCATTGCAGAAGAGGAGTAACAGTGATTGTAATAACCAGAGGCGGTGGATATCAACTTAGTCATGTTCTTGAACACAGCAGGGTTGTTGCACAAATGTATGGAGAGTCACTATGACTGAATAAATAGCACCAACCCATTCAAAAATCTCAGCTTAGGAAATGTAGGCAACTCCACCTGTAGCTGAGGAACAATGGAAACTGGTAGCTGCTGGGAGAGAGATTCATTTATCCTGAGGTATAGGACCCCTGAGGGAGGCTACCCCTGCTCCAAGAGATGGCGCTGTACTGTGCATAACTAAAAGGACCAAGAATAAAGAGCAAAAGGAGTAGCAGGTTGAGGAGGAGGAGGAGGAAGAAGAAGAAGAAGGGAAGGAGGAGGAAGCAATGGAGGAAGAGAAGGAACAGGAGAAGAATGAAGTAGAAAAAGAGGAGAAAAGCTCATAAAATTAAGAGCGAATTGTCTTGCTTCAAAAGATTAACTATATAGGCCTTTCACTTACCTCCTGGGATTTATTTGAAGACTTGTTCTGAGGCTATTGTAAATAGAGCTGATTCCTAATTTTTTCTTAGTATGTTTTTCTGTGCTATATAGGCAGGGTGCCATTTTTTCATCTATTTCTACCATTGTACATGATCTCATTCATATTTAGAGCCCAAAAGAGCTAAACTCATGGAAGTTGAGAGTAGATGATGGGTACCAGAGGACAGAGAAGTCAGATGAAAAATTAATCCAGGGAATATTGGATCATAATAGAATATGCAATGTGACAGAAGCAGGATTATATTGCTTTCTACTTCACAGCACACTGCTATATATCCAGACAAATAATACATACTAGAGAGAAGTACAACAAAAGCTGTAAGTTTTGTGTAAATATTATACAATATGGATATGCATTCAATCTTATTTTTAGATATTAATTTGTGTAATATTTATGATGTACGGTACAATGTTAAAAACATTTAAAATTGTTGAATACATATCAAAGTAACAAATAAAAAGAGGTTTATAGAGTCAATGGTATTTGATACAATATAATTTAATTACATAAGATGGTTTGGTATATTAAAGAAAATATAAGAGCAAACTTGGGCACAAGCTCTGCAACCAGTCCCACAACACGCAGAGTAAGTATGACTCCCAGGTGCTCTAACATGCCCAGGATCACAGGATCATGGGTGAGGAGACCACAATATTTACCCCAACACTGGGGACTAGCTGAGACCGGTGGGATCCAGGGATGCAGAAACCCCTGCCTGGCGAGTGGCATGGGTTCTTTTCAGTCTGAACCAGTACTCTGAATAGACTTTGGGCATGAGGTCTGCACCCAGCCCCAGAGGAAGCTCAACTCCCAGGTATGTTAGCACACCCAGGATCATAGGATCACAGGATTTCAGGAGCTTGATCACACCAGAATCTCAGGATCCCAGAGGCAGCTTGACTACCAGGAGCTCCAACACACCCAGATTTCAGAATTACAGGATCCCAGAATCACTGGATCACAGAGAAAGCAGGCCTCTGAGGAGTTCTGACACAACTAGAATCACAGGAGGGACAGGCTCCAGTCAGAGATAGGAAGACAAATTAACACCATAGATAACCAGATGGCAAGAGGCAAGCACAAGAACTTAAGCAACAGAAACCAAGGCTATTTGGCATCATCAGAACCAAGTTCTACCACGATAGTAAATTCTGGATACACAATCACACTGGAAAAGCAAGATTCTGATCTAATATAACTTCTCATGATGATGATAGAAGACTTTAAGAAGGACAAGAATAACTTACTTAAAAAAATACAGGAGAATGCAGGTAAACAGGTAGAAGCCATTAAAGAGGAAGCACATAAATCCCTTAGAGAATTACAGGAATACACAAGCAAACAGGTGAAGGAATTGAACAAAGCCATCCAGGATCTAAAATGAAAAAAGAAACAATAACGAAATCACAAAGGGAGCTAGAAAACCTAGGAAAGAGATCAGAAGGCATAGATTCAAGCATCACCAACAGAATACAAGAGATAGAAGAGAGCATATACCCAGAGGATTCCTCTGCATACAATAAAGACACATGCTCCACTATGTTTATAGCAGCCTTGTTTATAATAGCCAGAAATTGGAAGGAGCCCAGATATCCCTCAAAAGAGGAATGGATATAGAAAATGTGGTATATTTATACAATGGAGTACTACTCAGCAATTAAAAATAATGAACTCATGCAATTTGTAGGTAAATGGTTAGATCTGAAAAATATTATCCTAAGTGAGCTAACCCAATCACAAAAGAATACACATGAAATTCAATCAATGATAAGTGGATATTAATGAGCCCAGAAGCCCTAAATATTCAAGGCACAATTAGCAAGTCAAATGACTCCCAAGAAGAAGAAAGGAGAGGACCCTGGGCCTGTAAAGATTGGATCCAGTATTGTAGACCCAGAACAGAGAAATCGTGGCGGGGGGAATGAGTGGGGAATAGCAGGGGGGAGAGGAATTATGGGACATATGGTGGGGGGTAACTGGGAAAGGGGAAAGCCTTTGGAATGTAAACATAAAATATAGAAAATAAAAATTTAAAAAAAGAGATAGAAGAGAGAATCTCAGTACAGAAGATACCATAGAAAACATTGACACAACAGTAAAAGAAGAGTCATAAAGTGAAAGTGTCCTAAACCAAAACATCCATGAAATCCAGAACACACAATGAGAAATCCATAGCTAAGGAAGATAGGTATAGAAGAGAGCAAAGATTCACAACTTAAAGGGCCAGTAAATATGTTCAACAAAATTATAGAAGAAAACTTCCCTAACCTAGAGAAAGAGATGCTCATGAACATACAAGAAGTCTACAGGAGTACAAATAGACTGGACCAGAACAGAAATTCCTCTTGTCACATAATAATAAAAACACCAAATTCAAAAACCCAAACAAACAAACAAACTAACAAACAGAACAAAGAAAAGGGTCAAGTAACATAAAAAGACAGACCTATCAGAATTACACCAGACTTCTCACCAGAGATGGTAAAACCCAGATGATCCTGGCCAGATGTCATACAGACTCTAAGAGAACATAAATGTCAGCCCAGGCTACTATGCCCATCAAAACTCTCTATTACCATAGTTGGAGAAATAAAAATATTCCATGACAAAACAAAATTTACACAATATCTTTCCACAAAAACTGCCCTACAAAGGATAATAGATGGGAAACATCAACACAAGGAGGGAAACTACACCCTAGAAAAAGCCAGAAAGTAATTTTCTTTCAACAAACCCAAAAGTAGGTAGCCACAAAAACATAATTCCACCACTAACAAAAATAAAAGGAGCTTCAATCCCTTTTCCTTAATATTTATTAAAATCAATGGACTCAATTTCCCAATAAAAAGACATAGACTAACAGACTGGATACATAAACAGGATCCAGCATTTTCAGCATACAGGAGAAGCACCTCAGTGACAAAGACAGATGCTTCCTCAGAGTAAAAGGTTGAAAAATTTCCAAGCCAATGGTCCCAAGAAACAAGCTGGAGTAGCCATTCTAATATCAAATAAAATTGACCATCAACCAAAAGTTATCAAGGAAGATAAAGAAAAACACTTCATATTCATCAAAGGAAAAATCTACCAATATGAAATCTCGATTCTGAACTTTTATGCTCCAAATGCAAGGGCATTCACATTCATAAAAGAAACTTTTCTAAAGCTCAGAGCACACATTGCACCTCACCCAATAATAATGGGAGACTTTATCACCCCACTCTCATTAATGGATAGGTCATGGAAACAGAAACTAAACAGAGACACAGTACAACTAACAGAAGTAGGTTACCCAATTGGGTTTAACAGATATTTATAGAACATTTCATCCTAAAACAAAAGAATATACATTCTTCTCAGCACCTCATGGTATCTTCTCCAAAACTGATCATATAATTGGCCACAAAACAGGCCTCAACAGATACAAGAAGATCGACATAATCCCATGCATCCTATGATCACCACAGGCTAAGGCCCATCTTCAATAACAACAAAAACAATGGAAAACACACATACACATGGAAGATGAACAACACTCTACTCAATGATAACTTGGTCAAGAAAGAAATAAAGAATTAAAGACTTTTTAGAATTTAATGAAAATGAAGGCACATCATACCAAAACTTATGTGACACAATGAAAGCAGGAAATGGGAAAACAAATAGCTTTAAGTGCCTGCAAAAAGAAACTAGAGAGAGCATACACTAGCAGCTTAACAGCACACATGAAAGCTTTAGAACAGAAAGAAGCTAACACACCCAAAAGCAGTAGAAGACAGGAAATAATTAAACTCAGGGCTGAAATCAACCAAGTAGAAACAACAACAAAAAAAAAAACTATACAAAGAATCAAAAAACTAGTAGATAAAAATCAAAAAGGTAGATAAACCCTTATCCATACTTAACAGAGGGCACAGAGACAGTATCCAAATTAATGAAGTCAGAAATGAAAAGGGAGGCATGACAACTGAAACTGAGGAAATTCAAAGAAATCATCAGATCCTACTACAAGAGCCTATACTCAATCAAATTGGAAAATCTGGATGAAATGGACAATTTTCTAGGCAGATATCAGGTGTCAATGTTAAGTCAGGATCAGATAAATCATCTTAACAGTCCCATAATCCCTAAGGAAATAGAAGCAGTCATTAAAAATCTCCCAACCAAAAAACGCCCAGGCCCAGATGGGTTTTGTGAAGAAGTCTATAAGACTGTCACTGAAGATGTAATACCAATACTCTTCAAACTATTCCACAAAATAGAAACAGAAGGAATTCTACCCAGTTCTTTCTATGAAGCCATAATTACCCTTATACATAAACTACACAAAAACCTAACAAAGAAAGAGAACTTTTAACAATTTGTCCTATGAACATTGATGCAAAAATACTCAATAAACTTCTTTCCAACTGAATCCAAGAACACATCAAAAGAACATTCAACATGATCAAGTAGGCTTCATTCCAGGGATGCAGAGATGGTTCACTATATGGAAATCCACCAAGCTAATCCACTACATAAATAAACTCAAAGGAAAAAATACCAGCGTAAACATTTCATTAGATGCTAAAAAAACATTTGTCAAAATTCAACACCGCTTCATGTTAAAAGTGTTGGAAATATCAGGAATTCAAGCCCCATACTTAACATAGTAAAAGCAGTAAACTGCAAACCAGTAGCCAACGTAATACTAAATGGAGAAAAACTTAAAACAATCCCACTAAAATTAGGGACTAGACAAGGCTGCCGACTCTCGATATCTAATCAATATAATGCTTGAATTTCTAGCTAGAGCAATTAGACAACAAAAGGAGGTCAAAGGGATACAAATTGGAAAGGAAGAAATCAAAATGTCACTATCTGCAGATAATATGATAGTACAATTTAGTGACCCCAAAAATTCCACCAGAGAACTCCTATAACTGATAAACTTCAGCAAATTGGCTGGATATAAAATTAACTCAAATAAATCAGTAGCCTTCCTATACTCAAAGGAAAAACAGAATGAGAAAGAAATTAGGGAAATGACACCCTTCACAATTGTCACAAATAATATTACATACCTTGGTGTGTTTCTAACCAAGCAAGTGAAAGATCTGTATGACAAGAACTCCAAGTCTCTGAAGAAAGAAATTGAAGATCTCAGAAGAGTTTCCCATTCTTATTGGTTGGCAGGATTAATACAGTAAAAATGGCTATCTTATCAAGAGCAATCTACAGATTCAATTCAATTCCTTTCAAAATTCCAACTCAATTCTTCATAGAGTTATGAAGAACATTTTCCAAATTTACCTGGAATAACAAAAAACCCAGGATAGCTAAAACTATTCTCAACAATAAAAGAAATTCTAGGGGAATCACCATTCCTGACCTTAATGTGTATTACTGAGCAGTAGTGATAAAAAACTGCATGGTATTGGTACAGAGACAGGCAGGAAGATCAATGGAATAGAACTGAAAACCCAAAAATGAACCCACACACCTATGGTCACTTGATATTTGACAAAGGAGCTAAAACCATCCAGGGGAAGAAAAGACAGTATTTTCAACAAATGGTGCTGGTTCAACTGGAGGTCAGCATGTAGAAGGATACAAATTGACCCATTTTTATCTCCTTGTACAAATCTCAAGTCCTAGTGGATCAATGACCTCCACATAAAACAAGATACATTGAAAATAATAGAGAAATCAGAAAGAGCCTCAAACACATGAGCACAGGGGAAATTTTTCTGAATGGAAGACCAATGGCTTATACGCTAAGATCAGAAATCAACAAATGGGAAATAAAATTGCAAATCTTCTGTAAGGCAAAGGTCACTGTCAATAGGACAAAACAGCAACCAACAGATTGGGAAAAGATATTTACATCTAATAGAAAGCTAATACCCAATATATACAAAGAACTCAAGAAGATAGACTCCAGAAAATCAAGTAACCCTATTAAAAATGGGTACAGAGCTAAACAGAATTCTCAACTGAGGAATATGGAGTGGCTGAGAAGTACCTAGAGAAACGTTCCGCATCCTTAGTCATTAAGGAAATGCAAATCAAAACAACCCTGAGATTTATCTCACACCAGTCAGAATAGCTAAGATCAAAAACTCACGTGAGAGTTTGTTGTTGGAATTGCAAGCTGGTACAACCACTCTGGAAATCAGTCTGTCAGTTCCTCAGAAAATTGGATATACTACTACCTGAAGACCCAGCTATACCATTCCTGGGCATATATCCAAAAGATGCTCCAACATATAAAAAGGACACATGCCCCACTATGTTCAGAGCAGTCTTATTTATATTAGCCAGAAACTTGAAAAAACCCAGATGTCCGTCAACAGAGGAATGAATACAGAAAATGTGGTACATCTATATAATGGAGTACTACTCAGCTATTAAACACAATGACTGTATGAAATTCTTAGGCAAATGAAGGGAACTAGAAAATATTATCCTGAGTGAGGTAACCCAATCACAAAGGAAACACATGGTATGCATTCATTGATAAATGGGTATTTGCCCAAAAGCTCAGAATACCCAAGATACAATTCACAGACCACATGAAGCTCAAGAAGAAAGAAGACCAAAGTGTGGGTCCTTCAGTTTTTCTTAGAAGCGGTAACAAAATACTTGCAGGAGGAAATACAGAGAAAAGTTTGGAGCAGAGATTGAAGGAAAGGCCATCCAGATCCCACCTGGGGATCCATCCCATATACAGTCACCAAGTGCAAACAGTATTGTGGACAAGAAGTGCATGCTGACAGGAACCTGATATAGTTGTCTCCCAAGAGGCTCTGCCAGAGCCTGACAAAAACAGAAGCGGATGCTCTCAGCCAACCATTGAACTGATAATGAGGTCCCCAATTGAGGAGTTAGAGAAAGAACATAAATTAAGGAAGAGCAACAAGACACCTCCCCCAGAGCTCCCAGGGACTAAACCACATAGGAAGAACAACAATATCAATGTACCAGACCCCCAGAGGCTCCCAGGGACTCAAATACCAACCAAGAAGTATACATGGAAGGACCCATGGCTCCAGCTGCATATGTAGCAGAGGATGGCCTTGTCGGGCATAAATGGGAGTAGAGTCCTTTGATGCTGTGAAGACTCACAGCCCCAGTGTAGGAGAATTCGAGGGTGGTGAGGTAGTAGTGGGCGGGAAGATGGAGGAATACCCTCATAGAAGCAGGGAGAGGGGGCATGGGATAGGAGGTTTTCAGGGGGGCAGGAAAGTGGATAACATTTGAAATGTACATATAGAAAATATCCAATAAAAATATCCAAAAATATATGAGTATAAAATAATTTAAAATATATTAATAGTAATATAAATGTAGAATTCTAGATATGACCAAATATATGCAGAGAAAAGTGCTTTTTACATATAAAATAACTTGTTCAGTTTTTAGGAAACATCTAGGCAGGTTGCTTTTATTTATTCCGAAATAAATGGGAGTTTTTAGAGGAGAGCTTATAAAGTGATCTGCAGTGTCCTAGTCCAGGAGATTCCTCTCTACTCTGTCTCAGGACTCACTCCCTCTCTCTCCTCACTCAGTCTTACCAGCAACTTAGCTGAGGAAGACAGGCCTCTCCAGTCTTCTGCTCTGGCCACTTCCCAGGCAGAGCGGGTATGTTTCTTCACTCTCAGGCACAGTGATCCTGTGGAAATGTTTCCTCACAGCCAGCAGGGAGTCCTCCTGGCTCAGGGGGTGGTGTGTTCCTGCACCCCCACCTGCTGCATCACACAGGCTTGCAGGTCATTGAGCTGCTGGTGGATGTCATCACAGAATGAGTCTAGGAGGGTTGCATCCCAAGCAGCAGATGAGTCCTTTGATGTGAAGATATTCAGGATTTGCTGGGTCAGCTCACTCAGAACAGAGATGGCTTGAACCTTCTGGATCTGCTGTGCATCCACCTTCTCCTGGGGGAATCTAAAGTCCTTCTGTCCTTCAGGCAGGTGAAAGGGGGGAGTCTCCTCATTTGAGCCAGGATGTCAAAGTTCTCTCATTTCTGAGCTTTTGTGTCTGAGGCAGGGTACATCCTGGACAGCAAGTTGACCAGTAGCTCATCATCATGAGAGCCATCAGGAAAGCACAGGCCCTAGCCATTGTGGGTCTTTCAGATGCTTCTTTTCTTCTGGCTGTGTGGCCCTGAAACGTTCCTCTAGGTTCTCTGAAGGTCATCCTGTTTCCATGCATCATACGTGGTGAAAAGCACTAATTTCCATTTTCTGAATCTCCTCCCCTCCTTTCCCAGCTCTTTAGCATTTCTTTAATTCATTATTTTCTTGTATCTGGGCATTTTTTAAACCATTTTGTTTTATTTCTTTCACTTTCATCTCTCCTCTCAACGAACCTGTTTTTTAAGTTTATTCTTTTCTAAATAGAATTGCTATTACCCATTCCACCATGTACACAATCCAACTGTCAAAATCTACATACCTAGTGTTCAGAAAAGTTTTATTGGGGTTGGGGATTTAGCTCAGTGGTAGAGCGCTCGCCTAGCAAGTGCAAGGCCCTGGGTTCAGTCCTCAGCTCTGTTAAAAAAAAAAGACAAAATAACAAAAAGACCAGAAAAGTTTTATCTAAAAGGGTGTATTTAAAAGTTATTGAGTTTCATATTAAAATCAAATTTTGTTGTTATTCCTCTCAATCACATAATTATTTAAGTCATAATCTAAAGTATAATTCAAATTGCTTTTAAACTTAAAATATTAATTTAGTAGTATACTTTAAAATTTTTAATGTTTAAAAGCTAGAAATGTTTCTTCAAATCTCCTTAATTAACACTTTAAATTATACATATATAATGTTAATTTGATAATCACTGTATTTTAGCTATTTATCTAGTAATTACACATGAAGTCTCAATGTGTAAAAAGGCTTGCTACCCAAGGTTAATGAGCAGAGGTTGATTCCTGAAACCCATGGTTACAGATGAGAACCAATGCCTGTAAGGAAGGCTCTGACCAACACTTTCACAATGAGGCAAGCTTTTGCCTGCACGCCCAATTCAGCACATGCATGTACAAACATAGACACACATCTACATGTGCCATCATTCACATACACACAAAAATGTCATGCATACACCCTTTTAGAATCATATGCACACAGTAATACACACTGGAAATTAGAGACCATCTTCAACAAATGGTGCTCATCTGATTAGATGGCTGCCTCTAAACGATTGATAATTGGTTCACATTACTCATCCTGTAAAAATCTGAACAGCCTAGCATCATGGACCATGATATATGACTTGATACACTTAATCTGATAATTGAGAAAGTGGTGAATAGGCTTCAATTTATTAGCAAGTGCAAAGAGTTTTAGATGTGATTGCCTGTGCATATGTGTATGGAAGAGAGATAGGTGTCAGGTACACACTATGACTCTCTTCTTGATACCTTCCAGACAGTGCCTCACACTGGGCTTCAGCTCTCTGATTTAGCTAGAATGTGAACCAGATCATTAGATGGACTTCCTCCCTTAGTTAAACTGTCACTGTGCCCTGCTCTACTACAGTTAATACTGGTCACTGTAACTCAGGAATAGTAGAAAAAGAAAAGTGGATATGGCCATATTCATACTCTCATTCCTGAAGCTTGACAAACTTGGCAGTTCCCAGCGGACACACGGTTACTGTACACAGATATGTCTTCATGGACAGCTGTGTGATGATCCCTGACTCTAAGGCCCTTTCTGTGTGAACTGAGTATGCATTGAATCAAGTCTGTCTCTGTGTGCAGGAATGACAGCTCAGTACTTTTTACATACTGCATTCTCCTGTTTCGGTCCTTTCATTTCTGTGACTTGATTCCCAAATTTTCTTTAATAAAAACAAGTTATTGAATCAAAGGGGTGAAATATAATATGGCATTATATATTTTCTGAGGAGTTTGATATGTGGAGTTAATTAACAACATTTTTATTATATAACCATGAAAGTGATGAAGATTACACTAAAAATAACCACCAAAGAGACATTACAGGGAGTCACATCTGAAACATGTTTAGCAGCCACACCAATAGCCATGTATCCAGTTATTACAATCCCCAAAAAAGTCTACTTCAATTACCAGATCTACATCTCACCTTGATATCATTTGATTTTCTGCAAATACAAAGATCACCAATTTTTGTCTTGTCATGTATGTTTTTTACTTATTCCTCTGCTCCCTTGAGGAACAGACATGGCAACCCTCATGTTGGCATGTTCATCATGTAAAGAGACAGAGACATCTTTCTCCTCATCATAGAGTCAAGGGGCAGAACAAAACATCAAAGAGGAATTTGTTGTAATTGACAGCTTACTCTAAAGAAGGAAGCGCAGTTGTAGCATTTCCTTGGCAGTTCTACATACAGATACATATTATATTCCTCTGTTCAAGTGTCCTTCAAAACTCAAAGAGACTGAGGAGTCAAGAGCCCCTGTTATGTTGAACCAAGCCCCTATAGATCACAGATCTTGTTGTCCCAATAGAAGTACAAACCAAGTTAATCTGAATCAATTTATATTGACAATTGCCTAGAACACAGATTCACATTGCACCATGTAGATGTGCCATTGTGGAGTAGGTTACCTAAACGCTTGAGGTCACAGATCAAAGACAGTCATAATTCAGTGCATTGACTGAACTCACTGTTGCTGGCCTCAGCAGGCAGAGCAGCAGGTGAAGGATCTCTTCTGTGGGTTCACATGCTAGTTTACAGCATTCCTAGAGCAGGGTTGGTTGTCTCAGTATCCCAATGCATTACCTACTGACCAAAACGATGTGAGTTTGGCTGTGAATCTCTACGAAAGGGGCTGCAGCCAGACCCCTCCTTCTCCAGAGAACTCCGGATATAGTAGGCTAGAGGGAAAGGACACAAGGAATTTCTATACAGACTTATCTGTCCATTGCGCAGAAGACATGACCTGCGGACCTGAGAGGATTTCCCTTCCTAGGATGCATTTGAAGGGAATAGACTCCTCCAGACTGAAGTGAGTTCTTCTGGGGAAGGGTATGTTTTAGTATAGAGGAAAGTCTGCCAGGGATCAATTCTGTAGAGAAATTGCCAGCTTGTCTTGTCTTTGTTCTTTGCAGGCCAGGCCAATAGGTGGCTCTCTTCTCCTCTACATTTTTCTCATAATTGAACATTTGGTTTCCTTTTCCTTTCTCTCTTCCCTTCTTTCTTCTTAATTTCTCCCTTCTTTCTTTCATCTTCCTTCTTTCCCTTTCTTTTTCTTTTTTCTGTCTTTCTTCTTTTGTTTTTCATCTTTGTTGTTGTTGAAACAGAAAGCATTAGGTCATTAGAAGAACATTGTTTAAGGCCTAAAATTAAGGGGAAAATTATGAGTGAGAGTTTCATTCAAACCATAAACTCCTTCACTCTGTTTTCAAGGGTGGTTATGTGATTTCAGAAAAAACTCCAGTCATGAATCAAGATGTAATAGACAGCAGTTGTATGGCGTCAGAGCTGGGTGATGAGGAGAGAATGAGGGGCACACACTGGGGAGTCCTGCATCAGGGAGGGGGAAACAAGGACAGTGACAGTGAAAGATGGGTGTGGGACAGCAGGGAGGTACTGGGAGTCTATCAGAGAGAAAGCTGTGTGTGCTCACACATGTACATAAATATATATAGTCAGTAAGGCTATTGTACATTATACACATAGTACATCATGTATAATATATGCATTTATCTGTAATTCCACTTTCAGTTTCAGCCTAAGAAACTGATGCCTATATAATATATTTGTCAGCCATCAGTATTTATTGAATACTGAATTCAGTGATTCATCTTCCATGCGCAGTGTATCTGTAACAGAGATGTTCTGTTAATTGTGACAGACGGCAAGGGCGTTCAGTGCTGCAGCTGTCTGCACTCTCCATTACTCTTTCTTCTTTCCTGAGGTGTTGGTTTGATGGTCAACATCTGCAGTCCTGTTCGATTTCTCTTCTCTACTTTCCTAGAAAGTAAACACTGGTGTGGGTTTGTGGCACTGAACCCAAACTAGAATCTCATTGAAAATTAAAGCTGAAAAAGGAACTGAGATGTCATCTAAATGACAAAGTAGTAGCAAAAATGTTAGCTACTGAGATAAAAAGGACAAGATCTATGTCCATTAATAAGAATGCTATGAAAGTGACTATATTTTCAAGTGATCTTCACTGTCAATGCAATTAAAAAAACTCTCAGTAATATTTCTCTCAGAAGTGTCATACTTAAAATATATGTGGAGCCTTGAAGACAACAAAGAACAAAAGCAGTGCTGTGTTGATACTGTCACAGTACCTGATTTGAAATTAGAGCTAGCATCTAAGAGATGATTCCTGCACTGGCCAATGCTTACCACAGGACCCTCTTGCAATCCATACCAATGAACAGAGAGACTCACAACTAGTCACTGAGCAGAAAACAAAGGACTAATTTCCTGGCCTTGGGGATCATTAAGAAGAAGGTCCAGAAGAATTGGAAGAGCCAGGGGCAGTGGATGACTGCAGCAAAGCCGTGTTCTTAGACACAACAGGGTAGTTACCCATGTGGACTGAGAGTGGCTATGACTGAATGAACAAGACCTGCTGGGACCAGCAAACAATGACAGGGGCTGGTGCAGGAGGCCGGGATGGAGACATCTCAGAAGCCCGCAGCAGAAAAGGATGGTGTCTGGGACCCTGAGAAGCAGGCTACACATCCCTCCAGGGGACCCACCATCTGAAATAAGGGACTGCCTGCAGTAGGCCTGGGTGGAGACATTTCAGTAGCCCTCAGCAGCTCTTTGTAACAACAGCTGTTCCCATTTTTCCTAACCTTAGCCCTGGTCAATGGTTGTATCAATTTCATTTGTGCATCGCTATTTTTCAGTTGGCCTTGGTGTGCATAATTATTTTATTATATCTGACTTTCTTACTTCTCTCTCTGTCTGTTCTAGCAAATTCTGTGAAACTAGATGTTCCCTGATGTAATGATTCTTAAGCAAATAAAAATTGAGGCATGGGGCACAGCACAGACTAATGGTCCAGGTGCATGTGATGTGTTCTCATCTTAGAAACAATGCAATAACTGCACAATTGTAGTTCCAGATTAATAATTGATTTGCAAAAAGTTTCACAAAATTATTAGAAAATGAATTAGAGCCAACATTCGGACCCCAAAAATGAAAAAAATTATTAAAGTTATGAAATATGTTTTGCACAACATTTGACAGTGGTTCCTGGATCCTGGATAAGCAAGTATTGAATATGTTAAATCTTAGATTAGTAAAACTAAGTCAAAACACCGGGACTCTTAGGAGAGTTATTGTGTGCAATGTGTAGAAGTGGAAAGCTAGGACAACTACCAAGTTAAGGGTTAACTTGTTTGTTTCTGGCTACTGCCTGGCAGCTTTGCCCATATCATTTATCATTAGAGCTTTACAAGTAAATGCAAGTAGCTGACCTCAGAGCTCTGACCTCTGAAGTACAACAGTTAAAGTTTAAATAATGATAAGTTTGCAATTATTATTTTGCTTATAGGCCTGGGAATAGGGAAACTTGAAACTTTGGGGAACAATTGTAATTCTTGATTCTTTGTGGGGCATGCTTATTCTTTTGAATTTGATTTGGCAATGATTATACAATGTCTTTTTTAACTGGTTTGTAGTATCAATAAAAGACTGGGGCAAGAAAAAGACAAGAGAGCATGTAGAGAGCATGTGAAGAGCTGGTGAGAGAGCGAATGCGGAGAGCATGAGAAGAGCTTGTGAAGAGTGAGTAGAGAGAGTGTGAGGTGTGTGTGAAAAGAGTGTGTGAATGAAAGGAGAGTGCATGTGGTATGTGTGTGAGATGTGTGTGAAAGTGTGTGTGTGAGCAAAGAGGGAACACACTGAACTGTGTATGAGCAAGAGCGTGCAAGAAAAGAAAAGCGCACAGGAGAAAAGCAGAGTGCGCAGGAGAATGCAGAGTGTGTGCAGCCTCGAGCTAAGAGCAAATGAGCGAGAAAGAGAACAGAGAGTGAGAGAGAAGAGAAGCTTTAAGCCTTGAAAATTTGCCTGTCAGCTTGTACCCAAAAATGTAGTCTATGTACATTTATTATGCACTTTCCAGATATCCCCACTTACAGTTGAGAACTCTGATCCTGTGTCGAGGCTAGACCCCTGCAAAGACCAAGCAAGACAATATATCAGCTTGGAAAATGGAGGTAATTCCACCTACAGGTGAGAACTATGTGAACTGATGGCTGCTGGGAGAAGGAGATTCAGGTATCCTCAGCGATGGGGCCCTGAGAGAGGCTACCCATGCTCAAAGAGATGGTGCTGTACCATGCACAACTAGTTGTTCAAAGATGGAGCAAAAGTATCAGGATGAGATAGAGGAGAAAAAGGAGGAGGAGGAAAAGGAGGAGGAGGAAAAGGAGGAGGAGGAAAAGGAGGTGGAGAATGAGGAACAGTAACAGACAAAGAAGTAGTAGAAAATGAGAAGAGGAAAGGTCCAGGATATAAAGAACGGTGGTGTTTCAAAGGGTTGATTTTAAAATCATTTCACCTCCCTGGTGGGATGTGTTCCCAGGACTGCTTTATGATGCTATTATGAATTGGGTTAACTCCCAGGTTCTACTTGTCTTGGTTTTCTGAGCTATATAGGCAGGCTAGTCATTCTTCTTGATATGTTTTTGCGTTACTGTACATGATCTCCCTCATACTTAGACCCCAAAACAATTAAATTCATTAATGATAAGAGTAGATGATAGGTATAAGAAATCAGAGAAGTCAGATCCTAAATTAATCCAGGGAATATTTGATCAAGGTGTACTAAGGAATATGACAGGAGAAAGATTCTTTGGCTTTCTACTGTACAGTATACTGTCTGTGCATCCAAAAGAATACAGCATACTACACAGAAGAAGATGATAATATTTAGTGTTTGTCTGAATATTGTATAGTGTATGTGTCTATGTTCTCTGATATTTGGAAACTGTTCATTTGTACAATATTTATGGTGAAGGCTCAATGTAAAAATATTTGATAATGTTAAAGAAATACCAAATGAACTAATCAAAAGTATCTTATAAAGCAAATTTATTTGAATACAAGATAATTTAGTTGAAAATGATAATTTGCTACATTAAAAGATATGACTGAAATATTTAACATAAATACCTTAAATTATTAACACCACAATAAATAAATAAATAAATAAATAAATAAATAAATAAATAATAAAAGCAAATGGGTGGAAATACAAACATGGTTTTACATATAGAAAATAATTGCTGAATATTGCTGAAACATAGGGAGGCTGATTGTATTCATACTGAAAGTAATGATAGTTTTGAAGGAGAGCTTATCCTGTGAGATGCGGTATTCTAGTCCAGGGGATGTCCTCTCCAGTTTCTCTCAGGACTCACTCTTTCTCCTCACTTAGTCTTGCCAGCAGCTGCTTTGAGGAATACAGGGTCCTCCAGACTTCTAGTCTGACCATCTCCCAGGCACAGGGGCTGTGTTTCTTCTCTCTCAGGTACACAGTGATCCTGCTGATGTATTTCTTCACAGTCATCAGGGGGTCTTCCTGGGTCAGGGGAGGTTCCTGCACCCCCAACTGCTGCACACAGGCTTTGAGGTCCTTGAGCTGCTCATAGAGGTTATTGCGGAATGAGTCCAGGAGGGTTGCATTCCAAGGAACATATGAGTCCTCTGGAGTGATGAGGTTCAAGATCTGTTGAGTCAGATCTCGCAGGACAGGGATGGCTTGAGCCTTCTGGATCTGCTGGGCATCCACCTTCTCCAAGGGGAATCCAAAGCGCTTTCTGTCCTTCAGGCAGGTGACATGGGAGAGGCTCCTCATCTGTTCCAGAAGTGTCAAGTTCCAGTATTTATCAGTGTTAGGCAGGTCACATCCTAGAGAGAAGGTTGACCAGTAGCTCATCACTATCAGGACCATGAGGAAAACACAGAGCCTGTCCATTGTGGGTCTTGCAGATGCTGCTGGCTCTCTGGGCTGTGTGTTTGAGTCTTCTCCTTTAGGTTCTCTGACAAGCCTGCTGTGTGCATCTATCTTAAATAGGGCAAAAACAAGTTTCCCCTTTCCAAATTCCCTCCCTTTGCTTTCCAATTCTCTTTTCACTTTCTTTACCTCACTCTCTGCTGTATCTGGGCATTTTTTTTCTCAAGAGTTTGAGTTCCACCCTTGCTTTCTCTTTCACTGCTGCCCTCAGAAACTCTACAGGGTTTCTCTCTATTTTTTTCTTTCTTTGCTTGTTTTTAATTTTTTATCATTTTTTTTTATTTTCTATATTCTTTGTTTACATTCCAAAGGTTTTCCCCTTTCCCAGTTCCCCCCCATCATACTTCACATAAGTCTTCTCCCCCCAACTATTCCCCAATCATCCCCCCACCCCAACCATTTCTCTGTTCTGGATCTACAAAATTGGATCCAATCTTTTCAGGCCCAGGGTCCTATCCTTTCTTCTTCTTGGGAATCATTTGACTTGCTAATTGTGCCTTCAGTATTTAGGGAGACTGGGCTCATTAATATCCACTTATCAGTGAGTGCATTTCATGTGTATTCTTTTATGATTGGGTTAATTCACCTAGGATGATATTTTCCAGATCTAATCATTTACCTACAAATTGCATGAATTCATTATTTTTAATTGCTGAGTAGTATTCCATTGTATAAATATACCACATTTTCTGTATCCATTCCTCCTTTGAGGACTTTATTTCTTTAGGGGTTATGGGACTATTTAGCTGATCTAATTAATCCTGATTTAATTTTGGTATTTGGTATCTGTCTAGGAAATGGTACATTTCCTCCAGATTCTCTAGTTGTGTTGAGTATAGACCTTTGTAGTAGGATCTGATGATCTTTTAAATTTCCTCAGTTTCTGTTGTTATGTCCCCCTTTTCATTTCTAATTTTGTTAATTTGGATACTGTCTCTGTGTCCTTTGGTTAGTCTGGCTAAGGGTTTATCTATCTTGATTTTCTCAAAGAACCAGCTCCTGGTTTTGTTGATTCTTTGTATGGTTCACTTTGTTTCTACCTGATTGATTTCAGCCCTGAGTTTGATGATTTCCTGTCCTCTACTCCTCCTGGGTGAATTAACTTCTTTTTCTTCCAGGGCTTTAAGGTGTGCCATTAAGCTGCTAGTGTATGCTCTCTCCAGTTTCTTTTTGGATGCACTTAGAGATACGAGTTTTCCTCTTAGCCCTGCTTTCATTGTGTCCCATAGATTTGGGTAGGTTGTACCTTCATTTTCATTGAATTCTAGAAAGTCTTTGATTTCTTTTTTTATTTCTTCCTTGACCAAGGTGTCATTGAGTAGAGTATTGTTCAGTTTCCATGTGTATGTGGATTTTCTGTTGTTTTTGTTGCTATTGAAGACCACTCTTACTCCGTGGTGATCTGATAGAAGGCATGGGATTAGCTCGATCTTCTTGTATTTGTTGACATCTGTCTTGTGAGCAATTATATGATCAATTTTGGAGAAGGTAACATGTGGTGCTGAGAAAAAGGTATATTCTTTTGATTTAGGATGAAATGTTTTATATATATAATCGAATTGGTCCAAAGTTTCAATTAGTTTCACTGTGTCCCTGTTTAGTTTCTGCTTTCCTGATCGGTCCATTGAGGAGAGTGGAGTGTTGAAGTCACCCACAATTATTGTGTTAGGTGTAATGTGTGCTTTAAGCTTTAGTAAGGTTTCTTTTACGAATGAGGGTGCCCTTGCATTTGGAGCATAGATATTCAGTATGGAGAGCTCTTCTTGGTGGATTTTCCCTTTGACCAGCAAGAAGTAACCTTCCGAGTCTCTTTTGATGACTTTAGGTTGGAAGTCAATTTTATCTGATATTAGAATGGCTACTCCAGCTTGTTTCCTGAGACCATTTGCTTGTAAAATTGTCTTCCAGCTTTTTACTCTAAAGCAGTGTTTGTCTTTAACACTGAGATATGTTTCCTGTATGCAGCAAAATGTAGGGTCCTGTTTCCGTATCCAGTCTGTTAGTCTATGTCTTTTAATTGGGGAATTGAGTCCATTGATGTTAAGAAATATTAAGGAATAGTAATTATTACCTCCCGACATTTTTGAAATTATTTTTTTATATTTGAGAGGTTATCTTCTTTTGTGTTTGATGAGAGGAGGTTTCTATCTTGCTTCTTCTGGGGTGCAGTTTCTTTCCTTGTGTTGGTGTTTTCCCCCTATTATCCTTTGTAGGGCTGGGTTTGTGGAAAGATAACATGCAAATTTGGTTTTGTCATGGAATATCTTGATTTCTCCATCTATGGCGATTGAGAGTTTTGCTGGGTAAAGTAGTTTTGGCTGAAATTTGTGTTCTCTTAGAGTTTGCATGATATCTGCCCAGGATCTTCTAGCTTTCATGGTCTCAGGTGAGAAGTCTGGTGTTATTCTGATAGGTCTTCCTTTATATGTTACTTGGCATTTTTCTCTTTCTGCCATTAATATTCTTTCTTTGTTTAGTACATTTGGGGTTTTGATTATTATGTGATGGGATGTATTTCTGTTCTGGTCTAGTCTGTTTGGAGTTCTGAGGCTTCTTGTATATTCATGGGCATCTCTCTCTTTAGGTTGGGGAAGTTTTCTTCCATAATTTTGTAGAAGATATTTGCTGGCCCTTTAACTTGTAAATCTTCACTCTCATCTATCCCTATAATCCTTAGGTTTGGTCTTCTCATTGTGTCCTGGATTTCCTGGATGTTTTGGGTTACAACCTTTTTGCATTTAGTATTTTCTTTGACTGTTGAATCAATGGTTCCTATGGTATCTTCAGCATCTGAGATTCTATCTTCTATCTCTTGTATTCTATTGTTGATATTTGCATCTATGGCCCCTGATTTCTTCCCAAGGTTTTCTATCTCCAATGTTGTCTCCCTCTATGATTTCTTAGTTGTTTCTACTTCTGTTTTTAGAACCTGGGTGAATATGCTCAGATCTTTCGCTTGCTTGATTGTGTTTTCATGTATTTCTTTAAGAGATTTTTGTGTTTCCTCTTTCATAGCTTCTACTTGTTGACCCATGTTCTTCTGTATTTCTTTAAGTGATTTTTGTGTTTCCTCCTTATTGGCTTCTGTTTTTTGATCCATATTGTCCTGAATTTCTTTACGTGATTTTTGTGTTTTCCTTGTAAAGGCTTCTAACTTTTGATCCATTTTCTCCTGTATTTCTTTAAGAGATTTATCTATGTATTCTGCTACCAGCATCCTGACCAGTGATTTTAGATCCAAGTCTTGTTTTTCTGGTGTGTTAGCATATCCAGGGCTTCCTGTTGTCGGCAAACTGGGTTCAGATGCTGTCATGCTGCATTGATTTCTGTTAGTAACGTTCCTTTGTTTTCCTTTCACCATCTGGTTATCTCTGGCGTTAGTTGGCCTTGTTGTCACTGGCTGGTGTTTGAACCTCCCGCAAGGCTGGGCTCACCTGTTGTTTCTCTACTGGTGACTATGCTGCAAGATAGAGACTGCTTCTTCGAGTGCTAAGGGGACCTCAGGGAGGGCGGTTCCCAACCGAGTTGGTGCAAGGCTGGAGGGCGTGGAGATGTCTCTCCAGCTGCCACCCTTGCCCTGGTTAGTGGGGTGAGCCTGGAGGATCCTCCCGAGTGATGGTAGCCTCTGATTGAATCTGTCTACCTGGGCCTCTCTTGTGGTGCCCTGGTGGCAATATGGAGACCTACCGTGACCCCTGCTGTAAGGTATCGTGGGCAGGCTGCTCCCAGCTGCCTTGGTGCAAGGCCGGAGGGCATGGAGAAGTCCCACAGAGCCTCGGCCCTGGCCCGGATCCACCTGCGCGATGATAGCTCCGCTTGGAATCTGTCTATCTGGGCTTCTCTAGCTGTGTCCTGGTAGCAATATGGAGACCTACCGCGACTGCTACAGGGTTTCTCTTTAAATTACACTTAAATTGTCATGAACCACTATTCCACAGTTATAGAGTCTCTGTCTGAAATTTATACACCTATTGCGAACTCAAAATTTCCTCTATAATTGTATTTATAAGTTATTGTAATTCATTTTACAATTATTTTTTATTTATACCATTTACATAAGCATTTGTGTTAAAAAGTAAAGTTGTGCAAAAATGTTTCTAAAGTAGAAGTATTGTTGTGCTCTGGAAGTGGTGCTGCACAATTTAATCAAGAAGAGGTAGGCAGGTATCTGACATCAAGGCCACCCCAGTCTACAGAGCAAGTTCCAGGACAGTCAGGACTACACAGAGAAAACCCTGTCTCCATAAAAATCATACTGATGTAATGGTATACTCCAAATTATTCAATTGTTTAAAGGGTAAAAATTAAGTTATTTTCTGTATATTGCCTCCACTAACTCTAATATTAATTTTCATAAAAGGTTTACTATGTCATCACTGTATATTAGCTATTTAGCCTATGATTTTCATGGCATCCTGAGGGCTGTATATGCAAAAACCTTTATGTTCAAGCTTGATAAGCTTGGTTTGATTTCTGGAACACAGGGATGCAGTAGACAATCAAGGCCTGTAAGGTGGCCTTTGGCCATCACATTCATACCTAGGCAAGCTTGTGCCTGCATATGCACTCTCTGTGTGTCACTCTGTCTCAGTAAGTGTCTGCCTCTCATTCTCTCCCTCTCTCTCTATCTCTGTCTCTGTCTCTGTCTCTCTCTCTCACACACACACAAAACACACACAAACACATATTTACACACACTCACACATCATGCATATGAATACACACCCACTCTTATATAAAGATGCACAGAAATATATAAATAGACTCACACAATACACTCATACTCATAACTCACACACATACATACAGAGAAAAACATTCTCACATACAAATGCACACATGCTTAAACTCATCAACAAACATACACAGAGACACACAAATAGACATTCTCACATGTTTATGCACAAGCATTCTCACACACAGACATACACAAAAATATCCACACATATACAAACCCACACATACATCCATACACTCACTCACAAACTCATACGTACACACATTCCCACAATACTTACACATATATAAAAAAACTCCCCATTCATTCACACATACATATTCTTGCATATAAGAATTTTCAACACATCAACAAACACTAGACAAACATTTTAACACACAAACACACACATTAACAGATTTCCCCATAAACATATGCCATCATTTAAACACTCACACATACACACATGCAAAAGTTCCCATACATTCTCACAAATTTTCACAAACCTTTGCAAACACACAGTCACATTCCATCATAATACTACACATATAAACTGATACACACACTCATGAACAGACATACACATGTAGATCCTCATACAAAATCACATGCATACATACTCAAATACACACACACAAACAAAGACATATATTCAGGCACACATGCAGTTAAACACAAACACACTGAGTGGCAGACAGACACGTGGACACACACATGTACATTTACTTACATAGATAAATGCATGCTGCCACAAATACACACACACATGCACACAGAGAGACATTCAAAAACATATACAAGAGTAATAAGATATTTAAACTCTCAAAGCTTAAATCTTCATTTATTTTGTCATATAACCTTAGACCATTAATGCCATGGATTTCTGAATCTGTTGCATAATGTGAAGACCATATGTCTCAAAAGACTTTGCTCATTTTGTGCTTTTCAAGAGATAGACTGGGAAAATCTGTCCTTAGGATGGATCCCCCAACCATCCTGCAGCAAAGCCTCACTACCTACTGGTTCACTCATCTGAAATAATCAATGGGTTTTCATTGATAAAGTTTGTTCCTGGAGGATAAGATGAAGGTACCAGTGCACTGTGAACCACCTTCCCTGAGTACCAACACCAAAATGTTCAACCCCAATGATATTTTCCATCCAAACCAAAACATACAGGTAAGTATCTGAATCAGTATCCCAGACCTCAAGTACTACTACAGACCAATAGTGTTAAAAACTGCATGGTATTGGTACAGTGACAGGGAGGTGGATCAATGGAATAGGATTGAAGACCCAGAATTGAACCCACACACCTATGGCCAATTGATCTTTGACAAAGGAGCTGAAAACATCCAATGGAAAAAAGATAGCCTTTTCAACAAATGGTGCTGGCTCAACTGGAGGGCAACAGCAGAAGAATGAAAATTGATCCACTCTTATCTCCTTGTACTAAGCTCAACTCCAAGTGGATCAAGGACCTCCACATTAAACCAGACACACTGAAACAAATAGAAAAGAAACTGGAGAAGACCCTTGAGGGCATTGGCTCAGGGGGAAAGTTCCTGAACAGAACACCAATAGCTTATGCTCTAAGATCAAGAATAGACAAATGGGACTTCATAAAATTACAAAGTTTTTGTAAGGCAAAAGACACTGTTAAAAGGACAAATCGGCAACCAACAAATTGGAAAAGACCTTCACCAACCCTATATTTGACAGAGGGCTAATATCCAATGTATACAAAGAATCCAAGAAGTTAGACACCAGAAAACCAAATAACCCTATCAAAAATGGGGTGCAGAGCTAAACAACAACTTTTCACCTGAAGAACTTTGGGTGGGTGAGAAGCACCTTAAAAAAAAAATGTTTGACATCATTAGTCATTAGGGAAATGCAAATCAAAGCAACCCTGAGATTTCACCTCACACCAGTCAGAATGGCTAAGATTAAAAAGTCAGGAAACAGCAGGTGTTGGCCAGGATGTAGAGAAAGAGGAACACTCCTCCACTGCTGGTGGGATTGCAAGCTGGTACAACCACTCTGGAAATCAGTCTGGCAGTTCCTCAGAAAACTAGACATGATACTTCCAGAGGACCCTGCCATACCACTCCTGGGCATATACCCAGAGGATTCCCCAGCATGTAAAAAGGATACATGCTCCACTATGTTCATAGCAGCCTTATTTATAATAGCCAGAAGCTGGAAAGAACACAGATGTCCCTCAACGTAGGAATGGATACAAAAAATGTGGTATATAAACACAATGGAGTACTATTCAGCCATTAGAAACAATGAATTCATGAAATTCTAAAGAAATGGATTGAGCTGGAAAACATCATACTAAGTGAGGTAACCCAGTCTCACAAGAATACCCATGGTATGCACTCACTGATAAGTGGTAATTAGCCTAGACTCATGGAACACCAAAGACACAATCCACATACAAAATGATGTCCAAGAAGAAGGAAGGAGTGGACCCTCGTTCTGGAAAGGATCAATGCATCAGTGTAGGGAAATACCAGAACAAGGAAGTGGGAAGAGGTGGATAGGGGAACAGGGGAGGGAAAAGTGCATGTGGGACCTTTGGGGGTGGGGAACCAGGAAAAGGGAAATTAAATGTAAATAAAGAATATATCCAATAAAAAAGTGAAAAAAAGATAATTTAATTGAAAATGATAATTTGCTACATTAAAAGATATGACTGAAATATTTAAAATAAATACCTTAAATTATTAACACCACAATAAATAAATAAATAAATAAATAAATAAATAATAAAGAAATAAATAAAAGCAAATGGGTGCAGATACAAATATGGTTTTACATATTAAAAATAATTGCTGAATATTGCTGGAACATATAGGGAGGCTGATTGTATTCATGCTGAAAGTAATGAGAGATTTGAAGGAGAGCTTATCCTGTGAGATGCGGTGTTCTAGTCCAGGGGATGTCCTCTCCAGTTTGTCTCAGGACTCACTCCTTCTCCTCACTTAGTCTTGCCAGCAGCTGCTTTGAGGAATAGAGGGCTCTCCAGACTTCTAGTCTGACCACCTCCCAGGCACAAGGGCTGTGTTTCTTCTCTCTCAGATACACAGTGATCCTGCCGATGTATTTCTTCACAGTCATCAGGGGGTCTCCCTGGGTCAGGGGAGGTTCCTGCACCCCCAACTGCTGCACACAGGCTTTGAGGTCCTTGAGCTGCTCATAGAGGTTATTGTGGAATGAGTCCAGGAGGGTGGCATTCCAAGGAACATATGAGTCTTCTGGTGTGATGAGGTTCAAGATCTGTTGAGTCAGTTCTCGCAGGACAGGGATGGCTTAAGCCTTCTGGATCTGCTGGGCATCCACCTTCTCCAAAGGGAATCCAAAGTGCTTCCTGTCCTTCAGGCAGGAGACATGGGAGAGGCTCCTCATCTGTTCCAGAAGTGTCAAGTTCCAGTATTTATCAGTGTTAGGCAGGTCACATCCTAGAGAGAGCAGGTTGACCAGTAGCTCATCACTATCAGGACCATGAGGAAACCACAGAGCCTGGCCATTGTGGGTCTTGCAGATGCTGCTGGCTCTCTGAGCTGTGTGTTTGAGTCTTCTCCTCTAGGTTCTCTAACAAGCCTGCTGTGTGCATCTATCTTAAATAGGGCAAACAAAAGTTTCTCCTTTCAAAATACCTCCCCTTTCTTCCCAATTCTCTTCTCACTTTCTTTACCTCATTCTCTGCTCTGTTTGGGCATTTTTTCTCAAGAGTTTGGATTCCATCGTTGCTTTCTCTTTCACTGCTGTCCTCAGAAAGCTACTCTACAGGGTTTCTCTTTAAATTATACTTAAATTGTCATTAACCACTATTCCACAGATAAAGAGTCTCTGTCTGAAATTTACACACCTATTGCAAACCCAAAATTTCCTCTATAATTGTATTTAAAAGTTATTGTAATTCATTTTACAATTATTTTTTGTTTTTTGTTTTGTTTTGTTTTGTTTTTTTTCGAGACAGGGTTTCTCTGTGTAGTCCTGGCTGTCCTGGAACTCGCTCTGTAGACCAGGCTGTCCTTGAACTCAGAAATCTGTCTGCCTCTGCCTCCCAAGTGCTGAGATTACAGGCGTGCGCCACCACGCCCGGCTACAATTATTTTTATTTTATTTATACCATTTACATAAACATTTGTGTTAAAAAGTAAAGCATTATGCAAAATTTTTTCTAAAATAGAAGTATTGTTGTGGTCTGGAAGTGGTGCTGCACACTTTAATCAAGAAGAGGTAGGCAGGTATCTGGCATCAAGGCCAGCCCAGTGAACAGAGCAAGTTCCAGGACAGTCAGGACTACACAGAGAAAACCCTGTCTCTACAAAAATCATACTGTTGTAATGGTAAACTTCAAAATTTTCAATTGTTTAAAGGGTTAAAAATTAGGTTATTTTCTGTATACTACCGCCACTAACTCTAATATTAATTTTCATAAAAGGTTAACTATGCCATCACTGTATATTAGCTATTTATCCAATGATTTCCATGGCATCCTGAGGGCTGTGTGTGCAAAAAGCTTTATGTTCAAGCTTGATAAGCTGGGTTTGATTTCTGGAACATAGGGATGCACTAGACAACCAAGGCCTGTAAGGTGGCCTCTGGCCATCGCCTTCATAACTAAGAAAGCTTGTACCTGCATATACACTCTCTGTGTACCACTCTGTCTCAGTAAGTGTCTGCCTTTCATGCTCTCTCTCTCTTTCTCTCTTTCTCTCTCTCTCTCTCTCTCTCTCTCTCTCTCTCTCTCTGTCTTTCTCACACACACAAAACACACACAAATACACATTTATACACCCTCATGCATCATGCATATGAATACACAGACCCACTCTTATATAAAGATGCACAGAAATATGCAAACACACTCACACAATATACACATACCCATAACCCACACACATACTCACATACAGAGATAAGCATTGTCACACACAAATGCACACATGCTCACACTCATAAACAAACATACACAGAGACACACAAATAGACATTCTCACATATTTCTGCACAAACATTCCCACACACAGACATACACAAAATTATCCACACATATACAAACCCACACACACATCCATACACTCACTCACAAACTCATACATACACACATTCCCACAATACCTATACATATATAAAAAACTCCCCATTCATTCACACACACATATTCTCTCATATAAAACTGTTTTCGCCGGGTGGTGGTGGTACATGCCTGTAATCCCAGCACTCTGGGAGGCAGAGGCAGGCGAATTTCTGAGTTCGAGGCCGGCCTGGTCTACAGGGTGAGTTCCAGAACAGCCAGAGCTATACAGAGAAACCCTGTCTCGAAAACAACAAAAATCAAAAAAAAAAAAAAAACAGTTTTCAACACATCAAACACTAGACAAACATTTTAACACACAAGCACACACATTAACAGATTTCCCCATAAACATATGCCATCATTTAAACAAACTCACATACACATGTGCAAAAGTTCCCACACATTCTCAAAAATCTTCACAAACCTTTGTAAACACACAGTCACATTCCATCATAATACTACACACATAAACTGATACACACACTCATGAACAGACATACACATGTAGATCCTCATACAAAATCACATGCATACATACACACCCAAACAAGCACACATGCAGTTAAACACAAACACACTGAGTAACAGACAGACACATGGACACACACATGCACATTTACTCACATAGATAAATGCATGCTCACACACACACACACACACACACACACACACACACGCACACATGCATGCAGAGAGACATTCACACAGATATAAAAGAGTAATAACATATTTAAAGCTTAAATTTTCATATATTTTGTCTTATAACCTTAGACCATTAACACCATGGATTTCTGAATCCATTGCATAGTAGGAATACCATATGTCTCAAAAAACTTTGCTCATGAGATCCGCCACCATCTTGGAGCTGGTAGCCTAACCAGGCATGCAAAGGCACCAGAGCGAAGGATTTCCCAGGGCATAGACTGCCTGGGTGCCTTCCACACCAGGAAGCCGGGCAGCTCTACAGCTACCTGTGCATGCTGGGGAGCATCTGACCTGCAGGAAGTTCAGTAGATAGACGGAGCCCCACGGACTGATATCCCCACCATCTTGTATCCTGCAGTTCAACCAGGGAAGCTCCTGATCTACAGAGAGCCCCGCAGTTAGATAGAGACCTGCCATCCACCACTATCTTGGCAAGAGCAGCTCACCCAGATGGAGCCCTGAAGACTGACAGTGCCACCTTCTAGGATCCAACAGTTCAGCCAGGGAAGCTCCAGTACTGCAGAGAATCCCGCGGTTAGACAGAGCCCTGAGACCCGCCACCATCTTGGAGCTGGTAGTCTAACCAGGTCACCATAGAGAACCAACAGACCAGCTCAGGTATGCAGACATAATCTGAAGCTAACATCTCTCGGGTGGATACCTGCCAGGCTTTTGCCTGTAGCCAGGGCCTGGGCAGCTTGGCGGGCCATTTGTATATCCACCTGGCCGTGCACCAACTCGGTTGGGGACCATTTGTCCTGGGGACCATTTGTCCTGCGGACCACCCAGCACTTGTAGCAGTGGTCTCCATCTTGCCTCCAGGTCACCAAAGAGAACCAACAGATGAGCCCAGGTCACCAAAGAGAACCAAAAGATCAGCCCAGGTCGGTGGAAATAAAGAATTGATTCTTTTTTTTTTTAATTTTTATTTTCTATATTCTATGTTTACATTCCAAAAGCTTTCCCCTTTCCCAGTTCCCACCCACCATACTTCCCATAGTTCCTCTCCCCCCCCCCAACTATTCCCCATTCATTCCCCCTCCCCCCTTGGTTTCTTTACTAAATTGGATGCAATCTTTACAGGCCCAGGGTCAATGGTTCAACTGGAGGTCAACATGCAGAAGAATGCGAATTGACCCACTCTTATCTCTTTGCACAAAGAATTGATTCTTAAGATCTGGCATCTAGGGAAAATGGGAGGAGACAGAGGGAGGCCAGTTACACGACCAGCAGCAAGCCGGGAGGAGACTAGAATCAGGACAAGCAGAGCTGAGGAGGTAATTTTGAGGCCAGTAGCGGAAACCTTCCAGTTTCTACCTCAAGAGCACAGATGGCCTCTTCAAGAACAGCACCAAACACCAGTCTCACAGGAACCAAACACCAGTCTCACAGGAACTTCAAACAGTAACAACAAGATCAACTAATTCCAGAGATTAAACAGATGGCAAAAGGCAAACATAGGAATGTTACTAACAGAAATCAAGGCAATATGTCAGCATCTGAATCCAATTCTACAACCACAGCAAGTCCTGGATACCCCAACACACCAGAAAAACAAGATTTGGATTTTAAAAAGCACTCGTCATGATGGTGCTAGAGGAACACACACACACACAAAAAGACATAAACAAATCCCTTAAAGAAATGCAGGGGAACATGAATAAGTTAGAAGCCCTTACAATGGAAACACAAAAATCACTTAAAGAATTCCAGGAGAATATGGGTCAATAGATAGAAGTCAATAAAGAGAAAATGAAAAAAATCAATTAAAGAAATGAAGGAGAAATTGAGTCAACAGGCAGAAGTCATGAAATAGGAAACAAAAAAATCTCTTAAATAATTTTAGGAAAACACAAACAAACCAGTGAAGGAACTGAGCAAAACCATCCAGGATCTAAACACAGAGGTAGAAACAACTAAGAAATAACAAAGGGAGACAACTTTGGAAATATCAGGGGCCATAGAAGCAAATATCAACAATGGAATACAAGAGATAGAAGACAGAATCTCAGATGCTGAAGATAACATAGAAACCATTGACTCCACAGTCAAAGAAAATGCAAAATTCAAAAGGATCCAGGAAACCAGGACACAATGAGAAGAACAAACCTAAGGATTATAGGGATAGATGAGAGTGAAGATCTACAATTTAAAGGGCCAGCAAATATCTTCAACAAAATTATGGAAGAAAACTTCCCTAACCTAAAGAGAGAGATGCCCATGAATATACAAGAAGCCTATATAATTCCAAACAGACTGGACCAGAACAGAAATACCTCCCGTCACATAATAATCAAAACCCCAAACATACTAAACAAAGAAAGAATATTAAAGGCAATAAGAAAAAAAGGCCAAGTAACATATAAAGGAAGACCTATCAGAATCACACCAGACTTATCACCAGAGACCATGAAAGCTAGAAGATCCTGGGCAGATCTCATGCAGACTCTAAGAGAACACAAATGTCAGCCAAGGCTACTATACTCAGCAAAACTCTCAATCAACATAGATGGAAAAACCAAAATATTCCATGACAAAATCAAATTTACACAATATATTTCCACAAGCCCAGTCCTACAAAGGATAATAGGAGGAAAACTCCAGTACAAGGAGGGAAACTACACCCTGGAAAAAGCAAGATAGTAACCTTCTTCCATCAAACTCAAAAGAAGATAGCCACTCAAAACCAAAAATAACATCAAAAATGACAGGAAGAAATAATCACTATTCATAAACATCAATGTACATTGATGTAACATCAATGTACTCAATTCCCCAATAAAAAGGCATAGACTAACAGACTGGATATGGAAACAGGACCCTACATTTTACTGCATACAGGAAACACACCTCAGGGTCAAAGACAAATACTACCTTAGAGTAAAATGCTGGAAGACAATTTTACAAGCAAATGGTCTCAGGAAATGAGTGGGCATAGTCATTCTAATATCAGATAAAATTGACTTTCAACCTAAAGTCATCAAAAGAGACACAGAAGGTCACTTCCTGCTGGTCAAGGAAAAAATCCACCAAGAAGAACTCACAATTCTGAATATCTATGCTCCAAATACAAGGGCACCCTCATTCAGAATCTCAGATGGCAAAGATACCATAGGAACGATTGATTCAACAGTCCAAGAAAATACAAAATGCAAAAAGTTATAACCCAAAACATCCAGGAAATCCAGGACACAATGAAAAGACCAAACCTAAGGATTATAGGCATAGATGAGAGAGAAGATATACAACTTAAAGGGCCAGCAAATATCTTCTACAAAATTATGGAAGAAAACTTCCCCAACCAAAGAACACAGAGACAGTATCCAAATTAACAAAATTAGAAATGAAAAGGGGGACATAACAACAGAAACTGAGGAAATTCAAAAATTCATCAGATTCTACTACAAAAGCCTATACTCAACGCAACTGGAGAAGCTGGAGAAAATGGACAATTTCCTAGACAGATACCAAATACCAAAATTAAATCAGGATCAATTAGATCAGCTAAACAGTCCCATAAACCCTAGAGAAATAGAAGGGGTTATAGAAATTCTCCCAACCAAAAAGAGTACGGGACCAGATGGTTTTAGTGCAGAATTTTATCAGACTTTCAAAGAAGATCTAACACCAATACTCTTCAAACTATTCCACAAAATAGAAATGGAAGGAACACTGCCCAACTCATTCTATGAAGCCACAATTACCCTGATACCAAAACCACACAAAGATCCAACAAAGAAAGAGAACTATAGGTCAATTTCCCTTATATCGATGCAAAAAGACTAAATAAAATCCTTGCCAACCGAATCCAAGAGCACATCAAAATGATCATTCACCATGATCAAGTACGCTTCATCCCAGGGATGCAGGGATGGTTCAATATACAGAAATCCATCAATGTAATCTACTACATAAACAAACTAAAAGAAAAAAAACCACATGGTCATCTCATTAGATGCTGAGAAAGCATTTGACAAAATTCAGCATCCTTTCATGCTAAAAGTCCTGAAAAGAACAGGAATTCAAGGCCCATACCTAAACATAGTAAAAGCCATTTACAGTAAACTGGTAGCCAACATCAAACTAAATGGAGATAAACTTGAAGCAATCCCACTAAAATCAAGGACTAGATAAAGCTGCCCCCTCTCACCATATCTTTTACTTGAGATACTAGCTAGAGCAATTCGACAACATAAGGAAGTCAAAGGGATACAAATTGGAAAGGAAGAAGTCAAACTATCACTATTTGCATATGATATGATAGTATACTTAAGTGACCCAAAAAACTCCACCAGAGAACTCCTACAGCTGATAAACAACTAGAGGAAACTGGCTGGTTATAAAATCAACTCAAGCAAATCAGTAGCTTTCCTATACTCAAATGATAATCAGGCTGAGAAAGAAATTAGGGAAGTGACACCCTTCACAATAGCTACAAACAATATAAAGTATCTTGGCGTGACTCTAACCAAACAAGTGAAAGATTTGTATGACAAGAACATCAGGTCTTTGAAGAAGGAAGTGGAAGAAGACCTTAGAAAATGGAAAAATCTTCCGTGCTCATGGGTTGGCAGGATTAATATAGTAAAAATGGCAATCTTGCCAAAAGCAATCTACAGATTCAATGCAATCCCCATCAAAATACCAACTCAGTTCTTCATAGAATTAGAAAGAGCAATTCTCAAATTCATCTGGAATAATAAAAAACCCAGGATAGCTAAAACTATTATCAACAGTAAAAAGAACTTCTGAGAGAATCAGTATCCCAGACCTCAAGCAAACCTACAGAACAATAGAGTTAAAACCTGCATGGTATTGTTACAGTGACAGGGAGGTTGGTCAATGGAATAGGATTGAAGACACAAAATTGAACCCACACATCTATGGCCAATTGATCTTCGACAAAGGAGCTGAAAACATCCAGTGGAAAAAATAGCCTTTTCAACAAATGGTGCTGGCTCAACTGGAGGTCAGCATGTAGAAGAATGAGAATTGATCCACTGTTATCTCCTGGTACTAAGCTCAACTCCAAGTGGATCAAGGACCTCCACATTAAACCAGACACACTGAAACAAATAGAAAAGAAACTGGGGAAGACCCTGGAGGACATTGGCTCGGGGGATGGGGGGGAGTTCCTGAACAGAACACCAATAGCTTATGCTCTAAGATCAAGAATAGACAAATGGGACCTCATAAAATTACAAAGTTTTTGTAAGGCAGAAGACACTTTCAAAAGGACAAATCAGCAACCAACAAATTTGAAAAGATCTTCACCAACCCTACATCTGACAGAGGGTTAATATCCAATGTATACAAAGAACTCAAGAAGTTAGACACCAGAAAAGCAAATAATCCTATCAAAAATGGGGTACATAGATAAACAAAGACTTTTCACCTGAAGAAGTTCAGATGGCTTATAAGCACCTTAAGAAATGTTCATCATTAGTAATTAGGGAAATGCAAATAAAAACAACCCTGAGTTTTCACCTCACACCAGTCAGAATGGCTAAGAATAAAAACTCAGGAAACAGCAGGTGATGGTGAGGATGTGGAGAAAGAGGAATACTCCTCCACTGCTGGTGGGATTGCAAGCTGGTACAACCACTCTGGAAATCAGTCTGGTGGTTCCTCAGAAAACTGGACACGATACTTCTTGAGGACCCTGCCATACCACTCCTGGGCATATACCCAGAAGATTCCCCAGCATGTAATAAGGATACATGCTCCACTATGTTCATAGCAGCCTTATTTATAATAGCCAGAAGCTGGAAAGAACCCAGATGTCCCTCAACGGAGGAATGGATACAAAAATGTGGTATATATACACAATGGAGTACTATTCAGCCATTAGAAACAATGAATTCATGAAATTCTTAGACAAATGGATGGATCTAGAGAACATATTAAGTGAGGTAACCCAGTCTCAAAAGAATACCCATGGTATGCACTCACTGATAAGTGGATATTAGCCTAGAATCTTGAAACACCAAAGATACAATCCACATACCAAATGATGTCTGAGAAGAAGGAAGGAGTGGATCCTGATTCTGGAAAGGCTCAATGCATCAGTGTAGGGGAATACCAGATCAGGGAAGTGGGAAGGGGTGGATAGGGGAACAGGGGGAGGGAAAGGGGCATATGGGACCTTTGGGGGGGAGCAGGGAACCAGGAAAAGGGAAATGAAATATAAATAAAGAATATATCCAAGAAATAAAAGAAAGAAAAGAGTAGATGATAGGTATATGAGATCAGAGAAGTCAGATTCTAAATTAATCCAGGAAATATTTGGTCAAGATGGACTAAGGAATATGACAGGAGCAAGATTCTCTGGCTTTCTACTGTACAGTATACTGTCTGTGCATCCAAAAAATACATCATACAATACAGAAGAAGATGAAAATATTCAGGGTTTGTCCTAATATTGTATAGTGTATGTGTCTGTCTTCTCTGATATTTGGAAACTCTTCATTTATAATGAAGGCTCTAATGTTAAAAATATTTGATAATGTTAAAGAAATACCAAATTAACTAATTAAAAGTATCTTATAAAGCAAATTTATTTGAATACAAGATGATTTAATTGAAAATGATAATTTGCTACATTAAAAGATATGACTGAAATATTTAACATAAATACCTTAAATTATTAACAGCACAATAAATAGATAAATAAACAAATAATAAATTAATTAATTAATAAAAGCAAAAGGGTGCAGATACAAACATGGTTTTACATATTGAAAATAATTGCTGAATATTGCTGAAACATATAGGGAGGTTGATTGAATTCATACTGAAAGTAATGAGAGTTTTGAAGGAGAGCTTATCCTGTGAGATGCGGTATTCTAGTCCAGGGGATGTCCTCTCCAGTTTCTCTCAGGACTCATTCCTTCTCCTCACTTAGTCTTGCCAGCAACTGCTTTGAGGAAGACAGGGCTCTCCAGATTTCTAGTCTGACCATCTCCCAGGCACAGGGGCTGTGTTTCTTCTCTCTCAGGTACACAGTGATCCTGCCAATGTATTTCTTCACAGTCATCAGAGGGTCTTCCTGGGTCAGGGGAGGTTCCTGCACCCCCAACTGCTGCACACAGGCTTTGAGGTCCTTGAGCTGCTCATAGAGGTTATTGCGGAATGAGTCCAGGAGGGTTGCATTCCGAGGAACAGATGAGTCTTCTGGTGTGATGAGGTTCAAGATGTGTTGAGTCAGATTTCGCAAGAAAGGGATGGCGCGCACACACACACACACACACACAAACACACACACACACACACACACACACACACACACTGAGTGAAGAAAAATTGGCTTCACCTCATCTTTTACCACTTTCAGCTTCTTTTAGCTTTTCGACAAAAAGCTCTCTATGTAAGAAACAATTAACTTGTAGGTTAAAATGTTACAAGAACAGGGGAGTTACAGAAGGTATCAGTAACAAGTTCACAGGACTGTTGCATATGCTAAGATCATTGTAAGTCCAAAACAATAGTTTTTCCATGGCCTTGCCTTATCATAGTGCACACTTGTGGCTTCATCCTTGAACCTGAATGTTTTTCTTTGAACACAAATTTGTCCCAAGCCTGTTACTCTTTTTAGTGTAATTATGAGAACTCATTGTATTTCTTATTATGCAGCCACTACTTACTATTATGAAGAGTGGACACATTCTATTCTTGATTCTAACTTTATTACATCTTTCTAGAAAAAAGCTAAAACCATCTCTTAAAATGTCTTTCTAAAATTATTTGAATCAAATCAGGAATCTTATAAAATCATTAATTTATATAAGCAATATTAATTCATGGAAGTTCATCTTTATATTGATGTGCAGGGAATTTACCAATAGGATTGTTTGATGCCCAGGAATTATTAGACCTTGTAATAGTGATAGGACAGGCATATAAATAGCAAAAAGCAATACTGAGATCAGAGTCTTGCCTCTCAGAGCTCACCCATCATAAAACATTCAAAAAGACAGTGAGTGGTCCATCTCCAGGAAAGTCATCCACTAGCATTTGCCTGTCCTACACAAATCCTGACAAAGTCTGTTCCCAAGATGGGCCTTATTCTGAAATTTCCTGGCATGTATTCAGTAACTATCAAATTTACTAGCACTCTGCTATACAGAGAATCTCATCCTCAGCCCTCCATTTTGCACCTAACTCCATGAGAGTCCACTTTCAAGCATGACTTCAGAACTCATCCTGGAAGTCACGTCCCCTTGGTTTAGGATTCATACATAATACAAGCCTACAGCTTTTAACTGTAGAGTTCATATGAAGAACTTGTGTTTTCAATTGAATACTTAGTACATGAGTACCCGAGTGAGGGAAGTCAGAGACTGGTAAGTGTAGGAATGACTTGATCAAAAAAGACTAAGTCACAATTTGACAGAAGAAAGACTGTCTGCCTTCCTTCTGCACACTGCGCTGGTTGCATAGAGAGAAGGTTACTGTATACTGGAGAAATATAAATATTTAGATTTTACCATCAATGAATGAGAAGTAGGAGATGTGTTTATCTACTCACGTAAACACTAAGCACTGACATATGCATCCACAATACTTGGCACCCTGGCCTTGTATCTAACTTTTATACTGCGGAATATTAGTTTAAAACATTGATAATACTGGGCATCCATCCTGTGTACAGTCACCAAACCTAGACATTATTGTGGATGCCAAGAAGTGTTTGCTGAAAGAAGCCTGATATATCTGACTCCTGAGAGGCTCTGACAGAGCCTGACAAAGACAGAGGCATCCAACCAATGGACTGGGCATGGGGTCCCCAATGGAGGAGTTAGAAAAAGAATCCAAGGAGCTGAAGGAGTTTGCAACTCCATTGGAAGCATAACAATATCAATCAATCTGACCCCCCCCCAGAGCTCCCAGAGACTAAATCACCAAACTTCTTTTAGGGAAGGGTTCATTTGTGTGTTTTCTCTGTGGTCTCAAAGCACAAGGCTCAGATCCTGACTTTGAAATCAAATTTTAATTTTAATTTTTCCACTAAACCTCAAATATATTGAATATAAATAGCAAGTCCAAGGAAAACAATCAGTATGCTAGAAAGTCAAAATGCATACATGTATGAAAACACACACCAAGTATCCAGACTGGCTTCATATCTAAATATTGCTCTTTTGGGAACAATTATTTAGACTGTTCCCAATGTCTTCCTTGCTTCTTAGAAGTTGGAAATGATGCCTTCATGGTTCTATGAGTTTCCTTTACTATGTAGACACTGGGCACAGCTTTCACAGCACAGAGTCTCTTTAAAACAAAGTAGATTATGTTGTTGTTGCTATTGTGATTCCCATTGGTGACTTATTACAGTTGACAGAGCTTTGCTGAGAGTTCTCTCTCAGGAACCAGCTCCTGCAGGCGATGAGGTTGTGCCTCACTGTTTCCTCAAAGTCAGGATGAAAACAGACATCTCCCTTTCTGTCCACCCTTTGTGCACTGATGTCTACAGTGTTCCTCAGCCTATAATAATTGCACCCACCCTGAATGCTATTTCAGTCTCTTTTGTCTGCCTGTGTATCTCCCTCCCTATCTCCCTACCCTCTTCTCTGTCTCTATCTCTCTTTGTCTCTTTCTGTGTCTCTCTGTGTCTCTAAGTGTCTCTGTCTTTCTCTGTCTCTCTCTGCCTCTGTGTGTGTGCATATGTGTGTATAGAGTCTGATTTTAATATGATGCCATTTTTCCAAGTACCATGTGACTTGGTGAGTTTTGAGTCTACTCACACTTTCTGCTTCAGAGTAGCATGATATCTTTAGACCTCCCTCCTGAAACTCACTGTCTGAAAGGGCGCTTACCACATCCTGATAATGTCAGAACTCATACTGGATATGGTGTGTCCTTGGTTTACAAAAACCATAAATTCTAGAAGTCTGCTGTTCTTATGCCTCCTGTGTTCATGTGGATGGATTTTTATTTCACTAAAGACCCATACTACCAGGAATCAGAGAGTAAAGAATACTCAGACAATAACAGCAAAAGAATGTTTTGTCTGTATTTTTGAAAACATTTTCCAGTTTTTCTTAATTTCATTCATAGCAATATAAGTACTAATTGTTCTGAAAAATGATCTTTTTATAAAACACACTCAATCATCAAATACTTGTTCTGTTTGAAATAATTCTAAAGACATAATGACACACTGATGGTTGAACATTTGGTTGTTGTTCAAGAGGAAACACAAACTAAATTTTTTTTCTCCAGTTTGGTTAAAGTAAGGGAGGAAGGGGTCTTGCTTCCCCATCTCCATTCATCTCCAAACTGTGTGGTAGAGACATTCAGACCATTTTTCCAGAGAGGAAAAACTTTACATCCTTCAGTTGCACAC
Organism: Apodemus agrarius; assembly: GCA_964023405.1. Taxonomy (NCBI): domain Eukaryota; kingdom Metazoa; phylum Chordata; class Mammalia; order Rodentia; family Muridae; genus Apodemus; species Apodemus agrarius. The sequence continues at coordinate 65,808,325 of OZ030009.1, read as the reverse complement.
AAATTTTCATTTATTTGTACTATATTTTTGACGTGGTCAAATTAAATGGTGGAATTCTGCCTTACTGTCTTTTCATTACATTTATTTCTTGATGAGGTCAGAGAGTAAAATGAAGCAAGTAGATAGTATGCACTCTAATGTTCATTACAGTTATTTATTTATTTATTTATTCTACTTTCCTAGAGAGCAAAACACATATTTGGTTTTAGCACGAGAATAAAAATGTCATGTCAGTTGTCATGAAAGCAAAGAGAAGAAGTGACTTTTGTTGTTCAGATAGGGAAGAGATACCACTCATGTCAGTTACATTCAGTATAGCACTTGTGGAAATCACATTTTATGAAATTTTTCTTTAAAATGATAATATGAAAATAGTTACCTAAGATTTAATGAAGTTTCAATAAAAGTGTAACAATATTACACTCACAAACAAAATCGTCGATTCTCAAAGACACACAGAAGCACAAAGTGCAGTGCTGGGGGTGTTACAGCACCTGACTGCATGTAGTACAGAGTTGTAGTCATTAGAATAGCAGAACACTAATACCAAAGCATTAGGAGGCTCAGTGCAATGAGATAGTTGGCCCAGAAATAAATACTGACAGCTACATCCACCTGAATTTCACTGAATTAACAACAGCACACATTGGAGCTGTGACATCTCTTCTGTAACTGTGATTGGGAGAATGAAACTAGATCACTGTCTGCCACTCTGGACAACAATCAAATCAAAATAAGGGCTGAATATAAGTGCAAAAAAATCTGAAGTTGTTAAAACAGACACAGAAATAAAAAAAAAAAACTTCCTTATAGTGTGAGGCAAGGGCTTTATGAAAAGAACCCAGACAACCCAGGAAACAGCAAGAAGTCAGAAATGGGGAATTAGCACAACAAATAACATGAAATGTCAATGCTTCTGCATAGCAAAGGAACAAAGGGAAAGTATAAAAACCCTAAGGAGTCACTATTCTCGGCCACAGGTCCACAGTCCTCCTTCCACCCTGTGAGCGCCCACATGTTTTACATGCTCTCACAGCCAACAGTTCCCAGACACTCAGTCTAGAGATACGAGGGAGTAACACAGCCTGGAAAGTCAGAGTTAGCCCCCAGAACACCCTGCACTCGGTCTTCAGCCCTGCCTTGCTCTCTGGGATCATTCCCAGACTGACAGAAGCACACATAGATCTAGATCAAACTATTGTTTCCACTAGTGTTCTGCCAGAGACTTTCTCTTTGCTCCCTTTCCTGTCAAGCATGAAAACCCCTGTTTTCCCACTCCAAACACTACACAATTACAGAATTGGCCCCATCTGAATTACACATTATAGTTTAGTATTTTCATTATGGTGTGCCTCCACTGGCACAAAGTTCCTTAAACACTTTGCATGCTTCAGATATGCACTTAAAGAGCACCCTTCATAGCCCTTTCTTTATCTATTGGTTTGAACATCCATGTTGAACATCCATCCATGAGGCTTGGGGTACTTTTTGGCTGCAATAAGACCGTGGATGGTAACTATGCTAGAGGCAGGACCAAACACTCAAGTCAGGCAGCTAAGGTCCAGAGAGACTTCCAAGCTTGGAAGGACAAACAGAAGCAGACCAAGAGACATGAAGAGAATGCAGCATAGGGGAGGATAGACAATGACAAAAAAAAAAAGGATCCTTGGCCAGCTGCCTTATCTGCTGCCTGACACAGCCTGTTGGAATTTGTACATTGGTGGGTCAAATTGATGATGAGAATCTGGACAGTAATGGTATAATGTTATATCAAGATAGTTTTAGGGTAAAGAGAGTTTGGGAAAGGATGTATTTGAAGCACACAGTACTTTCACACATAAGAAGAATAGGAAAGGAGAAGCGTAGGCAATTTGAACTTCCATTTCTTTTTAGCAGGGTGTAAAACTCTTAAAATTCTTTCCTGTTATTCAGTGGGTCTTCCTGCCACACCACATACAGGAAAACAACAGGAGCCCATATGCTCCCTGTAGCTGTGTGCATTGCTTTGAAGTATTGGTTTTTGTTTTTGTGTGATTCCCAAAATTTGAAGTGAATCAGAATGCTACTTTAAGAGAAAAACTGGGTGGATTTAAAATGTGTAGAGTGCTACAATGTTCCCAACATCACAATTATGACTGTGGGCCTCTTTCCCAAGGGTCTACTTACTATCATTGTAGTGCCAGAATCGTTTGAGAATAGACCCAGGACAGTTGGAAGAGATTTCTGTCTTATGAGCTCTTTGTACTGGAAAGTCACTGTACTACCAGATGACTAGCTGTACCTTTTCCCTGTTCCAACTGAGAGGCACAAATTCAAACACCCCAGACAGTCTGTGGTCTGTGACAAAACCTCATACTTGTACCTGATCCTTGTCGAAGCCTTACCTGGCTGTCTGCATTGTTGCAAACATGAGGGGAATTGTGGCTACTATTTCATTGAACTTCCTTTTTGGCTTTTCTCAGTATCTTCTTGAATATGCACAGTTCAGAGTTTGTTTAGGCAATCCCATCCCACATGCCTTTGAGTTCAGATGCCCTTCATTGTGTTGTTTTATCTAGTCTGTCGTCAGGGCCTCCAGATGTGCACCTCATGGAGCTCTTTGATTCCAGTCTGGTTTTGTTTCTGCATCATCTCGATTTCTTCACCATCATTTTTGCTCACTTCATGTGTTTGTTTTCCGATGCCATTTTTGGTGTCCTTCTGTATTTCGTGCTGACAGCTTGGAGTATTCCTTTAAAATTGTTTTTCAGGAATCTCATTGTGTGGTTTTCATCTGGAGAGCTGTGCTTTATTTTCTCCAAGGCAGCTTGCAAAGGAAGCCTGGTTTTACTTTTTAAAGTTGGCACCAGACGTTATCCATACATCAGGCTCTGTTTTGAGACTGCCAGCCTCGTTTTCTGTCCTTTAAGGCCTCAATAATCACTGCAATTAGAGGAATTCAACTTTCCCTGTAACTCTGAGTTTCAAACAGCAGAATCTGTTCACTTGCTCAATTCTAATTCTTGAAGCAAATATCACAAACTGCCACAATGTTACCTCATGGTTGCAACAGCATAAATCTTACCACTGTTTTGTTTTGGTTTTCAAAACGTGGGTGTTGATTTTACTTTCAGTAAGCTGTAATATAAGAAGCTATTAATTACAGGAGCTAAACAAAATGCCAAGTAAAAACATGAAAAGTCAATTGTTGCAAAATGCGGTGAAATATGAAAATAAATGTGTTGTTGTATGCACTGTATAAATCTCATCGGTACATGAAGATAAATAGATGGTAGGTAGATGAATAAAGAAATATCAGGTCAGTCAACTCTGAGAGACTGATCTCTCTGGAGAGGAATCTATTTCTCATATATATGTTTAACATTATTAAAGTACTTCCTAAATTCAATTCTATCAAACGTGACCAAAGTGTTAATAGGAGTCACGTGAAAAGGCCCAAGTCTGAGGTGTCAGAGCACCCAAGAAGAATGGTTTCCAGAGGACCCAGGTCCACCTTTGCTTCATCAATTTGCAACATTCTTATTGCAGAGGAAGCTGTGGCTTTCTCATGGACAATCTCCCAGGCACAATCACTGCATGTCTTCTCTTTCAGGTAGAGATGGCATCTCTCCGAAGTATCTCAAGGGCATTTGTAGGGTAGACCACCTCTCTGAACATGCTGCAGGTCCTCCAGTTGATGAAGCAGTTTGTCAGGAGGGCTGCATTCCAGCATCAGAGGAGCTGTCTGTGAGCAAGTGTTAGTCCTGCAAGAGGAAGGAGAGACTCTTCTTATTTTGACCAGGAGAACAAATGTCTTCTTCTAAGCATTGGAGAACTGCGGGAGCTCAGACCCCAGAAGTCCAACAAGGCATAGCTGCACATCACCAGGACAGCCAGTAGAGGGAGCAGGAGGGCCGTGGGGAAATGAGGATGCCACTGGTCTGGCTGAGCTGGGGCTGGGTCAGACTTGGACTCTAGGTTTTGTGAAAACAGCCTGTGCATGCCTGGTTTCTGTGCAGCGAACACAATTGCCATGTCAGAACATTTCCCTACAGTTTACTTCTGTATTTTCGTTTGAGTGTTCTCAATGTGACCTGAAGGCGCAAGCCTAAAATATTAATTTTGCAAGGAAGGTGAATGTTCTCAGTAAACCAGATATACTCCATTCCAAATGGAAATTATCATTCCAGGGAGGTTGATCCGTTCTCAAAAGTGTGTATATGTATGTAGTCACTCACTTACAAACACATCCACAACTACAGACTTCCTGCATTACTGGTCTGGTGTAGGGACGGACAGAACGGTTAGGCACAGTCTGCACCGCTCTCTTCCACCCTTCCTTTCCATGCAGAGCAGTGCCCCCAGAAGCTCTGTGGATTTCTATTCGTGACTTGCTGTACTGTTCTGGGCAAGGCAGCACTCGGAGCAGAGGGTGGTTGTTTTACTGTGACAGTGACTCATCACTTCTGAAACAGCTTCCCTGAGGTTTTTCCCCTCCGGGAACACCTTCTTCCAGACCATGTGACTGTGCCTCACCCGTCTCTCAAGGTCACCATTAATGGCCTCCGTCCTCTCAGCCTGCATCTTTCATCCTGCAAGAAGAATGTTGCAAATTGATGAAACAAAGGTGGGCCTGGGTCCTCTGGAAACCATTCTTCTTGGGTGCTTGGGCCTTTTCAATTGACTCCTATTTGCACTTTGGTCACATTTGATTGAATTGAATTTAGGAAGTACTTTAATAATGTTAAACATATATATGAGAAACAGACTCCTATCCAGGGAGATCAGTCTCTCAGAGATGACATTTTTAATGTTCTCCCTGCTGTAACCATCCTGAGTATGGGTTCTTCTTAGCTGTGTCTGAGTGTGACAATTCTAACCCTAAGGCGACACTGCTTCCCCTTCACCACAGGACTCACGCAGTCTGTCATCTCATCACCCACACTTTCTGATGGACAGTGACAAATGTCTCTCAGCATCCCACCTCACGCCTTACGCCCAGAGAGCACACACACTTTCTCCTATCACTTCCAAACTCTGGTTCTAGAATTGCTGTCCCGTTGGCTTTCCAGTATAAAAGCCTCATGCTTCTGTGTGTGTGAAAGGCTTCATAGAGACTCATCTCCCTCATAGAGAAATGTTGGGAAACTGCAGAAGCTAAAACAAAAGTGGATTTTTCCTCCATGACTGAAAATAAAATGTCCAAGTTGTCATAATTCTATTTTTATTAGACAAATAAACCAACTCTTTTTTTTTTTTTTTGAAGAAATTCCATTTTGTTCAAGACCAGGGGCTAAACTCCAATTCCAGGAAGAAAATCACAGAGTCCTCCTGAGCAAGCATTCTATGGCAACCCTACCCTTAGCTGTTATAGTGGCTAGTCAGGCTCTAACAACAGGGTCAAAGTGCACATAGATAACAAGACATCCTGCAGAGAAGAGATAACTTAGCCACCCTTTGTCAGGTGGTTTTATCCTCATGTTCGGTGTCTGCATGTTACACCCAGATATGCAGATTTTATAATATTAACTTGCTAGATGCATATGGAAATTCTCCAAGCTTTCGGTAACTACAGTAAACCTCCTACACCCCTAGACTTGGGGTTCTCACCCTAACATGCCACAATGGGGACAGTGAGAGACCTTATTAGCAAGCTCACATAAAGACTCTTATGTATTTGTATCACAATTGGCTCCTCATTGGTTGGGGGGGGGTTCCCTGCAACTTGGGCATAATGACATAGTTTGTATCTTGTAAATAATATATTTATAATCAATCTTCTTAAATCCTGAAGACTTTCTATATTTAACAATTTGACAATGACAATGATGGATTGATGAATTTCCTTCACTGGCCCCTAATCATTCACAAACTAGTGCCCTACCTGTGTTTATGCAGACAGTCTGATATACTAACCATGTTCCACACTGCCTAATGACACCATCCTTGCCAGTTTGTCAGGGACATAACATTGTGTGCTACAGCTGGGAAATGCAGTCCTGTGTCTGCAGTCTGGGCTCTAAACGTTCCTAGTGTTTTCAGAATGTGACAGTGGCTTAGTGGTTGACACTTGTTTTCTTCACTCAATGCATACTATCTCATGTTGAAGTAAGGGAATTACAGAGAACCAAAAGAAAGACTGAAGAGTACAATCATTCTTCTCTATGTTTCTCCTTCGCATTTTATTTATTTCTAGTTTTCTAAAAAATAAAATAAAGAATATATGCAATAACAAGTACATACATACGTACATACATACATACATAATGAAATTCCGTAGGGGTTTTGTGGCCCTAAAATAACTTGTTGAAACTTCCGTTGTCATAAAGCTAAAGGAAGTGGGTGACCTTCGCGTCTGAAAGAGGAAGTGTCAACTGGGGAATGTGGCCTAGCAAGGCTGTGTGACTCAGGACAGGAGCAGGGTGAAAGCTGGACGCTGACGCGGAAGTCCACAGACAGGTGTACACGGATGCGTCTGGCAGAGACTGACAGAGAGCCACGCCCATGCAGATCCACTGCCTTGGTGAGGCCAGAAACTTGTGTTTTCTCATTTACTGGAGTCTCAAAAAGCTTCGAGGACAGAAAGGAGGGACCAGACTAGCTTGTCAAAGACTGGCGACCAGACCCCAATCATGGCTAAATGAACTCCAGATGGCAGGATTGTATGTTAATAATCCTTCAGGGCCATGACAATACTATGTCCAGAAATCTAAAAGATAATAGAAAGAGAATTAGATGAATTTTAAACTTTTGTCATTAATTTTGATAACAATTAAGATGACATTAATATAAGTAATACTGTAATGGGACTTATGTTGCTGTGAGGACTTTGAGAATATTCACTCACATACTTACCTGGCAGGGGAGAGACCATGGGCTGGAGAATATTCACTCAGCCCTCTCGGTAACACTGTTGGGTTTTTTTGTTTGTTTGTTTGTTTGTTTTGTTTTGTTTGTTTTTGTTTTTGTTTTTCAAGACAGGGTTTCTCTGTGTAATCCTGGCTGTCCTGGAACTCACTCTGTAGACCAGGATGACCTCGAACGCAGAAATCCGCCTGCCTCTGCCTCCCAAGTGCTGGGATTACAGGCGTGTGCCACCACACCCGGCTCAGTAACACTGTTTGAATGATATTCATTTAAAGAACATCTAGGGAAAAATTAATCTTCAAAGATAAAACAAAGAGTTGAGATGTGGTTTGTCTGCAACAGTCCTTAACCAAAAAGGAAGAATGGAAACTCGAGAATTCAGAGCTCAGGAAAACCCATGGCATGAACTCTGTAGGCAGAGGAAGAGTATGGGATAACAGCGGGTTAAATAGGTAATTTTCTGTGTGTTAGAAAGAATTCAAGATACCTTTTAGGTTTACTCTGTGTGTGTGTGTGTGTGTGTGTGTGTGTGTGTGTGTGTGCATATGTGTGTGTGTGTGTGTGTGTGTGTGTGTGTTCATGTACCATGGGTAGTAGAATGTCTTTCTCTTTGTTTACAGCTGGCATTAAATCAGATTTTCCCCATATTTTTGCCCTGCATTATGAGTTTCTCAAGTTTTATAAGCTATAATCATGGTTTTACAGACATTTAACACATCTGTAACAGAACTGTCATGTCTGCAGTGCTGTCCTCTCTGTGACAAATGCAGATGGTCACTGGACTGTGTCACATGGAGCACCTCTCCTGGCCCCAGATGAACCTGTCAAAGCTTCCCTGTATCAAGCGCCATCTTGTTTGGGCCACAGTGCTGTCCCTGGGACTTGACAGATGCCCGGGGAGCTGGCATGGTGCCCTGGGGCTGGCAGTGAGGAGTCCCGTTTGCTTCATAGGAAGCCACAGTGAGTGGAGCTCAGGAGGGCTCGCCGGTGGGCTCCACTGCGGTGGAGTTTCCTTCTGCTAAAAGAGAAGACAGGCTGGACCTGGTGGTGCAGCAACCCACAAAGGTGGGGCAGGAGAAGTGTAAGTTCAAGACCTGTTTGGGCAACTTGCCAAACATTTAGGGCAGCTGTGCCTTGAAACACTAAAGAATGGCCAATGAGCTGGTGACCTAGCTCCGAGGAAGAGCATTTGGCTGGGATGCATGAGGTCCTCCTTTGAGAGCCTAAGACTGAAATGAATGACGAGTAAAAAAAAGAAGGTTTGAACTGGGGGGTTGGCTCAGTGGAAGAACAATTCTCTATTCTGCATGAAGTGTCCTGGGCTCCAACCCTAGCCTTAGTGAGGAAGGGGGAGAGGAATGGAGGGCTGGTGTGTAACTCACTCAGGAGTGGGTTCATCACCAACACCGTATCAAACCGGAAATGGTGGCGAAAGCCTTTAATCCCAACCTCTAACAGTAGAGACACTAGGATTGAAGTCCAAAGTCATGCTCTGTTATACAGTGAATGGCTTTGAATTCATCATGATCTCCCTGAGATCCTCGCTCAAAATAAGAAAAGACAGAAAAAAAAACAAAATTAAGCTTTTTGTTTAAAGAATACAGATGTATTCTTTAAAACTCCATCATCTCCAGGCCCATAATTAACTGCCACACTTAATTGACCTTATGCCACTCACATTAATGACTAATGGCTCTAATGTATTTATAGAGGTCTCAGGTTCTTTGTTGTGTGGACCCTAATCCTCGGGAATTGTTATAAACTCAAATATGCCTACTCAGAGCGTAATGCGCCAAGCAGAAGGAAGAATAAGGACTGACCCAGCAACCGGACTGAACTAGCTAAAAGCCTTACATTAACCTTCTTTAATTTGACTCTGTTGCCAAGAGCAGTTGTGATTTCTCAATCCTACTGTTGTTGTTGTTTTCTTCTTCTGAGCAGGCCTTGAACAACTTCTCCCTAAATGTATTCTGACGCTGTGTACATGGATACACTATCTGCAACACGTTTGTATTTTAAAGAAACTGAATTATGGATAGTATCTAAGGGTTTCCCTGGGATGTCTGGGTTCCAGGAATAAGCTTCTCTGCACTGTGATAATGTGCTATTTTTTAGAGAAAACACACACACACACACACACACACACACACACACACACGCACATGCACACAGACACACACTAGCAAAAGATGCTAAAATTACCTATAGAGCCCCTTTCAAATAGTCCAAAGGCTTCTGTGGTCTGAGTTCCCCATGCTGGGTACACTGGCTGCCGGTGCCTTCTCCCTAAAACAGCAGCAGGCTCTCAGAAGCCTCTTCAGCCATCTCCCTTTTCTGAATTGAAAACTTTTAAATGGATAACTCCCCGTAGCCCAGTGGCATTACTCCCTCCCTCGGAATGCCCTGGAAATGCTTTATGCCCCTCTGCATTCCTTTGTCCTCTAGCAGGACACATTCGTGCGCTAAGCAAACGGACCCCCTACGCTTCGTCTCCTGGTGGGGTAGGCACGAAGAAGCACCGGAACAGGGGAGAGATGGGCTCCGGCATCCTTAACCGATCCCCTGGGAGGTGACCTGTGTGCTGAAGGCTCTTGATGTAAACGTGTTCTGTGTGTTATTAGACATTTGTGGGTCTTGACCACTGCAACTCAGGAGACAGGAAGTTTCAAAATTCAAGTCATGGCCACAGTCATACTCTTGGTTCTGAGGTGCTAAACTGTAGTTAATTCTATCTGCCCCTGTACGTCGATCTTTCCCAAAACTCTGCGTTCACAGAGTCATTGCAGTCACCATCCTGTGCTCCCTGTTACGTGGACTAGACACTGCCCAGCAGGGCTTCAGCAAAAGGGTTACCGTCTGGTTTTTCTATCAGTCACATGGTGCTTGCTGAGCTCTTCCAACTCATCCCACCCACACCCAGTCCATCGTCTCAGGTCTGTAATTTGGCAAATACGTAAAACGTCAATGTTGCCTTATGAAACAAAATATAGCTATAGAGAAGTCCAGGACAATGTGTCAGTACAGAGACAATAATAAAACTTTCGGATATAATTATTTATATTTAAAAAAAAATTGATGTACAAGCTGTGACAAAAACAGAAGTGGTCAGAGTGGGAAGATGTTGTGCAGTCACAAGGTCAGCCAAGCTTACAACTCCCCCCAAAATGGTCTCTAGGGGCTAGATCCTCTCGGGAAGGAGAGGATCATGGCTGTTACTGCATGCTGCTTACAAACAGATGTCCATGATGCTAAGGGAACTTAATGAGTCGGGTGGAGACTCTCTGGAGCCCTGGGCCAGAGTCTGCTGAGACGATAACACTGACTGGAGCCATGCGGCCCAGCGGTGCCAGCGCGCAGTGCAGGAACTTGCTGGTCTTTTTTTATATTTCCCACAACAGGTGGCAAAACAACATGTTGGACAAGAATCCACTAGAAATTTAAGATTATTAGCCTGAGAGTTAGAGGTTTGTCTTGTTTTGGTTTTGAGTAGCTGGGTAGCCCTGAGATGAGTCATGCGGACTCAAGTGTGTGGGGTGAGGGGAATTGAAACAAAGAAAGCAGGCTCCGAGGTCCCCTGCTGTGGGGAGTTGCAGGCTGCTCTGAGTCCAGAGAAGGAGGAAGGAAGTCACCCACTCCTTAGGTCAGAGATGGATTGAACTGTCAATTGATAAAACTGAGATTATTTGCTTTTAGGAAAGATTAATATACAGATTTTGTCCGAATCATGTGGGGATTTTTGCCCCACGAGATGGAACTACAATAAGGAAAATTGGTCACTGACTCCCAAGTAGAGAGGACAGTGATAATTACCTGCTATAAACAGGCATTAATTAATAAATGTCTGTAGCTCCAGGTAGAGAGCTCAACAGACAGATATTATAATAGGTATTAATAAAATTAATGTCTGTGGCTCTAGGCAGAGAGCCGAACAGTAAGATCGTATGAAGACAGTTGGCTCTAATATGCCACACAGAATACTCAAATTCTGTCTAACGTAAGATCCTCGGGAATCTTGGGCTATTATCCTGCTTGGCAAATAGAAAAGTCCTAAGAAGACACATATACTATGTTAGTTTTATTTTAGTTTAGGATGGTTTAAACTTTCAAAATGGGTGTTTTTTAGTTTTGTGGTTATATTTTTCCTCTGCGAGAGAGGTTGATATAAAGGTTTTTCTGGTTACTGGCTCAAGGATATACTGATTTGGGAGAAAGGTATTGTCTTTGGATTTTTAGAAAAGGTGATTAATGTCTGTACACCTTCCAGAGTGATGTGGGTCAGATGTGATAGAGGGAGACCCACACAAACACCAAGAACTAGATTCCAGAGAATCAAACAAAAATGTTATCTTGATGATACTAATCGTTTTGAGATTTGTATATTACAGAATATGCAGCCTTGGTGAGTGTCATCATCAGACATGCTGAACTGACCTGCTTGAACTCCCGATGTCTTGAAATTTCAGCCGGATCCAGTCAGGACACAGACATCAGAGACTAAAACTATTGTCAGTGTGGCCTTCTTAAGACCAGCCAACACCCCATTTTCCCTCTCCTCCCCCCATTTCAAAAATGTCTCAATGCCCATTTTCAGCTTGAAGAAGTTATGAAGAGTCGGCATCCCAGTTCCCTGGGATTTGGGGCCGAAGGTGGTTATTCTATCTTTCAAGGGAATTTAGAAATGGTCATAATTGGAACAGGGAAGAAATAGCTAGAATTGATTGTATAGTCATAATCTCTTTTGGCAGAAATCATTATAATTGTTACTAGCTGAAGTCATAATTTCTTTTTTCTTTTCTTTTTCTTTTCTTTTTTTTTTTTTTTTTTTTTTTTTTTTTTGGTTTTTTTCAAGACAGGGTTTCTCTGTGTGTAGTCCTGACTATCCTGGAACTCACTCTGTAGACCAGGCTGGCCTCGAACTCAGAAATCCGCCTGCCTTTGCCTCCCAAGTGCTGGGATTACAGGCGTGTACCACCACGCCCGGCCTTTTTTTTTTTTTTTTTTTTAAAGATTTATTATATGTAAGTACACTGTAGCTATCTTCAGACATTCCAGAAGAGGGCGTCAGATCCCATTACAGATGGTTGTGAGCCACCATGTGGTTGCTGGGATTTGAACTCATAACCTCTGGAAGAGCAGTCAGTGCTCTTAACCGCTGAGCCATCTCTCCAGCCCCGAAGTCATAATTTCTTATTTTGGTACAGAATTTATTTTGATACAGAATCAAGGTTTCATTGGTATAAATTTCTTCTATTGATACAAAAGTTTTATAAGTACAAGGCATGGACCCAGTCCTTCTATAAATGCCATTATAAACTGATCTAGGAGTTTAAGCCTGTGAATTAAGGGCCAGATAACAAATTCTTGGCTCTGGGTTTATTGTTAGGGTGTTTTCAAGATATTTAATTAGAAATAGCTAAGAGTAATTAATGGACATCATTAAATATGATTAATGGACATACTTTAAATAGATAGTTGGTTTTCAAAAATATCAGAAATCCACAGAATGTGACATTTAATGTTATTCATTCACTTGTTGTTGAGACAAATCTCCTCACAGCTTCCCGTTTGTGGATTCAAAGATGCATCTAGGGTCTCACCTGCAGGTGAGGCTGTGCATTGTGGCTACGTGGCTACTGGGCAGCAATTGCCAGTCTCTCCTGAAGACCTGTCTGTCCTGTTCTTGGAAGGACAGAATTTATAAATTAGGACAGCTTAGTTCTGTGGAGACAGAAGAGGCTAGTCCTTAATAACCCCTATTTTTCAAGGGTCTGTCAGATGATCCTTGGCTAGAAGGCTGAAGACGGATGCTCCAACTTCCTGACTCACTGGGGCTGTATAGGTAGGCAGCTGTCTCTACAGTTTGTCTCAGATCTGGAAGCTGTGTTAGGCTTCTTATATATTTTCAGTTAATATTGGTCGTTCTGGGATTTCTGACAGGGTGAAAGACTACTTATAGTCTCATAGCCAACCCAGACTGTTTATATTGAGAGAACAGATTTGAGAGGATTGTTTTCAGACGGCATACAATCTAAAGCCAGGACATAACTCAAGTACAGAATTATAAGTCCTTTAAGTTAGGATAGATGACAATGTTCTAATTTAATAACAAAAATGATGGACTGGGTGTTAGATCTCTCTTATACCTTATACATTACAAAATGGTAATAGTTGTGCTCTATTTATATTTGAGAGAAAAGCTTTTTTTTTTATTTGAACAGAAAAGGTGATGTGCAGCAGGATTTTTCCCTGTTCAAGTAAATTAATTATTTTTACAACAAGAAGCCTGTGATTGGGCAGGGAAAAGGGGATTCGGAGAGAGGAGTGGCAGAGATGGAGGAGACAGGAAGAAGGAAGCAAGATGGAGGATGAACAGGATGATTCCGATTCTGCCTGGTTTAAATAGCCACAGGTAGATGTTATATAAGGATATTATATAAGGATATTATATAAGGATATTATATAAGGATAGAAAAATTGGGGTAATTTGTCTAATCTAGGTGGACAGCTTGTACCATTATCAACTGGCCCTGACTTCATTGTGTGGGCATCTTGTGTACTGAGAATTTATTGATATATAAATCTGACTAATTATAAGCTTCAAGAGTTTTGATTTTACCAGATTACTGGGAATTGTGACAACTAGCTGCTGGGGGCAAATGGTTGAGAAGAGACAAGTGTCCCTGAGGCAAGCGAACCGAGCTGGGAAGACTGCGATCGATCCATCCATCCATCGATCCATCGATCGATCGATCGATTAATCGGTCCCTGCATGGGGCTAGGCGCAGGGGCAGTGAGACAGCACCGCCAGGGTAGAGAGTAGCTGGGGGTAGCATGGGAACTTACTGCTCTTTTTAATATTTCCCATAACATCATGGTCAATTTTAAAATTGTAAGAAAGTGTTTTCTCTGCAAAGAGAAAATGGTACTTGAGGAGACCCATTTTTAAAGTGTGTAAAACTTGACAACGTGTGCACATCTATGAATTATCACACAGTACTACATAAAGATGGACAATTTTCATGATTTAAGGCATCAACTAAGATGAAATTCAATTAAAAACACATCTATGACCCCCTGAGCCCTGACTAGCCGATTTACAGGGGTGGAGAGGAGAGAAGGCCAGAGACAAAGTCCTTCTCCATGTAAACCCTAGCCCTGATCCAGTAACAGGGCTGGAGCAATGCACAAGTTATTCTCTGACCACAGCCAGAGACCAGGCTGGTCCTAGCTGAAGTTAAAGCTCCCATCTTCCTCAGCAGTCTCACTAACGCCTCAGTTACAATGTGCTGCAGATCTCCTTCGTGCCTGTGGGTGCTGCACAGTCTACAGGTGTCAGGGGGCTGTCCTAATAATCTCTCATGTGGCTTTACCTGAGTCTATGTTTTCTCTAAGAGCCCAGTGAGATTGGTACTGATGTGTGCTAATCCCTTCTCCAAAGGGGTAGGATGCTCCCTGAATTTTAAGGTCAATAGAAGGGCCTTCTAGAAAGAAGGGACATGTAAAACAACCTCTGATTAGAGCCTTGCAGTCCACATCAGAGAGGAGGCAATGCCACATCCAGATAGGCACACCCTTTCTCCCCTCCTGAGACCTGCAGAGCCCAGAAGGGTTAATATGTCAAGAGCTGTTGTCCTGTAAATGCAATAGTGGCAAAGGACACATTCTAAATGTGTTATTCCCACGATACTATACATTGCCAAGGAAGAACAAGTTTTCCTGCATTAGGAAGTATTTCTACAAGGTATAAAAGCCAAACAAATAGCTTCATTCTGCTATAGTAATAAATTCATTGCAGGGAAAAAAATTGTTCATTAGCTCTAAGACAAGTGGATTTCTGCAGAGACAGAAGACAAGTGGGTCTCCAGACTTGCCTGGCTTCCTCTATCCAGGTAGGTACTGGGGCACTTCTCTGGTGCTACTTTCTCAGCAAAAGCATACAATGGTCCAGTTACTGATTTCCTTTTTGCTACAGATATAGCTTCCCCATCTTAACAGATAGCATTCCCTGATTTTTAAAAAGCATGCTACATTAATGCTTAAGAAATGACTTAGCAATTGCCAAGCACTGGCTGCGCTTCCATAGGACCAACGTTCAATTCCCTGCACCACATGGAGGCTCACATCTGTCTGTAATCTCAGTTCCAGGGGATACAATGCCCTCTTTTGGCATCCTCAGGCACTGCACATATATGTGTGTGTGTGTGTGTGTGTGTGTGTGTGTGTGTATACATATATATACACATACATACATACATATATACATATATGTATGTATAAATGTATGTATATATATATATGCTTACAAACACCCCTACACATAAAATACAAATAAATCTTTTTTAAATTATTAAAATTATTCATCCAAAGAAAGTGGAAAAATAATTCCTCATTCAGGAATTTCTACAAAATTAGAACTCCATTCATCTTTTTGTTTTATTAGTGGTTTTGTTCTCTTTTGGAGAAACTAAGGTCAGACACCACAAAGAAAAAGAAAAGGATTTTGGAGTAACTTTGAATTAAAGAGTGTGAATGAACAGAGCAATCAGGTCCTTCTAGGGTGAGAAAAGGGTACTTATTGTGATTTCTCAATGAAAGGCTTTCTTTTTTTAAAGAAGGAGGAGGAGAAGGAGGAGGAGGAGGAGGAGGAGGAGAAGGAGGAGGAGGAGGAGGAGGAGGAGGAGGAGGAGGAGGAGGAGGAGGAGGAGAAAACTATGAGAAATGTGCCCAGTGTCTGAAACCACAAGGGATATTTGACTTTGGTACAGAACACCAACTGTCTTCCGGTATTCCTACCTACAGTCTTGTCCTAGCTGAACATAGAGTGAGAGATATTCCCATGTGAGGAGGGACTGTTTTTCAGACTTTTTCAGAACTCTTACTTGATAGGTTTTCTTGAGGAAAAAAAATGCTCTGAAGATGTCTTCTAAGATACGTAAAAGATGTCAATATTGTGATGCATTTTTTTTAATAAAAGTCTTCATTCAGTCACGATATGTTAGGATTACCAAAAATAGAAAATAAAAAGTGGTCCTCAACAGCATGAAGAAAATGCCCATTCGGTGATGAGATTTCAGAATGACCAGAATCTTTCCCGTCCAGGTTGCTGCCCTTGGTAAGCTTACTTTCTAGGCAAAGCACTTCGCTGGGCTTTCCTTAACCCAGCACTACATTCTGCACACTTCCTTTGGGCGTGGCATTGCATTATATGCAACAGCTATTAGGCGTGCTCTCTGGCAGATGCATCACAAAACACAGACTTCTCATTTAACTTCTGCTTTCTATTTGTGGCGTCTGCTCTTTAGGGAAACTGTTGAGCTGAAACCAGACGGAAGAGAAAACAGCTATGTGTGAACCGGCAGAAGGGTGAGGGAAGAAAAGCGGTCACATGGCAAGGGTGGTGGCTGTCTAATCACTAACTGATCGTCAAAGGCCTGCTGCGCTTCCCTTCAAAAGTTTTCCCAATGACCTTTCTTTTCCTAACTAAATGTAAGTCAATAAAGAGTTCAAATAAAGAGCTCTCCTGACCTGTGCTGCTTTGCCTCCCCAGACTTCATAACCTAAGATTATCTATTTAAGCTGCTTCCTTTGAAGTCGGCTGCTGAGTAGTGGCTACATAGCCTAGGAATTTTAGAGAAAAAAAATAATACATTGAAAAGTATTTTTCAATGTTTTTTTGGGGAGAGATACTTGGCCTTGAACAGCAGACAGGTTTTTTGTTGTTGTTGTTGTTGTTTTGTTTTGTTTTTTTAATGATAGGGTACTGAGAGAGAATCAGAAGGTAAAGAAGATAGAAGATAGTGAAGAGCCAGGCGTGGTGGTGCACGCCTGTAATCCCAGCACTTGGGAGTCAGAGGCAGGCAGATTTCTGAGTTCGAGGCCAGCCTGGTCTACAAAGTGAGTTCAGGACAGCCAGGGCTACACAGAGAAACCCTGTCTCAAAAAAAAAAAAAAGCAAGTACAAAGAGGATAGAGAAGATAAGAGATAAGAGTTTGAAGGATTTGCACAAGCTGTATCTCATGCCAAGCAAACTTATTTAAAAAGTACAGCACTGTATATACTATTTCCAGGGGAGAAATGGTAATCAGCAGAAACCACCATACAACTAGAACTAAGTCAGCAAAATGCTAATAAAACAATGTTGTACAAGGAGAACATAGGGTATCTCAGGGGCACTATAGACGAAGCACACAGCAGCCTTTGGGCTATCACCATAGCCCCTTAGAGTAGGAAGAACTGGGTTCTCAGGATCCTAAGCCACCGCTCTCCCAGGGCAGGGCGCTGGCTCCAGCAATATTATTGGCTCTGCCACACACACTGTTTTTTCTCCATAAATCAGTGGCTCAGAGAAGACCTCACTTATCAGTCAGTCCAGCTGTTAACAGATACTTAGCGCACTTAAAATATTATGTACGGAAGAGAATAACTGTTTTACAATGCACATTTTTGTTTGCTGTTCAGAACAACCATGTACGCAATTTGACTTCATTTTAATCCAGAGAAAACTAAGGCTTGGAGAAATTGAAATGATTCAACATCACACACACACACACACACACACACACACACACACACAATCTCTAAACAGAAAAGAATTCCAGCACAAAGTTATGTTCTCTGTACAGCTGTGTTGCAGGTTTTTTATTTTCAGTTCCTTTAATAGTTTCCAGTCATCTTTGCCCTAGAATTACATATATTTCTCTTGTTCACTGGATCCCATGGTGCATTTTGCAATTTCAGCTAGTCAAGAACTCTTTTCTATGGGTGATGCTGAAAATTCAAGGATACTGTTACTGTGTTTGGGACTCACATGATACTGTAATAATTTTAAAGTGAGGGAATTAAATTAAAGTGAGGGAATAAAGGGTGATGGTGGAAAGGAATTCCTCATGGTGTGTCCCTACTACAGTAGCCACAGTAGGAAGCACGTGACAATGATGCCTACTAGTGCATTGTGTAATTGTAACACAATAGCCTGGGTGTGGCACTTCTTTAAAATGATGAGGACCAATTCCCCAGTCTTTTTGGAACTCATAATTCTGCCATTTAGGACTCTTCCTTTGGGGTTAGTTCCTATGGATATATCTTTGTGTTCATAAAAAATAGTTCCCTTAGAGTTGAACACAATGTAGCTTAATACTCTTAAAAATATCTAACAATTGATTGAATAGATGTATCTCGATATTACAATACAAATGAATGTTTGAAATGTCAGGAAGTGAGAATCATTTCTGTGTTAGAATAAGACTCAATTTTGTCAGCAAGTTGACTGAGGAAGACAGGGCTCTCCAGACTTCTGCTCTGACCACCTCCCAGGCACAGGGGCTGTGTTTCTTCTCTCTCAGGTACACATTGATCCTGTGGAAGTATTTCCTCTCAGCCAGCAGGGAGTCTTCCTGGGTCATGGGAGGTTCCTGTACCCCTACCTGCTGCATCAGACAGGCTTTGAGGTCACTGAGCTGCTGGTGGAGGTCATGGCAGAATGAGCGTAGGAGGGGTGTATCCCAAGCAGCAGATGAGTTCTTTGGAAGAACCTCATTACCTGTTAGGTCAGGCATGGCCTGAGCCTTCTGAATCTACTCAGTATCCACCTTCTCCGGGGGGGGGGGAATCCAAAGTCTTTTCTGTCCTTCAGGCAGGAGAGAGGAAAGCGTCTCCTCCTTTTTGCCAGGAGTGTCGAGGCTCTCTTGTTCCTGAGGTTGTGAGTCTGAGGCAGGTCACATCCTAGACAGCAGGTTGACCAGTAGCTCATCATCCCCAAGGTTGTCAGGAAGGCACAGGGCCTATCCATTGTGGATGCTGCAGATGCTGCTGGTCCTCTGAGCTATGTGAGCCTGAACCTCTAAGTTCTCTACAGCCCTTGTTTTGTTGCTATGACTTAAGGAATGTTTGAGGCTTAATTTTCTTACTGTCCTTCGGGTTACTTTCTACTTCTGTTTCTGTTTTTCTTCTTTTTTTTAATGTAAGTATGGATTTTTTTTTATTCAAGTTATTCTTTATTTACATTTCAAATGATTTCCCCTTTCCAGGATCACCCCTCCCCGAAAGACCCATAAGCCCTCTTCCCTCCACCTGTTCCCCAATTCACCCCTTTCCGCTTCCCTATCCTGGTATTCCCCTACACTGTGGTACTGAGCCTTTCCAGGACCAGGGGCCTCTCCTTCCTTCGTCTTGGGCATCATTTGATATGTGAATTGTGTCTTGGGTATTCCAAGCTTCTGGGCTAATATCCGCTTATCAGTGAGTGCATACCATGTGTGTTCTTTTGTGACTGGGTCACCTCACTCAGGATGACATTCTCCAGTCATGTATATCTTAGATGGTTCAGAACAATGTTGCTCAGGCGTTTTGCCTCCCGCCTCCCGCTTCCCGCCTCCCGCCTTTACTAATCTGTAAAGTGTTATCCTTTAGCACCTTTCAAAATTACTAAAATATGATATATTTTTAAGTTTATTCTTTGTGCATGTAAATTGTTTCAACTTTTCTCTTCCTCCCTATGTTCCTGCCTGCCTGCCTCCCCCTTCAGTGTGTGTGTGTGTGTGTGTGTGTGTACAGTGTGTGTGTGTGTGTGTGTGTGTGTACAGTGTGTGTGTGTGTGTGTGTGTGTGTACAGAGTGCATGTTTGATTGTCATGGACATGCAGGAGGGTGCTTTCACACATATGTGCACATGAAGAGGCCAGAGCTTGACAGTGGATGTCTTCCTCAATGAACCTCTCTATATCTCTTAAAACATACTCTCACTGAGCCAGATCTCCTCCATCTCATCTAACCAGCTGGCCAGCAAGCTCCCATAACCCTATGAGAATTCCTCCATAGGCTCTTCAATATGAATACCTGGTTCCCAGTTGCTGGTGCTGTTTGGGGAAGCTTAGGAGATGTGGGGTCTTGTTGCAGGCATTATGCCACTGAAGGCAAGCTTTGAGAGTTCAAAGGTTCATACCACTTCCAGGTTACTATCTCTGTTTCATCCTTGCATTTCAAAATGTGCGCTCCCAACCTACTGTTCTAGCCACCAAGCTTCCTTGCAGCCATGCTTCCCCACTGTAACAAACTCTTATCTCTCTGGAACCGTAAGCCAAATACATCCTTTCTTCTATTAGTTGCCTTGGTCATGGTGTTTTAGCACAGGTATCAAAAAGTAACTAATGCAGAAGTTGGTACCAGAAGTCCTGGCTACATTTCTAGGGCTGTAATAAAGCACCATAACCAAGAAAACTTAGAGAAGAAAACGTTTATTTGAGCTTATGGTTCCAGAGGGCTAGTGTCCATGATGGTAGAGCAAAGGCACAGGAGCAGGAGCAGGAAGCTGAGGACTTATATCTTGAACCACAAGCCCATAGCAGAGAAAAGCAAATTCCAAATGGTTTGAGTTTTTAAACTCTCAAATCCTGGCCCCAGTGATGTATCTTCTTCAACAAGGACACACGTTCTAAATAGTATGCACCAGTGTTCCTGGCTTTTATGTGGGTGCTGAAGATCTGAACTCAGACCCTCATACTTGTTCATCAAACACTTTGCCCCATGCAGCAATCTCCCCTGTGTCAATAGTTTTTAACTTTCTTTGCTCCTCAACTTTAATATACACACAGTTAACTTTTTTCTTTCAGGAACTTGACATAATTATTCATACGTGTTACATAGTTATGTGTCACATAATTAGACATATGTGTCGAATTATCTTAGAAAGATTAATAAAGCACAAACTCTGTGTTTAGTTCGTAAAATCACAGTACACTCAGTATTCATGCTAAGCGTAAGGAATATATACAAAATGTCCAGTGGTAGGCCAATGTGTGTGAGGACAGAGACAAAATCCAAAATAGGAAAACCTCAGTCTTCTGTTATTTTAGCATTAATCTTGTGTACATTTTATTTATGTTCTATGAATTCAGTGTCAATGATTCTCATAGGATATACAAGAAGATGTAAAGCAAGTTTAAAAAAATAGTAAGACTGTTAGAGTTGAGCTTTAGAGGTCTATCAATCATTATAATAGCCCAGATTATTTTCAGTCCTACACAACATTCTATCACATGGAAGCAATATTATTCCCAGTGGTCATATTCAATAGAGAGATCTCACTGATTTTTTTTTTAAATTGCATTAGAATTCATATTCCTCAAGAATTTTCAGGAATCAATTCCTAGCTAGTTTTTATAAATAATAGACAGGTTGTGTCAGTGCTAAATGTCAATAATGGGATCCAGATCTAACACGATAAGTAGCCGGGCAGTAGCCCTGCGCCACATGTAGGGGGTAGACATTCCTCTTTCTCATTGCCCCTTCTAAAGAAAGCAAAACATCTTCGCACCCCAATGACTGAGGACAAGAAGAAAACAAAAGTGTATCTAAATGTAATGAAACATGAACCAAGGGAAGTGGCATCCCACTGGTAAACAGAGCACAAGTGCAGCCGGCAGGATGGAGGGGAGAGAGAGAGAAGGTGGAGCAGAAGCAAGGTGGCCAAAGGGGCAGAGCTCAAGGCACCAAGCACGGAAGGCTGCAAAGCACTCACTCCCAGGTCTTCTCAGCCTTGCTAAACTGGGCCTTCCCAGAGTCACGCTTCAAGGAAGTCATGCTTCCCAACACAAAGACTCTATATCACAAAAGCCAGACGCACCCTCCACTGACAAGTGTTCATTACATCAAGTTCTCCCCTCCTAGACCGCTGAGCTTGGAAATCAGTATTAGTTCTGTATTGACTGACATAGAAACAGTAAGTTCAAAGAGCAGCTCTCCAACATAATATTTTCAGACAGTAAAGATAATACTAATAAAGAAATGGCTTTGTTGTATGATATGTTAATTAAGTCAAACATAATTGTCAGCACTTAAAAAAACAATCCTTTTTTTTGTTTGTTTGTTTTTTTGAGACAGGGTTTCTCTGTGTAGTCCTGGCTGTCCTGGAACTCACTCTATAGACCAGGCTGGCCTTGAACTCAGAAATCCGCCTGCCTCTGCCTCCCAAGTGCTGGGATTCCAGGCATGTGCCACCACGCCTGGCAAAAAACAACAATCCTTGAGGCTGGAGAAATGGTTAAGAATAGGATTGCCTGTTTCGTCAAAGGACCTGCGTCTACAATTCCCAGAACCTACTCAGTGGCTCACAACCATCTGTAACTCCAATTCCAGGGGATCTGATGTCATCTATTGGCTTCCATAGGCACCTGGGACAAACATATTGTGCACATTATACAGGTAAAATCACTATACACATAAAGTATTTTTTTTTTAAAAATCAATCTTTATTTTACTTCAAGAATACCCTCATTTTCTGTGTCTTTCAGGTCCCAACATATCCCCAGCCTAATTAAGTCACTGGAGATATGAGTGTGTAAAGCAATGTAAAGTTCTATGATCCCATTCAGAAAACAATGAAAAGCACAGGAGCTTCTGTCAGAGACAGCCACAGCCAGCTCTGAGCACTCAGACCTTCCCTTCTCTCTGGAGACGCTTCCTTCCGTAAGAACCAGAGTTTATTCTGAGCTGACCCATGAATTCCAGTAGTAGTGCTCTGCCTAAATCTTGACAGAGACGCCCTTCATCTCCTCCTCCCCTCCCTCCTCTTCTTCACTTAAAAGCCCTACAGCTTGTGAAATATAGTACTAAATTGACTACATGTTACATCCTAAGTTTTTGTCTTCAGTTTTTATAAGTTTACATGTTTGTAAAATACTTACGTATTTTGGGTACATATTAGAAATGATTCGTTTAAAGCCTGCAAATTCTATTTGACTTATTCACTTATATAAAGACTTCCAATTCCCATTTACAAGCCTAAGACTGTGGGGTCATGATTGGGCTAGAGGCAAGCAAAAAATCAGAACTAAATTGATGAGCTAAGGCACTCACACCTCGACGGGGCACCTGAAAGGATGCATGGTATATGAATGACTTCTCCACCAACATAATAAACCCAAGTGAATTGGATGGATAGCATAAAGGCAGGTTTATTAGGGCAGCTTGGGGGCAGGGAACAGGGTGTCTCTGACGACACAGGAAGTGGTCAGGGAAATCACAAGGCTGGGCTGGGGTAGGGGCTTCTTAAAGGGGAACACAGGGGTTGTAATGTGGTGGTGAAGTCCTGAGGTTATAGCTTTATTTGGTGAGGGCCCTGTGGGTGTGTCCTAGGTCCAGTGGTCTCTTTGAAATCCTGATCTAGGAGCTGACTTTATCCAGTGTTTTGTGTGGGCTTTGTTAGTCTAGGCTCCTGGTCAGAAGAGAAGGGCAAGAGAAATCTTGGTCCAGGCCATCTTGCCTTTGTCCCACCTAATAGTAGGGATAAGAAAACTGAAGACAAGAGGGGAAAGGCTAGCCCAATAGAGCAGGAGAAACAAGATAGCAAAAAGCTAGCATTACCTAGCTGCCCACTGTTTGGTGTTTGGTGGCTCTGATCAATAGCCTGGACAAATTTGTTCCTTGTCAATTATACTGATTCATATTGGTGAACTAGGCCCAACTAATGGCTGATGTCAGGACATATTAAAGAAGAGAGCTTGGTGAGGGGCAGAGGGATGCATTTGCAGGGGTCGGAAGTATTTGTAAAATAGATGCATGGAAATGGAGCAAGTTCCTCTTCTCCCTTTCCATTCGCAAATGGGTCATGACTAGTATAAAAACTGTCTTTGTTTCATTCAAGAAATATAAAGTTCAACACTGTAACAAATAAGTGTATCTTACAATAGGGTGGGAGATAAAAATCGTGATCACCCCAAGATACAGGGAAAAAAGCTTTGATGAAATTCATGATCAAAGCTCTGAACAAGGGCTATGGGATTGGTTCCGTATGTAAAGTGTGCGCCACACAATCGTGAGGACCTTAGCTCAGAGCCCAGGCCCATGTAAGGGCCAGGCACTGGGGTGCACATTTGTACGTCCTGTGCTGGCATGGGAGGGCAACGGCAAGGCCCTGGGGACTTGTTGGCCGGTCAAGGCTAACCTTGACCTATCTGAGAGGTTTAGTGAACACCCTGTTTTAAAAAATAAGGTGGCAAGAGCAATAGAGGAAGACAGATGATGCCAACCTCTACCGCTTCATTCACACACACACACACACACACACACACATACACACACACACACACAGGAGTAAATGAACTTGTACACCCTCATATATGCATGCACACACACATTTAAACTCTGAAGTGTGTGTGTGTGTGTGTGTGTGTGTGTGTATCCCAGGTGGTAATGGTGGTGGTGCACACCTTTGATCCCAGCACTTGGGAGGCAGAGGCAAGGTTAATCTCTTAGTTCAAGACCAGCCTGGTCTACAGAATGAATTCTAGGATAACCTGGGCTACACAGAGAAACCCTGTCTTGAAAAAATATATGTTTTTCATATATGTGTGTGTGTGTGTGTGCGCGCGCGCACACACATACACACACACACACACACACACACACACACTAAAGTCTTTGTATAATGTGGAGAAAGCCAACAACCAACTGAAAAAGGAAGAATCAGGAACCTGACAATGGTGAATTTCACAGCTCTTCCTCAATATAGTACTAACAATTCTAGACAAAAGCTATTTGTGAAAAGTAATACAGGTCATCCCAATAGAGGTTCAAATTATTCCTGCTGACAAGAAAATGATCTTATACATAGAAAACCCACTTCCTCTATTTATTAATAGTAAGTACCAAACTCCACTGAGCACTCTAGTGTTTAATCTTAGTCGTGTCCTCTGGCTCCCAGGGCAATCACCACCCAGATGTCTCTTACTCATAAGTGCTCCTTGCCAAGTGTGCTGTCTGTCATTTAAATCCAGTCAGTGCCTTTTTTTAGATAGTGTGAAGACAACTGTATGATTTATGATCTGGTTTC
Source organism: Apodemus agrarius (assembly GCA_964023405.1). Lineage (NCBI taxonomy): Eukaryota > Metazoa > Chordata > Mammalia > Rodentia > Muridae > Apodemus > Apodemus agrarius. The sequence goes on along the minus strand of OZ030009.1, from coordinate 65,783,652 downwards.
CCTCCTATGACACTGTTTTCTGTATATTGTATCAGAAACCAAGAACATTGTTTCTTGTTTCAAGAGCCTCTCTTTAAAAGAGTATATAAACTCAAATCTAGAGTAGTAGCTCTAAAGGGAAATATAAAGAGATGAGGTGTATGTACTTGTGTACAACTTTAGAAGTACAAAAATGGCATCTAGGATCAAACATCTAAGTGTTAGAATTTAAGGGACAAAAAAAAGAATTTAAGGGACAGATTAGCACTCAGGTGGGCTTTTACTTCAGCAGTGGGCCTTGGATGAACACATCCTATTGAAATGGAATTGGACATCTGCCATTTTCGGAGTACACTGATTTTTCACTCCACTAAGAGAAGTGCTGAGGTCATCTATGATCCGTAAGTGAAGAGTGGAACCAGAACTTGGATGAATACAGAGTTTGACTAACCCAAAGTCTTGGATGTTGTGTGAGAATCCCACAAACCAGCTGCATCCTCCCGGCCAGTAGAGCCAGTCCTATGGAAGGCGTGGCTCTCCAGTTATTTCTAAGCTCTTAGTCAAGGCTTGGCTCTGAGCCATGGCTGGCAAGCATGAGACATGAACAACTCCATGCCAAATCAAGAACTGCTGTTTCCCAGACAAGATTATATTTGTAGGTTTCCTCAAGAAAAGTAGAGTAACAAACCCCAACAGGCTCAGGCTACCTCTGTCCTCCTGACACAAACCTGAAGACCGCAAGTGTTTTAAGACCTAAACAGTAGTTAGAATTTCTGGTTATCTGTTTGGTACAGGAAATACAAGAGACCTGGCATGGAGAATCCAGCCTAGCTGCTAGAGATGTGCCCAAGTAGCCAGTCTCCATCGAACAACACTTAACAGTTGTGCCTGGCATGCATCAGAAACCCCAGCAGTGTGGAAGGGAGGGATAAGGCCCGATTTTGATGAATTGGGTCTATTACTTCATGATAGTAAACATTCCCTCAACACAAGGACACATTTCTGCTTCAGTTATAAAAGAAACTTTAAAAAGTAGAAACTCTGCTTTTATGCAGAAACTTTATTTTTATATGTAATAATTAAAACTTCTCTTTTAAGACAATTGTTCTGCTGTCAGAAGTTAGTCTTTAGAAATATGGTCAGCTTCCGGTTTCTATTGCTTGGTAAAAGTAAAGGAGGTCAAATATCGACTCAGATTCAGAGATACAAAGTGCCCTGAAACCTTTATCCTTTCCTCAAATCAAGAAGGAACATTAACCCAAAGATAAAGTCATAAAATACTTTCAGTATCTTTGCTATCAGCAATTTACTTATATTTGTAAGAATGTTAGTAAGTTAAATTAAGATTTTACTTTCTCTAACTGAACACTCTATCAAGAGAAACAATTCTAGTGGAAAAATAATTAAAAAGCTTCCAAGGCTCTGAAGGAGAAGAATATAACATCAGTTGACGAAACCCATTTTACTACTCCCTTCTTAGAAAAATCGTATGTAATGGCTCTTGATTTGGTCTTAGCCATTGCATGAGTTGGAAACTAATATAAAAGTCATCAACCTTGGAACGTTAACGGGTGTCGAATGTATTTCTACTATCTATTCCCACATCTCCTCCTGTTTACCTGTGGCTTCTGAGCTGCCAGTCTTGTAAGGGGTGGATGATCGATCACTCACTGACAGCAGTAACAACTATGAAAGGGAAAGTGCAGGGTCATGCACTGTGTGGGTCAGTGGAAGTGTTCAGAAGTTATTGTTAAGCTGACACCTCAAGAGTCTTTAAAACTTAACCAGGGGGCTGGAGAGATGGCTCAGTGGTTAAGAACACTGACTGTTCTTCCAGAGGTCCTGAGTTCAAATCCCAGCAACCACATGGTGGCTCACAACCATCGGTAATAAAATCTGACTCCCTCTTCTGGAGTGTCTGAAGACAGCTACAGTGTACTTGCATATAATAAAATAAATAAATCTTTAAAACAAATAGAATTCAAAAATTCATTATTAAAAAAAAAAACTTAACCAGGCAACAGGGATTGGGGTTTTGATTGTGTGATAGCCGTGGGGGGTCTCACAGAAACAGAGGAATACAAAAGTTTAAGATACATAGACATGAAAGCAAAGAGAACAGAAGTTAGCGTGGGAAGTAGAAATGATATTTTTAAAGGCTTTGTAAAAAAATTAGGATGTTAAGAGTTGGCAGACACAGTTACAGAAACTATAGAAACGTCTCAAGCACCATACTGGGGCGACAAGTAAAATTAGATTTTTCTTGTTTATCTCCAAAACCTGCCTTCAAGTTAGGTTCCACATATCGGATAGAGAGAAGGGTGGAAACCCATTAGAAAATAGTTATTGTATCACAGGAGATAACTCAAGTTATCCATGATGTTCAAATTGCTAAGGGTACAACTAAATGTTAAGACTGACAGTTAAACAGAGGTATTAAAAAGAGTGCTTGTTAGGCCAGACAAGGTGCCACACACCATTTGATTCCAACACTCAAGAGGCAGACAGATCTTTGTGAGTTCAGGATCAGCCAGGGATACCAAATGAGAACCTAGCTCAAAAAAAAAAAAAAAAAAAAAAAAAAAAGCCGCCTTAGAATCTAGTCTGAACCACGAACTGCCACACTCCACTGCCCTTTCTCTCTGATTACAGCAGGTAGGTCTGGAAGCTTAAGCCTGTTCTGATAATGTGCTCCATTCCTAGACTTATAATGAAAGCCATTAACTATGGACCAACAGCTATAAACAGCAGATTTCCCAATGAGTATGACTTCTGGTCAAACTAAATCAGATTTCACCATCAATCATTTAACTATAACAATGAGATAATCAAAGACACAGATACTACGTATCAAAAGCAGGGTAAGAAGAGTTCCAACATCTTTTTAGAAAGTATGGAGCATCTTATGGGGTCACACTAAAAGTAATTAACAGTAGTAGCATGCTGAAGTGACCATTTAGGGGTTTATTCTTTGATTTGCTGAAGAAACGTTTTTGTTTTTTTTTTTTTTTACAAAGTATAAAACCTTGAAGGTGATTTTACTGTCATGTCAATTTGACATGAGTTGGAGTCATCTGGGAAAGAGGAGACCTCAATGAGAAAACACCTCCACCAACCGGCCTGTGGGCACATCTGTGAGAACAACAGGGGAAGACCCAGCTCACTGTGAGTAGTGCCACCTCTGGCTTGGCCCAAGTTCTGGGTGTTATGTGAAGGCAGGCTAAGGAAGCCATACTCTTAGGCCAGTCGTCTCCAGGTTCCTGCCCTAGCTGCCCTCAGTAATTGTGATGTGGAATTGTAAGATGACCAAGTCACTTTTGGTCAGTGTTTATCACAGCAACAGAAACCCTAAGACACTCACTGAGCACATTTCTGCTGTGAATGCAGCTGGCACTACTGCAAATACTTCTCAGGAATCTAGGAAAACTTACCCTGTTCAGATTTACACTGACTGTGTCACCTGGCAATACATACAGTAAAGTTTTATGTATAATAATTAAAAGTTGAATCAGGTTTACTTAGTGATGAAATTTGGGGATTAGCCAAATATCAATATATAGAAGTGTAAAATCGTGAAGGCTGAATAGAGGCCCCAGCATGGGGAAATGGGGGTGGGGGGTGGTCGTGGAAGTGGGATGGCTGGAGGAGCATATTCTTGGAGGCAGGGAGGATGAGTTGGGGGTTTTCAGGGAGGGGGGAAACTAGGAAGGGGTAGAACATTTGAAATGTAAATGAAGAATATATTCAATAAATATATATTTATATATGGCACTTTCATGAAGTTATATATTACATGGACACAACATTTTCAAACAACCAGTTTGAATTACTGACAATTAAAAATCCCAACTAAACTGCTGGGTGGGACTGGAGAGATGGCTGTCAGTAACTCCTTGCTACATAAGCACATAATCCCCTGCTGTAGAGATGGAGACAGGAGGATGCCCAGAGCTTTCTGGCCTGCCAGTCTAGCTGAAGTGATGAGCTGAAGATACTGAATAGTAAGAGATACTGTCTCAAAATAAAATAAGGTGAAAAAGCAACTGTGGAAGACAGCCTGCTTCAGCCTCTAGCCTCCACACATATGTATACACATGAACCCACACACACATATGAAGACACCATTCAGACACCAGAACTCATAAATACATGTATACACACATACACATGAACTCTCCCAACACACACACACACACACACACACACACACACACACACACATCATAAAATGCCACTGGTCACAACTACTGCCTACCTAATGAATGCTTCTCTGTGTAAAGCAGTTTTAAAACACCTCCTCACAACCCAATACATACCATTTTTTAAAATTTGAGTGTTTAAAATATATATGTATATATGATGTGCCTGTCTGGGGCCCACAGAAGTCAGAAAACAAAAGATCAAAATACAGTTACTTATGAATAGTCATGAAGCGCCATATTGGTACTGGGAACTGAACCCAGGTCCTCTGCAAGAGCAAACAGATATCTTAAGTGCTGAGCCATCTCTCCAGTCCTAAGATGCAAACTCAACAAGCTCCAAAGTAAGAAGAAACATGAATCTTATAGTTGTAAGCATACCCCCAAAGTCTGTCGGCAAACTTTAGTTGAGCAAAGGATACTTGTTCATGTGCAGAAATGTTCTTCATAAGAACAAAGTACTTTTAATTATGAGCTAGAAAAACTTTAAGATGACCAATATATAAACTAGAAAGAGAAAAAGAAAAATTCAAGTCTGGGTTTATCATCATGAAAATGCAATTTATCTTTTTGTTTTCTAACAGGGTGTCTCTATACATCCTAGACTGGCCTTAAACGCCTAATCCCCCTGCTTCCATTTTCCAAGTCTTGGGATTACAAACATGCTCCACCACTACCAAAAGAATCTGCTTTTCATAATGAGATGCATTTGGTAATTAAGAGTTAAACTCCATGTATATTATTTAATATCTACACATGAAAAACTAGGCAAGTCATAGTGATTGTAGTTTGTCTTTGAAACTTGAATTGGCAGCTTTAAAAACTATTTGCCAATGTCTTTATATATTCTTTGATGAACTCCATATTCACAGGGGTTATGGCTGGCATGTAAAATCAAAGATAATCTTTATGTTTTATTTTCCTGTTCACTTTGTAGGGCAAATCTTACTTTTATACCAGAAAAGCTTGTAAATATTGTTGAAAACTTACTGGGAAAAACTAAAATGTTAAAAATGTTTTATAATAATATATTATTTCAGTCACTTAAAATTTCCATCTTAAGAGAAGTTCTGGTTAAAGAGTACTAGTTAATTACAGAAACAAGCATGTGAAATGTACTAAGAACAAAGAAATGCTTTTTAGGACTCTGGAAAACACAAGGAAAGGTGTATCTTTACAACTCAGAGTGATGCCGAGGGAGCAGTGTGCTTACCTGAACTAGGAAGACTTGTTAATTACAGAACATGAATGTCTAATGTATTGAGAACACAGACATGCTTTTTTGGCAAAAGGAAAAGCATGCACAGAAAACAGGCTTGCAATATCAGTTCAGCATGTTAAAATCAGCATGAAAAAGCAATATATCAATTCCATGTGGCATCACAGGGAGGGGAGGCCCTAGGTCCTGTAAAGGCTCTACGCTCCAGCGCTCCAGCGTAGGGGAATGCTGGGGGCGGTGAAGAAGGAGTGGGTGAGAGGGTGGGGATGGGATAGGGGTTTGCTGAGGGGAAACCTGGAAAGGGGATAACATTTGAAATGTAAATAAATAAAATTTCCAATAAAATATAAAATAAAATAAACCATAGGGAAGTTATCCAAAGATCAAAATACAGAAGGGACAAATTTGGTTTCAAAAACTACTGAACAGCCTCCATTTGTAAAACTACAAAGTTTCTTTGAGAAGGAGAATAAAAGGCAATACAAGAAAATATCTGTTAAGTAATTTTATTATATAAAGAGATCCTGTAACTTGATATGAAAAACAAAACAACTTCAAAAGATATCACAAGGAAAAGGACATTGACATTTGACTAAAGGGAAAATACAGCTATTCAAAACACACAAGTATTCAATCTTACTAATAATAAAAGGAAAAAAAAGGATGCAATTTCTTATTTGCTTATTCAATACACAAAGTTAGTATCAATTTTTACCTTAACTTCTAAAAGCACTCAAATTTGTCTGAAGTTAACAAAAAAAAAGCCATTTAAAAAAAAAAACCACAAAGTATAAAAATTCTGTCAATGCAGAAATCATGAAAAGCATTAAAATGAATCAACACATGTATGTCCAGGCAGTTGCCAGAAGCCAAACCCTTTTCCTCCATCTGAATTACATTAAGGGGTCAACAGCATTGCTCCTGATTTACACTCTGGCATTCTCCCAGGACTAGGCAAGACATGGGTGCATGCGTGCATGCGTGCATGCGTGCGTGCGTGCGTGCGTGCATGTGTGTATGCATGTTGAACAATTTTCCCAGGAAAGTATGTATTCAGTATCACTCATTACCAAGGGACACTATAATTCCATTTATCTGATAAGTTCCCTTTAAGATTTTCCCATGTAATTCTCAGCCAGAAAGTATTCCCACAGTACTGAAGTCTGAAGGTCTACTTTAGCACTGCCTTAAACAAACCAGCTGACTTCTTAGGGAATCTCAAGTTGGTTCTACCCTTGAGTCAAGGCTAAAAAGGCATATTTCTGATGTGATGCAGAACAGGGTATATCTCTGTTTGCTCAGATCACAGCCTTGAGGCAGCTCACACATTACAGGATGCTTACCAGCTACAGCAGCACCAGAAATCACTCAAAAATCACATAATAAACATGTCAGAGTGACTGAGGAGAGAGACTAAACTTAAAATTCTGGAGCTTTGTTGAGAAAGTTTCTTTGCCTGCCTTAACTCCCAAATTTCACAGGTAAAAGTTAATGATTAAAAAAACCAAAAAACCAAAAAACAAACAAAAAAAACCCCACAATTCTTTGAAACTTGCCTTCTGCTAAATAATCTATATGCATGAAACTATAGAATATACAGAACACTAATTAAACTTCATCTAAAGAAACAAATTCCATTAAATGACAAATTAAGCTGTCAATTTAGTTGGTTGTAGCCCTTAGCTATCTAAATTCTGTTTAAGACTTTAGACAGGGACTCTCTGGTATTGAATTTTCATTGAAATAAAATTAGCTGCTTTTTGGAAGAAAACATAAGGTCATTTTCATGACAGTTGAAGTTTCTATCAAAAAGTTTATAAGTATGTACGTACACACAAGTTTGTGTGAGCATGGATCTCTGACTAGTGTACACACCTATTATCTTTTCTCCAGTAAGAGAACAAATCCTGACCTGTTTCTTCTAGTTAGTATTGTTACTATTTCTGTCTACCTAAGAAACTTCAAATATTCTAAAACTAATCACACAGCCTAGTTAACAGATTGTCGAAAACTATCCAAGAGGGAGGTAGCTATACCTTGGCAATCTTTATTTTAGGTTAGAACAGGGGACCTCCATTTAATGCTTCAGTCAAATCAAATGTTTCAATTTTTTAGTATAATAGACATAATTACACATTTACTATGATCATCTACAATTTGACATATATAACACCACAAAAAAATCTAATTTTCTATGTATCTTTTTCATTTGTTAAAACAACTGAATATATTTAATACTTTTCAAAATGCACTTGTTAGCCATTTAATAAACAATATGAAGTCAAACAGAAATAAAACCTAAGTTACCTTTTTGTCTACTAACAGTAGCAATAAGGAGAGACAATCGAAGGGGACGTACAAGACCATCCATGATACACTGAAAAGGTATTACACCTTGGACCTAAGAATGATCTGAAGGTGCTGAAAGAGGTGATTCTCTAGAAGGTGACCCAGGGTTTTCTTCAGGTGGAAAAACTGTGAGAGTGCAAGCCCGAATGCCACCAAGAGACTCTGGAAGATCAAAAACTTTATGCCACTCATCTTTTTCTGGGTCGTATTTCTGGACAATTTCTACCATGCACCGGTTATTCCAAGAATATCCACCAACAACATAGATTTTGTTTTCAAACACAGCAACTCCAACATCACTCTGACCTCTTAGCATAGCAGCAATTGGTGTCCACTGATCAAGGGTTGGCGAATAGTATTCGCAGCTCAGGACATCATCATAATCACTTGTTCCTCTGAAGTGGTTGCCTCCGATGACATACAGCTTGTCTCCAACTGTACACATGCAATGCAGACCTCGGACTGTGGTCATAGGAGCCTTCTGTGTCCATTTGTCTGTATCTGGGTCAAAACACATGAGCTCATTTTGGAAAGTGTCATGGGTAATTCCTCCGGAAATATACATCAAACCTCCATATACCGTTCCAGCATGGCCATAGTGGGGTTCACTCATCTTTGCAACGTAGCTCCATTCGTTCATTCTTGGGTTGTAACATTCTACTGTGGCCAGTTCACCAGCTGCACTGCGCCCACCGACTGCGTATAAATGTCCTTTGAGGGCACTCAGGTGAAAGAATGTGCGCTTTTCGTTTAATGATGCCACCTGCATCCATTTATTATAACGAGGATCAAATCTGAAAACTGTGTCAACAGCAGTTTTTCCTTTTGTATCATAATTACTCTGACCACCAACTACATAAAGGAAATTTCCAATAACAGCGATGCCGTGCTGGTATCGAGGAGCATCCATGGGGGCTAACGACTTCCACTCCTGCGCCCTCTCGTCGTACATCCGTAACTCTTTGCTTACGACTAGCTGTTGTCTCAAAACTCCTCCTAAAGTAACCAAGTGAGTAGAATCAGATCGGATGGCAGTTCTGTCTGATTGCATCACTGGCTGCATATACGGCATCATTTGGTAATTGCTTGCTTCCAAAAGTAAATTCACACAGGTGTTGTCTGTTCTCATGAAATCTACTGTCTGCACATAGTTGATGAGATCCTGTGGCGTCATCAGTGGGAAGCGAATATTCTTCATTAATTTTGCAGCATAGTCCATCCGAGGGTCTTCCAGCCTCAGCCAGCGGCAGGCCGCCTTGAACAGTTCAAGTTCAGAACAGTGCTTGAGACTGTTGCTGGAAAGCACAAAGGCAAGCCGCTCAAAGGGCAGTTTCAGAAACTCGCCGGTACTCAACAAGGCAGGAAAGTTCTTCAGGATGAAATTATTTACGTATTTATCCACTTCTATAAGATTGTAGGTGTTAGCAATTCGTCCAACCTCAACACAGTTATCTAGGGAGACGCCTGATATAAGAAATACTTTGCAAAAATCCAAAACCGGCAAGATCTGTAGAAAGCTGGCGGCTTCAAGGGTGTCCTGAAGATTGTCCATATTAAGAGACAGTTTTGCAGTGTAGATAAAATCAATGATTTTCTTCAGACCAACTTTGTTCACCCCATGCAGCTTAATGCACATTAAATCTTTCTCTTTCATGCCTCCTGTGAACATGGCCTTGAAATAATCACTCGCGGACGCCATCATGGCTCTATGAACCGGGAAGATTTCCTCTGCATCGCCCGGTACTAGAGTCACGTCACAAAGCAGCCCCTCTATCCTGAGCTGATCAAAGCCTTGCAATACAACATTACTGTGCGTATTGCTGGTAAAAAACCGCGTAGTTCCAGCCTTGCAAGGCTGCAGGTGGGCAGAGACGCCCATGTCGCCGTTACCGAGAGACACCTTCATGGGAGAACCCGGAGCTCGCAGCGAGCTGCAGGCCGCAGACGTTACAAAGAGAACGCTCTGGGGAAACGCGGGGCCGCGGAACCAAGGGCAAGCGCAAGCGCTCGCCGCAGCACTGCTCTGGGCACACCGACGTCCGCCCTGCAGCAGCAGCAGCAGCAGCACGCACCTCAAATCTGACAGCAGAGCCGGTGAGTCATCACCCGAGGCAGTTACACGACCGCTTCACCCCGTCCGGCCCGGGCCGCCGTCCTTCGCCGCTGCGCTCAGGGCGGGGGAGGGGCCGTCACGGCCTGCGCACCCCGGCTGCCGCGCTCCAAGGCTCAGCACCTCAGCGAGCTGCGGCTGCGTCCTCTGCGATCCCCGCTGGGTCGCCGCGGCTATGGATTTAGCTCGGAGCAGGGCCTGGAATTCCGACTTGGGCCTAGAACGGCGGCGTAGCACCGACACGCAGCCAGACCTTCCGGAAAGGCCGAATCCCAGGATCCCCCGGGCTAGGAGCGGCTGCACGGCTATTGCGCCTGCGCGGCTGACCTGGCAAGGGGGCGGTGGGTGGGGGAAGGGCGCGGGCGGGACTGGGGGCGGGGTTCCGCCCGGCCAGCGAGGCCTGTGCAGGGGCCATTATGTAAGCTTGCAGGAATGCGCGTGCGTGTGCTTAAGCTTTTCTTAGCACTTTTCGAGACTGCATTCTTTTCAAGATTTACGCTTATGGTCTTTGCCTGAACAGCAACGAAACGGAACCTTTGTTCAAACTGAAGAAGCCTGGCAGAGGAACTACTCATTGTATCGTTTTAATTATTTTTTTTTTCTTCAAGAACGGTTTTACAGTTGGCATCACACGCAATTTAATAAATTAATAAATTTAATAAATAAATAAATTGAGTTCAATTAAACTGTTGGTTGGTTGTAAAAGTTTTTTTTTTTTTTAAGAAAAGACATTTAAAACACATGACATTTAACTTGTCACTAAATGTTGGTCCTAATGATACATATTGAATATTTGGCAGAAGAGATAATGCCTTCATAAATACGTTTTTCAGGGTTTTGTTTTCCAAGCACTATTTTTAAACGGTTACAGTTTCGCAGTAGTTGGACATGTCATAGTTTACACGTTGTCCATGGTTTTCTCCAGAGCATACAAATGTCTCCTCCATTGTCTTATGGAATCTGTAATAAGCTCGGAGGATTTGAACACGAAACTTTATCCTGATTTGGATAATGATAATATTTGGTAGAATATTCAAATCAATGTTTCCAAAATATTGTTGTCTTTTGCGTTTCCTTTGTGTTGAACTTTGCTTTTATAAGTATTTTTGTTAACATGCAGTTCTTTAGCTACTGGCAAATTTTAACTTTGATTTGAGAATAAGTATATAATTTGCCATAATTCTCTAGTCTCGAGGTTCCAAACCCTTCTAGGGTTTACTTGTATGCGAACTAAGAATACACTTATATTCTTCTGTTCCACTTCCTGGCTCTCTTCTAAATGGCATGCATCCTCCTGGATATTTTTTTTTTCTCAGTTAAAGATTCCAAAATTGGTATATAGAGAGCTCACTTACAACTTGTTGATGACCAAAAAGAAAAAAAATGTATGCAACGTAATTAACTTAACTATGAGTGATTAATCTTCCTTTATTTCTCCTTCCTTCTCCCTGTGGTTTCTGGCCAATTGCAGCAATCCCAGAAAACTAGTGGAACGACATTCTTTTTCCCCAAACTAGTAGAACAAAATCCCTCCCACCTCCACCCCCATCCCCCACTCCCAACCCCACCCCCATCCCCCAGGTGCCCTAGCAGATCTCCAGTCTCTTTGATATGAGAGCTTTGTCTAAATGAGACTAGTCCTGAGAATTTCTTCCCAGGACCTAAGTTCTGGGAGGCTGCTTGGTTCAGGAGTTGCGGTAAACAATCCCTGAGTGGCTCTGCCTGGCTGTGAAGAGGCACTTCGGAGGGATTTCTTTCTACCTGTGGGAAAAGAAAAAACACGATCACTTCCTGAGAAGGTACCAGAGCAAAATTCAAGACATCAGTCCTTTCCCTATTAAGCTAGCAAGGTTAATAAATGAGAAACCAGCCACGAACATTTATGTATTATTATTAGGGACACATGCTCTTCATATTCCAATGTTTTATTTTATATTTAGTGTTATGTTCATTGGTGTTTTGTCTGTGTGTCTGGCCATGTGAGAATGTCAGAACTGGAGTACCAGGCAGGTGTGATCTGTCCTGTGGGTGCTTGGAACTGAACCCTGGGTCCTCTGGAAGAACTCCAGTGCCCTTAACCGCTGAGCCATCTCTCCAGCCACCATTTAATTATTTTAAAAGATTGTTTTTTTCTGCTTTCACTATGAAATGAATGCAGTTTGTCCCAGTATTTGGTGGTCATGTTAAACAGGTATGTGTTGAAAGCATCTACTTAGGGTCATCAGCCCCCTAGGCATAGCATTTACTCACGTGCTTTATTATATCAATTCCAATGTTTATAAATTTTATTTATTATATCTTAGTCTTTAGCACATATGAGATCATGTTCACCTTCGAATTTCATTAGTAACAGGAAGTATTTGCTTTCATGTTTTTAATTAGCATTTTTTATTATTTGAAGTTTCACCTTTAGACTTTTCATATGTTTATTGTTGAGTCATTGTCAAGGCTGGGTTTGTAATCTCAAATAAAGAAAGGATGTTCAGTTTATTCAAGCTACAAGTAGTACCTAAGGCCCAAGGGTGGCAGCACACGCCTCTAATCTCAGCACTCAAGAGGCACAGAGGCAGGCAGGCCTCTGTGAGTTTAGGACCAGCCTGGTCTTCAGAGTAAGTTCTGGGACACCCAGGTTGGCACAGAGAAACCCTGTCTTGAAAAAAACAAAAACAAACAAAAAGAAATGCCTGATCAGGCTAGTTTTCAAAATAAAATAGAACATGGTTTAAACAGTTGGGACTTAGTTTTTCTCACAGAAGTTTTCTTTTTTTTTCAGTAGGAAGCATAAAATTATTAATCATTTTGATTGAAAGAGTTCCAATGTGCGATGCAGTCTGGCCTCCTTAATACTGGTGTTAGAGATGCACATCGTTCCTGTAGGATCAGATAATCAATTTTAATTACATTGTGTACTAACTTGGCAAAAGGAAGGTATCTTCATAACAAGAAACTGGAGGAGTCAGAGGTTTGATCTTGACACCTGGATACATGGTTCTGGGATTTACAGAGAGCTGTGATTAGAGGTTCTGAATGAGGAACTAGACAGCAGCTAGTTAGCAAAGGCCCTAGGATGAATGAAGTCTCAGAGAATTCAGTAGAGATGAGAATACCCAAAGCTAAACCATGGGAACCTCACATTGCAGAGTAGGGAAGTCAAATGAGGAACAATGGTCCCCACACTCAGTCATTCTTAACTCTTTATGACACTCTTTAGGATCATTTGCAAAGAATGGTTCTAGGTGTGCAAACAATATAAAAACATCATTTTATCTGTTTTAAATCATCCAAATAACTTTTTTTTTGTTGTTTTTTGTTTGTTTGTTTTTTCGAGACAGGGTTTCTCTCCTGGAACTCACTCTGGAGACCAGGCTGGCCTCGAACTCAGAAATCCGCCTGTCTCTGCCTCCCAAGTGCTGGGATTAAAGGCATGTGCCACCACTGCCCTGCAATAATTCTTAAAATACTAGTGAATGCCAGGTTTTCTTTTTAGATTGTTCCCTATTTTTGATTCCCTTTGGCTTTCATTTTACAACATTACCTACTTTCATATGTTTACAAATTATACCTTTATACCTCTGCAATGGTTTAAATATGCTTGGCCCATAGGGAGTGGTACTATTTGAAGGTGTGGCCTTGTTAGAGGAAGTGCGAGACCGTGGGGGTGGGCTTTGGAGGTCTCCTCCTATGCTCAGGCTCCATCTATTGTGGAGGAGAGCTTCCTCCTAGCTGCTTGAAGATGCCAGTCTCTCATGATTGTCTTTCAATCAAGATGCAAATCTATCAGCTCCTTCTCCAGCACCCTGTTTGCCTGCAGGATGCCATGTTTCCTACTATGATGACAATGGACTAAAGCTCTGAAACTGTAGGCAAGCCTCAATTAAATGTTTGCCTTTATAAGAGTTGTCTCTGTCAGCATCTTTAGTCATTAGGGAAATGCAAATCAAAACAACCCTGAGATTTCACCTCACTCTGAAAGAAAGAATAAAAGAAGTTAAAATTTCCCAGGGCGCAGGACTTAAAGAATCAAACAGTCCTGGGAAAGGATAAGGGCAATAAAAATCCCAGGCCATATAGATAAGGGATCAGTCCTGGGAAGAGCAAACCCAGGATACACCCGGGCAGGCTATTAAGGCATCCCAAACCATATAGATGAGGGATAGGACTATCTCTGCTAAGCCTCAAACCATCCGGACAGGCTGGCGTCACCCGGACTGACTCCAAAAGATAAGCTGCCCTCCTGCATTCCAGAGATACCGGTCCCATGTACTGCCTGCTGATGTAATTGCCCACCAAGAATCTGCCTGTAACCGTTTGAACTAACCTATCATGTGTGCCCACGTCAACCTCCCTCAATTCCTTTCTATAAAAACCTTCCATATTTGAGCCTCGGGGTCGACTCCTCTGCACCCCTGCGTGGGGCAAGTGTCGGCCCGGAGTTCCGTTTATTAAAGCTACCTTATGCGTTTGCATCAAGCTGGTCTCTCGAGTTTCTTGGGGAGCGCCATCCTGAGATTTGAGTAGGGGGTCCCCTAAAAGGAGGCCTAACAACTCCAGTCAGAATGACTAAGATAAAAAACTCAGGAGTCAGCTGGTGTTGGCAAGGATATGGAGAAAGAGAAACACTCCTCCACTGCTGGTGGGACTGCAGTACAACCACTCTGGAAATCAGTCTGGCGGTTCCTCAGAAAATTGGGCATGACACTTCCAGAGGACCCTGCCATACAACACCTGGGCATATACCCAGAGGATTCCCCTGCATGCAACAAAGATACATGCTCCACTATGTTCATAGCAGCCTTATTTATAATAGCCAGAAGCTGGAAAGAACCCAGATGTCCCTCAATGGAGGAATGGATACAGAAAATGTGGTATATCTACACAATGAAATACTACTCAGCAATTAAAAACAATGAATTCATGAAATTATTAGGCAAATGGTTGGATCTGGAAAATATCATCCTAAGTGAGGTAACCCAATCACAAAAGAATACACATGGAATACAGTCACTGATAAGTGGATATTAGCCCAGAAGCTCTGTATACCCAAGACACAATTCACATATCAATCATTCCAAAGAAGAAGGAAGGAGAGGGCCCTGGTCCTGGAAAGGCTTGATGCAGCATTGTAGGGGATTGCCAGGACAGAGAAGTGGGAGGGGGTGATTGGGGGAATGGCAGAGGGAAGAGGGCTTATGGCACTTATGGGGAGGGGGGAACCGGGAAAGGGGAAATCATTTGGAATGTAAACAAAGAATATAGAAAAGAGAAAAAAAAGAGTTGCCTCGGTCATGGTGTCTCTTCGTAGCAATGGAACTTCTAAGACAAGCTCCTGGGTGCACAAAAGCCACCTATGACAGCCACGTTCCTGTGCAATGCTCTTTGTTCATTTTACACTTACAAATCTCGGTTCAATGTTCAAATTTCCCTTTAGTGCAAGAATATTGAGCGTATAGAAACAATTTCTCCCATCTCATATTTGCTGACTTTAAGAATTATCAGGTCTTTCTCATGTTGTGTTTTTTTCATTTTCTCATCCTTATTATCAACGATAGGATACCCTTAATTCCAAACTTAATTAGTACTGATCTTACACAATTTTATGAGTATTTTCTTCATACCCATCTTAGTTACCTTTCCATTGCTATGGTAAAACACCGTAAGCAAGGCAGCTTATGATAGAACGAGTTATTAACAGTTTCAGGGAATTATGGCAGAACAGAGGCATGGAGACAACAACAGCTCAGAGCTTGTCTTGTTCCTCAACTTGGAGACCGAGTCAATTTTAAACAGCCCGAGTCTTTTGAAACCTCAGAGACTACTCTACCATGACACACTTCCTCCAACAAAGCTATAGCTTCTTATTATGCCTGAACAGTTCTAAGGACTGGAGACAAAGTCCTATATAGACGCCTATAGAATGGCCTATATGGACCATGCTCGTTCCTCACGCTGCAATTGCTTTGGCTATTTAATCTTTCTTCTGTTAAGGTGTGTCCTGGTTAGGTTTATTTGTCAGCCTGACGAGGCCTAGAGTCATCTGACTGAGAGCTTCAACCGAGGAAGTGCTTCAATCAGAGTGACCTGTGAGCATGCCTACAAAGTATTGTTTTATTATTGTTGATATAAAGGTGCCAGCCCACTATCGGCAGTCCCAACCTTTGGCTAGGCAGTCCCTGTTATATAAGATGCGTGAGCAATCCAGAGAGTGAGCCAGTGAGTGCCTCCTCTCCTGGAGGAGGTTCCTGCCTCCAGGTGTCTGCTTATTTAAGTTCCTTTCCTGATTTTCCTCAATGATAGATTGTAATCTGGATGTAAAAGCCAAATAACCTCTATTCTCCCCAAGTTGCTTTTTTGCTAGAGCGTTTTAGTCATACATAGTAATAGACACAAAACTAGAATACCATGGGTATTGGTGGAGTTTTGGGGTGTGTGTGTGTGTGTGTGTGAGTGTATGTGGTGTCTTCATGTGTTGGGGTAGTGGGTGGGTATGGTGATTTGAATTGAATGAAAATGGCCCGGTAGGCTCGGAAGGAGTGGCACTATTAGGGGGTGTGGCCTTCTTGGAGAAAGTGTTAGAGAACGGGTGTCACTGGGGAGCTTTGAGGTTTCAAATGCTCAAGCCAGGCTTATTGTCACTCTCCACGCTGCCTCAAGATCCAGATGTAGAAATCTCTGCTCCTGCTCCAGCACACTGTGCTATCTGCCTGTGTGTCCCGGTGCTTTCCACCATGATAATGACGGACTAAACTTCTGAGCCAACTAAATACTTTCCTTTATTAGAGTTTCTATGGTTATGGTGTCTTTTCACAGCAACAGAAACCCTAAGACTAGGAGACTGTGTCTTTGGACACCAGAAGTCAATGACAGATTTTTTTCAGTTGTTCTCCACATTTTTGTGAGACAGAGTCTCTGAGTAGAGCTGGAACTCACCAGTGAGGTAAAATGGCTGGCCAGTAAACCCAGGGTTTCTCTTGTCTCTGTCTTCCCTATGCAAGGTCACACCATCTTTTGTTTTACATGTGTGTTGGGACCTGAACTCTGGTCCTCCTGACTGTATGCAAAGCATTTTAACAAGTAAAGCCATCTCCTCAGCCCCTCTTGCTATTTTATATGTAGCAGTTCACTTTCTTATAGGTATGTATAATCTAGGAATCTCTCTCTTTTTTTTTTTATTCCTGATATGATTTTGACCATTCTTGATTAACTTGGAATTGTTTGGCTTTGAACAGTAGTCAGTGTTGCTATTACAAAAATTGTTAAAATTTGTGGTTTCAACAAGAACCACACTACCATGAACATAAAACTGAGACAATTCCTTCATTTGACATGGATCTGCATCTGAAAATCTCTCTTCCATAAAATCAAGGTAAGAACACAAATTAGATTAAAGCCATCAGGCAGTACAAATGTGAAAAACACAAGTCCACAGAGAGAATTCTACAAATAAGAAAATAGATGTAAAATAATAACAGAAAACACAGTGCAGTTTTTAAGGATTTACCCATAACTCACCATGAAGGATTCAATGCAGAACTCCTACTTCAAGGCAATTCAACTTCTTTCTGGAAAATGGGGAAAGTGTTCGTAGAGCTGACGTCTACCCATTGCAAAGCCTTCACCTAGTTAGTTTCCCAGGCCAACCTCTAACAAACGGCAACTATCTTATTTTTCATTTTTCTCAAGGTAGAGCTGTATGAGCATGCTTGATTTTCTTTTCTTTTTTTTTTTTTCAATAAAACAATTTTTAGATGCATCACCTTATCCTCCACTGACCTACAACAACAGAATAGAAGAAGAAGCTGATTTCTGGAAATGTGGTTTGAATGAGAAATGCCCCCCCCCCCATAGGTTCTCATATTTGAATGATTGGTCCCCAGTTGGTTGCTCTGTTTGGGGAGGTTTAGGAGCTGCAGCCTTGCTGGAGAAAATTCATCACACAGAGCAAGCTTTGAGAAAAGAAAAAAATCCCTACCTCTTTCTAGTTTGCTTTCTTTGCTTAATCTGATGAATAGAAGATTCTAGCCTTGTGCTTCCTGCTCTGACCACTGTGCCCGCCTCTTCCTGCCGTGTGTCCCTTTCATGATAAACTCATCCCCATGAAACTTTGAACTTAAATAAACTTCCTTCTATAAGTTGCCATGGCCATGATATTTTATCACTGCAATAGCCATGACTATAAGAGAGGAACTGAAAGGCTAGACGATAGGTGTACCACGCACTTTAGGTGTTCAGCAAACACAGGGCCTTACATGAGTTGCTGAAACTGGGAGGGGCTGCTTGGTCTGGCAAGGGGAAAGCATTGTGTATTTCCCTGTTGACTCTGACACTAGACACACTCCAGCCATGTCCCCCTTTGGACCTGATTCCCTGCGTATCCCTGTGTTTTCCTCCTTCTCTGGAGAACCCCCCATAACGTTCTCTTTGATCAGTGTTGTTTATCTATCTGCTTCCCCTCACTCACAGAGATGCTTCCTGTTCTGCGGTAGCTTCTGGCTTAAAGGTTTCATAGAGAGACAAAGGCAGAAAGTAGAAATTGAATGAGATAATTCACGGTTTTGCAGAACCATATGTAAGTCTTCCCTTTTTATGGTATCATAAGTAGAGAATGATGTGACAATCCTAACCCAAAGATACGTTGAAAATACTTTTCAAGTCATAATGTCAGATTGATTCCTCTTTCCCTTTAAATATTTTTGGAATATGAGGGCAACCCATATAGATAAAAGGAAACAGCCATGTCCAACAACTGTGGGTTAATAAAGCCTGCATTGCAGAGCCCCCTGCTGGTCATGTGCAGTAGGTCCAGAAGCTAAGAATGGGAGGGCAACATGACATGATATGTATTCCTTTGGGGGTATTTCATGCAAAGTGAATATTCTCTTTCCTTCTGAAAATTAACTTCAATACTTTGATTCTAATCATAGTCTTTCTTTAAAAAAGAGGCAAAACCAGTCTAAGGCAGAGCACACACCTTTGAACCAGGAGAGGGTCCAAATGTATTCCTTTCCTGCAGTCTACTCTGCTGAAATAAGAAGCCTAATGAATGACTATCTACACTAAAATAGGACAGAGGTAGAGTCTGAAATTCTGATGGTAAAACTGTAAAGAGTTTTCGATAAGCCTCAAGTTTGATGGTACATCAACTATCTTTTAACAATAACTTCTCAGCATCAAGGAGTCATTTGTGTAGGAGGTATTTTGACATTATGACTTGAAAAGTGTTTTCAGTGTATCTTTGGGTTAGGATTGCCACATCATTCTCTACTTATGACACCAGAGCAAAAGACAAGTTTTATGCAACATTTGTCTAGGCTCTAGAGGTTTCCTAATCATCCCTGGAGGAAATCATGATAATTATTGCATTTTTCATGACTCCTAATTGCTTGGCAGTGCAGAGTAACTGAAGCGTGCCTCTCACCTGACTTTGGAACGTGGATGGCCTACTGCTGGAATTAATGACATATCCTTCTTCAATCCCTTCCCTAGAAGATGGAAGTCCATGTGAAAGAGAGAACTTGTGACCCTTTCTGTCTGTACCTGGAGCTGATCCTGTGCCACAGGATTCCATACCCAGATACCACCTGAGAGAGAGGTGGCCTCCAAGGAGTGAGAACAAGCCTGTGAGCACAGGTAAGACCACCACTTTTGCTCAGAGGGACCAACGCGGAACCCTCAGGACACAGGAACCTAGGAACAGCCAGGGACAGGATCCTTCTGGTTACTGTCTGCATGCCTAAGCTGACCCTGTGCCATAGCTCTCCATACCCAAATTCCTCCCATAGAGAACTGGTCTCCTAGGAGTATTGACACACAGGCTTGCAGGAGGGACAAACCACAGTCAGAGACATCAAGACCAGCTAACACAAGAGATAACCAGATGGCAGGAGGCAAGTGTAAGGACATAAGCAACAGAAACCAAGGCTACTTGGCATCATCAGAGCCCAGTTCTCCCACCACAGAGAGCCCTGGATACCCCTAACACACCAGAAAAGCAAGACTCTGATTTAAAATCACATCTCATGATGATAGAGGACTTTAAGAAGGATATAAATAACTCCCTTAATAAAATACAGGAGAACACTGGTAAACAGCTAGAAGACCTTAAAGAGGAAACACAAAAATCCCTTAAAGAATGGGAGGAAAACACAAGCAAACAGGTGAAGGAACTGAACAAAACCATCCAGCATCTAAAAATGGAAATAGAAACAATAAAGTAATCACAAAGGGAGACAACCCTGGAGATAAAAACCTAGGAAAGAGATCAGGAGTCATAGATGCAAGTATCACAAACAGACTACAAGAGATAGAAGAGAGAATCTCAGGTGCTAAAGATACCATAGAAAACATTGACACAACAGTCAAAGACAATGAAAAATGCAAAACATCCAGGAAATCCAGGATACAATGAGAAGACCAAACCTAAGGATAATAGGTATAGAAGAGAGCAAAGATTTCCAGCTTAAAGGGCCAGTAAATATCTTCAACAAAATTATAGAAGAATACTTTCTTAACCTAAAGAATGAGATGCCCATGAACATACAAGAAGCCTACAGAACTCCAAATAGATTGGGCCAGAAAAGAAATTCCTCCTGTCACATAATAATCAGAACACCAAATGCACAAAACAACAAAAGAATATTAAAAGCAGTAAGGAGGGAAAAAGGTCAAGTAACATATAAAGGCAGACCTATCAGAATTACACCAGACTTCTCACCAGACATTATAAAAGCCAAAAGATCCTAGGCAGATGTCACATACACATTAAGAGAATACAAATCCCAGCCCAGCAAAACACTCCATTACCATACATAGAGAAACCAAGGTATTCCATGACAAAAATGAATTTACACAATGTTTTTCCAAAAATCCAGCCCTTCAAAGGATGGTAAATGGAACACTCCAGCAAAAGGAGGGAAACTACACTCTAGAAAAAGTAAAATAATCTTCTTTTAACAAACCAAAAAGAAGATAGCCACATAAATATCATTCTACCTCTAACAACAAAAATAACAGGAAGCAACAATACCTTTTCCTTAATATCTCTTAATATTAGTGGACTCAATACACCAATAAAAAGACAGACTAACAGACTGGAAATGTAAACAGGACCCAACATTTTTCTGCATACAGAAAACCTACCTCAGTGACAAAGATAGACACTACCTCAAAGTAAAAGGCTGGAAATTAATTTTCCAAGCAAATGGTCCCAAGAAACAAGCTGGAGTAACCTTTCTAATAAAATCGACTTCCAACCTAAAGTTACCAAAAAAGATAAGGAAAGACACTTCATACTCATAAAAGGAAAAATCCACCAAGAAGACCTCTCCATTCTGAACATCTATGCTTCAAATGCAAGGGCACCCATATTCATAAAAGAAACTTTACTAAAGCTTACTTAAAGCACACATTGCACCTCACACAATAATAGTGGGAGACTTCAACACCCACTCTCAATAATGGACAGATCAGGGAGACACAAACTAAACAGAGACACAGTGAAACTAACAGAAGTTTTGGACCAAATGGATTTGACAGATATCTATAGAACATTTTATCCTAAAACAAAAGAATATACCTTCTTCTCAGCACCTTACAGTACCTTCTGCAAAACTGACATATAATCCGTCACAAGACAGGCCTCAACAGATACAAGAAGATTGAAATAATCCCATGTACCCTATCAGATTATCACAAACTAAGGCTGGTCTTTAATAGCAGCAAAAGCAACAGAAATCCCACATACACATGGAAGCTGAACAACACTCTACTCAATGATACCTTGGTCAAGGAAGAAATAAAGAAAGAAATTAAAGATTTTTTAGAATTTAATGAAAATGATGGTACAACATACCCAAACTTATGGGACACAATTAAAGCAGTGCTAAGAGGAAAACTCATAGCTTCAAAAAGCTATGGAGTGCCTCCAAAAAGAAACTGGAGAGAGCACACACTAGCGCTAGACTGGTTTCTTGAGATTCATAGCATTATTCTCGCATCATCTGTTATAATGGCAGCTTTAATTCTCACAGGAGCATCATAAACATTTCAGAGGAAAGTTATTTTGGGTCCTTAATACAGAGCTATTGTCATGGAGACAGAGGGCACTTGGGGTTTTATAAGCCTTTCAAAAGGCTCTGTTTGCAGCATGTCTAATATTTATGTAGAAATGACCTTTAACCTGTACTGTTTATTAAAAGGCAGAGATTGAAAAAGCAGCATTTTTCACACCTCTATTAAGTTCCTTTACACCATTATTAAATTCTACTCCCGTAGCTGTAATAAAATGTCCTGACATAAGAAACTTAAGAAAGGCGCCTTTTAAAAATATTTTTATTTTCTATATTCTTTGTTTACATTCCAAATGATTTCCCCTTTTCCAGTTCCCCCCTCCCATAAGCCCTCTTCCCTCCTCCTGTTCCCCAATCAACCCCCTCCCACTTCTCTGTCCTGGTAATCCCCTACATTGCTGCATCAAGCCTTTCCAGGACCAGGGGCCTCTCCTTCCTTCTTCTTGGCAATGATTTAATATGTGAATTGTGTCTTGGGTATTCAGAGCTTCTGGGGAAAGGTGCTTTTTTGGTTCATAGTTTAAGGGCACACATTCCTTATGACAGAGAACTTAAGGCAGCAGGAGCTTGAAGCAGTCAATCGTACTGCAGTCGAAGTCAGTTGAAGCATCCAGTCACACTGCAGCTGAAGTCAAGAAGAAAATATCACTTACTTCTTTTTCCTTGGTCTGGGATCCAAGCCTTAGAAACACTGACACTCACAGCGAGCAGTAACCCCTAGAGGCGTGTCCAGAGGCCTGCTTCACGGGTGCTTCTAGATCTTATCAGTTGGAGTGAGCTGTATCACATCACCTATGGGGGATCTTCTGGGAATCAAGAGGTCCTAGGAGATTAGCAACCTAGAGGAGACTGTCACGTCTGCTAAGCCCCACCAATTATACGAGTTGATTACAAAGAACCATTTCAGAATCTGTCAGTTAGGCTGGCTCTAGAGCCCTTTAATAACTTTACTGAATCAGAAGAAAGTCTGTAAAACAGTACAGTCCATGTTTACCTAGCTCTGTGGATGGTTCTGGTATACCAGTTAAGATGCATTGGTAGGAGCTACGGACTTCATGTATAGTAAGCAAAAAGCATTCCAGGACACAAATGCCCCCAGCGAATCATGTTTTATTTTTAAATTTCAAAATAAAAAAATGTCCTGTGTCCTAGTGCTAGATGTACAAGAAAAAGTACATTTTCCATCTACATAATTTATACAAAGAACATTTAATCCAAATTTTGAATTAAAAAATACTTGAAAGAAAACTTAAATACTTTTTCATCATTATAGTGTTAAAACATTAGTACTAATATTTTCTTTTATAACACTTTATGTATTTTTAGATTTATTTATTTTATACTTATGCCTGTTTTGCTACATGTATGCCTGTGCACTACGTGGGTGAAATACCCACAGAGGTCAGAAGAGGGCACCAGAAGCCCTGGGGCTGGAGTTAGCAGATGGTTGAGAACAGCTACATGGATTCTGGGAGTCTAACCCTGGTCTTCTGAAAAAGTAACCACTGCTCTGAACTGCTGAGCTATCTTTCCAGCACGGTGTCAGTATATTTTTATTACAAGTACAGTAGTATTTGAAGCTACTGTAATTACAAAATGTTTTAGAACAGATTTACTTATTTGTTTAGAAGTTTCTAACACAGATGTTTATTTCTAGGATCACAGTGTTTTAAGGGCTGGACATATGTGTGCTACAAATCAAAGCAAAAAGATTGAAGGTTTATGTGCAACATCGTTTTCTTTTCCTAAGAAAACAACGTTTTGCCCAAGCTCATGGGACTGCCCAAGTGACCATGCCTAAAACCGTGAGCCTAAATAAATCTTGCTCTTCTAAGTTGTTTACATCAGGTGTTTGGTCACAGTGGCGCACAAGCAATTAGTTCAGGACACATTCACAAGTTTCCTTGCTAGAACATGAATTTACAGAGAACCTCTGGGCTAACTCTGAGCCTCACTCCTAATCTCTCAGTTTCTTACATCTGCCCAGATCACTACTAAACCAGCTACAACCAACACTGTGCAGTCGTCGGGATCCTGAGCTTCCTCAAGGAGTTGGCTTGAGCAGATATGTACGCTATGACTCATAACAGTAGCAAAATTACAGTTCTGAAGTAGCGATGAAATAGTTTTATGGTTGGGGGCCACCAACTGTGGGGGGTGGGGGGGCTGGGCAGCGGGGACTAAAACGGATTGCCTCCTCTCCTTTCCTATGTCCATGTGGCATGCTTCAGACCATAATGAACATAGAACTCCTGGCTGTCGAACTGCAGCTTTAGTGGTAGAGGTGGAATAAGGCCATTATTTCCCTCCCCACTGCCTAGAAGGATGTCTGCCTCTTCTTCTTTCCTATCACACCTCAGAGAGTATGCAGAATGCTCTGAGCGCTCCCGGCATGGCTGGGTATGGAACCTCCCCCCTTTGACTGTTAAAAACTGTTAGGCACAGGATGCGAGGAGTGGGTGAAAGAAGGTAACTTCTCTGTTTTCTCTTCTCCCACAAAGGAGGAAGAAGGACTGACCGAGCTTTCAGAAGTTAGAAGAAGCAAGGGGGGAGGAGAGTATACAATTTATAGATGTGAGAAGAAAATCAAGTTTCTCCAAGTAACACCCAGGCTAGCCACGGTTAAAGATTTGGATTCAAATATGATGACACAGGGATCCATCTAAATCACATGGGTCCATCTTCTGTGTCAGAACCTCGAAGTCAGCTCAAACACCTCCAAAACAAGTCCTCAGCACACAGAGTATTCATTTGCTGTGATGGACAGAGGGAAGGGATAAGGGGCTACGGGAGGAGATGGAAGAGGAGGGAGAAGGGGGAAAGGAACGCAGGAAACAGGAGAAAAGGAACAACGGAGAGGGGGGAGGGGCAATTGTCCCAGAGGGGACAGAGGGGACAAAGAGCTGTCTTATGGATAGAGAACGATATGGCACACCCGAAAATGGAGGGTTAGAAAAAGTGGGGGAGGTTTAGAAAAAGGTGGAAAGCCTGTATTAGTTTATGTTAGTTAGGTCAGCCAAACTGATTCTGGACTTAAACACTTTGATATCTTGGCAATCGGCCTAAGGAGGAGGAATTGGACAAATAAGGAAAGAAACCTTGTGCGGACGCTTTAGGGATGTAATCTGTTAGCAGGGCGGAAGGAATGGAGGAAAAGGGCGGAGACCCGCCAGAGCCACATGCTTGAGTGGGCTAGTGTCCCTTCATTCCGTCCCTCAAGGAGCCCATCTCTGAAGAGGTTCTGAGACAGTAAATTTTCCATTTAGATACTCTTTTATACATAAGAAAATTAGCCATTAAAGGATGGACATAGAACTGGATAATAGACTTTGCTGGACCAAAGGACAAGATTATGTCAAGGCCAACTTAAAGATCTGCTGCATTTGTAATGTACTTGGAAAGAAAAACTATAAACATGTTGAAAGGAACATGTGTCAGAGCTGGATCTCATCTCCACCAAGGAACAGAGATGTGGGAGGGGCAAGAAAGAAAGTGGGGAAGAAGGAGGGAGAGGAAGGAGTCTAAAGAGCCGGGGAAGAACGAAAAGACGGAGTAAGGGGGAGGGGAATGGGAATCACCGTCCCACAATGCCCATGGAAAGAACAGCATGGTCCTCACCCATGACCTAAGCGTCTGCCACATTTGAAGGCCCACAACACTATACAGTACCAGCATCTAGGGGACCAGGACCTTTGGAGTACATTTTGCATGCAAGCTATAGCATCCGCTAAATGGAAGCCGGTTCTGACTTGTCCTTGAGTATCAGTCTTTCCCTCTCATCGCAATAGCCTCTGCCCCCCAGCCCCGTGCGGAAACCCCCGGGGTTCCCTCCTCACCCTCTCCACAGTAACCTTCCCTCCTCAGTAGAGCAGCTGCTTTCTTTCTCATATTGGTTTCGGGCTGTCATTTTCCTTTTAGATTTATACAACCACCAACTGAAAGCAAGAATTGAAAGCTGCTATTTTTTTTCTCAGAAATTTCCATATATAAAAGGCTACCCCCTTCCTAGTCAACATTCAATATTTTCGGAAACAAGGGTTTGCCCTTGTTATGAAGTGATGAAATGGTCGCTGGCAAATAGAAAAATTTCTAGTCACTTCACACTAGTATCTACTAAGATCCTTTTAAGGGATGAGCGCCACCTGGTGGGCAAGAGGTGCAAAACCCCCGGTGATTTTCTAGTCTGTGCAGAACTCTGCTCCTGGAAAACATTTTCCCACAGTTACTTGAGCTCTTCCTTGGGCGGGGGAGGGGGCAGGGAGGGCGAGAGGGGGGAGGGAGAGAAAGTGGCCCTATTATCGGACAGAGCTGTCTGTGCCTTTAGCTTTCCCGTCTTGGAGAAAGAACATTTGGATTCAAGGAGAGCACACTTTCAGTGATGGACAGCTTTGGGAAGAAAGTGGCAACCGTGCTCCTGGGCTCAAGCTTGCTTCGCACAACTGAGCGCACACTAGGAGCAGGACAGCCTGGCAGTCTAAGTACGGACCTGCAGGGGAGGACGGGAAATACAATTGATGGCGCGTTCATTCTTGAGCGTAAGCTGCCAATTTTAGAAATTAATAACTACTGTCAGAGTGTGTTGTTTGACTTCATAATCCGGAGAAAATTCTCTCTTTGCCTTGAATAGTGACTTTGCATTCATATACCCACATCTGCCTTTTTCCATAAAAGAAGATGTAAACAGACAGAAATGAGGAACTCCAGAGAAGAGGATGATCGCCGGTTGCCGGATGTGGCATTGGGAGCGGAAGAGAGGACTGGAGGAAACAGCTGCTGTACCCCGATTCAGGGACTAACCAAGCCGTCTACACCTGAGAGGCTAGTTTGGGTAAGGCGTGGCTCCAGTATAGGAGGCATCGCTCAGAGCTTCCTGGGTTACAGATGACACTTTTAAATTGCTTCGCTCCACATGTGGTAGTTAGGAGACTAATGTCTGCACCAAATGAGTTTCGGCCCTGGCTTTTTCCTCCATCCCAGGGACCCGTTTAAGAAAATGTAAGCAAGGGGCTGGAGAGATGGCTCAGCTGTTAAGAGCACTGACTGCTCTTCTGAAGGTCCTGAGTTCAAATCCCAGCAACCACATGGTGGCTCACGACCATCCATAATGAGATCTGTTGTCTACAGACAACTACAGTGTACTCACATATCTAATAAATAAACCTTAAAAAAAAAAAAGAAAATGTAAACAAACATCCTGTCTCTCGACTGCTTCTCTCTGTGATAATCTAAAACCCTCCAGGTGTCTGGTTGCTATTTCCTTTCAGTGTAACATTATTATTATTAGTATTGGCATAAAAGTTATCGGATTTGGCCCTATTCTGTTATCTTTCCTTGAAATTTTCTATGGCCATATTCTCACTCATATTCCAGAGTTAATAACTTGCTAGAGACATAAAATACCAGAGAGCCAAATGTGAGGGCCCAACATACCAGGAGGCAGCTGAGAAAGCCATCCTGTGTGCCAGCCAGTTCCCACAAGCCCCACAATATGACAGAGCCACTCCATCCCTAGAGGTGTCAGAGGCCCACCAATGGAGGTAGGACAGAAGGGCGGTGGGCTATTCACCCAGATGCCCATGGGTGAGGCTGTAAGGTCATGACGCTGCACCATGCGGGAGACACTGAGGCTCACTGAGGCCAGTGATTACATTGTGATTGTGACCAAGCTTCTGTCCTTTCTGGCTACTCAGCCTCAAAACTCATTTTGTGAGTATCAAGGATGTCTGGCCCAAGGAGCATAGAGATATAGGAAATCAACAGAGCCATGCCCAAATGACTAAACCCAAGGAACTGGGAAGGAATCCAGGAGCTGATCTCTGTTTACATACTTCCATGTTCTGAGTTCGGAGGAGACTGCATCAGGAAGAGGAAACTGAGTTGCCAGAAATTGAAGTAAACGCCATAGTAAGAGAAAAAGTATCTTAAGAACCCAGTGCATAGACGACTAAAGCATCAGCTGGAATTGCTTTCAGGAGACAGAACAATACCAATCAACACTGAGCACTAAGTCATTTATTTTGGTCATCCCATAAGTATATCGAAGTGTGTGTTGACTGCACAATTTCCCATAGAGACAGGGCAGGGCCAGCAGTGTCTCCACTGTGGATGACAGGACTGAGAAGAAAGAAAGCTAAAGCACGTTGTGCTGCAAACTTCTGTTTCCTTCCTAGGAGCCTGCCAGGAGTGGGGGTGGGGCAGCCCCGGCAGGCCGGTCTTCTTTCTTGTTTGGTTCTTCTTGAGGCAGTGGAGGGGGAAGAGCATCAGTGGGGATAAGACACGGTCTTATGAGATATTTGGGGTTGATTACAATAATGAAACATTTACCTACCTTATGTCTAAGTCACCATGCTGGCCAGCCTTCTGTGAGTGCCTCTGAGGGGAGAAACTCTTTGAGGATTAAGTGAAAGGGTTCACTGCTGGCGCTCCTGTCTCTGGGGAGGCAGCCAGAAGCCTCCCTGGCTAAGCTGGTCAACTCTTTGTGAACCAGAAAGGAAGGAAAGGAAAAGAATTAAGATGCTGTAAACAGGCAAATACACACACACACACACACACACACACATATTCAAACATTCATATACCACACTCTGGCTGGGCCTGACCGTCTGTCACAATCAACCCCACAAGTATTCATGCATGCTTACACACATACACATATACCTACACACAAGCATAGACAGGCATATACATTTGGATGCATGGGGTAGAGCTCCCCAAGCCAAACCATTCAACCAACAACTTTATTTCTTTTCTTTCTTTTCTTTCTTTTTTTTTTTTCCATTTCACAGCTTTTAATCAGCTTCATCAAGCCAATGATGCACGCAAGAATACCTCAGCCACTGTGAGTACAACATCGATGGAGTATGCATGCCTTCGGTTAAAAAAAAAAAAAGACAATATAAATAAACATTTCCACAGCCTCCGGGACTGCTATGCTCCCCACCGGCTTGAGACTCATGCCCCACGGGGGAAAAGAACCGGAGTAACCAAAGCCCACACAACCCGATAATTTAGAAAAAAAACAAAAACCCATGGCTCATGGTAAACAGTAAAATCTGAAGTGCTTTCCAAAATGTTTTAAAGAATACTTAAAAACAGACAGCGCTTCCTTAAAAACGGATCTAGTCACGAGGCCATCTTGTGATCAGGAGCATCGTGATCATCTCGAGGTCAGGAGCAGGCTGCTGATGGGTCCCAACAAGCGGAAGGAGTGCAAAAATGTTAACAAGGTGCTCACTCCCGCGAAGCTTCCCGGTCTTCGCTACAGCCACGGTAGGACGATCTGACGCGGAGGGCTTTGTGTAACACAGAGCTGTCTGGAGGACCCGCACGAGCTCCGGGAAGCATAGCTGCCACTGTGACTCCAGCATAGCAGCCTCTGGAGCCTCCAGAACCCCCACTCCGGGACTCAAAGCGGCCGCCTCCATAGCACCGTTTTCTCGTCCTCTGGAGAAACCCTCTGCCCCCCCGCCCCCCCCCCCCCGCCCCGCTTCGTCCCCCGAAGCCCCGGCCTCCAGCAGAGCCACCCCGGTATCCGGTATCCTCGGAACCGGTTGTCAGAAGACTTGCCAGCCTGGTCAACTCGGATCTGCTGCCTGTCAGCAGACTTCCCATTCACAGCCATCACGGAGTCCTTAAGCGTCATCCATATTTTCAAAGGTGACAAATCCGAAGCCTCGGGTTCGCTGGGTCTCCCCGTTACCGCCACCGCTTCGGAGATCTGCCCATACGGGGAGAAGACCTGCTCCGGCGCCTGCTCGTTGGTGGGAAGACAGCGTGCCACACACACCCAGGCTTCCTACCAGGGCCTTCTCTAGTTTTTTTTTTTTTTTTTTTTTTTTTTTTTTTTTTTAATACTTTCTTAGACCAAAAAACAAACAAACAAACAAAAACAAACAACAAAAAAAGTCTTTAGAAAACTACCTCAGAGATAAAATGTTGCATAAAATGGGAGTTGCAGAAGGATGCTGATACTAAGTTCAAAGTGGTCTTTAAATAATGTTCAAAGCAACAGGTTTTTCATAGCCTGGCCTTAGCACAGTGCACACCTGTGACTTTATCCTTGGGCCTAGGTGTTTTCCTTAAACACAAAATTTCCCCAAGTCTATTTCTCTTTTTAGTAAGACTATGAAAGCTCATTGTATTTATTATGCACCTTTACTCACTACTCTGAGGAGTGAGGACGTTCTATTCTTAATCTACTTATTATTATAATTATTATTATCATTACTATGGTTTTTTGGATTTGTTTTTTTTCGAGACAGGGTTTCTCTGTGTACCCCTGGCTGTCCTGGAACTTACTCTGTAGACCAGGCTGGGCTCGAACTCAGAAATCCACCTGCCTCTGCCTCCCAGAGTGCTGGGATTACAGGCGTGCGCCACCACCGCCCGGCAGGACATTCTATTCTTGATTCTAAATTTGTTACATCTTTCTAGCAACTAAGACCATCTCTAAAAACTTTCTTCCTAAACTTATTTGAATCAAATCAGGAATTCTATAGAATTATTATTTGTCTACATAGCATCACTATAAGACAGTACATCTTCGTTGTTCTTCAGAGATTTGCTCAAAAGGATGGGCTAATACCTAGTGATTGTTATATATATATATATATGTGTGTGTGTGTGTGTGTATGTATAAATATAAAGGAAAATCATATTAATAGCAGAAATCTTTCCTAAAATGGATTTCTCCTGGGCCTGGCCTACCGGGATGAATCTGTCATAGATTTTAGTTCAAAGCAGGCTCATCTCAGGAAGATCACCTGCTAGTTTTAGCTTCTATTCGTTGCCTCCTGACAGGAGCCAAGTCTTCACAATGCAAGCACCACCAACTGAGAACACTTCGCTTTATTTTGATGGAAAAGAGAACCAGGCAAACCGAAACTCCCTTAGCATCAGGCACGCGAGCTTAGGGAGTTGGGACCCTCTGCGCTCTGCCTTAGAGGTCTGGAGTGCCGGTAGCTCAACACACAGCTGCTAATGCTCCAGTCCGAGCTTGGGGTGTGAAGCCTCAGCTCCTACTGCCCCACCGCGCCGCCTCGGGCGTTAGAAACTCTCCATCCGGGATAGCCGGGCTTCGTACTCACTGGCGAAGGGCTGTCTAACCTGGTCCTCAATTTCATTAGGTACCATCGCTTCATAATTAAACATTTCCTGTTCTCTTACATCCTCTGTCTTTTTTCTACAGCCAGAGCTTTTCTTTTCTTTTCTTTTCTTTTCTTTTCTTTTTTCTTTTTTTAAAGATCTATTTATTTATTTTGTGTATATGAGTACACCATTGCTCTTTTCAGACACACCAGAAGAGGGCATCAGATCCCATTATAGATGGTTGTGAGCCACCATGTGGTTGCTGGGAATTGAACTCCAGACCTTCAGAAGAGCAGGCAGTGCTCTTAACCACAGAGTCTCTCCAGCCCTGCTTAATTTTTTTATGCTACAGCTACTTTTTCAAAATTTTTTTTTGTTTTTTTTTTTGTTTGTTTGTTTGTTTTTCTGAGACAGGGTTTCTCTGTATAGCCCTGGCTGTCCTGGAACTCACTCTGTATACCAGGCTGGTCTTGAACTCAGAAATCTGCCTCCCTCTGCCTCCCAAGTGCTGGGATTACAGGCGTGCGCCACCACCGCCTGGCTCTTTTTTTTTTTTTTTTTTTAAGATTTATTTATTATTATAAATAAGTAGACTGTAGCTGTCTTCAGACACATCAGAAGAGGATGTCAGATCTCATTACGGATGGTTGTGAGCCACCATGTGGTTGCATGGGATTTGCACTTAGGACCTTCAGAAGAGCAGTCAGTGCTCTTAACCGCTGAGCCATCTCTCCAGCCCTATTTTTTCAATCTTTCTTGAGAGGAAATAGGTAAAGACTGCAATTCATAGTAGAGAGGGCATTACTCTGGTAGTCACAGTTGTAGTAAGTACTACAATGGCTTTTTCAAATAATGTTTCTGTTGTGCCAGGAAAATTTTAGTGATCCCCCAAAACACGCAAGAGCCAATCTGATGGCACTCACAGCAGAGTCTTTATTCTATTCGAGCTAGTTCACCCCCAACCCCAGCACACCACCATCACGAAGGATGGTTTCCATGTGGAGCCCCGCATGTCTATGGGTCAAGGCTTTATAGTAAGCAGCAAGCAGGGAATATGTGTGCATGCATCTAATTGGAAAGCTACTGTGTCCTTTAGCATAATTGGCTGGTGTTGGGAGTCATATCATAAACTTAACTTCTGCTCCCCTCTTTATTGGTGGTCTTTAGGCCAGGGGTGGGCTTATAACCTGGGGGTGCAGTTTTGTTGGGGGAATAACCTGGAGACACTGGTCTTGTTAAGGGTGTAATCTGGAAACGCTGGTCTCGTTGGAGATTAGCCTAGAGACTGGAGCTGGTTTTGTTGGCAGGGTGGGGGTGGGGGAGCAACTTGGAAACTGATGCTAGGTACCAGCCTGTTAGTTTACCTGAGTTCAAACTTTCCTTGTTCTTAAGGGATCTCATTTTTCAGTGCAGTATAAAAGTCTGTCTATAAGATTAAAATTGTCGTTTGGGGGGTGGCTTCCTGTGATGCGCTGTCTCAGGGCTCCTGCATCTTTCCTTGCCCTGGCCTGGAGGCGCTCTTGCTGCTTCTGAGTCTTCCAGTCTTTCTGGACATCCAGCCAAACTTGAAGAACTGATGCTTCCTCTGGAGACAGCCCTGGACGAAGCTCTCCTCTGTAAGTTTCCGTCAGAGGTCTTCTGTCCTTTGTGACGTTCTTGTCAGATGTCCTCTGCTCTCTGCACCATTGGTGAGCTTCCTCCTCCTCCAATCAACCACTTCGAGTGCCAGATGTAAAACTGTCTTTTATTCTCCTGTGTAATTGTCATCTCTGAGGCTTACTGCCTCTGTGTGTTAACCTAGGCCTAGGCCTAGAAGCTTCTGGCTTCCCTACAGTCTTACCTAGGCCTAGAACGTTGAACCTCTGTTGAATGGACTCACTCTTGTTCTCTCTGATCCCTACCTGGCTGGTTCAACTCAGCTGTTCTGGCTCAAATTCCTCTCCGAATTGACTGATTCAATCTGACTTCTTTCTCTGCCTCTCCTGAGTTGCTCTGCTTGGCATCATACTAGCTTTAGCAGTAAGTTTTAATCTTCTGGCTCCTTCTCACTCTCTGTCTTTACCTGCGTTTAGCTTGTTCTTTCTCTGCAACCTGTCCCTGTACAACTGTCTTGGTGAAAACTGCCTCTGCGCTCTCTGCACTGCCCCTCAGGTCACTTCCTTTTATTCTCTCTTCTTGTGAGAGTTGGACAGATCCTATTCTGTCGAATCTTTCTCTGATTCATCACTTTGACTGCCACTCAATTAGACATCACTTTCAAACATGGGTGGTTGCTTCCACAAACTAACTTTACTTTCATTATTTGGGATTAAAGGTATGTACTAAGGGCATGTCTATATTCCAGACAGAGGGATTAAACATATGCATTAAGACTGAGCCACACCACAACTGGAAACAACATTTTAAGCAAATCACATGGTCTCAGGGTTCACAGTGTGATCAAATATCCTGTAACAAAGGCTGCTAAGCATTCCTTGGACTGGGTCAGAATCTCCCTGTTGTTTTAAGATGATGACTGACTTGAGGAAAACTGGAAGGATGGCTGAAGAAGCACTTGCTTGATGGGCAGCTTCTGCCCCCTGGGGAATGGCAAGGCTGAGGCTGTGTGTGGGCCACCCAGATGGTGCCTAAGGAGTGCCAGCCAGCAGCATCCATTACAGCCCTCCTTGCTTCAGAACTGCAGAGGCAATAGCAAGGGTCCCCACTGCCATTTCCAGATTTGTGTCCGCTGAAGCTACAGCGGACACATTTGGCTCATTTGGTTCTGCTACCTGACATCTGCTCCTGTGATGGGTGTCTGGGGGAAGGGTTTGACAGCTGTCAACCAATTAGCCAACTGAAGTCTGATGACTTTAGTCCACTTAATAGGAAAGAACATTAAGGGGTACTGGCAACAAACATCTAATGTGTTTGTTTGTGAATGTTCATCCAACACGTAACCCTAAAGGAAAATACATCCTGCTAAGGAAACATGGGTCCTTCTGATCTGACTTACAAGAAAAGTTATTTGTAGGACCACAGAATCCCATAAGCATAATTGAGATGTGGCCTGATTTGAAAAACAAAACATGATGAAACAAAGACTCAAACAGAAGGGTCATGGGAGAATTTTTTAAAATGTTTCTCCTGGGATAATTTGACATCTCATGCTAATACACGATTCTTCAGCTGTTCATTCAGTCTTTCCTTTCCTTACTTTCTCTTCTCTTTTTGTCTCCCCCTGACCTTCTCTTGTCCTCACAGGGACTCACACATCCCAGGCTCTTCTTGAAGATGCTGTAAACCTGAGGCTGGCACTCAGCTCCCCTTCTTCATGCCTCACAGAAATTTAATGCATAAAATATACATAAGAGGGAAATTATTGATTATCATAAGGCACCTTTTGAATCATGAAATTACAGAGATATGACTACCAATAGGGTGTATGGTTCTAGAATTAATCTCAAAGGCCATGGGTAAAGATAAAGATTTAAATTTTCATTATAGACATGGTCATAAGGGCAGGAAGTAGAGTCATTTTTGAGCTGGTATTACCAATATGCTGAAAATTTACTTTATCCAGAGTAGAAGGGACCCAGAGTTTAAGTCGCACTGATTCATACATGGTAAATTTAGACATGTGTAATATTTACAAATAACAACTTTGGAAAGTGTTCAGACAACAGGCAAAAAGCAGGAACAGAAGTTGAGGGATCCTGGCAACTGCTCAATAAAGGTTTCTCTTACAGATGGAAGCAAAGCACACAGTAGACTGTGGAGAAAGGCAAGGTCATAAGGCTGTATGCACACTGACTAAGCCAGACCAGGTATCATCAGAACAAACAGTGGAGGTGTAAGAATTAATTTTACAGATACACAGTGAATACACTGGAAATAAAATAAACAGGAATATGGGCCTCCATATATACTGCAACTCTAAAATATTATTGAGTCTACAAATGAAGACTCTATAATATTTTAATGACAATAAGTAGAAAACTCCTTCATGGAAACCAGTAAAAAAAAATACCAGAGAGGATGGCAATTCTAGTAAATATTGTGCCTTCACGACAGCAACAATTTCTGATGTCCCTAGGAGAAACGAGGAATCACTCAGGTGAAGCAGAAAGAAGCCACCAGTTGCTACTCCCAGATGCTAAGGCAGGTCCTCCACCATAAAAGTAACTCGGACTCACCATAGGAAATTGCTGTCTCAGAGGTTTAATGCAGAATAAATTCACCCTTCCTAGCTCTTTATGATGTCTGACTAGCTGAATTGCTGGGAGTTCATGCTCAAACTCCTCTCAGAGCTGACTGATTCAAGCTGGCTCCTCTAGGCTTCTGACTGAGTCTCTCTCCTTGGGAAAAGTGCCTCTACACTTCGGTCAGCTCCACTCCACTGCACTGCCTGAGGCCGACTGTGCTGTGCTCACTGAACTGCCCTGGAACACCTTAAACACTCCAAGCTGCTCTGAAATCCCCTCCTCCTAGTCCTATTCTCAGAAGACTTGGGTGTTTACTAATTCTGAGTCATTATGTAAAATCTTTCTCTGATAAGTCTCATTGTCTACCACACAAAAAGAAGTCCCTTGCAAACTTCCACAATCTACATTGCCCCAAGTCCTGTGTACAACCAGAGTGTCTGTAATCCAGCTATAGGCACTACAGGACTTTTTGGTTACATCCTGCAGATGACACAGAATGAGAAGGGTCATTGGCTGTGATTTCTTGCCAGAGCACGTATGTTGTGGATTGAAACTCCTTTACATCTTCCACCTTTCTGTTTAAGCTCTCTGGAGCTCACACACTCAGAGGAAGCCTACCCTGGAGCACAGCCAGTCCGAAGCCAACCCTTCCCTGATAAGACTAAAAGCAGACAAAGCTCCAGGCTCAAAGAGGAGTCAGCTTTGCACTACTGACAAGCCGCTGCAGGCAGGAAAGACAATCATTACATCTTATCACACTTACAGCCTTTCTGTTCCTGACTGCAGGGGTGATGGTGAGCTACAGCACAGCCAGCTCACTAGACAGGGGTACATCCGAGAGCCTGGGCCAACCCCCACGACGAGAACCTGCACTTATTATGAGAGGTTGAAAGACTGCCTCTTCACCAGTGCCTGGGGAACAGATCCTATGTCCCTGGAAGAAGGGAGCTATCACCCAAGTGTAGCAGAAAGAAGCTCTCTACCACTATGCCCCGATGCTCGGGCACGGCCTCCTCCTCTTTGACACAGAGGACAGCAGAGCTGTCTGGACAGAGAAGGTGCTTGGGCCCCTCCTCACTAGTCTGTGAGGGCCCTGCCAGGCCCACAGGGAGTCAGCAGAGCATGATCAGTCCCGCCCACCATCTTTTGCCAGGGTCACATTTACCTATTTCCTAGGAAGCTTCCGATGTCAGAAGGAAAAGAGATAGAGCCCTGGCTCCTGTGATGTTGTAGATGGCTCAGTGGGTGAGAGGGCTGACTGCTCTCCCAAAGGTCCTGAGTTCAAATCCCAGCAACCACATGGTGGCTCACAACCATCTGTAATGGGATACAATGCCATCTTCTGGTGTGTCTGAAGACAGCTACAGTGTACTTAGAAACCACATGATGGCTCCCAACCATCTTTACAGCTACAGTGTACTTATATACATAAAATAAATAAATAAATAAATAAATCTTTAAAAAAAAGTTGTAAAAGCAGAAACGACACTGGCCCTTTTTTATTCCCTGTGCCCAGGTAAGGTAGATCCAGGGAGAGCAGACGCTCCCTGCAGGCGGGAGTCGCTGCTGATGGGAAAGCAGGCTGCCTCCACTCAGAGCACACTGGCAGGTTCCAGACTCGGCCCCATACGGAAGGGCTCTCTGTCAAACCTGAAGGCAGGATTCCATGATTCTTCCCATGGCCGGTCCTCTTTCCTTGGTTTTCATTCATAACTGCTTCCCCCTGCCAAACTTCCATCACAGTCAGCAGGCCACACCCACTGAAGCAGCAGAGAAGCTCACAGGGCTTGACACAAACCCCTGGAGCCTGAAGCCTGATGGGAAAAGTTTGAGGCCATTGAGCTCAAGACATTTGGGTGCTGAAATCATCTAACACCACCTGGGAGGTTCTGCCCTCATGTGATTATCCAGTTGCAGGTTGCATGGGAGTGGGGTGGGAGATGCAGGAGTCCTCTAGTTGATCAAAAGCCTTTATCAGCACTGGAGCTGGGCAGACACCTGTCCTCTATGGTATTATGTCCATTTCCCAGCCAAGAAGACCACTCTACACTTTGCTGAGTTCCCTTGGCTGCTCTGAACTCCAAAAGGCCAGCACCCATGGCCATGATTATCGGCTTCTCAGCCCAGGGCCTCTTCTTCCCTCTCCACCTTCCTCTCTCTCCTAGACCTCTCCCCCTGCATGTGTCTCTTCTGTCCAGCTGTTGGCTGTGGGCAACAGCTTTATTTAACCAAGAGCATTAAATGAAGGAGTTAGGTCTCCTTCTCCCCTACCATACCCCCAGACCCCAGGCAGAGTCTCTTGATCTTTGGAACAAGCCTGCATTGGGGTAAGTACTCATAACAACAATAATCCTCCCCCGAAAGATCAACCCACTAAACAGGAGTCACCTTAGATACCTTTCTGAAGTTTCCAGAAGAGAATGGATGACACTGAATTTCATAGGCCGGCTAGGGGTGGGGTGTGGTGGGGCTTCTGGGAAATCAAAACAAAACCTCTGTTAAACCCTAGGTACCTAGTCAAAGAAATACTCAAAGGAAGCTGCTGAGAAGAAGAAGAAGACAACATTTGAACTCAGAATGGGAGAGAAACCTTGTGTTTCTCCCTCCCTTACAGAGGGAGGGTAGATCTCCCGAGGAGCAGAGACAGGCACACTGCACTGAAGCACTGTGGGGCTGAGCTAGAGGATATCTTCCAGAAGATGCCCTTTTGGTGTGGGTGAGGTTTAAGCAAAGGAAACAGGGAGGAGGAACCAGCCCACCAGGAGCACCATCTTCCTGGCTGATGCCCAACTTGGCCCTGGTCAGCAGAGCTCCTGAGAGGAGAGGGGCAAGACCATCCAGTCCCCTCTCTGGAACTCTCTTCCCTTTGGGGTCCAGCTCTCCTCTTTGCCAACTCCACTTCCTTTTTCTCCTCTCCTGCCCTGATAGCTGGAAGATCTGGAGACCCAAACACACCCAGATGCAAAGAATACCAAACCAAGCCAAACCAAAGCAAACAAAAGGAAAGAAAGCAAACTAAACAAAACTGCTGCTCTCTGGGCGTTGGAGCCATCAGTTTCCCCAAAATATGTCCTCTGGCCAACAAATTCCTTCTGGGTTAAATTTTCAGGCAGCCATTGATCAGCCAAATTCCTACAGTACCATAGGTGAAGGGGGCTAGGAGAGGGGTAGGGGCGCCTCAATCCCTGTCCGGAGTCACACGAGGTCTGGCCGAATGGCCTCCGCCGGCGTCCCCTCTGCTCTGGGGATGCGCTCTCTCTGCCGCTTCAGGACTCAGAAGGAGCCTAGCCATTGCAGCACAGTCAGCAAGAGCCTGGGAGCTCAGAGTGAACTATTAAAGCAACACAAACTCCAGGCTCAATGGGAAGGCGGCCTTGCTCTCGCGCACCCCCTGCAGGCAACATCCATAATCGTTAAGCTTCAGAATGCTGCCTGGCCATCTATTCCTGGTGGGAGGGGCGATGCTGAGCCTCAGCACAGCCAGCTCACTTGATTGGGGTAAACCTTGGAGCCTGAGCCTGCAGCCCCGTGAAACCACGCGCTTCTTGGCAGAGTTGAAATCCCTGCCGGCTCACCAGTGCTTGCGGGACAGAACCGATTTCCGAGGTCCCTGGAAGAAAGGAGCTAGCATCACTCAGCTGAAGCTGCAAGAAGCCACCAGTTGCTACTGCCAGGTGCTCAGGCAAGTCCTCCAGCTCTTTGGCACAGAGGCCAGCAGAGCTGCCTGGCCAGAGAGGGCGCTTGATCAACTACTAAGCAGCCTGTGGAGTGAGCTGCAAGGGCTGGAGAGAGCAGGAGCACAGGGCCAGTCCTGTCCACTGCCTTTTACCCTGGCCATCCGCATCTACTTCCTTGGCTTCTCCCGCTATCTGAAGGGAAAGGCACACAGCCCTTGTTCCTGGGAGATCGTCAGAGCAAGTGGACCTCTCAGCATTCCCTCTGTCTGCGTGAAGGACCCCAAGAAGAGAAGCTCCCTGCAGGAATGTCAGCTCTCCTCACAACATGCTAACTTTCTCAATTCAAAGCAGACATAAGGATTCGGATCCAGACCTGATGAAACAGGTATACATCGAAAAAGAACACGGAGTCTTTTTGTCTTCCCAGGCCGTAACCCCAAGAATCATAGCGGACACCATACCCAGTGAATGTTTGAAAGAAAAGCTATGTTTGTGCATTTAGTTGGTCTCTGAATAAATGGATGATTTCCGTTTTTCTTCACACATTTCAATTGCAGATGGGAGATGTGCATGGGCCATGGGTTTTGGAAAATGTGCATTTGTGCAGCAAGGATATTTCGGGGTGGGGTTTGTTATATCCATTATTTCTCTGGTCACGAGCTTCTAGCTGCTCCCTTCTGTAAGCTGGGAACTCAAGACTCTCAGTGTGGAACCAGAAGGCTGCCTAGGCTCAGCTTAGTGAGAGAGCCCTAGGAAGGGATTGCTGGGCCCCTGCATGAGTGTCGACATGGCTCTCCTGCAACACTAGAAAGCAAGGACTGGCTCTTCTGGGTCTCTGTGCCTTCCCCCACCCTGCTCCAGATGTGTGCCTACTGTTGGGAACACACACATGGCCCTCTCTGATGGAAGAGGAATACTCAGACATAAATAAAGAACCAATGGACTCAATTTATAAGCATTTTATGAAGCTAAAATCATATTGATACATAATTAAAGTTACAGGCTATTAAAACACTTAGAAACTTTTAAAAGAAAATATCATAAAAATATGGTAATATGCCTAATCATGTAGGGTAAATAGGGATCTGAAGTTGATCACACAGAG
The DNA here is from genome assembly GCA_964023405.1 of Apodemus agrarius. Taxonomy (NCBI): domain Eukaryota; kingdom Metazoa; phylum Chordata; class Mammalia; order Rodentia; family Muridae; genus Apodemus; species Apodemus agrarius. Next base: position 65,743,678 of record OZ030009.1, on the reverse strand, counting down.
CTGTGTTCATCTGTGCAGACAGGGGTTGACGTTGCTCCGAGTTTCTCCCATTGAGTGTTGTTCATAAGCAGCCCAGCCCAGGTAGCAGGATGTGTCATAGGAAGCAGCAGGGACTGGAAGTTTGTTCTTTCTACAGGATGCTGTTAATAGTATGAAGGAAGAGAGAAAGTTGAGCTCAGGAAGGGAAACATAATGTTTTCCATCCCGTAATTCTACAGCAGATCTCCTCTTGGGAAGGTTCAGTAATTTGCATCTGTCATGTGCTCCCCACTGTTTACTTTTTCAAACCTTGGGTCCCTGTGAACCTTTGTGCTCTCAAATGCCTGTGTTTACATCACCAACGTCATGTACTTGAGAATAAGGCATTACTTTTCCCATAATTAAGTTTTCTTAATGGACAGATATACAGCATTCTTTGAGAATACAGGAGGTACACTGTATTATTGAGTTCTTAGCCATGTAACCCTCCTCTGTTCATCCACCAAACTAAGAAAGATTCAACACAAAGAGATATCCTCCCTTCTGGGGATCCATCCTGCTGTCTGGCTCAACAGAGCTGCCATGAGCAAGACTAGAAAATACTTTCCAAGTAGCATCATTGACTCCCTCAGCTACACATGCAGAACTACAATGTCTTAATGTTAGAATAATATTATATATTAGCTAGTCTATATATAAGACTGAAAGGGAATGATCACTCTGTGTTTTCTGTCCAAATAACAAGAATTATCCAGTCCCACAACAATTCTCTCGAATTACCATCTATATCATCTCTTAGATTTTAAGAAAAAAACCCACAAAACAATAAAAATAACAACAATTAGTAGAGACATCTGATGATTAAAAGGCCAAACGTCTTGATAGCCCCATGTTTACATTCAAGAAAGTGTCTTTCTATTTTATCTCGATATAATCTGACAGATCACCCAACTGTAACATCTTAACTAATGATGCTCATTTTATTGTTTATGACAAGCTGTCAGAAACAACCTTGAATCCAATGATACAAAGCCTAGCTATGAGCCACATGACCAAATGTGGTCACATCTTGGAATGAACGGAAGAACCATGAACTCTTCCTTACACCAAGACATGCACTTTGGAAATAATTCACAATCACCACAAACTTACCAGAAATGGGAGTGTGGCCAGACGGGAAGGTAAAGCCTTCCCTTATTATACTCAAAGTCAAGTCCAGAAGAGTGACCTTGGATCATCTGAGTACTTTGAATTATCAGTCTCAAACTCACCAAGTTTACTGTTTAACTAGCAGAGTTTTGTCTAGGAAGGTTAAATCTAATTTATTTCTTATATGATACATAACCCCAATTAATTACAGCTTGCTGGACACTTGCAACATCCAACTTGGTATATTTATTCTAGCATCTTACTCTAACATTTTATATGAATATCCCAGCAATAATGCTATTCAATGAATACATGATGTATCACTGCCTATGTTGTAAGATAGGAATAATAATACATAAGATAAGCTCTTGGATGCTTGAAGATTTCCAACTTAAAGGGCCAGTAAATATCTTCAACAAAATTATAGAAGAAAACTTCCCTAACCTAGAGAAAGAGATGCCCACGAACATACAAGAAGCCCTCAGAACTCCAAACAGACTGTACCAGAATAGAAAGTCCTTCCGGCACCTAATAATCAAAACACCAAATTCACTAAACAAACAAAGAATATTAAAAGCAGTAAGGGGAAAAGGGCAAGTAACTTATAAAGGCAGACCTATCAGAATTAGACCAGACTTCTCACCAGAGATGATGAAAGCTAGAAGATCCTGGGCAGACCTCATACAGACCCCAAGAGAACACAAATGCCAGCCCAGACTACAATATCCAGCAACACTCTCAATCATCATAGATGAAGAAACCAAGATATTCAATGATAAAAGCAAATTTGCACAATATCTGTCCACAAATCCAGCTCTACCAAGGATAACTGATGGAAAATGCAAACACAAGGAGGGAAACTACACCCCAGAAAAAGCAAGAAAGTAATCCTCTTCCAACAAACCCAAACGAAGATACCCACACAAACATAAAAATAACATTGAAAACAACAGAAAGCAACAATCACTATTCCCTAATATTTCTTAATAACAATGGACTCAACTCCCCAATAAAAAAAACATAGACTAACAGAAATATTTCTCATGTAAATCTTCAGTTTTATCAGAAAATGTTTGTAATTCCCCTTTTAATTAATTTAGTAATGATTTTATGTCTACCATTTTTCTGCATTATTTTATGATAATCTTCAATTTTAATATGTCTTTCTATATATTTCATCTATTTTATTAGAAATGTTTTCAATGTAAATCTTTGATTTTATCACAAATGCTTCTAATTCCACCTTCAATTAATTTAGAAAGTTTATATATCTACCATTTTATATGTAAAATTTTCCATGAAATAGTCCATTTCAATGTGTGTCTATATATTTCTTGAGAATTACCAGAATTATTTTCCATTTAAATCTTCAATTTAATCTGAAAATATTTATAATTCCACCTAAAATCAACTTAGAATTTTCATTATGCCTATCATTTTATCTGTGTAATTTCCATGATAGTCTTTAATTTTAACATGTTTTTCTATATATTTCTTCATTTTTATCAGAAATATTTTCTATGTAAATCTTCAAGTTTATCAGAAAATGTTTATAATTTTCAATCAAATTAGGAATACTTTTATGCCTACCATTATATATATATATATATATATATATATAATTTCCTATGATAATCTTCAATTCTAACATGTTTTTCTACATTTCTCTATAATTTTATCAGAAATATTTTCCGCTTAAATCTTCAATTCTGCCATAAAATGTTTCTATTTCATATTTCAATTAATTTGGCAATGTTTTTATGTGTACCATTTTACTCATTAATTTTCCATGAAAATTGTCAATTTTAACGTGTTTTTCTATTTATCTCTTCTATTTTATCTGAAATATTTTCCATGTAAACCTTTAATTTTATCATAAAGTGTTTTTACTTCCCTTTTCAATAAAAATACCATCAAACTTTCAAAGAAGACCAATGCCATTACCCTTCAAACTATTCCCCAAAAGAGAAACAGAAGGAACATTGCCAAATTCATTCTATGAGGCTACAGTCACACCCATAGCTAAAACAAAAAGACAACAAAGAAAGAATTTCAGACCAATTTCTCTCATGTACATTGATGCAACAATAATTAATAAAGTACTCTCAAGCCAAATCCAAGAATACACCAAGAACACCATCTACCCTGATCTAATAGGCTTCATCCCAGGGTTTCAGGGATAGTTTAATATATAAAAATCCAATAACATAATTCACCATGTAAACAAACTGAAAGAAAAAACCCTACATGATCTTCTGATTAGATGATAAAACAGCCCTTGACAAAATCCAACACCCATTCATGTTAAAAACCTTGAAGAGATCAGGGATACAAGACATACAGCTAAACACAATAAAGATAATAATACAGCAAGCCAATAGGCAACATCAAATTAAATGGTAAGAAACTTAAACCCTTTGCACTAAAATAAGGGACAAAACAAGGCAGTCCAATCTCTCCATACCTCTTCAGTATCACTTGAAGTTCTAGTTAGGGCAATGAGACAACTGAAGGAGATCAAGGAGTTTCAAGCTGAACTACAGAGCAACAGAGATAAAAAAAACAAAAACAAAAACAAAAACAAAAAACAAAAAACAAACAAACAAACAAAAAAACCTCCACGATATTTTAATCAACAGACAGGTTGATTAAAAGGATCAAATGAAAGTCCCTGAAATAAACCCACATAGTTATTGACATTTAATTTTTGACAAAGAAGCCAAAAACCATACAATGGAACAAAGGAAAGCACATTCAGCAGATATTGTGGTCTAACTGGGTGTCTGCATGTAGAACAATTCAAATAGATCCATGTTTATTGCCCTGCACAAAACTCAGGACCAGGTGGATCAAAGATCTCAACATAAAATTGGATACACTATACCTAATAGAGGAAAGAGAGAATAGCTTTAGGAATATTGGTAGACGAGGCAGTTTCCTGAACAGAATACCAGGCACTAAAATCAACATTTCATAAATGGGACCTCATGAAACTGAAAAGATTCATAATAGGAAAAAATCTTCACCAACTCTACATCTGAGAGAGGTAAAATATTTTATATATATATATATATATATATATATATATATATATATATATATGATTGATTTCCTTCATCCTCAGGAATATACAAATCAAAACAACTCTGAGATTCCATCTTATACCCATTAGAATGGCTAAGATCCAAAACTCAAGCGACAGCACATGACTTGGCAAGGGGAACACTCCTCCATTTCTAGTGGGAGAACAAACTCATATAACTGCTCTGGAATTCAAGTTGGCAGTTTCTCAGAAAATTGGGAATAGTTCTACCTAAATATCCAGCTGTACCACTCCTGGGCATATACTGAAAATATGCTCTACCATCCCACATGGACACTTGCTAAACTGTATCCATAGCAGCTTTATTTGTTACAGTTAGAACCTGGAAACAACCCAGATGCCCTTTAACCAAAGAATGGAAAAAATGTGGTTCATTACCATAATGGAATTCTACTCAGTTATTAAAAACAAAATATCATGCTCAGGGAGGCAACCCAGATCAAAAGGACATGCATGACATACACTCACTTGTAAGTGAATACTAGCCATAAAGTACAGGATAACCACACTATAATCCATAGACCAAAGAAGACAAGTACCAAGGTGGACACAAGAGAGGACACTTCAATCTCATTCAGAAGGGGAAATAAAATTGTGATTTGTGGTGGGTGGAGGGAGTGATAAGTGTGGGAAAGAGGGCATGGAGAGTGAATGGAAACTGGAGGTAGACTGGAGGGCGTGTTGTAGGGTGTGCATCTGTAGAAGATGCCAGGCATCTGGGATGGAGGAGGCTCCAGGAAGCCTATGAGAGTGACTCCAGCTGAGATTCCCAGCATTGGGGCATATAGAGCCTGACGTGGCCATCTCCTAGCCATGTAGGACTCCTAGTGGACGGAAAGGAACACCAACCTACCCATAAATCCTTTGACCTAAAATTTGTCTTGTCTACAAATAGTCACAAGATGTCACAGAGAGCAGGGTAATAGCCAAACAATGAATGGCTCATCTTGAGAACCATCCCATGGGCAAGAGCTAATCTCTGACTCTTTTTTTTTTAAAGATCTGTTTATTTATTACATGTAAGTACACTGTAGCTGTCTTCAGACACACCAGAAGAGGGCATCAGATCTCATTATGGATGGTTGTGAGCCACCATGTGGTTGCTGGGATTTGAACACAGGACCTTCAGAAGAGCAGTCAGTGCTCTTACCCACTGAGCCATCTCTCCAGCCAAATCTCTGACACTCTTAATGATACTCTGCTATACTTGCAGACAGGAGCTTAACATAACTGTTCTCTGAGAAGCTCCACCCAGCAGCTGACTGAAACTGATGCAGAGACTCACAGCCAAATATTAGAACCAGCTCAAGGTCTTTGGAAGAATTGGGGGAAGGATTGAGGGACCTGGAGGGGATATGGACTCTCTATAAAGACTAAAAAAGTCAACTAACCTGGACCCTTGGGGGCTCCCAGAGCCTGAACCACCAACCGAAGAGCATAAAAGTTCTGGGTCTAGCCCCTGCACAGATGTGCAGCTTGGTCTTCATCCAGATGCACCAACAACTGGAGTGGGGGCTTACTGACTCTGCTGACTACCTGTGGATCTCTCCTGGGCTGCCCTGTCTGGCCTCAGTGGATGAAAATATACCTAATCCTGCAGTGATTGGAGGTGCAAGAATGGGTTGGTTCCTGTCAAGGGACTTTGTCTTTCCAAGAGGAAAAGGGGAGTGAGGGAAGGATTATGTGAGTCAGGGAGGGGTCGACTAGGAGGAGCTTGGACTAAGATTGGGATATAAAGTGAATAAATAAATCAGTGGGAAAAAAATAAAGAAAAAACTGATCTAGGGGTGGATCTTATGGAATAATTTTCTCAATTCAGATTTCCACCTTTCAGATAACTCTAGATTGTGTCACAAGTTGACACAATGAGACAACACACTTCTGTGTTTCTACAACTGTTTGAAATGACAGAACCACCTGGCAAGCACAGTTTCAGGGGGGCTAGGAGCCTAAAGAGGCTGATAACATATTCAAGAGCAAAGCGAGGTCCTGGATCTTACCAGAGGTCTTCACAGGTGACAAAGCCACTGTCTGCTCTTCCAGAGATCTGCTAAGGTTGTTCTGACAGTTGGCTAACATTTCTCTGCTTCCAGCTACCGAAGGTCCCTGCAGTTGGACCAAGGACCTGGGGCCTGTGAGCAGAGGAGAAATAAGGGTTATTTAAAAACCACGAAACTCTGCTGTGGTTGAACCGCCCTTCACTAGGCTGCCCATCTGTTGTAGTTGACAGCATCCATTTCCCGAGGACTCTGCTATGTTCAAGGTCTCCTTCCTTTCTTTTCCAACACTCAGTGGTGCGGTGACTCATATCTAGAGGAACCCCTGGCAAGGTAGAACCGTGGTTTCTAACTGGATGGCACCACAGATCTTTGGGACCTTGCTACCTTGACATGGAAAGAGCTCCTGGACAGTCACCTATCTCTCTCCTTCAAGTCTCCTCAGCCCTGGGTGTTATTGAATCTGGCCTGGTGAGGTTTCTCCACTCTCACCTTTCAGCCTCACCTCCCACTCTTTACTCGTGACGCCATTTATATGTTCTTTGACCCGATTAGCCCCCTCCACTCACGTATATTCCTTATGGCACTTCATGACATGACGTATGTATTTGCCTTCCACTCTCATGGCCTTAGTCTTGGCTATTCTAATGTCAACTCGACACGAGCTAAAGTCATCTGAGAGGAGGGCACCTCAGTGGAGAAATTGCCTCTACAAGACCAGGCTGGAGGCAAGCTTACAGGACATTGTCTCAATTAGTGATTGCTGTGAGAGGGCTCAGACTATTGTGTGCGGAGCCATCCATAGACTTGTAATGCTGCAGTCTATAAGAAAGTGGGCTGTCTAAGCCATTAAGGAACAAGGCAGTAAGCAGGAGTCCTTCATGGTGTCCGCATCAATCCTGCCCCCAGGTTCCTTCACTGTTTGAGTTCCTGAATTGGCTTCTCTCAACCATCTGTGATTCAGGATATGTAAGTCAAATAAACCCTATCCTTCCCCAGTTTGTATGGTGTTTCATCACAGCCATAGTAACCCTAAGTAAAGAAACCCTCATGGGGACTTTCCTTGTTCTGAAGTGCCTTCAGGTGCCAGATTCCTTCCCACCTTGGGATTTGTACTTCAGACTGCAGTTCTATCTCTAACACTGTCCTACAAACCTCAACCCCATCCCCATCAGCCTCCCCAGCCTCCCCAGCCTCCCCCCACCTTCTGCTTCCACCGTTATTTTCTCAACATCTCCTGACAACTGTACACGGCTTTGAAATAACAGTTCTTTATCCTAGTGAACGGGAAGCTCAGAATGTCTGTGTCTGTTTCTGTTTCTCTGGGCGCCCCACCCCTCATTCCCTCCAAAGCTTTGTATGTTCCTGAAGCGCCTAGGTGTGCTGTACTCACTGGGCAACACGGGAGCCTTTTAATTAGTAGTTCGCCTCCTCCACTTCTTCCTCTTTTTCCACCTTATGGATATATACTCATCATCCTCAGAAGATGTCGGCGGTGCTACAAACAGTGTATCTGCCACTAGGAATAGAATACAAATAAGTTCAAAATCACAAATAAAAAATGAAATAGGTTCAAAATAGCAAATGAGTTGTGTTACAGAGCTCTGGGACCCTGTTGGGTCTATCCTTTCTTTCTTCCTTTTTCTTTCTTTCTCTTTCTTTCTTTCTTTCTTTCTTTCTTCCTTCCTTCCTTCCTTCCTTCCTTCCTTCCTTCCTTCCTTTCTTTCTTCTTTTTTTTCTTTTGTTTTTTGAGACAGGGTTTCTCCAACAGCTCTGGCTGTCCTGGAACTCACTCTGTAGACCAGGCTGGCTTGGAACTCAGAAATCTGCCTGCCTCTGCCTCCCATGTGCTGGAATTAAAGGCAAGTACCAACACTGCCCAGGTGTTGGGTATTTCTAGCAAGGATCAAATTGACCATACTAGGTGTGTGACTTTAAAGACATATCCTATCTTTTTTATATCAGTATTGTCTGGGAAAAATTCTATTGGTTGTTAATTTGTTGGTTGCAACTTCTGGATGTTCCTTTGGGTCTCCTCTTCCATCGGACACAAGGCTTTGCTTACTGACTGCAGTGCTCAGCATCCCTGTGCCCACTCTCTTCGGCTCCCCTGCTTTCCTCAGTGGGGCAAAACCAACCCTTCCCCACTGTTCCACATGGAAGGCATGATCCAGATGACCTGGTAAGATTTAACTATTTCTTACTGAGCATGTCCCTAAGCAATGTCCCATTTTTTACACTTCCCACTGGTCTTTGCCTGTCCCATGAACTTTGTATGGGACTCAAGTGAGGCCAAATTACAAGGGCAGGGGACAACTGAATAAACTGAGACACAAAATGGGAATGAATTCAGAGAACTACATATTAGATTATTAGGTCACACCAGGTGGGCAGTACAACCCAGTTAGCAGAATCAGTAACCAGGTAGAGGATTTTATGGATTACTGGACACAGAGTGCAAAGTCACCATTTTACTCAGGAAATAGGGAAGAAGCTGTGGGTAAGAGACAGAATCAGGGTCAGACAATGTGGCCAATGAGCTGGGTTCCTGCATCTCTGTAGACATATTGATCAGAAAGGCGAGTCCTTTTCTGGAAGGGGAGGATGGGGGAACAGGGGGAGGGAAAAGGGCATATGGGACCTTTGGGGGGCGAGGAGCCAGGAAAAAGGAAATCATCTGAAATGTAAATAAAGAATATATCCAATAAAAAAGAAACTGAAAAAAAGAAAAGTAAAAAAAAAAAAAAAGGAAAGACAAGTCCTTGAGTTTACAGAAGGCAGAATCAATACATCTGAAGTAGAATACAGGAGATACAGGCAGGCAGGCAGACAGACAGACAGACAGATGGACAGACCGAAAGATAGACTTCTCAATAAAGGAAAATCCAGACCCCACTGCAAGTTTTTCACATAAGACTTTGGGGAATATAGTGTCCTTTGATTCCTGTTCTAGACAAGAGGACACAGGTGAGAAATATACTAAGCATGAAGTACACAAAAGTCCCAGAGCACTCAGAGGAAAGATGTGACACACAGGAGGACAACACGGGAGATCTGATGAGACAGGGCAGGAAAGTGTGCTTCAGACACAGGTAGGAGGATAACGCCAGAAAGGATACTGGAAAGAAAATACAAGTGGCCATTCCTTTTAAATCCTGGGAATGTATGTGCCCACTCTCAACTAGGAATGTTTAAAAAGGAAGTCATAGCTGTAGCAGAGATCTCGATGCACTGTCAAGTACTAGTCCAGAGGTTCCAGTCCAGGTGTCAATGTGCTCTGACACTTTCACCCTACAGGCCAGTCTAGTGTGAAGAGCACAGGCTGGTAATGAGCTCACATATATCCTTCCCTCTTTCCTTCTCCCTACTGACACCTTCACCATATGACAGTAGAGACTGAGAATGCATTTACCTACCGGGATCAATAGTACTTGATACTTTTCTGAGTTCCCACTGTTGTATTTCAATTGCATCTGCAAGAAAATTAACAGAGTGGATCACTCACTTCTGCCTAAAGAAGATCTAGCCATGTTGTTTCACACTATATTAGCCTCAGCTTTCCACTGGCTCCTTGACTCCTCCTGTTACAGCAGGTGCTGCAGCAAGGCCAGACCGCTCACTCTGCCATCCACCTGTAGAGTGGTGGCCCTTTATAGACAGACTTAAGAGGCAAGAGAGGACCATGGAGGTGCTGTGATAAATCCTGAAGGATCAGTCAGAAGAGGATTTCCTTCTTCTGCATGGTTGGCCTCACACTTCATGACCTTTGTACTCAGGTTCTTATCAGTGACTACAGAGAGTTGTACTCCACTGATAGTTTTTTCACAAACCAGCAGTCAGAAGTGAATGCCAGATGTCAAACAAGCAATGCACAAGGAGATCTACTAATTACAATCAGAGGCTTGGTGCTTTGGCAGTGACAGGGGCAGGGAGAATGCTTTATTTTTAACTTTATTTCATCTGTATTGCCTGTGTACCACATGCATGCAGTGCCAATCAAGACCAGAAGAGGGCATCAGATACCCTGGAACTGGAGATGGATGTGAGCAGCAATATGGGGTGCTGAGATTAGAATCTCAGTCCTCTGGTAGAGCAGTCAGTGCTCTTGATTAAAAAGCCTTTTCCCCAACTCTCATGGGTCATCTTTAATTGTCAGTGGGTTTGTTGTGCTTTGCTTCTATGCTTTACCATTATGGCTGGAAGGAGAATCAAACAAATTTGCATCTCATCAATGGCTTTCCCACTGCTTCAGCCTGGCAAGCAGAATGTACAACCCAACTTCTTCTTGAGCCCTTTCCTGTTGCTCTCCACAGGGCATGCTGTTACTTACCAGGATAGTTTTCTTTACTATCAAGATCTTCTTGTTGTTGTTCAACATCCGTGTCTCCCACTTGTGCTGTATCTGCAACAACAACAACAACAAAATCAGAACAGAGTGCCACATGAAGCCACATTGGCTTGAATGAAATTAACCCCAGTTCTTCTTGGGATTCTCCATGGAACCTCTATGGCAGAAACATTTTCTCTCATTTAACCTTGAGCCCTTTCTCAAAAGGAAAAGGGAATGAAGTTTCTCAGAAATGAAACACTGAGGTATTTCATTAACAAGGGAAGGATATCAGATACTTACAGCTTCCTACCATGGTGGATGCCATCTGCAATTGTAAAAAAGAAAGCATTGTCATGATCGGCCCTTATCATATAAGTCACAACTGTCTGGTTTTCTCTGGAGGATTTAGGGAACAATAGACATATGCCCTAGGTGCTGCAAATGATACAGGTCGGGGTGGAAAGAGTATTTCCCAGCAAATTTATATTGTAGGCACACAATTCAAAATTCAAAAAGTAACACCAAATGGAATACAATTTGACCTGCATTTCTATAGAAGAGAAACAAAAGTTTTCTTACGGTATGTTTTGATTCTGGTACATGGACCCCTCCTGGGAAGTCTAGGATAAAACAGAGTAGCTGTAAGTTTGTTAAAAACTAGGAATTATAAAAGACTCAGGGAACATTCTCCATGTGCACACCAGTATATGGAGATAGATTGGACTGCTTTAAACACATTCTCCAGTGTAGAAGGATGTTCAAGAGAGGAGGAAAACCAGAACAAAATGATGCCTAGAATCCTCGTTCCTCAACTAAATCACTTTAAACAGTACAAAATAAATCCAGCAGTTACAGACTTCTTGTTATCTGTAGGTATAAGTTTTCAGAACTCATCAGTTGGTGTTTTAAAAATCAAACAGGACACACACACACACACACACACACACACACACACACATACACACTCTCACATGAATGGTCTTCAGAAGACATAACTTTGAGAGAGAACAAGGTTGGGGGCATGGGAATGGTCAGAAAAAGAAAAAGTAAAATTATATGATTTAATTTAACAAAATGGAAAGTTTTAAAGCTCAGTATGTGTAATTGCTAACACTAGATTTGTGTTACCAACAGGTGTTTTTCAGCATTGCACAGGACTGTTCAACTAAATCTTTCCTTGGTGATTGGCAAGCAAGTTTGAAAAATCTTATTTCTCCCAGTGTTATTTTCAAGTGTACTGTAGTACTTCAGTAATTTTCTTTTTAAGTTTCAGGTCAGCTTCTAAGACATGAGTCCAAAACCTACAGATATAGCCACCTCAGGGTCCTTCATAATTGCTTTGAACTCCAAAGGACTGTGAAAAAGGACCAGTTACAGCAGGGAGTCTTTGAACTTTTCACATGAATGCCTTCAAGCATCCATGGTAACACCTTAGTTTACATAAGTAGGTGACTGGACAAGAGGTGCAGCTCTTCATGAAGGGGCAGCATCCCCTGAACTACAATGCTGCACTCTCAGCCCGGATGCCAGTATCTCCAGATTTTCTTAAATGAATTGAAGGCTCAACCAAGGAAGCTTTGTATGGCATGAGTGGATTCATGTTTCCACCTTGTTTTGGCATACAATTTTTTTGAGAGCCAGGGATTCTTAGGATGCTTTCTGAAGCAAGGATGATAAAAATATCCAGGCACAAATGCCATGGGGACCAATGAGATGATTTATACATTTCAATTAAAGTGTGTATGGGAATAAGTATTGTCTCTCATAAACCCCAACACCACACAGAATCATATACACTCAAAATACAAGACATTGAAGCACACAAACCCCAGCATTCTTTGTGTACACAGCTTCACAGAAACCTGTGCAGAAACTTGACTATAAAAGTAGATCTAGAAGAATTAAAATAACAACAACAACAACAAAACATGTTGACTTGCCTCCAGAAACAACAAGTTGGTTGGCCCATCAAAGATAAGCCAGTAAGAGATGCCATACTTATCTTAGTATTTACATTTGTTCTTAGTAAGGAGTTAAACAATACTTACAGCTTTTGTATTCTTCCCAGGAACCCTGAAATTACAGGAACAAAGACATTATGAGGGTAACTCCATGTCAGTTTTAGGCATATGTCTTTATTTCTCTTCTTGGTACTGAAAAGGCATGGATGGTACTGTCAACATTAATAGATGGCAAAAAGATAAGATATATCCGTGACAACCCTACAATGTTTTCATGAATGGTGCATCTTTAACTCCCATTCAGTCATCAACTGCAAGGTAGTTGATTCAAGGAAGAACATTGTTTCCCAGACAGATGGGTGCTAGCATCCATCCTGTACTTGTCTGTGCCATTCACAAAAGCTCTTTCCCCATAAGACTCTCATTGTTAAGGGGCTGTTCAACTATTCCAGAAAACAGAGCATAGGATGTGTAACTATGCTACCATGTTTGAGAGCCAAACTCAAATGAAATAGGAAACTCAGACAGCAATGTTTCTATTTTGGCCAAAGAAAAGTCACCTTACCTCATCATGAGGTTCAAACTCTTCTTCTCTAAAAAATATCTGCTTAATGTCTGGGACATTCTCAGGACCTGGGAAGACAGAGTGACTGTTAATCACTGGTGCAGTGGACCAAGGCTTCCTTAGAGAGCATTGCTTAACTTATACAACAAGATGTCTGTGCTCTAAAGGCTAGATTGAGTGGCTATGGGAGCATCCTCAGTGAAAGCACCAAGTCAATGAGGAGCAAGGAAGAGAAGGAAAATAGAACACTTGCACTATGCTGACAGCAAAAGATGACCCAAGATAGTCTATAATGTTTCAAGTCTCTTACTCACTCATATCAATCACTTGAAGACCAGAGAGTTGGTCTTTTAATACCAAGAAACAATATGGGTTAAACTTATGCTAGGTTGTATCTAATACAAACTCTCAAGGATAATCTTTCAAGAATCAGATAATCCAGTGTGCCCAATGGAATGCGGTTTATAGAGTAGCAGTAGTGAACATGAGAAAATAAAGACTATGAAATTGTCTCCACTCTGTAGTACATCTGGGCACCACAGGATGCTGGAAACCAAGTGAGGCTCACAGCAACCCAGAAGGTGATTATTCAAGTACAATCAACTATGTGGCGTTTAACCTCCAGTGGTGCCATGCTCCCCTCCCCAGTTCAGTGCATGGACAACAAAGGGACAGTCATATATTAGGCAAGGACAACCTTAGAAATTGTTGTGTTGGACCAGGACTGAGGTGGGGTTACTTCATAGATTTTCTCTGGAGCAGACATTATTTTTTGAGTAGACAAATATATCTACATAATTTCTGTCCTTGGATGAGAAAAGAATTTTTCCAAGTAATCTGCTGCTGAAAGCATGGACTGACCATGTTTTCTGGTGGTTTCCTTAGTGGCAAACATACTATAGAATGAAATCACAATGAAATGAATATTGTGGAGATGATCTACACACTGCCTACATTCTTTTGATAAACTAAAACCCACAGTCATGAAAGACAATGCACAGAGAGAGAGAGAGAGAGAGAGAGAGAGAGAGAGAGAGAGAGAGAGAGAGTTCTGAGTACAACCAAGACATGACACTTTATGTCTTTTCAATTGACACTGCAGCTCTTTTCAGATAGGAACATAGAGCTTAGAATTCTATAGCCTTTGGTGTATTGAAGTTACCTTCCAACAGAGCAACAGAGTCCCAGAACAAAGACTAGGATAACTGTTGGTTCTATACAGGTAAAACTTATTCCAGTCATTAACTCACTATTACACAGAAAAGCCTGAACACACTGCATGAAAGAGAATAATTACTCTAAATAATCCATTCAGAAAGTCACTAAAAAATAAGATTTAAAACAACAATTAATTTCAAAGGAGACAAAACCATTCATTTTACAGCAATGTCTGGTTTACAAAAACCATAAGATATATTTGAAAACAGGAAATATGGCCATATGCAGAAACATGCATATAAAACTTCAATTTTTTAATTGATATCTTTAAAAGGACATTATCATAACACCCATCATATTTTAGTGTGAAACTTAACATTTGTGTGTTTAATTTGGAGAACCTGTAAAGTCTAGGGCCATGGAAAGGGAGAATTAATTTCTAGAAAGATGTTCAAGGGGGCTGGTGTTATGGAGGGGTAATGGGAAGGGCGGTCTTAGCTGGAGAGGAGTGGCTGGGTCGGACAGAGGAAGGATACACCAAGGATGCATGAAAAGGCTAAATCAAAACTTATATGTTTCAATGTACACAAATGATCATACAATAGAGTATACTTTTGAGTTACTCTATCCAGGGAATAGATTAGCTCAGAAGCCATGGAGTGCCATATGAGCAAACAAGTAAGTGGTAGGAGCTGGACAGATGGCTGAGGACACGCACAATTGCTGCTTTTGCAGGGAAGCTGGTTTTGACTCCAAGAATCTAGATGGTGGCTCATCTTCATCTGCAACTTTAGATCTGACCTGTCCTCTGACCTCTGGGTGCACCAGGTACTCACAGAGTGCATACACATAAGCATATGTAGGCAAAGGATTTATACCCAAAAGAAAAATAAGGCTAACATATTTTTGAGGCCTCGTGTCTGTGAGTACATGTGTATGTGTCATGTGAGTATGCTCTTTAGCTTGTGGTGGTGTAACCATGCCTCTGTGTGAGTTCCCGCCTGCGCCCATTTTCACGGAGGCCACAAGAGAGCATCCACTAGTTTGCTATACTGTTCACTTCTCTGATTTCTTCCCTTCAGCGGAGTCTCTCACTGAAGCTCAAGGTAGGCTGGCAGACATTAAGTCAGAGCTGTGTTCTTGTCCCTACACAGATAGTGCTATGGTTCTAAGCACACGCATACATGTCTGGTCTTTCTATGTGTGTCCTATTGATTCAGACTCAGGTCCTATCGCTTGCATATCAAATGTTCTTCTTTCTTCTTTCGACATTATTTGCATACAGCATGATGATGTCATATATTCCTAATGTCAAATAGCACATTTCCAGGGTGTAAGTAGAAAAATATTTTGCTTTTTAATATTCTGCATGCATTTTATGGAATTATAAAATGAATCATTATACATTATATTTATGTATAATAAACATGTTTCTGGATGCTATAGTATTTCTAGGACATGCAGTATACTTTTGAGTTCTTTGGATTAGATTTTCCTTTCCTTTCCTTTCCTTTCCTTTCCTTTCCTTTCCTTTCCTTTCCTTTCCTTTTCTTTTCGTTTCTTTTCTTTTCTTTTCTTTTTTAAAGAAGATATCTCCCTGATATTTATTGTGAGGCAAAAAATCAAAGGCAGAGAACAGTGTGTCCATGCCATATCTTTTCGTGAGCTCCTTTGTGTAAAAATATGGTGAGTGAGAATCCATACCTTTATTTCTTTGTATACACTGTAAAAGCGTAGAGTAACACATCACAAATCTTGATTATAGTGGCTAATGTACTGCAATCCAGATGAAAAGGGTTAGCAAGGGAAATATTTCATTACATACCTTTTGGTGATTTTTTTTTGAGACAGAGTTTCTCTGTGTATCCCTGGCTGTCCTGGAACTCCTTTGTAGACCAGCCTAGCCATGAACTCAGAAATTCACATGATTGCCTCCCAAGTGCTGGGATTAAAGGCCTGTGCCACCACTGCCTAGACCCTTTTGGTGATTTTTAAATAAAATTATAAAAAAGAACCATTTGTGGACTAGAGGTGTGGCTTAGCTTGAGATCAAGAGTGATGATAAAATGTGCGAGGTAATCAGCTTTTTAGAGGAACTGAGTATTTAGGCTCACAGGTTCCTAGGTTTCAGTCAAGGCAGTTGCTTGACCGTGATACTTTGGCCCTGGGGCAGGACAGTCTGTCCTGTGAAAGTGTGTGTGTGTGTGTGTGTGTGTGTGTGTGTGTGTGTGTGTGTAGGAGAGGAAGTGTTTATGGGATGAAGGAAGGATAGGTAGAGTGTGGTCTGTGGTTTGTGGTTCTGATAGGCCAGTCAAGGACATGTTCTCTTTTTTTTTTATTGGCCTTTCAAGGTAGGGTTTCTCTGTGGAGCCATCCTAGAACTCGACCTGTGCACCAGGGTGGCCTTGAACTCAGGGATCCACCTCTCTCTCTCCCACCCTCTCTCCTTCCCTCCCTGCTTCCCTTCCTTCCTCTATCTCCCTCCCTCCTACTTCTGGGTGTTTTTGAAACAGGCCTAAACATCGACTGGTGATTATAAAGTGACACCACTTCAGGTTTTTCCTCTCTATAGAGGTCCACCATCCTCAAGCTAAGGGGCAAAATAAATCTTACATCTCTAGGTTGTTTATTTCAGAGTATTTTGTTAATGGGTGTGGACAAATAATTTAGGTACCATTTCCATAGACAGCTACTGCTTATCCTTATGCCTCTGCAAGAGGAAAAAGAGAGAAACCTTCCATTTTCCTCTTCCTTACAGATATCTTTGCGACTCTCTCACATTCCCAAACACAGAGTATAACATGACCAGTGCTGGGACCCTCTCCCACTGACCCTGACCAACAAGGTTTTGATAGAATTCACCTGTACTCTGGAGAGTCTTCTGATCTAACCCATATGTATCACCCACGCGTGGGAGTAAGCACTACAGAGCGTGACTCACCAACCCTGCCTACATCAGGTGCAGCCACACTGGCTCATCCAACATGGGCCTCGGCTTTCCTCTAGTTCATGTTATTCAATGAGAGCCAAGGTGACTCTTAAGTATGGTTGCACATTTTAGAGTTGTTACTTCTACTGATGAGAGAGATCCATTAGCATTTTTCACTTATTAAATATACACTAAATCTGTTCACAGTTTTATAAAGGTACGCAAGATAATCCACTACTACAGATAACTGAAGCACATTTTCAGTATTTACAGTACCTCTTTTTCTTGTTTGTGGTATTTCTTTGGAAGTACTTTCAAGAACTGGAGGTTCCTCCAGAGCCTGGGAGGGACCTGGGTCCTTCTTACAAAATCTTTCCAAGAGGGATGTAACTGGGAATACAATCACAGCAGGGAGAGTTATGTTTGCTTTATGGCAGCAAAACAGAAAATTAATCATGCTTGGGTGTTTGTAAAAATGATCTCATTTCCTATTTGCATTTGGTCATCAGAGTCAGGATGGTGTTTCAGGAAGGTCACCACATTTTGTGATTAAGCATTACACAGACACCTTAGGCAATGTGTACGTTTGTGTGCCTATGACAAGACTGCAGGAGCAGCAGGGCTTGAGCCTGTTAGATGAGCAGGTACCAGATGGGAGCCACATCCTTCTGAGAAACACATGAATACAACGTTTTTCATACAATTCCACTTTTGTCCATGCTTTCTCTCAAACAATATAAGTTTCAGACGAACTTTGAGACTTTCAGGTTTAAAAGGTAAGTCTATATGGTGAACCATAAGGAAAAGCTCATCTATAGCAGAAATGCTCTTTGTTAAATACCAGATGTTTATCAGAAATGATGTTTGTTAAATACTAGAGGAAGTCAGCTAAACCATAGCGACTGAATGGAGAGTCAGTATTCCACTGTATCCAGGACAGGGAACATGATTGATATTGAGTTTTCATTTTTTATTTAATCATGGCACTTACAAGTCATGGAGAACACATGGTATTGCCTTAGATGAGCTGGGAAACACAGAGTATTGTATGGCCTCCTATTTTCTACCTTTGGCTACCATATTAGTTATATTCTTTGCATTGTGATTATATTCTGATGGAAGCAGCCTCAGAGAGAGATGGTCTCTATCTTTTAATCCCAGACTCAAAATTGGAGTATGATCCAAAAGGAGTAGAGATCCCTGGCCTTCCTTCTGCATCTTCAACCTGTCACCTGCCTCCTGTGAATGATTTGGATCACCAGGGATTGTAGATTCTTGTATCTTTCTCAGAAATACTTAGGCTCCAAATCATTTTAAATCAAATGGTCACAAGAGATGGTTTGGCAAACACAAAATTTCTCTTATATTGGCTAAACATTGATGTCTTCAACATGAGCAGGCGTGAGGAGTGGTCTGGCATTTGGATTATATGTATGTATGTGGCTTTTTAGATGACAAACATCCTCAGCCACTCTGTGGACAACCCAGATAAAGTGCAGCTGGAAGGGCAGTGCGGGACATTAAGTGGTACACTAAATTTATACCATTCCTGCTCTACTCTGAATAATCAAACTCCAGTTTCTAAAACCTCCTCTTCTGGGGAAGCATTTGCCTCAAGTCCAAGTGAAATTTCCAGAATACCTCTAATCCAAGATTAGGTTTAAAATATCTATGCAAAAAAGAATGAGTTTGAATTTATGATTATCTTCACTATAGTTCAGGAGAACTGGATTCAAAGAAGTATGCCCCATGGGTGACTATTGTAGTCAGTGGGATCAAAACTAGGACCTTTCAAATGGTAGGCATACAATAAACTAACTGGACTATACATCCTGTCCATATTAGCTCTCTGTAACAAATCCTTTTCGTGTAAAAGGCCTGGCTGTGAAAGCACTTTAACACACCCAGCATCCCAGCCAAACTCTGTCTATATAACTCATAGATGCCTGTATTCCACTGAGTGCTCAGACTCAGCAGGCAGTATGAAGACTGACCACCAGTGATAGAAGTAATATTGGAACTTATATTTGAGCTCACCTTTAAGCATCTATGTCTATCTCTCTGTCTCTGTCTCTTTCTCTCTGTCTCTCTATAAATCTCTATCTACCTATCTGTCTGTCTATCTATCTATCTATCTATCTATCTATCTATCTATCTATCTATCTACATCAAAAAGAATGATCTAACACTTCTCAGGAACCATGGGCCGACTGGAGCTCTTAGTAGACATCACCTATAAATTGCCCGTAATATCACTTTGTTATCATGTTAATGTTTAATCTATTAAGCTTCTTGACCAATTCTAACTGTAATGAGCCATTTCTCTTGTAAGTTCAGCTATCAAACACACTCAACATTTCTTCCTAGTTGGCTTAGCTTTAATTCCTTGCTCTAGGTGCTAGAGAGCTGGCTCAGCGATTAAAAGCGCTTGTTCTTTATAGAGGTCTCAGGTTCAGTTCCAGAGGATCCCATGCCCCCTGCTGACTTCCTGGGCACCAGATATGCAAGTGGAATACATATAGGCAAAACACTCGAACCACATAAAAAATCTTAAGGGGATTTTTTTTTTTTTTTTTTTTTGGTATCTGACCCAGCTATAAAGATTACAGAGGATAAATAAGCAGGCTTCAGGGCTTTGAAGGCTAAAATCAGCCATTATATGGGAAGCATCTGTTATGGTCCCTGGCACAGGAGTATCCACATAATTTCAAAAGCCTACCTTGAAAAGAAGTTTTTAAGGGCAATGACTTTGGGATACTTTGTTTAAAGGGGAAATAGAGGGAAGGACATGGATTGATTTGGTGTTTTGCAAAATCAGGCACTTACACAGATCTCTGCCTTTAAAGACAGTATAGTTTATCTTTCTAACCTAATCAAAACAGTGCCTGAGGGATTTACTTGAGTTTTTAAGGTTACAGTCCATTCATAGAAGCCTAGACAGACTTTCTCGGGGAGAAGCTGAGTGATGATGCAGGCAGGATTGCAGGCAAGTCCTCTCCCCAGGGAAGAAACCTGGATGATGTAAGAAAGAGGTCCACAAATCTCCTGCAGGTTCCTCACAGCCACAGCCCAGGTTACGTTTGAGAGTGGCCGTTCCCAAACCTCAGTGTGGGTTTCCTTTATAAAATAGTTCCCCTGCTTGCCCAGGGGGTCTTGGTTGACGGCAATTACATCCTCATTCTGAAGTAGAGCTTTGGCTTGAGAACTGATTTGTCGGAGATCGTTGGACATGAGTAGAGGAGCCGCCATGACGGTCGAGAGGACCATCTTCATTTCCTGCTGGTCCCAACTGAGGCCAAAGTTGCCAATCACTAACCCTTAAATGGGGATGGGTCAGGTCTTTACCATGTCTGGGTCATTCCAGGCCCCTGGTCCAGCAACTTCAACAATCTCCTTCTGCTTAGTTATTGTTCAGACCAAGATATTCTTTATGCTTTCCCAGGAATCATAAACATCATCAAAATTTCTCCCATTACTGCAGTAATATTGGATATCTGTATAATTGGACTTATGAAAGGGTCTCAAATAAAGTGGCCACACACAGGAGTAAACAATGCTTCTGTCAGTCCAGTTCAAGGCCAGGGACATATTCTTATAACCATTTACCAAGTATACCAAAGTGTTACAGTAACAACCATCAATTTTTGGCAGCTCTACATCCCAGTCAGCAAATGTCTGGGCATCAATGTCAATGAATCCAAACCTCCGAGGGAAAGCTGCACAGGTTTTATTCCCAACATCTGCATAAATCCCTAGCTTCAATCCTTTGCTGTGGACTTAATTAGCTAGGTGTTTAATGCCACTAGAAAAACGTTGGGGGTCTGCCTGAATCCAGCCCTTTGAATCCCTTTTGGGAGCCATCGAGCAGTCATCTCTGCAGTGGTATTCATAACCTGTGTCCTTCCAGCCATCAGAGGCCATGAGCTCTGCCATAAAACTAAAGCCAGAGGGTGAAGCCTATCTCTGCTCAAAAGCTTCATGGCCATTCAACCTATTGTTTCTAATGTAGTGTCTTCCTATAGTCAGACTCTCTGTTCTGATCAAGCATGTGGTCTTTTCCATCTACCATACGTGTAAATGTCTTCAGGAGATAAAAAGCACTGGCCAGGCTTCTGCTGACTGTTGGTGTTTGTCAGTGCGTGGGACTATAGTAGGTTGGGTTACTGCGGACAGATGCTAGGAAGCTGGAACACTCTCACAGGGATTGCTGAACCCTCAACGAAGTAAAAAGTATTTCTGGAGCTCAGTGGCTACAGAGGCTGATGACCTATCTCTGCTCTTTGGGTTATGACTCTCCTGAGAACTGCACAAAGAAATAAATCTGTCGCATATCTGTATGGCAAGGTTAAAACACATTTTTGTAGGTTTACTGTGTGTCTTCCTTTTTGAATTGGCAAATTGTCACTGGAAAGTGGAGTGTGTAATGGGGATAACTGTCTTGTGGAAAAACTATGTAGTCACTGCCTGGTGCACAAAATCCCCCTAAACGAAAGGCATTAGAGTTGAATTCAGTTATTGTAGACAAAGGGCCATGCCTGGGTACATAGGGTATTACTTTTTCCCCTTTAAACTCCCAAGTTTCACTCACAATAGAAATCTTATGGCACAGTAATGTGCCAGAGAAGATAGCTAGTATTTTTACAATTCTTATCTAAAATAGATGTTGAGAAAGAAATTCCATAATACATACAGCATTTAAATCGGCTGCGCTCCACCTGTTATTGAAAGGAAAGAAAACACTTTGAGGCTCAGGTCATGCTGAGTTCTACCTGCATAGTTCTTTGGTTCACCCTGTGACCCACCACAGTGTAAAATACAATGGGAAAAAGGACATAAAAAGGACTTGTATAATACTTTATCTGATGAGGTCATGGAAAACCGCAGCTATGCACTTTGTGACAAAAACTAATATGTTGCACACTTATGTTGACTCAAGGTAAGATCAGAGCCCCTTTTGTTGGCAGACCCACTTAATAACCTGTCTTGTGAGATTAATTCTTCTATGGGGGCTGAAATTATGTGCATAAATGCTCATGTTTTAAATGTATTATACCCTCAGTATTCAATATTCTATACATGAAGCTTCCCACTGCCTACTTTTGGAGTACAACTAAAACTCAATCTAGATGACAGTCTCAAGAAACAAACAGGAGAGGGCCCTTAAGGAAAAACATACATTTTTACAGATGATATGTCTGTTAACTTTTGAATAAATAGTATATACTATTTGACTAGTGAGGAACATTTTTATTCAGATAAAAAGGTTTCTGACACAAACTGTGTTACCTGACACTAGAAGTTTTATGTTCTATTCAGGCAGGGACAAGGTCATAAAATTCTATTTCTTCCTCTTCCCTAAGCTAAATCTCAGATATAAGATGAAATGCCTACAATGCCACTGTTCAGTTCTGTTGTTCTAATGGGAATTTGACAGAAAGAAACAGATCACCAAAGTAATCTTTCTATCTTACAGAAAAGAAAGGCCTTCTCACCTTCATCACGGACACTGATGGCTTTTCTTCAACTGGTGAAGGTGCAGCGGCATTCTCTGGTAAGACAAGGGGAACAGACATTGACAGTCAGCTCATGGGACTGTTTACCACTTATTCAGCATCTTTGCTTGGTGTAGTAGAAGTACAAGGACTTAGCACACATGACTAGACCTAATGAACAGGATGGCTGGGCTGCTGCTCAAATTTCCCTTGAAGATAAATTAAAGCAAAGATAGACGTGGAGACATACGAGTAAGAGAACTGCTGCATTTCCAGACAGTAGGAACCCGAAGCAGCATGAAATAATCTGTCTTTGATGTGTAAGATGAAATACAAGTCTTCACATGTGTTCCATTTGGAGGGACCATGTGGAGGTCAGAGGACAAACTATGGGATCCCAAGATAACCCCTACATACCAAAATGCTCAGGGAACATTTTGTAGGATGGGTGGAAAGATTATAAGAGATGGAGCGACAGGACATATGCTGCTGGATAGTGCTTTCTAAGCATGAAATGTATGACAAACCCATGAAATCTCAATACAGGTGCTCAAAGAGGGCCTGCATCATGCCAACATCTATTGACCTACAACCTTAGATCACGAGGAGAGAGAGAGAGAGAGAGAGAGAGAGAGAGAGAGAGAGAGAGAGAGAGATCAGTTTTCTATAGGGTGAACCCCCTCATAGTTTCATTTCAAATTACCAGCACTAATCATGTAGACTTAAGAGCAACAATAAATGGACTCAACTGTTTATGTAACAATAATAATTATCATAGAAGAGATCATATTTTTGAAGGGAGAACATGAAATATGTTGGACTACAGAGAAGGGGGGTTAGAATGATATAAAGTAGTTACATTAAATTCTCTAAGAAAAGTGTAAATTAAAACAATCCTGTGGCCGGGCAGTGGTGGCGCACACCTGTAATCCCAGCACTTGGGAGGCAGAGGCAGGTGGATTTCTGAGTTCGAGGCCAGCTTGGTCTACAGAGTGAGTTCCAGGACAGCCAGGACTACACAGAGAAACCATGTCTGGGAAAAACCAAAACCAAAACAAAACAAAAAACCCAAAAAACAAAAAAACAACAAAAAAATCCTGCTGTTTCATGTCTCCTCCTTTCTTCCTACAATCTAGGTCTTTTGCAGATGCTTGACCTATACTAGAATCCAAAAAACAAGAATCCATGTATGAGAGAATGTATTAGAGGGCAGTTCACCCAATTCCTGTCTATACCAGGAGAAACCCTACCAACTCATGTAAGATGAGCCAAAGCCTTACACTGGATCATGCTATTGAATGAGAGACTAAACAGTGTATCCCTTTTAGAATTCTGTAGTTGTATTTCAATTACAGACATAGATATATCAGTATTGAGCTGGGCAGTGGAGGCACACACCTTTACTTCCAGCACTTGGGAGGCTGAGACAGGCAGATTTCTGAGTTCAAGACCAGTCTGGTCTACAGAGTGAGTTCCAGAACAGCCAGAGCTACACAGAGAAACCCTGTCCTGAAAAATCAAAAACATGAAAAGAAAGAAAGAAAAAAGGAGAGAGAGAGAGAGAGAGAGAGAGAGAGAGAGAGAGAGAGAGAGAGAGAGAGAGAGAGAGAGAGAGAGGAAGGAAGGAAGGAAGGAAGGAAGGAAGGAAGGAAGGAAGAAAAAGAAAAAGAACCTCATAAAACTACAAAGCTTTTGTAAAGCAAAGGACATGGTCAGTAGTACAAAACGGCAGCCAACTAATTGGGAAAAGATCTTTACCAACCCTACATCCGATAGAGGACTAATATCCAATGTATGCAAAGAACTCAAGAAGTTAGTCTCCAGAGAGTCGAACAACCCTATTAAAAATATGGGGTACAGAGCTAAAGAGGGTTTTATCAACTCAGGAAACTCAAATGTCTCTAAAGTACCTAAAGAAATGTTCAGCATCCTTAGTTATCAGGGACATGCAAATCAAAAGAATACTGAGATTCCACCTTACACCACTCAGAATGGCTAAGATGAAAAACTCAGGGGATGGCAGTTGCTGGAGAGTATGTGGGGGAAAAGGAACACTTCATTTTTGGTGGTATTGCAAGCTGGTAAACCACTCTGGAAATCAGTTTGGCAATTCCTCAGAAAATTAGACATAGTACTACCAGTAGACCCAGCTATACCACTCCTGGGCATATACCCAGAAGACGCTCCTACATGTAATAAGGACACATGCTCCACTATGTTCATAGGTGCCTTATTTATAATAGCCAGAAGATGGAAAGAACCCAGATGTCCCTCAATGGAGGAATGGATACAAAAATATATGGTATATATACACAATGGAGTACTATTCAGCTATTAAAAACAATGAATTCATAAAATTCTTAGGCAAATGGATGGAACTAGAAAGTGTCATCCTGAGTGAGGCAACCCAATCACAAAAGAACACACATGGTATGCACTCACTAATAAGCAGATGTTAGACCAAAAGCTCAATAAAAACAAGTTACAATTCACCAAGCTCAAGAAGAAGGAGGACTTAAGTGAGGATGCTTCTGTTCCTCTAAAAAAGGGAACAAAATAGCCACAGGAGCAATAAGGGAGACAATGTGTGGAGCAGAGACTGAAGTAAAGGCCACCCAGAGACTGCCCTACCTGGGGATTCATCCTATAAACTGTCAACAAACCCTGACACTACTAAGGACGGCAAGAAGTGTATACCAAAAGGAGCATGCCATGGTTGTCTCCAGAGGGGCCCTGCCAGAGCCTTACAAATACAGAGGCAGATGCTAACAACCAACTATTGGACTGGGCATGGAGTCCTCAATGGAGGAGCTGGAGGATGGTCCAGAGGAGCTGAAGGGGTTTACAGCCCCATGGGAAGAACAATGATTTCGGCCTCCCAAATAGCCTAAGACTCCCAGGGACTGAACCATCTACCAAGGGGCACACATGGTTCCAGCCAAAAATGGGGCAGAGGAAGGCCTTGTTGGGCATCAGTGGGAGGAGTGGTCCTTGGTCAGGTAAAGGCTCAACAGAGGCCTGAAAAAGGGAAAACAGGGCGGGGGGGAGGGAAGGAGGGAGTATGTTGGGTGGAGAGGCATATAAGTGGAGGCAGGAGGAAGAAGAGGGGTTGGGGGTCTTAGGGGAGGGGGATATCGGGAAAGGTTTTACCATTGGCAATGTAAATGAAGACAATATTCAAATAAAAAAAAAAAAAGAAAACGGCTGGAGAGATGGCTCAGCAGTTAAGAGCACTGGCTCTTCTTCCAGAAGTCCTAAGTCCAATTCCCAGCAACCACATGGTGGCTCACAAACATGTGGAGTGGGATCTGATGCCCTCCTCTGGTGTGCCCAAGAAGAACCACAATGTACTCATATACATAGAATAAGTAAATCTTAAAAAAAGAAAGAAATATAGGGGGAGAGGTGCAATTTGAAGATTTAAAAATTGAGATTCTGACACTTGCCCTTTCTTTTAATGTTCTAAACCCCAGGAAAGGAGAATAAAGAGCTAAGCAACTGAAAAAAAAACCAATTAAAAAAAGAAAAAGAAATAAAAGATACATGAGTATTGTCTACATAGGAAAAATAGCCTTAAACTTCTCTATAAGTTAGCATATGACAAAAAATAATTATGAACCACTATAGAGAATTAGACGGAATTCCTCCATTACCTGTCTCTCTCTTCACTGTTGTCTCGGGTGGAGTAACAGCAAAGGCTTGTGTTCCTATCCCATACTGCGGGCCCAGGGCTTGTTTCTGTTCAATTCTTTTTATTAATTCAGATACTGGGAATGCAGTAAAAAGAGGAAGTTGTGTGAGCTTCTTGGCAGAAAAGGAGAGGAAACTAACAACTCTGAGTATTTGTGCATTTGATCTGATTGTTGTTCAAGGTCCAGACATCAGTGAGACTGGGGCTTCAGGAGGATCAATGCATATAGTGTACAAGTTAGGCATTGAATGCACATCACAGGAATCACAGCTAAAGCCTAAATATAAATGGATATGAAAACACAGAGGAAGAGCCACAGGACAGAGCATGCCGTGGGCGTGTGCTGCCCAATGGGCACCTCTAACCCTTCTTAGAGCCACAAGGACACAGCGACACCTATGCATGCCTTCACCCACCAACTCTTCACTATAACATGAAGACTTTCTTCTTAGTTGGTTGAGAAGGACTTCCCATGAGACTCACTAGGCTAGAACAGATCTCTTTAGTGTATACTGTAGGAAAATGCAAAGGCATTGCTGGAGTGCCCTGTGATGTCTGTGACATGCCAGAAGACCTCAGCTACATAGGAGTAATTGTACCAGGAGCCAGGAACATATGTTCTTCATAACACTGTAGAACACTTGTTTACTCTTCATTCTCTGCCCAGCCTTTATAGATTACATCTCATGGAGAATGTAGGGTACTGTCTTAATGGAATGCAGGGAGGTAAGAAGCTTTGAAAACCTCTGACTTCTCTCCCAAGGTTGCAATGATAACTGCATTCATGCCTCAGTGGCCATCTTCCCTGACAGAAACAACTGAAGGTACATATAGTCTACCTTTCAACCCAAATAAAACCGTGGGATTCCAGATTAGTAAATAGGGCCTTCCTCAACCATCCTCACACTGTCACCTGCCTCTCAGTGACTGAGTCTGATCATTGGGGAACAAAATTGGGAGGGTACCATTCATGGCAGATGTCACAGTGATGACTCAGACGCCAAGCCAGTCCAACCCAGTTCTCAAAGATAGGTGTGAAAAAAGGCAGGTTCTTTTTATCTGGCCATACCGAGATACACAAACCCTCAACTGGTGAGACTGAAAAGGCAGCTTGGCATCATTGTGGGTGACAAAAGTTGCCTGAAAGTGTGCGGATAGCCTGAACCAAGTCTATTTAAGAGAATGGCAGAGTCTCCACCAGTTTGTGTGCATGCAAGATGTTGTTTACTCATTCCTTGTAAAAGTTCTGTTTCCACACAACCCTCTGCACACAGACCCACAGGGCCAAGTGACAAGGCCTGACTTCCCTATTCTTCCTTTCTATTTTTCAGAGAAGATGTCTCTATATCAGGGTGGTCTGAATGTCACTATGTCGACATAGATCACTTTGAACTTATACTTTTTCTGTCTACACCTCTGAATCGCCACATCACAGCACATTTAATGTATAATAGATGATCAAAATGTTTTAGAAATCGTAGCCCGATAAATGAACAATGGGACCAAATTGAGCCACAGGCTCCTTCCAAAATAGCTTTTCTTTAACAAAGCTCTCTGTAGCAAAGGTTATGTAACATATAACATGTAAACTGTGCAACATGTAACCTAGCTCAGCATGTTCACAATAATGATGCCTTCTTCCTCCTAACTGCTGCCTACAGAGATCCATTGAGTACTCACATACTCAGCAGTTTGGGGTCTGACCACCAGTGAAAGAAGCCCTCTTGGATCTCAGAGTCTAGCTCACACTGCAAAGCCTGATGCCAGGAGCTAAAGAGACCACTCAGCAGTTAATATTCCCTGCTGCTTCTGTAGAGGACACAGGTCTCTTTCTGTTTCTAACATGCAAAAATCAGCTAGAGACACAACTGTCTCTAATTTCAGTTCCAAGGAACCCAACAGCCAGGTTGAGGCTGCACAGAAACCATAGATGCAAGTGTTGCACATATATTCGCACAGGTGAACACTCACATGCCTAAAATAAAAATAAATCTATCTTTTAAAAATCAATTTCTAAAAATTTGAGTCAGCACAGATCCCTACCAAGCCATGCCTGGAGTTCCTGAGGACACTGTCCAGACGGTGAGTGGCTCTTTGTGCTCACACTAATGTTGTCTACATGCAAATCTTTTCATTATTTGTTATATGTAGTACTTTTATTTCTATTCTATTAAATATCTTGAACTCACAGGAGAGTGTTTCTAATTTTTAATTTTTTATGCTTTCATTGAAAGTAGATTCTTTTCTCATAATGTATATCCTAAATATACTTTCTTCTCTCTCTGCTCCTCCCAATTCCTCACTACCACAGTCCCATCTGGACATACTCCCTTTATGACTTTCCTAAGAAAAAATAATAACAGGCTTCTAGAAGATAACAATTAAATGTGACAAAATAAACCAAACAAAGCAAAAAATATCATATGCATGTATTTCTTTTACAAAAGCAATTTCTTTTTTGATATAATATTTATGTCCTATCCCATGTCTGTTTCTCACTGAAAATCATATGCCCAATGTACCTCTCCTTGTCCTCTTCCAAATGATGGCTACTGTTTCATTACTGTTGTTACATCTGTGCATGAGCATGTGTGTATTTGTGTTCCTAATTACATAAATGGAGCATGCTCAGTCTGGACATAGTTATTCTTGTGTATTGTATGTATATGTTTTCATAGCTGAGCATTTGGTATTGCATAAAGAATTGGTGTGCTCTTTCCTGAGGAGAAATATTTTCCCATTTTTTTCATTCTTACTGAATTGACCCATGTATGTTAAAAGCCTGTGTGAAAGTCACCCAGCCTGTCTCCTCATGTAGTGTCGCGTTCCCATTTTTAGAATCTGTGTTCTGACTAGAAGTGTGTGGGCTTTTCTACCTCTCATGCTTGTGGATGTCTGCTGGCAATGAGGAGCAAAGCCCTGAGCTTTTGCCCACTGGGGTAGTCATGGCAGTTTCTGGAATCGCTGCCATTCTGACCTACCAAAGGCAGATGCTGGAGAGGTGGACCATAGGCATCACTAAGTCCTTGCTCCACAAAGTGTCTCTTGATCTGCTTGGGTAATGTCACTACTCATCTCTATGTCCTGGATCATTCTTCACTAGAGTACCCCCATGAAGAAATGAATGCAACACATGTGATAACGTTTAAACTCATAATTTGAAGGCAAAATGTATATCCTACTATGGTAATTCAAGAGCTTCTCACTGGAGATTAGAGTGGATAATCTGGATGCCTGCCATGGACAAAAGTGGGTTTAGATGCAACATGTGTACACCATTCCAAACTAGCTCCAGGGATCATAGCTGGATCCAGAGAATCTACACAAATAGCATCAGCCTATTTTTTAAAACTTAAGAAACTACTATTTTTAAAAACAAAATCCAAATTCTTCCCAAGAGGTAGCTTAGATTATAGTGTTGCCTCCAAATGTAAGTATACTCAATATTTACACAATTTGTTTCTGAAATGGGTCTTAAGAGACTTGGCAATACATACTGCGCCTTCGTTTTCTAGCTTCTTCCTGAAATTTAGATGAGGAAAAACAATATGTAGTGTAGGTCACACTAGTTTCTCTATGCATGGGTCTTGGAAAAAAATCTATCAATATGTTTTTAACTCCAAACATAGGTTAGTATCTTCAAGTGAAAGACTAAGTTTTAGTATATTCTGTGATGGTGTCACTGAAGACTGGGATTTCTTAGTCGTGCCACTTCCCACTTTTCCTATGTCAAAGGCCACATTAACTACCACTCTCTGTTTGTCCTCTGTCCAGTGTTCTGTAAGTCACACTGCAACAGGCTTGATCATCTTTAGAACTCAACTGTGGAATTAATGCCTTCTGCAATATGGTCTCGATTATTTATAGTATTGCTCATGGGTTAAGTCTTACCACTTAGCATCCCCACCTGGACATATGACACTTCCTCCACACTGACTTTTGTGGAACATAACTGCATATACGGGTGTGCAGGGTCAACAGACGCTGACACGCTTGTCAACTTCTAATATATACATATTTCCCAAAGAGGAACCTTTTTCTCCAGAATAAATGGTCCCATCACGTGGACTGTGATACTTGACACTGGGTGCCTTGGTGCTCTTGTACTTGGTGCTTGGAATGGTACTGGCTAGTCAGGACCCGACTAGTACAATTCCAATTTTCCCAGCTTAGCCTAAGTCCCTTAAGACCTAAGATAACTCTGCTCAACATTTTTTAAATGGGATTTTGACTGAAAAAATGAGATCAATAAAGTAACATTTCTATCTTAAAGAAAGGTCTTCTTACCGATTCCATAGGCTCTGATGTTTTTTTATTGACATCTGGGGCATGCTCCGGTATGTCTAGGAAACAGAAGTGACAGTCAGATCACAGTGCTGCTCACAACCTATGCAGTGCCCTTGCTTGGTGTGGGCACAAGTGTGTTGCTGAGCAAATGCAGCTCATGGACCTTATGAGCAAGTTGCTTAGGTTGCTGCTAGCCTGTTTTATCTTGAAGGCAAATTATAGAAAGAGCTGGACAGATATGAGGAACAGAAATGCTACACTTCAAGACATGGGGAACCCAAAGTAACATAATAATCCATCTTTGATTATGTATTATTAAATTAAATTTTCACATGTATTTTGTTAGGTGGGACACTTTTGTGAGAACAAAAGTGAAAGAACAAGAGAACAACTTGTAGGATCTGTTTCTCCCCTATTGTCATATATGTTCTGGAGATTTTAATTTCATGTCATTGGGCTTGGTGGAGTCATCCATTTCCTTGGAAAAGACAACTCCTCTTCCTAAGTGTGACCCAGGATACTCACAGTACCCTGGAAATTCTGCCCATCCATTCAGACCATGTAGATCCAGACAGAGGAGGAACCTATAGTCTTGGGCTGTCTTGTTTGCTCTCATCTAGGAGCCTTACCCCATGTCACTTCTCATTTTCAAATCCAATTAGTAGCTAGATCCATTTATTTTTTGGAATAGTCTGAAACAGGACTGTTGCCACATGTTTCTGTATCTGCAAATTCCTCAAGATCCAGGTAGAAGTTGGTTCTGCTATTTCTCTTGGTAAATCTGACTCCATTTGTCCCTGCTGCCTACCCTCAGACTTACTGGAGCTAACCCAGAACCTTCACCCAAGTATATAGAAATAAAAAATTTTAATTATCCCTATTGTATGTAAGGTGATGTTTATATAAGAATAGATCTCCAAAACCCCAACAGAAATAAGCAACACTTTGAGCAAAGTGCTAGAATACAAATTCAACTTTAAAAACCAGAAACCCGTTTATTTACCAATAAAAAGCAAGCTGAAAAAGATGAAGGGCATGTTTGTGTTCATGGTAGCCTCCAAACTAAATATTTAGAAGGAAATGTAAAAGGGAAGTGAAAGCTCTCTACAGTAAAACTTTATATTTCTGAAGGAGACACTAGAAAATGGAAAGCCTATTATGCTCTTGGGTTGGCAGAATTAACAATGACCATCTTACTAAAGAAATTCTAATAGTCAATGCAAGGAAAATCAAAATCTATGTGACATTCTTCACAAAAATACAAAAGTCCTAAAATTCATGTGGAAGCACAAAAGATCCAGAGTAGCCAAAGCATTCCTGTGCAAAGGACAATGTTGGAGGGATTAACATCCCAGTCGTTATGCTGTATTGCAGTTTTAGTAATAAAGATAGCATAGTAATGGCACAAAATAGATGTGTATATCAATAAAGCAGAAAATTCATAAGCATGATTAAAGCTTTTCATACTTGGCCATTATTCCAAATAGTCACAAGATAGCATTTTTGACTAATGATAGGGGAAAGCTGGGAAACAGGGAAAACACATGTTCAGTAATGAAATTAGAGGCAGAGGTGAGATCACCACTTTCTCTCTGGAGGGCCTAGCTTGGAGCACACAGAACACAAGATCAGTGGAGCAGCTGGGACAGAAGTCTTCCTGCCACCATTGGCACCAGGGAGCAGGGAGACTCCACAGCCTTCTGTGCACAATGTGCCAGGAGAGAGTTATCTCCCAGCAGGGCTTTCACTTCTGAGCTCAGAGGTGAGATCTGCAACCTCTCTCTGGAGGGGACCAGTTGGAGACACAGGGCCTAAGATCAGTGGAGCAGCTGGGACAGAAGTCTTCCCTCTGCAATTTTCACCAGGGAGCCAGGAGACTCCAGTCTTCTGTGCATAGCCCACCAGGAGAGAGAGATCTCCCAGCAGTGCCTTCTCTTTTGAGCTCAGAGGAGTAAGGACACAGGCTTACAGGCCCATAGGAGGAACAAACTCCAGCCAGAGACAACAATACCAACTAGTACCAGAGATAACCAGATGGGAAAAGGTAAGCACAAGAACCCTACCAACAGAAACCAAGGCCACGTGCCAAAACAACCCAGTTCTCCCACAACAGTAACTCCCGGATACCCCAACACACCTGAAAAGCAAGAGTTGGATTTAAAATTGTATCTCATGATGGTGATAGAGGGCTTCAAGAAAGACTTAAGTAACTCCCTTAAAGAAATACGGGAGAACATTGGTCAACAGGTAAAAGCCCTTAAAGAGGAAACACAAAAATCCTTGAAGAAACACAGGAGATTAGGGGTCAACAGGCAGAAGCCCTTAAAGAAGAAACACAAAAATCCCTTAAAGAATTCCAGGAAAACACAAACAATCAAGTGAAGGAACTGAACAAAACCATCCAGGATCTGAAAGTGGAAGTAGAAACAATAAAGAAATCACGAAGAGAGACATTTCTGGAGATAGAAAACCTTGGAAAGAATTCAGGAGTCATAGATGCAAGCAGCAACAACAGAATACAAGAGATAGAAGAAAGAACCTCAGGTGCTGAAGATACCATAGAAAACATTGACTCAACAGTCAAAGAGAATGCAAAATGCATAAAGCTGGTAACATCAAGAAATCCAGATCACAATGAGAAGACCAAGCCTAAGGATTATAGGTATAGATGAGAGCGAGGATTTACATCTTAAAGGCCCAGTAAATATCTTCAACAAAATGTAGAAGAAAACTTCCCTAACCTAGAGAAAGAGATGCCCATGAACATACAAGAAGCCTTCAGAACTCCAAACAGACTGGACCAGAACAAAAAGTCCTCCCAGTACATAATAATCAAAACACCAAATTCACTAAACAAAGAAAGAATATTAAAAGCAATAAGGGAAAAGGGGCAAGTAACTTATAATGGCAGACCTATCAGAATTACACCAGACTTCTCACCAGAGATGATGAAAGCTAGACGATCCTGGGCAGACCTCATACAGACCATAAGAGAACACAAATGCCATCCTAGGCTACTATACCCAACAAAACTCTCAATTATCATAGCTGGAGAAACCAAGATATTCCATGATAAAAAAACAAATTTACAGAATATCTGTCCACAAATCCAGGCCTACAAAGATAATTGATGGAAAATGCCAACACAAGAAGGGAAACTACACCCTAGAAGCAAGAAAGTAATCTTCTTCTAACAAACTTAAAAGAAGATATCCACACAAACATAAAAATAACATCAAAAATAACAGGAAGCAACACTCACTATTTCTTAATATCTTTTAATAACAATGGACTCAACTCCTCAATAAAAAGACATAGATTAATGAAATATTTCTCATGTAAATTTTCAAGGTTATCAGAAAATGTTTGTAATTCCCCATTTAATTAATTTAGTAATGCTTTTTTTTTTTTTTTTTTTTTTTTTTTTGGTTTTTCCGAGACAGGGTTTCTTTGTGTAGCCCTGGCTATCCTGGAACTCACTCTGTAGACCAGGCTGGCCTCAAACTCAGAAATCCGCCTGCCTCTGCCTCCCAAGTTCTGGGATTACAGGCGTGCGCCACCACCTCCCGGCTTAGTAATGCTTTTTAAGTCTACCATTTTATCTGCATAATTTTTCATGATAATCTTCAATTTTAATATGTCTGTCTATATATTTCCTCTATTTTATCAGAAATGTTTTTGATGTAAATCTTTGATTTTATTACAAATGTTTCTAATTCTACCTTCAATTAATTTAAAACGTTTTTATATCTACCATTTTATATGTAAAATTTTCCATGAAATAGTTAATTTTAATGTGTTTGTCTATATGTTTCTTGAATTTTACCAGAAATATTTTCCATGTAAATCTTCAAATTTATCTGAAAATGTTTATAATTCCACCTTCAATCAACTTAATTTTCCATGAAAATTGTCAATTTTAACGTGTTTATCTGAGATATTTTTCATGTAAATCTTTAATTTTATCACAAAGTGTTTTTACTTCCCTTTTCAATAAAAAAAGAAAGAAAAAAAAGAAAAAAAGTAATGAAATTAGAACTTTTTTTATCCCCCTGCCCCCAAATTAATTCTAAATGAAGTAAAGGCCTAAAAGTGAAACCTTAAAAGCTGAAACAGCCAGACACAGAGGCAGCACCCAAAGGCTTTCTTTTTTGTTTCTATATTTTTTGTTTACATTCCAAAGGCTTTCCCCTTTCCCAGTTCCCCCCTCACCATATGTCCCATAAGTCCTCTTCCCTCCGCCCATTCCCCAATCACCCCCATTCCATTTCTCTTTTCTGATACTCTCCTACAAAACTTGGTCCAGTCTTTTCAGGACCAGGGTCCTTTCCTTCCTTCTTCTTGGGAATCTCTTGATTTGCTAATTGTGCCTTGAGTGTTCAGAGCTTTTAGGCTCATTAATATCCACTTATCAGTGATTGCATTTCATGTGTATTCTTTTGTGATTGGGTTAACTCACTTAGGATGATATTTTCCAGATTTGCCTACAAATTGCATGAATTCATTATTTTTAATTGCTGAGTAGTATTCCATTGTATAAATATACCACATTTTCTGTATCCATTCCTCCTTTGAGGGACATCTGGGCTCCTTCCAACTTCTGGCTATTATAAATAAGGCTGCTATGAACATAGTGGAGCATGTGTCTTTATTGTATGCAGGGGATTCTGCTGGGTATATGCCCAGGAGTGGTATGACAGGGTCCTCTGGAAGTGTCATGCCCAATTTTCTGAGGAACCATAAAGTTTGGGAAATCATTTTTCATCTTGACTTTTTTGTTTAGTTGTTCTCTTACTGTGTTTTCTATCACACTGTTTACAAGACTTCTAACTGCTTTTAGACTCAACTACTCCCTCTTATTTCTCATATTCAAGTGTTTCAGGTGTTCCATAGCAGCCTTTCACCTCTGCCCAAATGGAATGGGCCAAATGACATATTAAGATCTTTCTTTCTGGGCATGTAGTCTCCAAGAAGTTTTCTGTTCTCCCCTCTTCTCTTTCAGTGGTCTCCTGACTTAGATGAGATTATAAAGGGAGAGAAAAATTATAGAAACAAAGACCAGGCTCATAGAAACTCAACATGGAGACCCTGTGAGCAATGTTTCATTGTTACCATGTGGAAAGCATGTTCACACGTTGGTACATTTCTAAGTACAGGGTCTACAGATAATTGGGCAGCCAGAAGAAGGGAACAGAGAAAGGAGATGGATTACTCCGGGGTGGGTGCTAGGGACTCCTTGCTCAGAAGCAAGAGCTCCCAAATTTGTAGTGAGGGGACATGACACATCAACACTAGAGAGCCTGCCTATAAAGGGGAGCCATGCCTAGCTGTACAGTGCAGGAACATCAGACACACTTGGGAAGACAAAGGCCTTAAACCTAGTGAAGCCAGAAGACACTGGAACAAACACACTCCTCAGCTTATACGTCCATTTCCCTACAACGGCAAGCAGGCCAGAGGATCACAGTAGAAAACCAGAAATATGACTAACACAGAAGACAGATGCAGCCTATGGCAAGATGGGTTCCAGAAGAGCTGAACCCCACTGCTCGTGGAGAAGGGACAGTTCTTTACGGCACTTCCCTAAGCTACCCTTTGCATCTTGCAGCCTGAACCAAATATTCATTAAAACAGAGCCAATGCTGGTGCCAGAGATTGGGTCCCTGCTCACTTGATAGATCAGAGGCTCTGATCTGTTGATTACCTCAATCATCGTGAATGGCAGTCCAGGTTGAGGAGCACAGGTTGGAAATGAGATATATATGAACACTAGGCCTTTACTTAACAGGACATTGCAGATATAGTACTTCTGTCAGAGTAAAGAGCCATTTTGGCAATCTAAGAACTCTTCTGTTGGTACCACATGAAGCAAGAGTTAGCAGTGAACAGAAGATCATGGATGGGCTGCTATAAGTCCTGAAAAATGACAGGAAGGGGCTCTGTCCTTCTAGTATCATAGGGCCTCCCCTGCTAGATTATTAGCTACAGGATCCTGTGAGTACAGGAAAAAATTGTCCCTCATCAGACTGCCTCTATCCAGGTTAGTAGACAAACTGAAGACAATACTTCACCGATATTGTCATGGTTAATCTCAGATGTCAAATAGATGATATTCAGATACTGGACAGGCAAGTATTATATTATAGCATTTAGTTTAGTTGAGGTGGGAAGCCAAATAAACTCTGCATGACATTATTGCCTAGGACAAGGCTAGGACTACATAAAATAAGAAAGTGGGCTTAAAACAGGCATTCATTCTTCTGATTTTTGTTTGTTTGTTTTGGACTGGGTTGTAGTTTGATTCTGTCACAAATATCTGCCTCTGGGTATAGCTTTACACTATTTATGGTCTATAAGCTTAAATTACATTGAAAACCAAGACATTCCTTCTTTAGGTTGTTTTACTTACAATATCTTTGCCGCAACTTAGAAAATAGGTGCGGCAGACATTCAAGTGAGCTACTGGGAGCAAGAGCTTGGACCTTAGGTGGTAGCACTGACCGAAAAGAGCAAGTGTCTTGGGAAAGGCCGTCTTCAAATGACAAAGCGCACTCACAGACTGTCAAAGCTGCCATTTTCTTTACTGATATCTTTTCCACATTCTTACTCTCTCCAATTCCAATGTAAAACAGGACCATTCCTAGGACCCAAGCCACTCAGATCAGACCAGAAATTCTGGTACATCACTTGAGTTTTACCCTCAACCATGAGACATTCAAGAATTACTAAGCTGAGTAACTGTGAGAGAAAGCATGAGAGATTCACACATTACTGGGAACCACTATAACCCCTATACATGGGGAAGCCTCAGTGACTCACAGAACATAAGCCTCAGCTTTACACTGGCTCATGCCATTGAATTAGAGTGCAAGGTGATTAAATGCATTTAAAATTTGGGAGTATAATTACACTTCCCATTTTACATATATTTATATATACTCCCATATATTTGTATATATGATATATATTTAAATGAACATTCAATTTTGTATATATTCATGTGTAAATGTAGTATTAATTTATCTGTAGATTTATATGTGAAACAAAATAATTTTTAGCTACTATATATATTTGGACAGAAGTATAAAATTCCCACTGTACCTTTGGTTTTCATTTCGGTTGTTTTTGTAGAAGCAGCCACAGAGACTGCAGGTCTCTCTGTGTCTTGAGGGGTTACAGTTGTATTCCGACACATTCCCCTTAAGAAGGTAAATACTGAGAATACAGTTACAAAAGGGAGTCACGTCAGCTTATGGTAGAAAACTCAGGAAAACTAACAACTCTGAGTGTTTGTGCATTTGATCTGACTGTTGTTCGAGGTCCAGTCATCAATGAGACTGGGGCTTCAGGAGGATCAATGCATATAGTGTACAATCAGTTAGGCATTGACTGCACATCACAGGAATCACAGTTGAAGCCTAAATGTAGATGGATATGAAAACACAGAGGAAGAGCCACAGGACTGAGCATGCCGTGGGCGTGTGCTGCCCAATGAGCACCTCTCTAACCCTTCTTAGAGCCACATGGATACAGCCACACCCATGAATGCCTTCACCCGCCAACTCTTCACTATGACATAAAGATTTTCTTCTTAGTTGGTTCAGAAGGATTTCCCATGAGACTCACTAGGCTAGAACAGATCTCTTTAGTGTATACTGTAGGAAAAAGCAAAGGCATTGCTGGAGTGCCCTGTGATGTCTGTGACATGCTAGAAGATGTCAGCTACATAGGGGTAATTGTACTGGGGCCAGGAGAGAATTCACTCCAGAACTTTATAGAATACTTGTTTACTCTTCATTCTCTGCCCAGCCTTTATAGATTACATCTCATGGACAATGTATGGTACTGTCTTAATGGAATGCAGGGAGGTAAGAATTTGTGAAAACCTCTGACTTCTCTCCCAAGGTTGCAATGATAACTGCATTCATGCCTCAGTGGCCATCTTCCTTGATATAAACAACTGAAGGTACATATAGTCTACCTTTCAACCCAAATAAAACTGTGGTATTCCTGGATTAGTAAATAGGGCCTTCCTCAACCATCCTCACACTGTCTCCTGCCTCTCAGTGACTGAGTCTGATCATTGGGGAACAAAATTGGGAGGGTACCAATGCTGGCAGATGTCACAGTGATGACTCAGACTCCAAGTCAGTCCAACCCAATTATTAAAGATAGTTGTGAAAAAATGGAGGTTCTTTTTATCTGGCCAACCTAGATAAAAAAGCCTCAACTGGAGAGGCTGGAAAGGCAGCTTGGTGTCATTGTAGGTGGCAAATGTCTCCTCATGCAGTGTCGGGCTCCCATTCTCAGAATCTGATGTGACTAGAGCATGTGGGCTTTTCTGCCTCTCATGCTTGTGGATGTCTATAGGCAATGAGCAGCAAAGCCCTGGGCTTTTGCCTGCCCAGTAGTCATGGCAGTGTCTGGGCTCTTTGTGATTCTGACCTACTGAAGGCAGATGCTGGAGAGATGGAATATAGGCATCACTAAGTCCTTGATCCACAAAGTCTCTCTCCATCTGCATGGATAATCTCACCTCTCACCTCTGCTCTGGTTCATTCTTCACTAGAGTACCACCATAAAGAAATGAATGCACCACATGTGATGAAGCTACAACGCATACTATATAGGTAAACTGTGTTCTCTAATTTGTTACTTCATTACTTTGTTATTGGAGATTGACCTGGGTAATTAGATACCTATCTGGACGGAAACAGAGTTAGACACTGCCTGGTACAGAGCGTCCTAAAAAACCTGGAGAAATCTAATTTGAATCCAGTTTTTCTTTTAACTTCATGCAATACCTAAGGAAAAAAAACCAAACAGGTGCATACAAGTTCTTCCCAGTAGGTGAACTAGAGTACTATTGTACTCTAGACAAAAGGATATCCAGTGTCTATGCAATTCCTTTCTAAAATGTGTCTTAAGAGACTGTATAATACATACTGCGTCTACGTCTTCGAGTCACCCCCTGAAATTTAAAGGAAACAGTATGAGGCAAAGGCCATGCTGTTTGCATGAGATTTTGTAATTCATATCAACATGGTCTGGTGCCAATGAAAATGGGCAAAAGTCCTATACATTAGTATGATATATGAAGAACTGGGGCTTAAAGTCTGTGCCACTTCCCACTTAGCTGGTTTGAATGCCAGAGTAAACAACACTGTTTAGTCTCTTCTGAGTATTTTCTAAGCTACACTGCAACTTGTGTAAGCATCTTTTTAACCTATATAATCCTGTCTATACCAGGGCCTCAATTATTTACACCGATACTCATGCCTTACCACTCAACACCCACACACTGGAAACTTCCCTCACAGTGGTCTCTGTGGAACATACACAGACTTCATTACAATGATAGGAACCAGAAGTGGTTGTCAACTTGTATGTTAAAATTTTACATTTATTTAAAGAGGAACATTTTTCTTCAGAAGAAATGGCTCCTTCACACACACTGTGCTGGAAGACAGTGCAAGCTTCTGTGTAGTTAGTTGTATTAGAAGAAGCTTTTACAATTCCATTTCCTGATCTTCCTAAGCAAACAATTTAATACCTATGATACACCTGTCTTTTGTTAATCAAATGGTTTTTCGACTGCCACATAAGGAGATCATGTAACCTTTCCATATTAGAAAAAAGAAAGCCACCGTACCTTCTCCATCCCCACTGGTGGCTTTGCCTGTCCCCCTGCTGAAGTTGCAGTGTCAGCATTTTCAGGCACCACTGAATGGAGAGAAAATAATTGTCAATGCACAGTTCTGCTTTTCATACCCTAAGAATCTTTGCTTGACGTGTATAGATGTCTATGAAGCCTGTATATGTGACTCACTCTAATTATTAATCAGAGTTTGCATGCTGCTCAATACAGAAATGTGGATCACATGGTTGGAAAACAAAATGTTGCAAAGACAAGAACGGAGGATCAATGAGGAGCAGAACACCTGGATTTCTTGACAACAAAACCCGATTCAATGTGGCAGGAGAATCTCATTGTGCAAGCAATATACCCATCTTTCAAAATTTGCATTGCATTTATTCTGGTTGGAGGACCCATGTTTGTGGCTCTGTGCACGTGGAGTTTAGAGATCTTCAGGGTCTGGGTTTCTCCTTGTACATGTGAGTGCCGAGGATTAGCTGCAGGTAGGTCACCAGGCTTTGCTCAAGATGCTGTTACACACTAATCCAACCTATCTTTTCCTAATACAATAAGCGTTATGATCAAGCCTCAGAATACTGTCACTTCCTATGTCGAAGCAGGGAACAATTGATACGTGTTCTTGTGGCATGTCCACAATCTACATATACTGATTTGGCATTTATCATTAAATATGAAGCCTCTCATCCATGCTAATGTAGTCATTTTACTTTGGAAATTTTATTAGGATAAGCATTTCCATTTTTTTTTTTACTATGTACGTGTGCATTACTCCCTAAAAAAATCATTTCATGTATTTTTATACTGTACTGAGTATTGTCAGTATTTTATAGGGATTTAAGGCACAAGGGGAATATGTATGGGTTACAGGCCTATAGGACACGGTGTAATATAAGGGCTTGCTTAGTTTCAGATATTTGCACACAGGGGGGGTCTGAGAAAAATTCTGAACAAATGCCCACACCCCAGCACATAATAATACAACTCTGCAAGCTTTATCTAAAGAAGGAAAGGAAGGAAGCATGGCATTTCTTTAATTTCACATTATCAGAAT
The DNA here is from genome assembly GCA_964023405.1 of Apodemus agrarius. NCBI lineage: Eukaryota > Metazoa > Chordata > Mammalia > Rodentia > Muridae > Apodemus > Apodemus agrarius. The sequence goes on along the minus strand of OZ030009.1, from coordinate 65,702,328 downwards.
TTATCCAAGTATAACTCAAAAGTTAATTAATTAATCATTAATTCCAAAATCTTAAGTTCAATATTGAATTAGCAGAACAAGCTAGGAGACAATAAATTTGCATATACCTGGCAACAATGATAGAATCAAGTATCAATTACCGACATGTATGGGATTACCAGACATAAAGGAGCAAAATAAACCTCATGTCATAAATTCCGAGGTAGCACTGGACACAATTCAGAATAAGAAGATGTCCTTATCTTTGGCAGAGGGGCATTTTGAGACAGGGTTTCTCTGGATAGCCTTGTCACTCTGTGTTGCAACTCAGTCTATAGACTCACCTTGCATCGAACTCAGAGATCCTGCCCTGCCTCATGAGTGCTGGGATTCAAGCTGTGCACCATCACTGCTCAGCTTGAAAACATATTCTTTCCAATAGGCATAGTGTACTCACGCCATCGCAAATGTGCAAACAAGATTAAAGTGTGTGTGTGTGTGTGTGTGTGTGTGTGTGTGTGTGTGTGCTGCTTCACAAGGACATGTACATACAAGAACACAGTACATGTGTCCTGTGCCTGCACCACCTGCCTTCTTCTCTCATCCCACCTCTCATTCCTCTTCATTATTGACCAAGAAAACCTGTGCTTTGTTCACACCATATACACATGTGATTTTATTTTTACATAAAAAACCTAGACCTTCAACTGAAAAATAAAGCACCTGTCCTTGTCCTTATCAATGTAATGTAAGACATTTAATGTGACAATTATATTCACTCACAACTATTCTCTGCAAATGATGCAATCCCATGTTCCTCAGTGGTTTACATGGTGTCTAATTTAAGGTGTGCATTGCTGTGACCGAACACTATGACCATAAACACCTTAGGAAGAGTTTCTCTCAGGACACAGCTCTCTCCGCACACTCAGTTCCTGAGGTCAGTCAGGACAGGAAGGACACAGAGGAGGACCTGGAAGCAGGAGCAGAGGCAAAGGCCCAGCAGGAGTGCTGTTCACTGGCTCGATCACCAGAGCTCACTCTGCCTGCTCCTACAGCGCCCAGGACCACCAACATAGAATGGCACCTCTCACAGCGAGCTGGGTCCTCACACATCCATCATCAGTGAGGAAAGTGCACCCCAGGCTTGCCTTTGGGTTAATCTGGCAGAATGGTTTTCTGAAAGAAAGTCTCCTCTTCCCACATGACTCTGGTTCGAGACAAGTTATAAACAACAACAACAACAACAACAACAACAACAACAACTCTCCAGAACACATCAAGTTAGGGGAGAAGGGGATTTCCCACACCCCATTTTAACTTTTGAAATTATACTTTAGTTACAACATTTTTCTCTTTTCTGTAGAGGGCTGTGAAGTGCCATGCCTCAAAGATGGCGCTGGTTTCCACCTTCCTCCCCACAGGGGGAGAGTGCCCTTTGAAACAAACAACTCCTTATTTGGCTTCCTGTGATCAGATGCTGTCCTTCTGCCTTGAAGTAGCCTATCTGCTTTGCCCATGTGTCCCTCAGGGATTGGCCAACCTTTAGGATATAAGAGAGTGCTGGGGTGGAGGTGGAGAGAGACGCCATTGTACAAGGATCCTGAATAAACTGCTTGAAGAAGATCTCTGGTGTTTTGTCCTTCCTTGCGGGTCGAGGTTGGGCGCAACACTTCTCTTTCCAGAACAGATATTAAATTCAGCGAAATACAAGTAACCTGAAAATTCAAGATGCCAGGAGTGCAACTTCTCAGGAAGTAAATATTTCACATGGAATGTTTGACATCTTAGAAATCTTTTCTGTGAATCTTTCTGCTAATAATAAGCTTTTTTGTTGTCTGGAAGCTTTATTTATCAAGTGCAGGAACTGAAATGTAACAGATAAGCAGGGAAATATATGAGAAAGCCACAAGAGATCACAACTTCTGGGATTAGAATACTGAGGATGTTACAATATGTTTGAAATTCTTCACCTTATCACATTAGTAAGGAAAGTTGGTAATGAGAGTGTTGCCATTGTATATAATCAATTTAAGATAAATTTGTCGTGTGTGTGTGTGTGTGTGTGTGTGTGTGTGTGTGTGCAGGTGCGGGTCAAGTTGAGCATGACGACATGAAGTTTAAACGATGGCATGGAACAACATGACTGTCATTCTCCTTTCTTTGGAACAGGCTGTCTCACGGAACCTGGAGCTAGGCCGAGAGCCAGCAAGCACTGGAAGTGCCTCTTCCCACCCCCCAGTAGTGTAGCATTACAAGTATGAACAGCTCTGCCCAGATTTTCTCTGTTAGTGAGGAGATTCCAACCCAGCTCTCCTGCTCTCCCTCACAAAGCAGTGAGCTGCCCTGAGGCTAATCGTATGAAGCTATTTAAAGGGTGTGCTCATTTTGTTTGCGAATCTTTCAAATGGAATCACTATATATGGATTGTAACTATGTGAATGATAGTTTAATATTTTGATGGTAACTGTGTACAAATTTTGTGGAAATAATCTGTGATAAATTACAATTTACATATGCACATTTATCATAAGTTTATATTATTCCTAGTCCATGCAGTATGCATGTGAGCTTTGTGCAGTTCACACAAATTTTAAAAGAAAATCCAAATATAACATAAAAATGGTCCTGAGCTTGCAGCGACTAACACAGTGCATTAACCCTACTAATACTGCCTATCACAGTGGAGCCAAAGGCAGCAAAAGGATGAGGATGCAGGACACGCTGACACCCTTGTGATGAGCAAAGGCCTTGAGCATCATGAAGAAGCTTCAGGGAAGATACTTGCAGAAAACACATCTCTGAGATTATGAACTTATTACTCTAAGAAAGGCATGACACGTAAGGCTGTAACAAGTGAAAGACACAAATACTAACAGCACGGAGGACAGACATATCCCTATGCCCAGAGAGGTGCTAAGAGAACTGATGCCCAAATACCTACTGTGGTTCATTAGTCTTGGGAATAAGTGTAACTCACTAGAACTCCCAAACCCATATTCTGAATATGTTGGAGGCTGAACCAAGAAATTCTTGTAAGGCAGCCAATGGTGTGCTAGAGCTCAGATCCCACTTTAAACACTAAAGAGGTCAGAGGCTCAAAGATGGATGTCAGAACTCTAGTCCTGCATGTCAGTCTGAGGGGAAGAACACAAACTACATAATGTCATGAATTAGTTAGATTTTTAATGCTGTGAACAGACACCATGACCAATGCAAGTCTTATAAAGGATAACAATTAATTGGGTTTAGCTTGCAAGTTCAGAGATTCAGTCCATGATCCTCAAGGTGGGAATATGGTGACATCCAGACAGGAATGGTGCAGGAGGAGCTGACAGTTCTATTTCTTCATCTGAAAGCTGCTAGCAGAATACTGCTTCCAGGCAGCTTGGATGAGGGTCTTAAACGCCACACCCACAGTGACACACCCACTCCACCAGGGTCACACCTTCTAATAGTGCCATTCTGTGTGCTGAGCATCACAAGTCATATATTAAGCCCTTGCTACAAAGACATGTTGGGAAGACAGGATGAAAAGTTGTCCTGACTTTTTAGCCACTCCACCCCATGGAGTGCATGGAAAGCAGGGCTTCACATGGAAGAGAGGAAGTGCTGCTACAAGACCCGAAGTACAAGGGCGAGGACCTGCTTCTCCTGCAGCACTGGGCCCACGCTCTAAGGTATTTACCTACAGGTTCTGGAGAGGAAAGTTGTTTCTTATATAGATAGAGTGAATATAACACGTTGTTGGCTCCATGATGCTTAATCTCAGCTGTCACCTAATAAGATCTGAGTTCTCCAGGTCTGTCACTGTTGTTTGATTAGATGCAGTCATGTTGGTAAGACCTGTTTCTTGTAGGTACAACCATTCTCTTGGATGGGATGCTGGGCCATACAAGAGGAAGAAAAACCAGCAGAGGACATTCGTTCACTTCTCTGTGCTTCTAGGCTTTGGCTACAATATCACTCTCCCTTCAATTTCTGCCTCTATCTGCTCCTTCTCAATTATGGGCTCCAAATTCAATTCCATGGCAAAGTCAATCTTTTCTTGCTAATGATGTGTCTTCATTAGGGGTTCTGTTGCTATGAAGAGTTACCACAGTCATGGCAACACTTATAAAGCAAAACATTTAATTGGGGCTGGCTTACACAGTGTCAGAGGTTTAGTCCATTATTATCATGACAGGAAAACTGGCAGAATGCAGACAGACATGGTGCTGGAGAAGGAGCTGAGATTTCTATGCCAGGCAGCAAGTAGGAAGTGAGTGTCACACTAGGTCTAGCTTGAGCATCTGAGACCTCAATGCCCACCTCTACATTGATATGCTTCTTCACCAAGGCCACACCTACTCCAACAAGGCCACGCCTGCTAATATTGCCCCTCTCTGTGGGCCATGTACTCAATCACAGGAGTCTATGGGGCCATTCCTATTCAGACCACTGCAGGCTGTTTTTGGTCAGAGTAATTTATCAGGGCTTCTGGGAAAGAAAAACCAATGAAATTTCCAAGGAGAGTTATAACAACAGTCACACACTTGGGTGTGAGCAGTGGCAGAGGAAGGATGGTCTAAGTGTTCTGGGAAATGTAGCCTGGAAATAACAGAGGTAGAAGCAAAGCACGCTCAACCTTGCCACTGCTAACTATTATACATTGGAAAGAGAAAATGCACAGAAACTTCACATAAATCTTTGTCCTTAATGATCTGTCCCACTCCCTAAGTCTCCCAAGCACAAGTTGTAAGATGACTACTCCAAGGGCTGTCTCTCTATGGACCTGACTAGGAATGCCGTTATCTAATTCAAATTTCATCCTCATTCTTGATACTTTCCACATGTGTGTTATCCATGTCTGGGACAATGTGGCTGACCTTTGGCTCAGTCATTCATGCCTACCACAGGTGAAGCCAAGAGAAGTCATACAAAGTAAGTCTCAGCTTTCCTCTGGTTTACCATTAGTCAATGGAAAGCAAAGATGACAGTTTACTGCATCTTTAAATTCCCTGGTTGTATTTATACAGATAGAGTATATAAATTAACATTATCCACATTTAAAAACTAGGCAAAACTTCTACATAGATTTGTTATTGAACAGAACTAGTGATTTCCCACAGTACCTTCTGTTGTAACGTGTGCTCTTTCTCTGGAGGTGCCAGCGAGGACTTGAGGTCTTTCCCTTTCAAGGGGGGCTACAACTCGCTTTCGAGAAATGTTTTTTAAGATTTGAGGAACTGGGAATGCAATCACAGGAAGAGTTATGTCAGCTTCATGGCAAACAAGCAGGGAAAACTGATCATAGTTGAATGTTTATACATTTGATCTTATTTCTTTTTAGGTCAGTCACTGTAAATAGAATGTTGTTGCAGGAAGATAACTTAGTTTAGTGTACAATTAATTATATATCCCATGACTATGTAGATAAAGTCTACTATGTACCACATGATGTTGTAGGTAAAGTCTAAATTAATTCAGGTGTGACAACAGAGAAAGAGGCGCAACATGATTCTTTAATGTTGGTCAGGTGTTGGATAGGCAGCATCACATCCTATTTAGAGCATCATGACATGGAGACATTCCTGCAATCTCTCTTTGATCACATCATTGTACCAGTAAACTTGAAGTTTCATAAAGACCCACAGGACCCTTATTGGTGTACAAGATAGGTACATAATATTAACTCATAACGAAAAGCACATGACTGCACAAGTGACAGTGGTGTTGTGAAATGTGAGGATAGTTCCACTAGCCTGGAAGGACCGAATCCAGAGCAGGAACTGGCTGTTATGTGCTCACTGGTTGTTTCCTTTTCTTTTCTTTTTCTATTTTCTTTTTTTCTTAACCAGAATATTTTTACACCTTATGCAGAATTTATTATATCATTTTAAGAGAGTATGGAAGGAAAGAAGAATACATTTCCCCTAGTTTTTTATCCCTGCCCTCTATAGTAGTTATATCCATGATGCCCTGGTCAAATACCCTGACAGAAATAACCAAAGAAATAGATGCTTTGCCTTTGATCTCTGACTCAACACATGAATTTCTAAGTGGTAGAAGGGTCCTGAACCCATAAATAGAATAGATCATTTCTCCAGTGCCCTCAACCTGACAGATTCCTCTGAGTCAGTGATTCTGATCAAGTACCCACACTGAAAGTCAACTTATGCTTGCATATCCTCTGTGATGATTCAGACTCCAAGTCATTCTGAATCAATTGTCACATGAAGGTTGACAAAGAATGTCGGCCAAAGTTGTATAAACCCTCAACATGAATTGACATGAGACATCTCTGTGGCTACACAGATAATAAGTGCGCACTGGGTCTGCTTATTGTTTCCTCATCAAAATATTAAGTAAAATATTTTTCTTATTTCTTTGAGAACTCCATAAAATGCATTTTGACCTTATTCATTTCCATCCAACACTCCAACTCCTTCTGGCTCCATTCCTATCTCTCCACTCCTTAACAACTTCAGATCCTTTTCATTTTATGTTAATAACCCACCAAGTTCACTTGGTGGTAATCATAGATTCATGGGCACGTGTCTATCCTAGAATTTGATCAACCTACCAAGGGCTAAATTACATTCTACAAATTCTCTTTCCATCCATAGACTTTTTGGGGCTATTTTATTTTTTATTATTATTATTGTTGTTGTTGTTGTTATTATTATCGTCATTGTCGTCATCATCATCATCCTCATGTTAGGCCATTTCTGTTGATGATGATGATGATGGCAATGATGAAAAGGCCTCTAGCCTCGCCAGACTTAAAATTCAGTATGAAAAAAAGGAAGAAGGTGGCATTGCAGATGTGACTGCTATGTCACATGTGCCTCAGTTGGTGGCAGAAAAGAGAGAAGCTATGTCTAGACTCTGTATTGATCTGTAAACATTTGAATGATTAGTAATCTAACATTTACTGAAAACAGTGAGCCTGAGAGGAGCATCAGTCTAGTGCCCAGCACCAATGCTCAGGCTCAGACAGGCCTGAGAACAGAGAACTCCATGTGGGACTGCAGGCCTGGGAGGGAGGGGGCCAGAGACAGATGACGTCCATATGTGGTCACTCAGGCAGATGGGCAAGAAGTAAGCTTGTGATGACCATCGGGCCAGTGCCATGGGGCCTGGACAGGGAGGTAATTTTAGATGACCACCAGTCATGTACTGGGCAGGCTTGGAGGGGTGGAGCAGATCTTGCTCAAGACCCCTGCCCAGTGCCAAAATACACAAGTGGGACATACACTCCAGGGACCAGGCCTTAGATGTTTCCAGACACTCAGAGAAACTGGGCTCCACTAAGAGGAGCAAGTAAGGGGTGGAGAAACCAAAGAGAAAGAGAAACAGAAGGATGTGAGCACAGGAAGAAAGGCAGAGCTGGAGACTCAAGAGTAGTGTGGAACAGCCTGATGTGAGCAGTTGGTGATGCCACCTGGGAACATGGGGGGACCCTGGCCTGTGACGTCACCTTGGCCTGCAGCACTAGGAATTTGTTACCACCAAAGGCCAGGCAAATGCCTCTGTCATGGGCCACGGCCTGAGGACATGTTGATGGCTAAAGGCTGAGTGAGCCAGTGCTGAGGACAGGAGCATTGGAGAACTGGCTCTACTCATCTCCCACATAGTGGTGTGGGTGACGGAGAGGGACACTCCGTCCTCCTCCCTCCTTACCATCTATGGCAGGTTGGCGAGCTGGCCCTGTGGTCATGGAAGCAGAGCTATCCCCGCCCCTCATTCGCTTCAGCACTTGGGAGAGCGGATCCTGTACCTTGTCTGGACAGCACAGTAGAACTGGCCCTCCATGAGGGGCTTGCAGGTAAGGCAGCCCTGAAAGTGTGAAGGCAGGAGAGGCAGCCCTGCTTTCTTGTCTGCAGGGCTGTGGTGTGGAAAAAGGAGAGATGCCACCCTCCCCCCTCTGCTCCTGTGCCATCTGTAGCAGGTGGGAGAGTTGCCCCACCCCAGGTCACGAGTGTGGGAAAACTAACCATGTCGCATACTAACTGCAACACTTGGGAGAGGGGTTTTTCACCCTGCCTGTGCAGCAGGATAGAGCTAGCCCTCATTACAGGGGTTTCTAGTGAGCTGGCCCTGGGCATGTGAGAGTGGGCGATGTGGCAAGCTGGTCACCTTGACACCTGTCAGGCCTCCAAGTTTTTGAACTGGCTCAACCCAACATCTTCACCAATGATGAACTGCTGATGTGCCTAAAGGGGCTGGTCCTGTAGATACAAATCAGCAGGAACTCCATGCCACAGGGCAACAACAGGGTATCCCAGAAGATACCTGGTGATGACCCAGTATTAGAACCTCAGATAGAGCATCAGAAGCCAGGAGACTGTACCAGATCAACAAGCAATTACAGTGAATATGTGTCAGCAAAGATGTATAGAAAAAAGGGTATACAGTGGGACACACTGTGACATACTACAGCTTCCACAATATTTTTCTTTGTTCGGGGATTGTTGCAAGGGTAGAAAGAAGGTACAAGAAATGGGGAGATAAGTGGGATTGGGATGTATGATGTAAAATTGACAAAGAACAAGAACTATTTTTTTAAAAGGATGATCTTGTTCTTAGACTTTTCTGCATCTAAAACTCTAAATCAAGGATTGCACATTATGCAATCATGAGCACACTAAATGGAATACTTAGGATGAAACGCAGGGTTTAGGGTATGATAGGTGTGAACTAAGCCAATGAAGCTTCATGTTCTATTTCATAATACTTCCACTTATCACCTCACTGGTGAACGCCTGGCCATGCAGACACACACATGTGGACAAGAGGATGTCTGGTGACACTTTTCTCTGTTCACTATGTAAAGCCACTGAGAGGAAAATAGAAAAGGCAACAAGGAATTTAACTACAGATGACAAAGGATCCTTGATATTCAGAGTCTAGCTGTCCTTTAAATGTATATTGCTGGATGCTTATATAGGACCTTCACAAAGTCAAGGAAGACAACATTGTGGCTTGAAGGGAAGAGGTTCAGAAGCCCTTCTCATACCTAATTAAGAAGTCGTTGGTAGTTTATGGCTTTGGTCTGAGAGAGGGGACAGGTTTAATTAAAGATATTGCCCCTAGAAGGTCAGCCCAAGCATCGGTGGATGCCCCTACACATGTTTATCATAAACTGGACTAGAAAGTCTTTTTAAGGATATGAATTTAAGAAAAATTGAAAATGGGGAGTGAATGTGTGAACAGAGGTATAAGGGATAAATATAACACAATGCATTGCACAAACTTATCAAAATTAATAAAATTATATTAATAAGAAGATACAAAATAAAATGAAATTATTGCTGGAGTAATGATCCAGCATAGCGCAAGCAAATGAAGACTGGAGTTCTCCCTGGACACTGTCCCTGAAATGTGTGGCTCTTTGTGCCCATGCTGATGCTATCTAGTCTGCTAAAGGTTTTCTCCAGATCTTACTGGAGTGAGCCATGCTATGAGAAACCCAGTTGTTGGGGCATATCCACACCCACTTTTCCATGTACTGAATTTAATTTTCAGGCTCGGTCACCTAAAAGGTGTCTTGTGCTTCTCTACCTTGCAGAGCTGTGAGTGTCTGCTGCCTGATGATTGACACATCACCATGCCCTCTGACCTCTGCAGCAGCCAGGCTAGTGTCTGAGATCCCTATCAATTTGCCTTATGGCAGGCAGATGCCAGAAGATGTAACTTTTCTATAGAGATTATCGTGCCCTTGATGGGGGAAGACGTGTCTCCTGAGATGTACAGCTAAGAAGTCTCATAGTTACCTCTAAACTCTGGTTCATTCATCTGTGAAGGAATACAAGCATATAGCCTGGCCTTGCATGGCCCTAATGAAGTTTGAACACATTTTTGTAGATGAACTGTATTATGATTTCTTAATATAAACTTTCTACTAGAATGTGGTTTGGATAATTGGGATCTTTTTCTTGGGAAAAAAATTTAGACATGCCTTGGGGAACAAAACCTCCTTTTAACTAAAGGAACCACAGTTGAATACAGCAACCACAGACATACGGTCATTCTTTGTGACTTAGAATTTGTGCTTCCATTAAAAAATCACAATAACAATAACAAAAACAACAATAGCAACAAAAACATCATCAGTAAGCAGCTGAGATCACAGATGTCCATCACACAAAAGAAAAAGTATTATGTAATTACAATCTATTATGTGTCTTAGAGGGTTTTTCCATAATACATACCGCATCTGCGTCTTCTAGATACTACCTGCAATTGAAAGGAGAGAAAAGATTTTAAAGCTTAGATCATGGTGAGTAATGTCTGCTAAGGTCTTTGGTTCTTCCACTGACATATTCTAGTTGCAGTCAAGATAGAAAAGAGCATGTAGAATTCATCCATGCAGCCATTGGGTCCTAAAACTACTTTTTTCTAGATGTTTCATTAATCAAACTAGTTTTTTTTTGGTTCAGATTTTTCTTTTTCTAAATAGTTAATTTGTCATATGGTACATAAATGAAATTTTTTTTTACCAATTTTGAATTATTTTCTAGTTCCTTCCATTCATTACTTGTTTGGATAATTGTGATCTTTTTTTTGTTTTCTAATATAGACATTTATTGGTATAACCTTCTTTTGGTGTTTTTGTTATGTACCATAGGTTTGGATATAGTATTTCTATTTCCGTTCATTCTCAAATTATTTTAGTTTCTCTTAATTTTTCCCCTTGACTCACTGGTTGTTCAGAAATGCATTGTTTAGTTTCCATGTATTTATGGTTTCTGAAATTTCTCCTGTTCTTTTCTGCATGTCAGAAAAAAAATATTTGGAATGATTCTGGTATCTAAAATATGTTAAGGTTTTCTTGTAGACTAACATATGATCTAATTAGAAGACTTACACCGAGGAAAAAACATATATGCACCAAACCTGTAGGGTGGAATGTTTTAAACATTTCATAGATCCATTTGGTTTAGAGTGTAGTTTAAAACCAAAGTGTATTTTCTGTCTGAAGGGAAGGTTGAAATCTGTTTACTAGATTGTAATGTCTCTTCTTTAGATGTAGTAATAGTTGCTTCAACTTTAGTTGTATACATGCCCTCCATTGAATTGATTCTTTGGATATTATATAATCATTATGATATTTTACTTAAAGCCTGTTATATCTCATATAAATATACTCTCCATGCTCTGTTTTCATTTACATTTTCATGGAATATTTGGTTTCTTCACTTTCACTGTGTGTATTTTTATAAAGTCAGTGTTTTGTAAGCAAAAAAAAAGATAGAAAAGAGCAGTCAAGTGGAGACTATGTAAATGGATCCACTATTTAGTAATGTAACAGGTGATCTGGAGCTCTGTACTTCATGAAAAAGACAAGTTCACACTTTTTTGTTTTTTATTTTTTCATTTTAATTTTAATTTTTATTATATTCAACACAATATATATTTTTATGCCTATCAAAAATGATTGACATGTACTTAAATGAACGTAAAACGATAAAGTCTTTTTGTTTATTTTGTTTTTAGTAGAGTTTAAAATCTTGGTTCTTACTGTGGTGCAAACCCAAAGTAAGAACAATTTTTAGACATTGGGCTTCATTGTAAAAAGGTTGTACTTCCATGTTCCTCACATCCCCAAAGGATTTTACCTCCATAGTAGCTAGGCTAAGAGTTGACAGTTCTGTGTGCTAAGGAATGAATTGCAGCCATAATTAATTGGATACAGAATCCTGCTATGGTCAAAGCTATTTGCCTTGAGTGATTGTCATCATTCTCAGCCCACAGGAAACGGGTTACATTCATTTAAGAAATGGTGCTTTCACAGGTGTTTTATGCTTAGAAGGAAGATCAGGCAAACATGTCTGGCCTCTATGGGAGAACCCCTAAACTATATCACATACCATCTGTGAAAACTTTTATTTTTCATTAAGACATTTTATGTTTCTGTGGTCTATTGTAGAAATAATTTCAGTGTATGCCCCGATGTTTGATGTGTTGAAAGAAAACTCCATGTATCCAGTATGTGCATATTCAATTCTCAGCTGTCTAGATCTTTAAAACATGAGAAGCTTTAAAATGCAATATACCTGATCTGTGTCATGATTCCATTGTGATCCCACTGAACCCTAAGGAGACCATTGAAGTAAGATTTCTAGATGAGAGAAAGGAAAGGCCTTCTTACCTCCACCATTTTCACTGGTGCTTTCTCCTTATCCACTGGTAAGGTTGCACTGTCTGGACATTCAGGTATAGGGGGGACTTCCGGATTCACTAGGGGGACAGGAAGTGACTGTCAGCTCACAGTATTGTTTATTGTTTACATTGGGCTTTACTTGATGTGGGTAAATGTGTATGAATTTAGTCCATGTTACTAAACCAGATGAACAAGATGGTTCTGCTGCTGCTGGGCTGTTTTCCCATAAGGCAAACTATACAGAGGGAAGACCTAAAGACAAACTTGATGCACCTGTCCATGAGGATTAGGTCTGATTGAGATGTCATATTACAATTCAACTGACCTTCCAGTCATATTGTATCTGAGAAGCTTTCTGTTCAGTTCTCTCCCAGTGATCTTGTCAGTCTCATGAGCTTTGTGAGGGAGAAACATTTAGTGCACACAGAAAGACCTCCTATACCCAGGGCTGAGGATGGGGACATGCCTGGGGTTAGGACATACTGTGTGGATGATGTGTTCTAGTATGCAGCATCAACAGTAAGGGAACAGGTGGAAGGGATCACAGGACAACATGGCAATTGCCAAAGAGGAGGAAGATAGGGGCAAGAAGTAATAAGAGAAGCTGGGCAGTGGGGCTGCACGCCTTTAATCCCAGCACTTGGGAGGCAGAGGCAGGCAGATTTCTGAGATCAAAGCCAATGTGGTCTACAGAGTGTGTTCCAGTACACCCAGGTCTATACAGAGAAACTCTGACTCAAAACACAAAAACAAAAGTCTGGAGAGATGGCTCAGCAGGTAAGAGCACTGACTGCTCTTCCGAAGGTCCTGAGTTCAAATCCCAGCAGCCACATGGTGGCTAACAACCATCTGTAATAGGACCTGACACCCTCTGCTGGTGTGTCCTAAAACAACCACAGTGTACTTACATATAATAAGTCTTTTAAAAAATGAAAACAAAAAAACCAAAAACCAAATCAAAGAAAAGAACTAATAACAATCCTGTATATCAAGCACACATGGTTCACAAACTAGTGATACAATGTGCATTAAGCCTACAATCATCACTGAAATTTGATACCAAACAAATCTGCAAAATGAGAGAATCCAAGGGAAGCAGATGTCCTTCTGAGGGATTTGGACTATGAACATACTGAAGAAGTTCTAGTACACCCATTTTGAGGAAAAAAGACTTAGATTATAATCACATATACTCATAAGGGATGAAATGGGTCAGACCATGCCAAGAGTGAGACATTCAAGTAGTGACAGCACACAAGACAGGCACATCCTGCGGTCAGATAGGTGCCTGGAGAGCTGATCCCCAGGAGTCAATGTCCTTTACCTTGAGGAACATAGGCACTAATTTAAGGGAGCTCTTGAATCCAGCCTGTGCATCTTGGAGGATGAACCTAGAATACCTCAGAAAGCATGAAAGAAGGGCCAGAGTACAGACATTTTCTCACCTATTAAGTCCCAGGGTCCAAGGCAGATGTCCCCCTCAGACCTCCCGTGACTCAATCACTGAGTGTGCTAGTCGAAGGGAGGAGCACAGGCTGTTACAAGGGAAAGACAGGATAAGGCCTTTATTTGCCAGGGGATTGCTAGTGTTGCAGTGAGGTCAGACGAGAGAATCCTGCTAGATGTTTGCCAGACTAACTTGTGGATGTCCTTTAAAGTGTGACTAAATAGTCACAAGATGACCAAGAAGATACTTCTACAGAAAAACAGGGAACGATGGGGACAGAATTTGTTTATTTTACATCATTTCCACTGTACAAGTGGTCATTTGAGTGCATGGGAGAAGGCTATCTACCAGCAGAGACACTGGCTCTACCATAGAATAAAACTCCAAATGACCATAATAGTTTGTGGGCACTGTGATAATTAATCTCAGTAGTCAAGTTGACAAGATCCAGATCACCAAGCATGTCTGTGGAACATTATCTTGAGTTGATAAAGTATAGCTAGCTGTATCACTGCTACTGACATTGCTCTTTGTGCTGAGATCCCTGACTGTACACGGTGGCTGGACGTGTGCACTCCGTTTCTGTCCTTCAATCTGCTGCCTTGAATCTCTCTCTGAAATGCCTGCATCTCTGCCTCTCAGCAAGCATGCACTCCATACTCCAACTATTGTGGTGAAACAGACATTCCTCTTCACTACTAACTGGGAAAGTACCTTCGGTACAGCATCCATGGAGAGCTACTAACCACAGTGGCAGGCTTGGCCATTTGGTAGTAACTGACATAGACTGAAAAGTGCTAAGTGTAAAAGACTGCCTCCAAATGACAGAGCCACAAGCAAAGAATACACAACCTAACAGGGATCACCATCGCCTGTGCATCAGTGTAGGAGAATGCCAGAACAGGGAAGTGGGAAGGGGAGGATGGGGGAACAGGGGCGGGGAACCAGGAAAAGGGAAATGAAATGTAAATAAAGAATATATCCAGTAAAAAAAAAGAAGGAAAAAAACCTTACAGAAACCTCCTGGCCCTCCTGCCATTTCCTTGTTTCTACTGTAACACACTATTTCAGGGACCCACACCCAAAGGGTTACACCACAAATATTGGGATCTAATTCCAAGTCTGTCTTCATTCTTGATACTTTTGATAATCAAAGAGTCACACTAGAGACGGTTGACAATAAATCTATTCACATCGTAGATGTCTGGGAACAGGTGATAGAGAGGGTGGCTCACCTGTCCCTGCCTGCAGCACGTGAAGTGACAGTGACACAGACAGGGCTGAGCTCACTTTTCCTCCTTTCTCGTTACTCAATGAGAACAAACAGTGAGTCTTATATCCATTTGTAAATTCTGTGGTTGAACTTCAACTAATGAAGTATGCAAATTAACAGTATCTACATAGAAAAGTACTAATAATACATACATAGTTTTACATTCATAAGAGTATCCTCTGCAACTATGAAACACGATTCATTCTTTCATTTCCACAGTACCTTCTCTTTTTTTTTGCAATTTCTCTGTGCAAGGTTCATCAATGACTTGACATTCTTCAACATTTATTATGAAAAAATTCCCCTTTCGATGAAGGGTTTTCAAGATGTTGGACCCTGGGGATATATTCAAAATAAAGACAATTATGTCAGCTTCATGGCAGAAAATCAGAGGAAATCAGGAAAGGTTTTGTTTTTGTATGTTCCAATTCATAATCATTCTCCAGGCAGCATCAACAGAGCTCAGTGGTATTTTGGGAAGATCACAAAGTGCATTATACCCAGCAGCATGCATTACACTACACGTCAACGTGACAATGTTCAGAGAAGAGAACCAGGACTCTCTCATGTTGCTAAACAACATCAAAATCTCTCTTAGAGCAACATAAACAAAGTAAAATGTAGACACTCTCACTTCGTGTGGTTTTCAATAGGATGCATAATATTTGACTCCCTATGAGACTTCATTGCAAAAGATATGAGTTCACAAGCATATATGAATATATAATATACTATAGAGTGTAGTTTATATAGTACATTTTATATACTATAAATGGTATATATATGGTATAATTTGTAGAGTATTTTTATTTATATATATAGTGTAATAAATAATGTAATTTATGCTGTCTCTTGCGTTTGAGTTGGGTTTACTATGATGCCATGCACTAAACACCCTATGACAATTCTCAGTTCAAAGGATGTGGACATATTGCTTTGTGGTTTCTGTTAAGTGAGGGAACAGTCAGCTACATGTGAATGAATCTAGGAAGAATGAGGTTTCAGTTGGTTACACATGGGCAATAGAGAATGTATTTATTTTCCCTGTTTGCCTAAGAAGATGTAGAATGACCCAAGCTTAGTAGGAATATGTAGTCTTCCTCTCAGAACTTCAACCTGACTGGTGCCTCTCAGTGAGTGATTCACTGATCAGAAGACCAAATTGAGCTAATTTCTAAAAATTCTCAGTTTCAAAGTTACTCAAAACCATGGTGTCACATTATGGTTGGGCTGAATAGAAACTTCCTTTCATCTAGCCAGACCTGGATATGTCCTCATCATGTATGGTCAAGAACAGCAGCCTGGTGCACTGGTAATATAATAAGCAGTGTGTTCACATCACTTTGTAGGAAACATACTCATTGATTCTCTGCATGGCCTTTCTTAGTTCCTGCTTAGACATGGGTACTGACTCCAGGGCAGTGAGGGTGCACCATGTCTGGTCCTGCCTCCCTCACCAGTCCTACCTTCTCTATATATTTTTAAAAATTGTTTTCAGGAAAGGTCTCTATTGTAGCATGTAATTCATCCTACAGAAAAGCGTAACCTTGAACTTATGTTTCTCCTTTCTTCACTTCTCTAGCATTAAAAGCATTAAAAGGATTGAGCCATACTGGGCACATTTTATGCAGAACTAGGATACAAACTTTGGGTCCTGGTCATGCTAAGCATGTACTGAGTCAACTGGGCTGAAACTCCAGTTCATATTATTGTAATAGCTCCCTTTAATCTACTTTAAACTACTGCATACCAAAGTACAAAAACTGTAGCTGCACTATACAGAAAACACTTGAAATAAGATTGGGTTACATGGTTCACTGCCAAAAATATGTATCTACACAGTGTTAACATTCAGAATTTGGAGACTGACCACCACTCAGAGATAAAACTCCTGGAGCAGAGTTCTGACTTTAAAGGCATAACCTTTGGGTGTGGTAGTTTACTCCCTTAATAAATAACAGCAATCTCTAGGCTCAGGCAGGTGAATCTTTGTGATATCTGGGTCACAAAATTTTACACACACACACACACACACACACACACACACACACACACAATTATCTCAAAAATAGAACAAATTCCCTAAAATTCCCTAAAGAATGAGATAGCACTAACTAATATCTAGACCATGACTAGAGTTCTTACTTGACCATATGCCTAAATTGTGTTGCCCTTTGTCCATATTAATATTGTCCACCCACTTTCAGCCTTTCTGCAGACCTTATTACAATGAACCATGGGAAACCCAGTTGGTAGACATCCATTCTACATTCCTGTTCCTGTGTACTTGGTTTCATTTTTAGATCCTGCCTAAATGAAAGTAATTGTGTGATTCTATGCCTTTGACTGTCTGCTGCCTGGTCAATGACACAATCTAGAATTCTACCCAGTCTAGCAGTCATGAGAGTATTTGAGATCTGTATACATTTGATATCTTGCAGGCAGATCCTAAAAACTGCAACTTTTCCATAGGGTTTATTGTACCCTGATGAATTCAGAGACCACAGATACATCCATAAGTTTTTGTTTTTTCTCCTTTTTATTAAAACACACACACACACACACACACACACACACACACACACACAACTAGAAC
This sequence comes from Apodemus agrarius, assembly GCA_964023405.1. Classification (NCBI taxonomy): domain Eukaryota; kingdom Metazoa; phylum Chordata; class Mammalia; order Rodentia; family Muridae; genus Apodemus; species Apodemus agrarius. The sequence continues at coordinate 65,684,885 of OZ030009.1, read as the reverse complement.
CATAAATCTAAGTATCAGTTACCATCTTAGATCACAGTGTTGCGTCAGACAAAACACAGCTAGTGTTTACAACAATTCTTATTTAAGTAACTCCACAATACATACCGTTTCTTCTTTTTCTAGAAGCCACCTGCAATTGAGAGGGGAAAAATACTTTGTAATTCTTAACCATGCAAGGTAACATATGCAAATTGTTTTGATTGATCAATTTATGTGCCGTAATTGCTGTAAGGATGAAAAATCACAGTTGAGTGATAACTTTATAAATGGATGCATTATTTGCTGTTGTCACAAATTATCTGAGGCTCTGTACTTGTGACAAAACTAGTATCTTTCATACTTTTACTGATTTATAGGTAGATCAAACAAACTGGTCCCGGCCTCTACAGGGTTCCAAACCCTACACCACAGATGAAAACTTGTAAAATTTGGAATACATATTCTCTTTCTAGTGCCCATGGTTTAGAACTAATTTGAATATATGACTTAAAGTCTGTTGCATTAGAAGCTTACTGTGTCTCACATGTGGATGTTGAGTGTTCAATTGGTAGTTTATTAAACATGAGGACTAGTGTAACCTGGAGAAACCTCCTTGAAAGGGATTAGTTTCAGAAATCAGGCCATAACATTGTACCACATTGCAACGTATTGAATTAAGACCAAGTTAGTACAGTTCCTCCATTCCATCCTCTTCCTACATCAATGCTCTAATAACACCTATGATGTATCTGACTAGTGTCATGACTCAAATGTGATACCTCCTGAAATGTAAGGGAATCTATGAGATAACCTTTCTACCTTAGAGAAATGAAAGCCCCTCTTACCTTAACCCTCCTCAGTGGTGACTTTTCCTCGTCTTCTGAACTTCCACTGTCAGCATGTTTAATTAACACTAGTGGAACACAGAGAGTAACTGTCAGCTGATGGTACGGCTCATTATTTACACTGGACTCTACTTGATGCAAATAAACTGCATGGACTTTGTGTATGTAATTAAATGTAGTAAATGAGATGGTTGCGATAAAGCTGGACTGTCTTCTGGGAAGGTAAATAGAGGCAAAGAAAGGATTTGGAGAGAAATTGTTGGGAACAAGTCAAAGAAACTTGTCCCAAGTAGTGCCATTTTCTTTCAGAACATAATGATTTTCTTAATCACAGCTCCCATTATACATCCTTTGTTCTCCAAAACATAATGGCTGTTTCTAACTACAGAATAACAAGTGGATTTGATTGGGTAGACTGTAAAACCTAACTTCTGTATCAGTTTACATAGGTCAACCTCATAAAGGAAAGTCCTTATCCTTAAATCCTTATTGGTGGAAAAATGCAATGATAACTTGGCACAGTTGCTTCTGATTTGGAAGCTTAAATACTCTAATATTTTTGGTTCAAGGTCACAGTTCAGCTCCTAATTCTGTTCTGTGTCCCTGATTTATCATTAGCAGCTTGATTACAATACATATTTGTCATGGGCATTGAACTGGTGTCTGAGTTATATTGAATCTAAACAGACAGAATAATATTTGGTGTATTGGCCAGAAATCCAATCACACTACCCAGGTCCCTGGTTTATAATCATTCACATTTGGAGATGTCATTTTTGATGTCCTAAACCTCTAGGAGGTAAGCTGGTTGGTGGTTATCTGGGACCCAAGAAAAAAGAAACTAGACACAGTATTTCTCCTAGTATCAGAGGAAGTTAGGAGACATCCTATTTCCTCTCTGGTGCCTGTTGGCGGAACACCCAACTCTGGTTCTGGGTCCTGTGTGTGGCACATCTGAGCACAATTGTTGGGACATCTAGGATCTCTTCCATCTCAATCCCAGTTTTGGTTGTGCTATTGTGGCAGTCTGTCTGTGTCTGTCAGTTTGTGTCTGTACTTTCATTTAGTCCCTTGATTGTTGCTCTGTGTTTCATATTTGGAGAAACTGGCCAAGCTCCATCTGCCAGACATTCAGCCCTTGAATTAGTTTTTACTGGTTCAAGGATTTCCAGGAGAAAAGTGGCTGAACTGTGAGCAAAAACTGAAGACATGACACTGCCCTTGGAGCTCTGCCCTTGGAGCTCTGCCCCCTTGGCCAGGAGCCCAGAACAGCCACTGCGTATTTGGTTCTGACTGGTCTGAAATGCATGTCTTTACTGTGTTCTGTATGTCTTGGTTATAGGGTATTCTCTTATTAGTTATTTGGTACGTTTTACAGTGTGTCACATCTGTAACAAAAACTTATAACTCAGGGTTGGAACTGCTCAGGGCAACAAAACAGGGCAGGAGCTGACCAAGGAAAAAGGTTTCCTATGATAATTTAGGTTGTTTGCATAATTACTGTCTTAAAAACCAGATTTACAAAAGATAGGATTTTAAACAATTCTTTAATGAGGATTTAAATCTGTACCTCCATGCCTCTGTATACAAGAACATACCTTGCTGGTGGGCCAAATATTGTAACATCAAAGTAATTCATTTTGTATTGATTTAAAAGACACTAAATTATTTACAATGTTAATACTCTTCTAAACATTATGATTATGCTTGTTATTTCCCACTTTTAAAAAGGTATTTTGTTTTGTTATTGCAAATGCACACAACTGAAAAATTTTAAACTTCTTTTAAAAAAGTTTTGGAGATTTGCAGTAAATTAAAAATTGGCTATTTTAAAACCAGCTTTTAAAAATATTTAAGTGTGTAAGGCTAAAGTTTATCAGATATTTTATTATAATGTCTTTATTAATGTATAATCTTGATAAATAGATAAATACAAGACTAAAAATGAAGCACTAGCTACACATGAGAAACTGAAAAATTCCTGTTTTACTATGCAATAAAAATGACCTTAAGCAGTTTGACAAAGAACTTGGAACAGTTTCTCGACTCTTGGGAGCTTAAGTACATTTTTTATAGGGGTAGGCTAGGATTACCTGCCAATTTGTTTTATGATTAGAATCACTACACCATAAAAATCCATATTAAAGGATTACAATAATTAAAAAGACGAGAATCTGATTTAGGTTATGTCTCTCTTTACATAAAGTCTATTCAGGTTAAGAGGGTGATATCTAAAATATATAAAGAACTTGAAAAGTTCAACACCAACAATTCCAATAATCCAATTTAAAAATGGGGTACAGCGGCTGTAGAGATGGCTCAGTGGTTAAGAGCACCGACTGCTCTTCCAGGGTCCTGAGTTCAAAACCCAGCAACCACATGGTGTCTTATAACCATCTGTAATGAGATCTGATGCCCTATTCTGGTGTGTCTGAAGAAAGCTACAGTGTACTTACTAACAATAACAATAAATAAATCTTAAAAAAATGGGGTACAGGGCTAGTGACGTGGCTCAGCAGTTAGGAGTGCTGGCTGCTCTTTCAGTGGTCCTGAGTTCAATTCCCAGCAAGCACATGGTAGCTCACAACAATCTATAATGGGATCTGATACTCTCTTCTCATTTTTGTGAAGACAATGTTCTTGTATACGTAAAATAAATCAAAATAAATCTTTAAAAAAATAAAAATAGGGTATAGAGCTAAGCAGAGAATTTTTAAAAGAGGAATGTTGAATGACATTGAAAACCTAAAGAAATGTCCAATATCCTTAGTGAAAAGGGAAATGCAAATGAAAACAACTGAGATTCCACCTTATAAAGATAAACTGAAAGGTCAGCATGTGCTGGTAGGATGTGGACCGAGAAGAGCACTCCTCCACTGCTGGTGGGAAGCCTTTAAAGAAGGTAAAGAACACCTCACGGAAACCTCATGTCCCTCCTGCCATTTCCATGGTTTCTACTGTTCTTTCCTACTCCCTTAAGCCTCCCAAACAGGGTGTAACACACCACTCAAGAGACCCGCTCCCAAGGGGTCAGACCAGAAATGCTGGGATCTAATTCCAAGTCTGTCTTCATTCTCGACACTTTTGGTAATCAAAGGGTCACTCTTGAGACAGCTGACATTCAATCAATTCACATTACAGGTGTCTGGAGGGTAGAGAGGGTAGCTCACCAGTTCCTGCCTGCAGCAGGTGAAGTGACAGTGATGCAGACAGAACTGAGATCACTTTTCTTCTCTTTCTCATTACTCAGTGAAAACAGTGAGTCTTATACCTATTGTTAAATTCTGTCATTGAATGTAAGCTAAAGAACTATGCAAATTAACATCATCTACAGAAGAAAATGTTTCTAAGCTGGATATCTTTGTTTTTCTTGGATTAAACCTTATGATCTACAACAACTGGATATAATTTAATAAAATTATTCTTTTTCCTCAGTACTTTTTATTTTACCTCGTGGTTTTTCTCTTGATGTGGAAGCTTGGGCTTGGGCTTGAGCTTGTTCAGCGTCCCAGGGAATAACAGCACCATTGTGATGGATATTTCTCAAGATTTTAAATACTTGGAATGCATTAACAACAGAGACAAGTTATGTCAGCTTCATGACACAGACAATCAACAAAACAAAACCAAAAAACCCTCAAAAACAATAAAAAAGACAGAAAACTAGTGATGATTCTGTTTGTACATTCCATCTCATGCACATTCCTTGGAATCGTCATCAGAGATACACTGGGGCTTTTGAAAGATTACCAAGTGCATTGCGCACACCAGCACACATTACATTGATGGTGTAGGTAAATCATAACTTCATGTCAATGAAGAGATATGCAAACAGATCAATATTTCTGTTAGAGCCACATAAAAACTAAAATTTATCCACTCTCAGTTCTGAGTGGTGTTCACTACATCGCTATATACTTGATATCTATGAGTCTTAGTTTAAAACATATGGATATACCATCACACACACACACACACACACACACACACACACACACACACACAAAGCTAGCCTTCAAGGAAAAGGACATAGTATTGCTTTGTGGTGACTGTTAAATGACAAAAGAATCACCTACATATGACTGAATCTAGGAAGCATGAGTTTTCAGTTGGTTACACGTAGGTGATAGAGTGTATTTACTTTCACTGTTTACCTAAGAAGCTGTAGGACAGCCCTAGATTAGTAGGAATATGTAGTCTTCCTCTCAGAACTTCAACCTGACTGGTGCCTCTCAGTGGGAGATTCACTGATCAGAAGACCACATTGAGATATTTTCTAAAAATGCTTAGTTTCAAAGATACTCAAAACCAAGGTGTCACATTATGGTTACGCTGAACAGAAACTTCCCTTCATCTAGCCAAACCTGGACATGTCTTCATCAAGAACGGACAAGAACAGCAGCCTGGTGCATTGGTAGTATAATAAGTTCACATCACTTTGTAGGTAGCATTCTCACTGACTATCTGCATGGCCTTTCTTATTGCCTGCTTAGACATGGGTACTGTCTTGAGGGCAGTGAGGGTGAACTGTACCTGGTCATGCCTCCCTCACCAGTCCTACCTTCTCTCTATATTTTTAAAAATTGTTTTCAGGAAATGTCTCTATTCTAGTGTAACATGTAATTCACTCTACAGAAAAGCATAACCTTGAACTTATGTTTCTCCTTCCTTCACTTCTCTAGGATAAGCATTAATAGGATTGAGCCATTCTAGGCACATTTTATGCAGTGCTAGGATACAAACTTTGGGTACTGGACATTCTAAGCATGTACTGAGTCAACTGGGCTGAAGCTCCAGTCCATATTCTCACACTTGTTTTTCTTAATCAAACCACAGTATGGCAACATGCTAACACTATAGATGAGCTATGCAGAAAACACTTGAAGTAATGATATTGAGCCATGTGGTTCACTGTGAAAACATCTACTCAGTATTCACATTTAAAATGTGGAAACTGACACTACTGACAGGAAAACATCCTGGAGCATAGAACATACCTCACTTTTGTATGTGTACTCTATGGAGGTGGTAGTGGACTCCTTTATAACAGTACACTGTAGTCAGAGGCAGATGGAATTGTGTGAGCTACAGGTCATAAAGATAGAAAGATAGATAGATAGATAGATAGATAGATAGATAGATAGATAGATAGATGGATGGATGGATAGATGGATAAATGGATAGCTGGATAGATCAATAGAGATAGAGAGTTTCAGGAGAGTCATGGATACACACTGAAACCCTGTTTCAAAAAGAAAAGCAACAAACAAACAAAAACAAAACCCAAAATCCTATATATTTAAAGAAATTAGAGAGCACAGACCAGGGTCTAGGTGATGACTTCTAGAGTTCTTGGCGAATACTTTGCCTTAGTTGTGTTGTTCTTTGTGTTCATGCTAATATTGTCAACCTTTAGAGATTTTCACCAGGTTTTACTAGAAGGAATCAACCAAGTCTAGCATGAACCCAGTTCATACACATCTAACCAATTTCAATGTAGTTGTCAGCACAGAATCAGTAATATGCACAAAACATAGGCTTTTCTTTCATACTTGTTAATATCTGCAGGTAGGTGAATTACACTGCCCAGACCTTCTGAGAACTGTGGTAGCCATGACAGTGTTTGCGATTCCTGTAGCTTTGAGTTATTGCAGGCAGATGTTGGAAATCTGGAAATTCTCCCCTGTTTTTTTCTTTAATGCCCTCAATGGTGTTAAGTCTAGTTGTTCTGCATATCTAAAGATCTCCATCACTTACTATGAATCTTGGTTTGATCATCTGTCTAGAAAATACAAATCAACACACCACATGTGACTGTGGCAAACTTTAAACACATAAGTAAAGAGTCTATCCTGATTATTTTCAAAACCTTTTCACTGGAAATTGGGTTGTGTAACTTGGATATCTGTGTAGATAAGAAAGGTCTAGATGCAGCCTAGTGCACAAAACACCAAACTAAAGAGGTCACAGCTGGATGCAGAAGAGCTGTAGGCATATGGCTACCATTTCTCATTTGAGGTATCACTTTTTTTTAAAAAAGAAAAAAACATCCAACTTTCAATCAATACATGCTGATTTGCTCACTGTGGTGCAACCAGACAAAAGACAACTAGTATTAACACAAGTAACACATCTTCAGCAGCTGCAGAATACATACTGTTCCAGCCTCTTCTAGATTCCACCTGCAACATACAGGAAAGAAAACACTTATAAGTTTTAGATTACGCTGAATTCTGTTTGTACCACTCTTTGGTTCACCTCTTGGCAGGACATAAGTGCACCAAAGCCTGGCGAGCTAATATAGTCTCTTACTCATCTACTGACTCTTACTTTCTAATATGAGTTGGCTGAGTTACATTACAATATGGTGAAGCTAACATCTATTTAGTGATACTTTAATGACACACTCTAATAATTTGCATGCATCCTCTTGTCTTAAGTTCTTGGCACTTGAATGTGCCATGCTAGAATACATGATGTTTCCCCCACACCCATCGTTGGGGAACATAATCAAATTCAACCTAAATTGTAGGCTCTAGAAGTCATCAAAGGAGTGAACACTTACATAAACATTCAAGTCTACATGAATGATATGCCTGTCACTTTCTGAGTGAAATTTACATATTCGTATCTAATAGCAGAACACTATTGTCCAGAAGACAGCCTGCCCCAAAGTGACTCAAAGTCACTACCTGACATAGTTCTATTAAATCATCAATCTGATATAATTCCATTTTCTTCTCTTCCTAAATAAACTATTTAAAGCTTGCTCATGATACAACTTATTGACTTAACTTTTTCAAGTGTGATAGCCTTTAATACATGAGGGAATCTTTAGAGTTACTTTTTTCTTACATAAAGGAAAAAGGCTTCTTACCTTTGACGAGGATTTGGGGTGTCTTTCCTCAATACTTGAGGAGGGTGTGATAGTTGTATGGACAGGTAGAACTAGAGGGACAGAAAGTAACTCTCAGCTCATGACATCACTTACACTAGCTCTTTGACATGGATAAAAGTGTCCTGAGTGAGTACACAGAATTAGACATAGCTAGGCTACTTCTGGGCTCTCTTTCCTGATAGTAAGCATAGGTAAAGATTAGAAAACTAAAAAGTTTCTTTTTCTTTTTTCTTTTTCTTTCTATTGGATGGGAATAAAAAGCAACGTAAGAGTATGCTTCAGTACCTAATTACAAATGTGTGTTTCAAAACCTTTATGAATGTATTAAGTTTGGGAGAACATAGAATTTTAGCTTTTTAACATATACATTTTACTGGGAAAATGAATTTAGTATAAGGGACATGGTGTAACTATATTGATCCACTCATGCTTTGACATTCAATAATTTATTGATTCCTAGAAAACAATAATAAATACCAAGTGGCCTGTTTCTCCTTCTAGTCTTTCTTTCCTGTCCTATGCACGTATGTACTGCTGTGTGTTGTGGTATCCAGATTAAGAAGAGCAGTGATGGGGAAGAAGAGTATCTGGAACCTGATGGCCATTCAAGTTCTTTAACTCAGCTCTATGTGAGAGTTGTTCCAAGGGTAATGAGGCCTCTAAACACTAGGCAGACATTCTGAGTACTAATGTGTCACTCTCCCAGGGTGTGTGGTTCACAAGGTCTCTGTACTTTTGAGGGTTACATTTGTATTCCCATCAGGTGTCAGTTAAAGATATCCCCATCTGTAGTTGGATTTAGGACAGGTGTGAAGATGAGGGTCCCAGCCCCCAGTAGCTCTAAGCTGACAAGATGTGCTGGTACTTCCTTCCAGTGACTAAGTTGAAATGTGACAGAGATGTAGCAGTATCTGTCCTGTGGTAAAGTCACCTTGGATTCTATGTCACAAAGTAGATAATGCCTAGGACTTCTACAGACTTGAGACATCCAGACATGTACACTGGAAACCTACCATCTTGGTTAATTAGCTTTTCACAAATATGAACATCTGTACATTTAGGTTTTGATAACATAACATCAAGACTCTCAGAAAGAGTGTCAGGATAAATAAACAACATCACACATGAAAAGAGCAGCAAGAATTAATACATCTTCTCAGCACCATGTTTCTACATGCACAGAAAAACTTCTGCATACTATTCTTTTCGTTCACCATATATGAATAGCTTATGTTCATAGATTATTGTAAATAGTTACTGACTCTCTAGTTAATTCATCAGTCTAATTAATCTGATTCTATACTTTGTTGGTTGAAAAAGTGATCAGTCATTCAGAACAAAATAATCACTATATTGGGTGATACCAAACTCCAAAGAAATGTGGGTCACAATATTAACCATTTGTGATATCTAAAATTCAGAATAAACCATAAATTATACATTTCAGTTGTTTAATATGGAATATATACAAACTACAACATTTCACATATATGGAAAACACACCCCTACATTTTAGTGAATAAAGTATATCTAGTAAGAGAATGACAGGAAATGTTTGTGAAAAATGAAAATAGGCACAAATTATAGTGTGAGATTTATAACAATTTTATTCCCACTACTGTGAAACCTCTCCAATTTTCTGAGATTAATAATTTCAATAGAGAATAACTTAGTTATTTCTCAGGATATTTATAAAATTGTGTAACAGTATTTATATATAGGATGACTATGAAGCACAGTATTGAGGGAGGAAATACAAACATAAACACATGTATAGAAACATGTATACATGTATACATACATACACACATTAAATTCTAAAGTCAAAATACTTTGTAGACTAAAATATATAATATAATAAAACAATATATTTTATAACACAGAATGTATTATATAATCATATAATATATAATAATTCTAATAATACAGCAGTTATAAGTATTTAAACAAAATCTTTTGAGAAATATTAACCAGTCTATTTGAAGCAAAGACAGTTAATGGCTAGTAATAGCATACCTCGGGTGTCACAACAGTTCCCCATTATACGCCAATTCTCACACTATTTTCTCTCTGAAATTTGGAGACGTGTACTCTTGAGGATAGTCTCAAGGTATACTGGCATTCAGCACTCAGGCCTGAACATAACTAGACGCAGGTCAGCAGTAAGTCACAGCACTTGCACAGTGAACTCATAATCCATACCATGACACCAGCATCTGCTGCTTAGGCCAGTCAGTCAAACAAGTTCAGGACTACAGTGTGGGTTACTGTAAATGCCAGGGATTTTTATTTAAGAATGATCAACTACAAACTTAATGTGTTCTCTCATCTGTTTATATTGTTCTGAAGAACCCTGTCTAAATGCCTACCTCACAGAGGTCTTTCTCTCTCACACACACATCAAAATGTGAGCTTTCCACTACTGCTCCAGTGCCAGTTTGCCTGTCTGCTGCCTTGCTCCCTGCCCTGATGGCCGTAGATTCTAACTCTCTGAAACTTTATCCTTGACGTTAAATATTTTGTTTTACAAGTTGGCTTGGTCTTGGTGTTTTATCACAAAAATAGAAAAGTAACCAAGACAGCCCCTGACCAGTGTTGTTTGTCTACCTGTCCTCATTAGTTCAGCTAAAGATGTAATTGTAGGAAAAATGAATTGGCAGTTTCTACCCCTCCTTTGATCATTTATTTTCCCCCCAAAAGACATGAAACTTTTATTTTACTTTATTTTTTTTCATTTATTTTTTAAACATGCTTTTGTTTATTTTTTAATATGTGCATTACAGGAAAAAAACATAAGACGGCAAGAACAAAGTCACCCAGGCTCAAGCAGCTCAGCTTGATGTGTTGTTCTAGATCCTGCAAGCATGTATACACTTGGGTAATTGAGATTATATAGTATCGACCATGCTTTCCCCACAATGTGATTATGCACCAACTAAAAAGTACGCAAGAATTTTGGTAACCAAGAACACACCATGCCATCTCATCTGTCAGACAAAATTGTAATCCTGTCTTCCTTAGCAACAGAAATTTCATAGAAGACAAAAACGGCAGCAGGCCTCTAGACACATGTACTGACAAAGGTACAATTAAATTCTGCATTCACTCAGTCTCAGCTTACAAGGAAACACAAAGCAACAGACAGCACTAAGTATAGCACTCCTAAGCTTATCATCAAATCTACATACTAGCATATGTAGAAGAAGGGGTGTTGCCACTCAACAAACATATTCCCGTGGAGCAGCTGGGAGATGCACCTCTGGCAGGGGCTCTCAGGACATCAGTCTCAACACCCTGTGAACCTCTCTGCACCTCCAGTCAGCCTAGCAACATGAGTTTCCCCGTGCTCTCCAGACATGGCTTAACAGTTCCATGTTCAAGAGGAACCCTTTTGTCAATTCTACCCTATCCACTCGCTCGACTTTTAACCATGTGCTCTCCTTTAGCACGTAACAGTCAGATGACAACTATGCATAAGGAACACAGGTATTTTACCAAGATGCACACAGGGCCCCTGGGTACAGCTGTCCTCGGGTGTAGTGGTACTAAGGGTCTTTCCCTCATCCATCCTCTTCCCTGCACAATCCTAAGTGCAGAAGATGCTATTGAGAGGATTAACAAAGGTCATGTCCAGAAGACAGCCCTCCCCAAAGACTAGCATAACCTTTTACTACTTTTAACATCCTGTAGGCACTAGGACTTACTAGCTGTTGACATTAACTGAAATGCACACCTAACCAATGGCTAGACAACCTGAACCAACCAACAGCTACAGTGCCTTTTCTGAGCACTAATCTTTGCCCTAGCCCACCTCCGTCACCTAGTAACAGCATCTGCTCAAAGGTCAAGTTTAACCTCCATCTTCCCAGTGTGACCATTCCTATGAAGAACAAAATAATCCTTATAAAGTGCTGTCAGCCCTCTATTTTTACCATGGTGTGCATTTTTATATTTATGCATTAGTGTATGCATGTGTGCACTTGTGTGGAGGATGAAAGACAAACTGCGAATTTCCTTTCTCCTCTCAAGTGGATCCTGGAAATCAAACTCAGGTCACCAGCTTGGTGGCAAGCACCTTTACATGCTGAGCCACCCTACCAGTCCATTATGCAGTTTCTTACTGTTTTGAGACAAAGTCTATATAGCTCTAGCTGATCCAGAACACAGAGATTCACCTGCCTCAGCCTAGAATTAAAGGCATGCATTACCATATCAGGTCTATTATGCACTTAAAAGGCTAGAGACCAAATGTTCCCACTAAGCACTTCAGTTTCCCCAGGAAGTTTCCACTGCAGTGAATACACTGCACACCTAACAAAGGATGTGGTCAGAAACCACCTTCTAAACAGCAAGGTTCTGCTCTAGCCCCTCTTCCAATTCTCTCCACCCAGGGGTCTTGTGTATGCGTCTGTCATGTTGTTATGGGAATCTAACAATTTCACTTCCTAAGTGGTTTTAAGATTTTTTCCTACATATTTTAACATAATTTACAAACATGTCTTTTCACTAACTGTATTTTGTCACACACTGGCACCTCTTTACTGTCTAGGAAGACTAGGTGCTGCAAACTTGGACATATGTCTCCTATACATTGCAAAGTAAGATGCACATACAAGGAACAATGAATACTCTTGCATTGCCAAACTTGCATTAGCATTAGGCCCTTCACTTTCTTCCTTCCTCCCTCCCAGACCCTCGCAAGCAAGACTGCATTACTCAGAAGCAGTTTATCTTTCTGGTTCCAAAAGACAGCACTTCACCAAGAGTCTAAACAGGACAGTCTACAACATGCATTACTTACTATGTCTACTGTTAACATACTTTGTACACTTCTAAACACCTAGGAGAACTAGATGTTTCAGATTAGGACATACATTTGTCCCCTATATGCATAGTAGTGCTGAAACCACACACACACACACACACACACACACACACACACACAAAACTAGTTAGATCTCAAAGTGTCTTCTGGTGAGAACATTCTGGTGACACAGGCACCTGTCACTAGGATGATACACCTTCACAACTCTGCAGAAGACAACCCTGCTATGAACTAACAGAGTGTACAGAATGTGTGCATTTACTGACTACTTCTGGTATACACTGGGAACCTCTGTAATACATAGAGACAAGATGCCATAGGACTCTTGTCCAGTATGTACAATACATACAGTATAGTCTAATAACTAGAGACGAGATGCTATAGAATTCTTGTCCAGCACATACAGTATATACAGTATAGCAAAGTTACATGAGATGCACACAACACACAGGGTGATGGGTAAGCTAGAAATGTCGAGCACACTAATGGAATCTTTTTGTGGTTCCTTCCCTCCCACCTCCTCACTCCACTGAACACGTCCAGCAGGTACACTCTTCTCAGAGGTGGGTTAACAACTCTATTTCTACACACAATATTTCTCCAATTAAAAAACACTACAAACACAAAATGTTATTCTACTAATTGTACCTTTAAATGGATTAAACAATATCTAACAGACTAGCTGTTTCATGTAAGACCTTAACTGCTATTGATGTGGCCCTGGTAAATAAAGCTGTATGCAAAGCAATGGTCATTATCTGAGATATCTTCTAAATAAAACCATTTGGGCAATGACCCACTTTCTTCTTCCTTCAAATAGGTAGACAAATTTAGGCATGTGTGATTCTCAGAACGAGCTGAAGAAATTTCTATCCCCAGGCCATTTGCAGAACAAAATTTTCTATGAATTTTAATGGTGTGCACTATGTGCTAAATTTACTTGTTTGTCATCCACTGGCAACCTCTTTAACATCTAAAGTTTAGAGGTTGAAAATTTAGAGATTTCTCCATTATATACAGTATACATACAGTAAACAAAAAGCAAGTATATGGACATGGCGTCTGGAAAGGTCCCATATACACACACTACTACATGACCGCTGTCACTGCCTCCCAGCACCTCCTCCAAACCCCTGAGCAAGAACAGACATTTCTGCACAGAGGGGCTCATCACTCCACTCCCAACAGACAATGGTTCAAAAAGATATTTACAAAGTGGTATTTCACTACCTCTATATTTAACATATGTTGGGCACTTCGAAACATCTGGATATACCAGATGTTTCAAGTCCGGACTGTACTATGTACACAGCAGTCCAGTAAACGGCACAATGAAACAAGAATAAATAAAAAATTCTTTAACACAAAATATAAAAAAAAGTATTGTTCTACTAACTCTACTTTGTCCTACACTGGCAAGCTCTTTAACATCTAGAGCTAACAACCAGATGTTGTAAATTAGGACCCTTCGTTCTTTCCTTTCCACCCACGGACCACAATGGCTTAGAGCTCTGGATTTCCTTCTCCTGGGAACCAGGGCACATACACAGTGTGGTCAACTCAGGAGAGGTTTGGCAAACAATATTTCAAATGAATCCTAACTAAAAAGTACTTACAGAATGTTTTACTACATATATGTCATGCACTTCAGTGCAGCTAGAAAGACATTTCCAAAAAAACCTGGCATTTTCAAATTTATTGAAATGCACACATGCACACACACACACACACACACACACACACACAGAGGCACACAAATACAAACATGGTGGTGGGGTAAGAAATGAGGAATAAAATTGCATACACAATAGGAGAGAGAGAGAGAGGAAGAAGAAGAAGAAGAAGAAGAAGAAGAAGAAGAAGAAGAGAGAGAGAGAGAGAGAGAGAGAGAGAGAGAGAGAGAGAGACGGGGGGATTGAGAGATTGTCTTCGCAGGACCAATCTGGCTCTGGACCTCTTCCTCCTCCTGATGGATCCTCTAAGCTACTGAACAAACAGGGACAAGTGTCTCTCCCAGGTCTTTCTAGAGGTGACCTAACAATTCCATCTCAAAGTCACTTGTAGAAGACATGGCTGCGATCTTCTTTTCATGGCGACTGGTCATAAAGTGATCCCCTACCACTACTTTACCCTGTGTGGGTATTCTCTACAGCTAGATGTCCAGATTTAGCCATAAATCTAAAAAGGGTCGGGGAAAGGCTGAGAGCAGCTTTTTCCTGTTATATGCACAGGCCTTCTATGGGGGCAGGGTAAGTCTTCCCCAGCGGTTTCTGATTAGCTGCGTGCAGTTGTTGATCTCTGCTTCCCTGGAAGGAAGACCTGCTGCCCAGCAAAGGATCTTTTCCTCTCACCACTCACCTTGGTCCAGGCGCGCTGAGGCCTCTGTTCATCCAGGTCTGAGTGCTCGTCCATGGCCGGTCCCCTCTCGGCGGTGGCCGAGTGTTCTTGCGCAGACAGACCCGCCGCCTCAGGCCGCAGATGCCCAGAAGGCCCCGCCTTGGCCTCCAGGTGGCCGCCATTCTTTCCGCCATGCCACGCTCGCCTCCACCAGGAGACGTCCAGAAGGCCTAGCTGGGGCTTCCGTGTGAGCCGGACCCTGGAGAACAGGGGACGGGTGGAGTCACGGAGGCCGCCGCCATCCAGGCGCATCACAGCCACGGGAAGAGTCGCTGTAGAATCGCGCGTGGCCCGGCCAGTGGCTGTCGCGAGGGCCAGGGCTTCTAGTGTCCGCAGGACAGGGACCGAGGCTGCCCCAGGACCCCACCCTGGCTCACCAGGCACAGGCCGAGGCCAAGGCAGGCCCGGGTGGAAAAAGGCTGAACTACCTAGCTCGCTGAGGTCTCTGCTGGAACTGACACGAAACTTTTAAATTTATTTTAAAAGCTTCGCAGTCAATAACCCTCAGATACATCTTGCCCTGCTTCTAGTGGGCCGCTCCTTTCCAAATGGCGGCCCTCATAGAACCATGTTCTCACTTTCCATCCACCTCTGGCATCTTCTTCCTTCTTCCTTCTTCCTCTCTCCTCTCTCTCCTGGTGTTCTCTGCTTCAGACCCCAAGATGAACAAATGAAACCTTGCCCACCTCTCTTCTGCCCAGCTACAAGCTGTCAACATGTTTATTTAACCCATACCTTTACGTTAAGGAGCAAGTTTACATAGCATTACTTGGTATATGTGAGGATTTCCTCATCACCAAGGATCTTCTCATTGGGGGCAGCCAGATATTGGGAACCAGTATTTATCATTACAATATATAGAGGTTGTTTTGTTTTGTTTTGTTTTGTTTTGTTTTGTTTTGTTTTGTTTTGTTTCAGCTTCAGCCCTACTGGCCCGCTTTCCATGAAGGTTGCCCTGACTTCTCTTCTGCATTCCCACTGAGCAACACAAGGTGGCGCCCTATGATGTTGATGTTGTATGTGGTGGTAGACTGGGAAGAGGAGTGGAAGGTCTGTTGACTCATCCCCCAAGACCATCCTCAGAATCCTATGAGGTTTAGTTTTAAGTAAAGTCAAGACGTATCTATAGCTGGGCACTGCTGGTCAAGTTATTTCCTCCTTCTGAGCTTCAGTCTCTCCTGAAAAGTGATATGATAGGATGTAAGCCTCTTGCCAGAAAATTAGTCCTCCTTCTGGTTTGCCCACGGGTCCTAGTCTGTTCCTTTTTTATATATAAAGGTAAATATAATTTATATTTCATAGTGTTTTATGAGAAAAAGCAAAACTTCAAAAATATTTTGTTACAAATAAACCCTTATACAAATGGTTTGTCAGAATGAACATTTGGGCTACTATCCACTTATCTGTGAGAGCACACCATGTGTGTTCTTTTGTGATTGGGTTACTCACTCAGTATGACACTTACTAGTTCCGTCCATTTGCCTAAGAATTTCATGAATTCATTTTTTTAATTGCTGAGTAGTTCTCCATTGTGTAAATATACCACATTTTCTGTATCCATTCCTCTGGTGAAGGACATCTGGGTTCATTCCAGCTTCTGGCTATTATAAATAAGGCTGCTATGAACATAGTGGAACATGTATCCTTATTACATGCTGGGGAATCTTCTGGGTATATGCCCAGGAGTGGTATAACAGGGTCCTCCGGAAGTATTGTGTCCAGTTTTCTGAGGAACCGCCAGACTGATTTCCAGAGTGGTTGTACCAGCTTGCATTCCCACCAGCAGTGGAGGAGTGTTCCTCTTTCTCCACATCCTTGCCAACACCTGCTGTGAACCTTTTTTTTTTTTTTTTTTTTTTTTTTGGTATAGAATAGAGTTTATTCAGGGAAGAGGATGGGAGTTAATGATGTATGTAGTAGAGGCAGAGAAAGGCAGAGAGAGAATAGAGAAGTAGAAAGGAGTGGAGGCTGGCCATGACCACGTGGAGAGGGGGAGGGGAGGAGAGCCCAAGAGAGACAGAGAGGTAAGAGCAAAGAGTGCTGTGAACTATTTTTTTCTTTTTCTTTTTTTTAAATTTTTTTATTTTATTTTAATTTATTTTCTATATTCTATGTTTACATTCCAAAGGCTTTCCCCTTTCCCAGTTACCCCTCACCATATGTCCCATAATTCCTCTCCCCCCTGCTATTCCCCACTCATTCAGCTCCCCCCCCCACGATTTCTCTGTTCTGGGTCTACAATGCTGGATCCAATCTTTACAGGCCCAGGGTCCTCTCCTTTCTTCTTCTTGGGAGTCATTTGACTTGTTAATTGTGCCTTGAGTATTTAGGGCTTTTGGGCTCATTAATATCCACTTATCAGTGATTGCATTTCATGTGTATTCTTTTGTGATTGGGTTAACTCACTTAGGATGATAGTTTCCAGATCTAACCATTTACCTACAAATTGCATGAGTTCATTATTTTTAATTGCTGAGTAGTACTCCTATTATAAACAAGGCTGCTATAAACATTGTGGAGCATGTGTCTTTATTGTATGCAGAGGAATCCTCTGGGTATATGCCCAGGAGTGGTATGCCAGGGTACTCTGGAAGTGGCATGCCCAATTTTCTGAGGAACCTCCACACTGATTTCCAGAGGGGTTTTACCATTTTGCAATCCCACCAACAGTGGAGGAGTGTTCCTCTTTCTCCACATCCTCACCAGCACTTGTTGTCTCTCGAGTTTTTAATCTTAGCCATTCCAACTGGAGTGAGGTGGAATCTCAGGGTTGTTTTGATTTGCATTTCCCTGATGACTAATGATGTTGAACATCTCTTAAGGTGTTTCTCGGCCATCTGAATTTCTTCTGGTGAAAATTCTCTGTTTAGCTCTGTACCCCATTTTTTGATAGGGTTATTTGGTTCTTTGCGGTCTAACTTCTTGAGTTCTTTGTATATATTGGATATTGGCCCTCTGTCGGATGTGGGGTTGGTGGATCATTTCCCACGTTGTTGGTTGCCGTTTTGTCCTTCTGACAGTGTCCTTTGCCTTACAGAAACTTTGTAATTTTATGAGGTCCCATTTGTCAATTCTAGATCTTAGAGCATAAGCTATTGGTGTTCTGTTCAGGAACTTTCCCCCTGTGCCCATGTCCTCCAGGGTCTTCCCAAGTTTCTTTTCTAATAGTTTCAGTGTGTCTGGTTTTATGTGGAGTTCCTTGATCCACTTGGAGTTGATCTTAGTACAAGGAGATAAGAGTGGGTCAATTCGCATTCTGCATGTTGACCTCCAGTTGAACCAGCACCATTTGTTGAAAAGGTTATCTTTTTTCCACTGGATGGTTGTGGCTCCTTTATCAAAGATCAAGTGACCATAAGTATGTGGGTTCATTTCTGGGTCTTCAATCCTATTCCATTGATCTACCTGCCTGTTGCTGTACCAATACCATGCAGTTTTTAACACAATTGCTCTGTAGTACAGCTTGAGGTCAGGGATATTGATTCCCCCAGAAGTCCTTTTATTGTTGAGAATAGTTTTAGCTATCCTGGGTTTTTTGTTGCTCCAGATGAATTTGAGAATTGCTCTTTCTAGATCTATGAAGAATTGATTTGGGATTTTGATGGGGATTGCATTGAATCTGTAGATTGCTTTTGGCAAGATGGCCATTTTTACTATATTGATCCTGCCAATCCAGGAGCAAGAAATATTTTTCCATCTTCTGAGGTCTTCAATTTCTTTCTTCAAGGACTTGAAGTTCCGGTCATACAGATCTTTTGCTTGTTTGGTTAGAGTTATGCCAAGGTACTTTATGTTGTTTGTGGCTATTGTGAAGGGTGTTATTTCCCTAACTTCTTTCTCAGCCTGCTTGTCCTTTGAGTACAAGAAGGCTACTGATTTGCTTGAGTTAATTTTATAACCAGCCACTTTTCTGAACTTGTTTATCAGCTGTAGAAGTTCTCTGGTGGAGTTTTTTGGATCGCTTAAGTAGACTATCATATCGTCTGCAAATAATGATACTTTTACTTCTTCCTTTCCAATTTGTATCCCTTTGACTTCTTTATGTTGTCTAATTGCTCTCGCTAGAACTTCAAGTACTATATTGAAAAGATATGGAGAGAGAGGGCAGCCTTGTCTAGTCCCTGGTTTTAGTGGGATTGCTTCAAGTTTCTCTCCATTTATTTTGATGTTGGCTACTGGTTTGCTGTAGATTGCTTTTACTATGTTTAGGTATGGGCCTTGAATTCCTGCTCTTTCCAAGACTTTTAGCATGAAAGGATGCTGAAATTTGTCGAATGCTTTTTCAGCATCTAATGAGATGACCATGTGGTTTTTTTCTTTTAGTTTGTTTATGTAGTGGATTACATTGATGGATTTCCATATATTGAACCATCCCTGCATCCCTGGGATGAAGCCTACTTGATCATGGTGAATGATCGTTTTGATATGCTCTTGGATTCGGTTGGCAAGGATTTTATTTAGTATTTTTGCATCAATATTCATAAGAGAAATTGGCCTGTAGTTCTCTTTCTTTGTTGGATCTTTTTGTGGTTTAGGTATCAGCGTAATTGTGGTTTCGATGAACGAGTTGGGCAGTGTCCCTTCTGTCTCTATTTTGTGGAATAGTTTGAAGAGTATTGGTGTTAAGTTTTCTTTGAAGGTCTGGTAGAAGTCTGCACTAAAACCATCTGGTCCCATACTTTTTTTGGTTGGGAGGCTTTCTATAACCCCTTCTATTTCTTTAGGGGTTATGGGACTGTTTAGCTGATCTGCTTGATGCTGATTTAATTTTGGTATTTGGTATCTGTCTAGGAAATTGTCCATTTCCTCCAGATTCTCCAGTTGTTTTGAGTATAGGCCTTTTTAGTAGGATCTGTTGATCTTTTGAATTTCCTCCGTTTCTGTTGTTATATCCCCCTTTTCATTTCTAATTTTGTTAATTTGGATACTGTCTCTGTGCCCTTTGGTTAGTCTAGCTAAGGGTTTATCTATCTTGTTGATTTTCTCAAAGAACCAGCTCTTGGTTTTGTTGATTCTTTGTATGGTTCTCTTTGTTTCTGCTTGATTGATTTCAGCCCTTAGTTTGATGATTTCCTCTCTTCTACTCCTCCTGGGTGAGTTAGCTTCTTTTTGTTCCAGGGCCTTCAGGTGTGCTGTTAAGTTGCTAGTGTATGCTCTCTCCAGTTTCTTTTTGGAGGCACTCAGGGCTATGAGTTTTCCTCTTAGCACTGCTTTCATTGTGTCCCAGAGATTTGGGTAGGTCGTACCTTCATTTTCATTGAAGTCTAAAAAGTCTTTGATTTCTTTCTTTATTTCTTCCTTGACCAAGGTGTCATTGAGTAGAGTATTGTTCAGTTTCCATGTGTATGTGGGCTTTCTGTTGTTCTTCTTGCTATTGAAGACCACTTTTACTCCATAGTGATCCAATAGGAGACATGGGATTAGTTCCGTCTTCTTGTATTTGTTGAGGTCTGTCTTGTGACCAATTATATGATCAATTTTTGAGAAGGTACCGTGCGGTGCTGAGAAAAAGGTATACTCTTTTGCTTTAGGATGGAATGTTCTATATATATCTGTTAAATCCAATTGGTCCAAAGCTTCAATTAGTTTCACTGTGTCCCTGTTTAGTTTCTGCTTTCCTGATAGGTCCATTGAGGAGAGTGGAGTGTTGAAGTCACCTACAATCATTGTGTTAGGTGCGATGTGTGCTTTAAGCTTTAGTAAAGTTTCTTTTACGAATGAGGGTGCCCTTACATTTGGCACATAGATGTTCAGTATTGAGAATTCTTCTTGGTGGATTTTCCCTTTGACAAGCAGGAAGTGACCTTCTGTGTCTCTTTTGATGACTTTAGGTTGAAAGTCAATTTTATCTGATATTAGAATGGCAACTCCAGCTTGTTTCCTGGGACCATTTGCTTGTAAAACTGTCTTCCAGCCTTTTACTCTAAGGTGGTGTTTGTCTTTGACACTGAGATGTGTTTCCTGTATGCAGCAAAATGTAGGGTCCTGTTTCCGTATCCAGTCTGTTAGTCTGTGTCTTTTGATTGGTGAATTGAGTCCATTGATATTAAGAGATATTAAGGAATAGTAATTATTACTTCCTTACATTTTGGGCATTATTATTATTATTATTATTATTATTATTATTGTATTTGAGTGGTTCTCTTCTTTTGGGTTGGATGAGATGGGGTTTCTATCTTGTTTCTTCTGGGGTGTTGTTTCCCCTCTTGTGTTGGTATTTTTCCCCTATTATCCTTTGTAGGGCTGGGTTTGTAGATAGGTATCTTGCAAATTTGGTTTTGTCATGGAATATCTTGGTTTCCCCATCTATGGGCAATTGAGAGTTTTGCTGGGTATAGTAGTTTTGGCTGAAGTTTGTGTTCTCTTAGGGTCTGCATGAGGTCTGCCCAGGATCTTCTAGCTTTCATGGTCTCAGGTGAGAAGTCTGGTGTAATTCTGATAGGTCTTCCTTTATATGTTACTTGTCCTTTTTCTCTTACTGCCTTTAATATTCTTTCTTTGTTTAGTACATTTGGGGTTTTGATTATTATGTGACGGGAAGTATTTCTGTTCTGGTCCAGTTTATTTGGGGTTCTATAGGCTTCTTGTATATTCATGGGCATCTCTCTCTTTAGGTTGGGGAAGTTTTCTTCCATAATTTTGTAGAAGATATTTGCTGGCCCTTTAAGTTGTAGATTTTCATTCTCATCTATCCCTATAATCCTTAGGTTTGGTCTTCTCATTGTGTCCTGGATTTCCTGAGTGTTTTGGGTTACCAGCTTTTTGCATTTTGCATTTTCTTTAATTGTTGAATCCATGGTTCCTATGGTATCTTCAGCATCTGAGATTCTGTCTTCTATCTCTTGTATTCTATTGTTGATATTTGCATCTATGACTCCTGATTTCTTCCCAAGGTTTTCTATCTCCAAGGTTGTCTCCCTTTGTGATTGCTTAGTTGTTTCTACTTCTGTTTTTAGATTTTGTATGGTTTTGCTCAGATCTTTCAGTTGCTTGTTTGTGTTTTCCTATAATTCTTTAAGGGATTTTTGTGTTTCCTCTTTTATGACTTCTACTTGTTGACCCATATTCACTTGTATTTCTTTAAGTGATTTTTGTTTCTCCCCCTTATTGGGATTCATTTTTTGCTCTATATTCTCCTGGATTTCTTTAAGTGATTTTTGTGTCTGCCTTGTATGGGCTTCTAGCTTTTGATCTATTTTCTCCTCTATTACTTTAAGAAATTTATCTAAGTGATCCTCAATCTGCATCTTTACCAGTGATTTTAGATCTGAGTCTTGTTTTTCTGGCGTGTTGAGATATCCGAGATTTAATTGTGCTTGCCTTGTAATGGCTTCTAGCTTTTGGTCTATTTTCTCATGTATTACTTTAAGAGATTTATCTAAGTGTTCCTCTATCAGCATCCTGACCAGTGATTTTAGATCTGAGTCTTGTTTTTCTGGTGTTTCGGGGTATCCAAGATTTATTGCTGTTGGGGAACTGGGTTCGGATGTCGCCATACTGCCTTGATTTCTGTTAGTAGCGATCTTATGTTTGCCTTTTGCCATCTGGTTAACTCTGGTGTTAGTTGGTCCTGTAGATACTAGCTGGTGCTTGACCCTCCTGTGGGCTCATAAGGCTATTTCCCAGCGACTGGGACACCTGAACCACTGCCCTGCAGGGCTCCTGCTCACAGATTGCTGACAGGTGGCCGGAGTCCCCCAAGGTCTTAAACTCAGGATATCCCAGGTACTTGGTTCTGCCTGTTGGGCGGCTGCTCTGCACTGCTCCTGCTCAGGGTTTGCTGTCTGTTATCCTGTTTCCCCAGGGGTCTTAAAGTTGGGATATCTCAGTTATCTGGTCCCGCCTCCTGGTCCAAAGCTGCTGGGAAGCTGGCTGGGTCCAGCTTCCCCGCCATCGGCTGGATGGGAAGCTGCAGGCAAGATGGCAGCTGCCTGCAGGGAGCTCGTGGTCCGCCCTGCGAGTGCAGAGCGCAGGCTTGGCAGCTGTGCCCCAAACCGCTACTCTGTGTGCAGCTCCTGTTCCAGGCCTGAGTCCCCGAAGGTCTTTAACTCAGGCTATCTCGGGTACCTGGTTCTGCTGGCTGGGTCTGAGCACCTGGCAAGCTGGCTGGGTCAGGCTTCCCCGCCACTGGCTGGATGGGAAGCTGCAGGCAAGATGGCAGCTGCCTGCAGGGAGCTCGGGGTCTGCCCTGCGAGTGCAGAGTGCAGGCTCGGTCGCTGTGCCCCAAACCTCTACTCTGTGCGCAGCTCCCGTTCTAGGCCTGAGTCCCCGAAGGTCTTTAACTCGGGCTATCTCGGGTACCTGGTTCCGCTGGCTGGGTCTGAGCACCTGGCAAGCTGGCTGGATCTGCTGTGAACTATTAAAGCAGCCCAAACTCTAGGCTCAATGGGAAGGCGGCCTTGCTCTCGCGCGCCCCCTGCTGGTGACATCCGCAATCGTTTCGCTTCAGCATGCTGCCTGGCCATCTATTCCTGGTGGGAGGGGCGATGCTGAGCCTCAGCACAGCCAGCTCACTTGATTGGGGTAAACCTTGGAGCCTGAGCCTGCAGTGCTGTAAAACTCATAGCATGAGTTTCATGTCTAAGATAGGCTTCCCATGCGGATTTTCCTTCTCTCCCTCTCCCTTCTGCCTGCTCACACGAAGCTGATCTCTATTTTGTTGTGGTTTCTTCTCAATGGTTTCTTAAAGAGCAGAATGCCACAAAGCACAGATTAAACTAAAGGCCTGGCTTGTGCAAAATGTAGGCCAGACAGCTCTGCTAATGTCTGTTCCATGTAACTTAATGTCATATTTAAAGGGAACAGAAGGAGGACCTGCTCCCATGTCAAGGGAAACCCAAGGAAGAGCCGTGTCTGGTGATCAAGAGTAACAAGGGCAGGAACCTAATTGAAGAGCAGGTTTCTGATCCTACCATTGTCTTCAGTGATAAGGTCTTATCTTTAGGGTTTTCAGACAGGACTCTAAATTGAAGGCACCACACACTTGTTTTTAAGATATAAAGACATCAATTTCAAACTGAGAAGGAAACTGTCATTCCTGGTTATCTTCCATAGTGCTAGTAGATGCTGTGTAGGCTCCTGGGAGAGGAAAGAGATCAATTGTCTGACCAAATGCTAGACTGTAAATGCTGCAGTACTGTCCTGCCACACCAAATGTCCCCCTGACCCATCAGTAGCATGGCTGTCATAGGCATAACCAACAAGTTTCTTACTGCATTGAGGAGTCCCCCTGACAAGAATGATATTTGCCTGGCACTGTGGGGCAAGTGGAACCGTGTCACCAGACAAAACTGGGAAGGTGGAACAGATTCAGAAATTCTGGTACTCTCATATCGGAGACTGGTAGGCATTTATTCTGCTCCCAACCTGGTTCCTCTCCCGAAGCATCTGACTACCACAACACCCCCACATGAAGGCCATGACCTCTAGTCTCCTGGCACAGAGGTCTACATGCTAGTGAGTATCTAGAAGAGCCATCCCAGGGTTTAACCAATAAGCTTCCCTCCCCAGACATTCCTTCCTGCAAAACGTATTTCACCTCTGGTCCTCCCTGAGCAAGTTGTATGCACCTGTTTTCCATGATGAACAGTGAATAAACGGTATGGACAAGCAAGGACTATCTCTCTCCTCAAGAACTGCTGTGGGGGGAGGCCTTTGTCATACAGAGCGATGCTGCCCAAGTCTCCCACAGATGGCCCCTCCACGCTTCTGGGGGAGGACCCCTCCCCACAGCGCCAGTTGGTCAGAGGCCCACTCAGACCCCTCGTTCCAGACTTCCCAGTGGCCTCTGGATCACTAGGAGTTAGGAACCCCAGCTTTGGCCTCAGCCTACATTGTTTCTCACCCAGCTGGGCCCCCATCTTAGGCTGAGTTCTCCCATCCCTGGCACAGCCCATGGTGGAGAAGGACAAAATGCAGCCTAGTGCCTAGTTCGCACACCCCAGTGGCAAGGTGGGATACAAACCACATGGACATGGCATCGTAAGCCTGGTTAAAAAAAAATCTCTAATGAGAGAGGCCATAAGGGAAATCTACTGTTGTCATTTTTTCCTAAGTGGTCATATTATCAAATTGTCTTCTAAATATTTATGTTTATACCCATAGATATGTGCTATTCTCAACCATGGTTAGAGAAGCTTCCTTTTGCTTTTGGCAGGAACTAATGGTAAGACTCATAACAGTTCAATGTGCTGAATATAAAGTAGTGTGATTACTCCGCCATATAAAGGGCCACTATATGATCCTAAGGGTCAGGGAACATAACAGAAAAGGAAACAGAAAAATAATGTAAGGGCTGGAGGCCCTTATAGGAGTCCAATACAGTGTTATCTCCTAGATATGAAATGATTATTGCACACGTAAATACATAGCAGATGTGATAACCTACTCAAGACCGGCACAAGATCAAGACAGCCGAAAATTCCAGCATTGACAAGAGAGGAGATACCAAGGCCCACATGTGGCTGAAGATCTATTAGTAACTCACAGCTTCTGTCTGTGGAAGTAGAAAAGTTACTTATCATTGGGGGTGTGTCTTTTGGAAGGGTGCCTGTGGCATGGTGGATGCACCCCCCTTGCATGCATATAGGGACAGAACTAATTGGACCAAGCTGGTAATTAATAATAATAATAATAATAATAATAATAGTAATGTAATGATAATAATTATGAGGACGTGAAGTTGGAAGAGAGACACGTTGGAGCACAAAGGAGACTTGGAGGAGGTAACAATGGGGATAAGCAAGACACAGTGAATACATGTATCTAATTTTTCAAAGATTAAGTAAAAAATATTAAAAAAGAAATCTCATTACAGTATGGGGGTTTCTCTTCATGCATAAGAGACTATTCAGCAATCCCAGGGGTTATTACATGCTAATATTTTAAAAGATGTTGGGAAAGATATGTGTCACACTATTGAAGTCATTTGCCTGTCTAAGCTGCCACTTGCAAGACATGCTTGCTTATTTATTTATTTATTTATTTATTTATTTATTTATTTACTGAAGAAAAATGTTAAGGAATATTGTCTTAGTTATTGTTCTATTGTTATGAAAAGACTCCATGACCAAGGCAGCTTAGAAAAGAAAAAACAGATTTGGAAATATGACATCAGGTAGGCAAGCAAGGCACCGGGGCAGCAGCTGAGAGCTTATAACTGATCTACAAGTTGGAAGTAGAGAGAAAGGGACTGGGAATGTTGGGAGCTTTTGAAATCTCAAAGCCAACCTCTCAGTAAGACACCTCCTCCAACAAGGCTGAACCTCCTAATCCTTCCTAAACAGTTCCACCAACCAGGGACCACACACTGAGATACATGAGCTTATGAGTACTCTTCTCATTCACATCATCACAAATGGCCCTGGTAAGACTGAAGAATAATGACAGAGTTCATTTCACTCACCTGCAGGAGGTAGCAGCTGTAGGCATGTAGCGAGAGAGCCTATGCCTTGTACTAAAGTGAGTGTAGATGCTATCCTCCTGTTTCTTGTGACATGTGAAGTCATTGTTTAGTGTTTCAAGGCACAGCTGCCCAAAATGTTTGGTAAGTTGCCCAAACAGGTCTTGAACTTACACTTCTCCTGCCCCACCTTTGTGGGTTGCTGCACCACCAGGTCCAGCCTGTCTTCTCTTTTAGCATAAGGAAACTCCACTGCAGTGGAGCCCACTGACGAGCCCTCCTGAGCTCCACTCACTGTGGCTTCCTATGAAGCAAACGGGACTCCTCACTGCCAGCCCCAGGGCACCATGCCAGCTCCCCGGGCATCTGTCAAGTCCCAGGGACAGCACTGTGGCCCAAGCAAGATGGCGCTTGATACAGGGAAGCTTTGACAGGTTCATCTGGGGCCAGGAGAGATGCTCCATGTGACACAGTCTGGTGACCATCTGCATTTGTCACAGAGAGGACAGCACTGCAGACATGACAGTTCTGTTACAGATGTGTTAAAAGTCTGTAAAACCATGATTATAGCTTATAAAACTAGAGAAGCTCATAATACAGGGCAAAAATATGGGGGAAAATCTGATTTAATGCCAGCTGTAAACAAAGAGAAAGACATTCAACTACCCATGGTACATGAACACACACACACACACACACACACACACACACACACACACAGTAAACCTAAAAGGTATCTTGAATTCTTTCTAACACACAGAAAAATACCTATTTAACCCGCTGTTATCCCATCCTCTTCCTCTGCCCTACAGATTTCATGCCATGGGTTTTCCTGAGCTCTGAATTCTCGAGTTTCCATTCTTCCTTTCTTTTTAAGGACTGTTATAGACAAACCACATCTCAACTCTTTGTTTTATCTTTGAAGATTAATTTTGCCCTAGATGTTCTTTAAATGAGTATCATTCAAACAGTGTTACCGAGAGGGCTGAGTGAATATTCTCCAGCCCATGGTCTCTCCCCTGCCAGGTAAGTATGTGAGTGAATATTCTCAAAGTCCTCACAGCAATGGAAGTCCCATTACAGTATTACTTATATTAATGTCATCTTAATTGTTATCAAAATTAGTGACAAAAGTTTAAAATTCATCTAATTCTCTTTCTATTATCTTTTAGATTTCTGGACATAGTATTGTCATGGCCCTGAAGGATTATTAACATACAATCCTGCCATCTGGAGTTCGTTTAGCCATGATTGGGGTCTGGTCGCCAGTCTTTTACAAGCTAGTCTGGTCTCTCCTTTCTGTCCTCAAAGCTTTTCCAGTAAATGAGAGAAAACACAAGTTTCTGGCCTCACAAAGGCAGTGGATCTGCATGGGCGTGGCTCTCTGTCATTCTCTGCCAGACGCATCCTTGTACACCTGTCTGTGGACTTCCGCGTCAGCGTCCAGCTTTCACCCTGCTCCTGTCCTGAGTCACGCAACCTTGCTACACCACGTTCCCCAGTTGACACTTCCTCTTTCAGACGCGAAGGTCACTTCCTTTAGCTTTATGACAACGGAAGTTTCAACAAGTTCTTTTAGGCCACAAAAGACCCAGGAAGACTCCCTCCTGGCTGTGAGGAAATACTTCCACAGGATCACTGTGTACCTGAGAGAGAAAAAACACAGCCCTGTGCCTGGGAGGTGGTCAGAGCAGAAGTCTGGAGAGCCCTGTCTTCCTCAGTCAACTTGCTGGGAAGACAGAGAAGTGAGTCCTGAGCCAATGTGGAGCAGAGTCTCCTGGACTAGGACATTACCGCAGTGCACCAATTCTGCTCTCTCAGTGATCTCACTCGTTTTGACATTCTTCAATCAAACTTGCTGAGCAAGTTATGAGCAATACTGTGTATATAGTACGTGCATTAGCCTCTGGATTCATTCAGTTAATTATATTTATGTATGTAAATGTTTATTTATTGAACTGTAAAATTTAATTTATACCACCATGTGAAATTTTATATTTTTATTATGAAACCTTTTCTCTATTTATCATAAAATACTTTTCCTATGTTCATTAAATTTTTATCATCTAAGTCTTGCACTTGTTATTCTTTATATATCCTTAGCTTTATTTTTTAACATAACAGTACAAATTGAAAACTACATACATCGATAGGGTATGTGTGTAAATTGTTTGGAGTTTAAATATGAACAGACATGCACATATTGTAGTTATTCTTTACATTCAGATCATAAAATCCTATCCTCTAGGGTTTTATAATATAGAAGATATGGCTGTTCTTTGTAGGCAATAGGTTGTTCAATAATAAAGAACACATCTTCATATCAAATTGTGATTTTTTTAAAATTTGTGCCTCTTTCGTAGATAATTTCATGCATAAATACAATGTATTTAGATCATATACACTCTATTCCAACTCTAACTCTTCTTAGACCTCCCTACCACATTCTCATCCCATCCCGTCTGGTTTCTTTGTATTTTTATTGTAGTCTAACAAGTCCAATTAGTGCCTCCCATATATAGGAGAGATATAAGGCAATATCTACTGAAGAATGGGTCATCAACCAAGGGCTATACAACTGAGGAAATCTGGCCCTGCCTCGGTGGTCATCAACTGCTATTGGCTCCTCAGTTAGAGATGGGCAAGTGGCGCTCCTTCCCTCTTCATGATGGAGTGCTGACTGGCTTGAGCCTGTTTACCCATCTTTTACCTACAATCACAGCTGCCCTGAGCTCATGAGTGCTGTAGCCCTGGCATGTCCAGAAGGTGTTGTTCGGCAATCTTCCTCACCCTTTGGCTTTGCAGTCTTTTTGCCCTTCCTTCTGCAATGGGCCATGATCCTTGCTTTGGAAAGGATATGTGATACTGACATTCCACTTAGGGGTGAGTACTCATAGCTTTTGCTTTGCTTTTGATTTTCTATGCTCTGACTTTCTATATTAACTACTATCGCCTGCATAAGGAAATTTCATCCTGAGTGAAAAATATCATCCTGAGTGAGGTAACTCAGACTCAAAAGGACGTGCATGGTATGGACTCACTAATAAGTGTATGTTAGTAAAAAAAAATTACAGAGTACCCAAGATAAAGTCCACAGAACTCAAAAAGTCAACAAGCTGAAGTGCCCAAGTGAGGATGCCTCAGTCCCACTTGGGAGGGAGAAGGAAGAAATCACAAGTGGGGAGGGAGGGAGGGACCTAGGAGAGAAAGTGGACAGGGGAAGGGGGAAAGAGGGAAACCTGATCTGATATTGGGCAAGGGAAAAAAGAGTGAAGCTCTGAGGGCCAGAAGAAAGAATGGAAACAGGCAACCTCAGGATATAGGAGTTTGGGGGGACCAAAATGCACCAGAGACTGGGGAGGTGAGAGACTCTCAGGACTCAAAGAGTCTTGAGATGAAATACCCGACAGTAGGGAGAGGGAACTTATAGAGCCCACCTCCAGCAGGAAGACTGGGCATCAAGTGAGGTGGGGAGGCATCCTACAGTCACAATTTTGACTCATAAGTGTTCCTGACTGAAAGAATTACAGGGATGGAAATGGAGAGGAGCCTGAGGAAAAGAAGGTCCAGCAACAGACCCAATGTGGGATCCAGCTCAAGGGAAGGTCCCAAGACCTGACACTATTACTGAGGCTATGGAGCACTCACAAAAAGGGACCTAGCATGACCCACAATCTGGAAGACCAGACAAGCAGCTGAAAGAGTCAGATGCAGATATTTTTACCCAATCAGTGGACAGAAGCGGCTGACCCCTGTTGTAGGATTAGGCTGAAAGAAGCTGAGGAGAACAGCAATCCTGTAGGAGGACCAGCAGTCTCAATTAATTGGCACCCCCCGAGATCTCTCAAACACTGGACCACCAAACAGGCAGCATACACCAGATGATATGAGGCCCCAACACACATACAGTAGAGGACTGACAGGTCTGTGTTCATTCAGAGAGGATGCACCTAACCTTCAAGATACTGGAGACCCCAAGGAGTTTAAAAGTCAGGTGGGATGGTGGGTGGGGACATCCATGTGGAGATAGCAGGTGGGGAGGAGGTATGGGATGTGGAACAGTTGGAGGGTGAATGGGGAGAGGGGATTAAATATGGAGTGTAGATAAATAAATAAAAATTTTTAAATAAAACAACATATTTCAGGTGAAACTTTTCATCTTTATATTAGTTGAATATATTTCACATACATGATATATAGATATATACAGACATATATATCTACATATATATATTAAAAGTTAATGAAATTCATTCAGTGGAAAAGTTCTAAGTGGCTTTGTTGAGGAGAGCAGAGAAAGTTGACACAATAATGAAAACTAAAATGATTAATAAAAAATGCCCAGACACAAGAAGAAAATGAGTTACAGAAAGTTAAAAAAAAAAAGAATTGGAAAAAGAAGGGCGGACATTCAGAAAATAGAAACTAGTGTTTTTCTCCTATTTAAGACACATCCATACAGGATGGTCTTCAGAGAACATAAAAGGCAAGACTCAGGACCAAACAGTCAAGAAGACCAGGAACATTGGCAACAATCATCATGGCTAGGCTCTGTGCTTTCCTGATGATCCTGGTGGTGATGAACTACTGGTCAACCTATTTACTGTCTAGGATGTGACCTGCCTCACACTCATAACCTCAGGAACTAGAAAGCCTTGACACTCCTTGCCCAAATGAGGACCCTCTCCCCTCTCTCCTGCCTGAAGAACAGAAAGGACTTTGGTTTCACCCAGGAGGAGGTGGATGCCCAGCAGATCCAGGAGGTTCAAGCCATCCCTGCCCTAAGTGAGCTGACACAGCAGGTCTTGAGTCTCTTTACATCAAAGGACTCATCTGCTGCTTGGGATGCAACCCTCCTAGATTCACTCTGCAATGACCTCTACCAGCAGCTCAAGGACCTGCAAGGTTGTCTGATGGAGCAGGTGGGGGTGAAGGAACCTCCCATGACTCAGGAAGACTCCCTGCTGGCCGTGAGGAAATACTTCCATGGGATCACTGTGTACCTGAGAGAGAAGAAACACAGCCCCTGTGCCTGGGAGGTGGTCAGAGCAGAAATCTGGAGAGCCCTGTCTTCCTCAGTCAAGTTGCTGTCAAGACTGAGAGAAGAGAAGTGAGTCCTGAGCCAAAGTGGAGAGGACTGTCCTGGAGTAGGACACTGCACTTCACTGCCCGGATTCTACCATCTCAAAAATATCAGTCATTTTGACATGAATTGAAACAAATTACCTAGATGCTTCTGCAGTAATGACCAATGCTTTGTAAATCTCTAAAGGCATTTGGTCTCCATCAATTCAGATTTATTTGTTTATTTATTTATTTATTTATTTATTATTTAACTTATTTTCTATTTTAATTTGATGAAGATTTATATTTTCTTCAGTGTAACAACTACATATGTATCCAGTTAATTTTCTATGTTCTATAAATTATTCTTTAAAAAATTTGCATTGACTTTTTCATTCTTTACATCTTTTCAAATATTATCAATATTTTAAACTAATACTCTACCGTATAAAAATATGATACAAGGCCAGGGTGCTAAGTATTGGGGATACATATGTGAGTGCTTAGTGTTTACATGAGTAGATATACACATCTCCTGCTTCTCATTCATTGATGGTAAAATCTAAATCTTTACATTTCTCCAGTACACAGTAATCTTCTCTATATGCAACCAGCACAGTGTGCAGCAGGAAGACAATCTTTCTTCTGTCAAATTGTGACTTTTTTTGACTATGTCATCCCTAGACTTCCCAGCCTCTGAATTCCCTCACTCGGGTACTTATTCCATTTTCATCTACTGTGTGTTCAATTGAAAACACAAATCCTTCACATGAACTCTACAGCTAAAAGCAGTAGTCTTGTATTATTTATGAATCCTCTACCAAGGGGATGTGAGTTCCAGGATGGGTTCTGAAGTCATACTTGTAACTGCACTCTTGTGGAGTTAGGTACAAGATGGAGGGCTGAGGATGAGATTCTCTGTATAGCAGAGTGCTAGAAATTTGATAGCTACTGAATAAGTGCCAGGGCATTTCAGAAGAAGCTCCATTTTTTAATCAGACTCTGTCAGGAACTCTGTAGGATAGGAGATGGCCTGCTGATTTTTTGCATGCTTTATGATGGGTGAGCTCTGAAAGACATCATCTCAGTATTGCTTCTTTCCATTTACATGCCTACCCTATCACTATTACACACTCTAACAATTCCTGGGCTTCAAACCATCCTATTTGGTAAATTTCCTGCAGATCAACATAAAGATGAATTTTCATGAATTAATATTGCTTAGATAAATTAATGATTTTATAGAATTCCTAATTTAAATCAAATAAATTTAGGAACAACATTTTTTTTCTGGAGCTAATACATTTTTTTAAATTTTTATTTTCTATATTCTATGTTTTCATTCCAAAGGCTTTCCCCTTTCCCAGTTCCCCCCTCCCTATGTCCCATAATTCCTCTCCCCCCCAACTATTCCCCAATCATTCCCCCTCCCCCCATGGTTTCTCTACAAAACTGGATCGAATCTTTACAGGCCCAGGGTCCTCTCCTTTCTTCTTCTTGGGAATCATTTGACTTGCTAATTGTGCCTTGAGTATTTAGGGCTTCTGGGCTCATTAATATCCACTTATCAGTGATTGCATTTCATATGTATTCTTTTGTGACTGGGTTAGCTCACTCAGGATGATATTTTCCAGGTCTATCCATTTACCTACAAATTGCATGAATTCATTATTTTTAATTGCTGAGTAGTATTCCATTGTATAAATATACCACATTTTCTGTATCCATTCCTCCTTTGAGGGATATTTGGGCTCCTTCTAATTTCTGGCTATTATAAACAAGGCTGCTATAAACATAGTGGAGCATGTGTCTTTATTGTATCCAGGGGAATCCTCTGGGTATATGCCCAGGAGTGGTATGCCAGGGTCCTCTGGAAGGGACATGCTCAATTTTCTGAGGAACCGCCACACTGATTTCCAGAGCGGTTTTACCATTTTGCAATCCCACCAACAGTGGAGGAGTGTTCCTCTTTCTCCACATCCTCACCAGCACTTGTTGTCTCTTGAGTTTTTAATCTTAGCCATTCTGACTGGTGTGAGGTGGAATCTCACGGTTGTTTTGATTTGCATTTCTCTGATGACTAATGATGTTGAACATCTCTTAAGGTGTTTCTCGGCCATCCGAAATTCTTCTGGTGAAAATTCTTTGTTTAGCTCTGTACCCCATTAAGAGATAGTTGTTTTAGGTTTTTTGGTTGTTTTTTTTCTAGAAAGAATTAATAAAGTTAGAATCAAGAATAGAATGTGACCACTCCTCATAATAGTAAGTAGTGGCTGTATAACAAGAAATACAATGAGATTTCATAATTACACTAACAGGAGTAACAGGCTTGGGACAAATTTGTGTTCAAAGAAAAACATTGAAGTTCAAGGATGAAGGCACAAGTGTTCACTATGATAAGGCAAGGCCATGTAAAAACTGTTGTTTTGAACTTACAATGATCTTAGCATATGCAACACACCTGTGAACTTGTTACTGATACCTTCTTTAACTCCCCTGTTTTTGTGACATTTTACCTATTAGGTAATTATTCCTTACATAGAGAATGTTTTTGTGGGTATGTTTGTACTGTATGAGTGTGCAGGGGTGGGTTGTGAGTATGGGTGTGTTGTGTGAGTGTGTTTGTATATTTCTATGCATCTATATCTAAGAGTGAGTCTGTGTTTATATCTATGATGAGTGGGAGAGTGTCAATGTGTATGTTTGTGTGTCTTGTGTGTGTTTGTCTGTCTGTGTGTGTGTGTGTGTATGAGAGAGAGAGAGAGAGAGAGAGAGAGAGAGAGAGAGAGAGAGAATGAGAGGCAGACACTTACTGAGACAGAGTGGCACACAGAGAGTGTGTATGCAGGCACAAGCTTGCCTAGTTATGAATGTGATGGCCAGAGGCCACCTTGCAGGCCTTGGTTGTCTGGTGCATCCCTGTGTTCCAGAATTCAAACCCAGCTTATCAAGCTTGAACATAAAACTTTTTGCACATACAGCCCTCAGGATGTCATGACAATCATTAGATAAATAGCTAATATACAGTGATGGCACAATTAACCCTTCATGAAAATTAATATTAGAGTTAGATAAGTTAACATAAAAAATAACTAATTTTTAGCCTTTAAACAATTAAAAAATTGAAGTATTCCATTACATTAGTATGGTTTTCGTAGAGACAGGGGTTTCTCTGTGTAGTCCTGATTGTCCTGGAACTTGCTCTGTAGACTGGGCTGGCTTTGATCTCAGATACCTGTCTACCTCTTCTTGATTAAAGTGTCACTTCCAAACCACAATAATACTTTTACTTTAGAAATATTTTTACATAATACTTACTTTTTCACACAAATGTTTATGTAAATGGTATAAATAAAATAAAAAGGAATTGTTAAACGAGTTTCAATAATTTTTAAATACAACCATAGAGAAAATTTTGTGTTTGCAATAGATGTGTAAATTTCAAACAGATACTCTATATCTGTGTAATAGTGATTAATGACAATTTAAGTGTAATTTAAAGAGAAACCCTGTAGAGTAGCTTTCTGAGGGCAGCAGTGAAAGAGAAAGAAATGATGGAACCCAAACTCTTGAGAAAAAAATGCCCAGACACAGCAGAGAGTGAGGTAAAGAAAGTGAAAAGAGAATTGGAAAGCAAGGGGAGGGAATTTGGAAAGGGGAAACTTGTGTTTGCCCTATTTAAGATAGATGCACACAGCAGGCTTGTCAGAGAACCTGGAGGAGAAGACTCAAACACACAGCCCAGAGAGCCATCATCATCTGCAAGACCCACAATGGACAGGCTATGTCCTTTGCGCATGGTCCTGATAGTGATGAGCTACTGGTCAACCAGCTCTCTAGGATGTGACCTGCCTCAGACTTATAACCTCAAGAACTTGACACTCCTGGAACAAAACAGAACACTCTCCACTGTCTCCTGCCTGAAGGACAGGAAGGACTTTGGATTCCCCTTGGAGAAGGTGGATGCTCAGCAGATCCAGAAGGCTCAAGCCATCCTTGTCCTGCGAGATCTGACCCAGCAGATCTTGAACCTCTTCACATCAAAGGAGTCATCTGCTGCTTGGAATGCAACCCTCCTAGACTCATTCTGCGATGACCTCTACCAGCAGCTCAAGGACCTCAAAGCCTGTCTGATGCAGCAGGTGGGGATGCAGGAACCTCTCCTGACCCAGGAAGACATGAAGATGGCTGTGAGGAAGTACTTCCACAGGATCACTGTGTACCTGAGAAAGAAGAAACACAGCACCTGTGCCTGGGAGGTGGTCAGAGCAGAACTTTGGAGAGCCTCATCCAAGTTGCTGGCAAGACTGAGTGAGGAGCAGGAGTGACTCCTGAGACAAAGAGGACGACATCTCTGGACTAGAACTCTGCATCTCACAGTATTAGCTCTCCTTTAAAACTCCCATTGCTTTCAGGATGAGTACAATCAACCTCGCTAGACGTTTCAGCAATATTGAGTAATTCTTTTCAAAATGTGAAACCATGATTGTATCTGCACTCAATTTTTATTTATTTATTTATTTATTTATTATTTGTTTGTTGTGCTCTTGATCATTTAAGATATTTTTGTTAAATATTTCAGTCTTATATTTTAATGTAGCAAATTAACATTTGTAATTAAATTATTTTGTATTCAAATAAATATGCTTTATAAGATACTTTGAATTACTTAATTTCACATGTCTTTAACATTATCAAATATTTTTAACATTAGAGCCTACACTATATACATTGTACCAATGAACATTTTCCAAACATCCAGGAGGATAGACACATACACTGCAGTATATTCAGACAAACACTAAGTGTTTTCGTCTCCTTCTGTCCAGTGTGTAGTATTCTTCTGGATTTGCAGACAGTGTGCTGTGCAGTAGACGGTCAGAGAGTCTTGCTCCTGTCATATTCCCTAGTCCACTCTGACAAAATAATTCTTGGATTAACTCAGCATCTGACTTTCTGGATATCATATACCTATCATCTACTCTAATCATTAATGAGTTTAATTGTTTGGGGTTCTAAATGAGTGAGATCACTTAGAGTAACCCAAAACAGATGAAGAAGAATGACTACCCTGCCTATATAGCCCAGTAAAGCAAGACAAGAAGAACTTGGAATTAACCCCACTCATCATAGCCTCATAAACCATTCCTGGGAATAAATCCCACCAGGGAAGTGAAATGATTCTGAAATTAACCCTTTGAAACACCACTGGATGTTCTGCCATTAGACACACTGAACATGGAACATTAATCACTGAATTCAATATTCAATAAGAAAAGAGGACTGACACATATAATATATGGGCATCAAGGTGTTAGACTAAAACTGAAAGTAGAATAATCTGCACACACAGCTTTCTCTCTGATAGATTCCCAGCACCTCCCTGCTGTCCCACACCCATCTGTCACTGTCCCTGTCCTTGTTTCCCCCTCTCTGATGAAGAACGCCCCAGTGTATGCCCCTCATTCTCTCCTCATCACCCAGCTCTGCTCACCATACAGCTGCTGTCTATTACATCTTGATTCATGACTGGAGTTTTTTTCTCAAATCACATAAACCACCCTTGAAACCAGAATGAAGGAGTTCAAGGTGTGAATGAAACTCTCACACATATGAATGAGGTGGATGTAGCTGTCTGTATTTATTTCTGGGCCAACTATCTCATTGCACTGAGCCTCCTAATGCTTTGGAATTAGTGTTCTGCTATTCTGATGACTACACCTCTGTACTACATGCAA
Source organism: Apodemus agrarius (assembly GCA_964023405.1). Taxonomy (NCBI): domain Eukaryota; kingdom Metazoa; phylum Chordata; class Mammalia; order Rodentia; family Muridae; genus Apodemus; species Apodemus agrarius. The sequence goes on along the minus strand of OZ030009.1, from coordinate 65,647,738 downwards.
TCAGGTGCTGTAATATCCCCACCACTACACTTTGTGCTTTTGTGTGTATTTAAGAATCAACAATTTTGTTTGTGCGTGTAATATTGTTGCACTTTTATTAAATTTCATTAAATCTTAGGTCTATTTTCATATTATAATTTTAAAGAAAAATTCATAAAATGTGATTTCCACAAGTGCTATACTGAATGTTACTGACATGAGTTTGTTTCTTTTCCCTATCTGAACAGCAAAAGTCACTTCCTCTCTTTGCTTTCATGACAACTGACACCACATTTTTATTCCCGTGCTAAAACCAAAGGTGTGTTTTGCTCTCACAGAAAGTAGAATAAATAAACAAATAAATAAATGACTGTTGTGAACATTAGAGTCCATACTATCTACTTGCTCTCTTTTGTCATCAAGAAATAAAAGTAATGAAAAGACAGTAAGGCAGAATTCCACCATTTAATTTTACCACTTCAAAAATATAGCACAATAAAGAAAATCTGTATACAAGTGAAGGATGTAAAGTTTGTCCTCTCTGGAAAAATGGTCTGAATGACTCTACTCTTCAGTTTGGGGATGAATGGAGATGGGGAATCAAGACCCCTTCCTCCCTTACTTGAACCAAACTGGATAAACAAATTTAGTTTGTGTTTCCTCTTGAACAACAACCAAATGTTCAATCATCAGTGTGTCATTATGTCCTTACAAATGTTTCAAACAGAACAAGTATTTGATGATTGAGTGTGATTTTAAAAAGATCATTTTTAGAACAATTACTACTTATATTGCTATGAATGATATTAAGAAAAACTGGAAAATGTCTTCAAAAATTCAGACAAAAAATTGTATTGCTGTTATTGTCTGAGTAGTCTTTACTCTCTGATTCCAGGGAGTATGGGTCTCTAGTGAAATAAAAATCCATCCACATGAACACAGGAGGCATAAGAACAGCAGAGTTCTAGAATTTATGGTTTTTGAAAACCAAGGACACACCATATCCAGTATGAGTTCTGACATCATCAGGTTGTGTAAGCACCCTCTCAGGCAGTGAGTTTCAGGAGGGAGGTCTAAAGATATCATGCTACTCTGAAGCAGAAAGTGTGAGTAGACTCAAAACTCACCCACAAGTCACATGGTACTTGGAAAAATGGCATCATATTAAAATCAGACTCTACATACACATACGCACACACAGAGAAGCAGAGAGAGACTGAGACAGAAAGACAGAGACACTTAGAGACATAGAGAGACAAAAAGAGACATAGAGAGAGACAGGGACAGAGAGGAGGGTAGGGAGATAGGGAGGGAGATAGACAGGCAGACAAAAGAGACTCAATTAGCATTCGAGGTGGGTGCAATATAGGCTGAGGAACACTGTAAACATTAGTGCACAAAGGGTGGACAGAAAGGGAGATGCCTGTTTTCATCCTGACTTTGAGGAAACAGTGAGGCACAAACTCATCGCCTGCAGGAGCTGGTTCCTGAGAGATAACTATCAGCAAAGCTCTGTCAACTGTAATAGTCACCAATGGGAATAACAATAGCAACAACAACATAATCTACTTCTTTGTTCTAAAGAGACTCTGTGCTGTGAAAGCTGTGCCCAGTGTCTACACAGTAAAGGAAACTCATAGAACCATGAAAGCATCATTTCCAACTTCTAAGAAGCAAGGCAGATATTGGGGACAGGCTAAATAATTGTTCCCAAAAGAGCAATCTTTAGATATGAAGCCAGTCTGCATACTTGGTGTGTGTTTTCATACATGTATGCACTTTGACTTTCTATCATACTGATTGTTTTCCTTGGAAATGAAACTTGCTATTTATATTCAATATATTTGAGGTTTAGTTGAAAATTTAAAATTTGATTTCAAAGTCAGTATCTGAGTCTTGTGCTTTGAGGCCACAGAGAGAACACACAAATGCATCCTTCCCTACACAAAGGGAAAAATGTTGGAGAAAATTTTGATACCTTTCTTCTGCCTGATCTTTGATTTCAAAGGATTCCAACAGTCTTTGGTCACTTGGAAGCAACTCCAACTAATACTTAGATGGGATGGGATTGATTTTTAGGACCTGTCTGATTCTCTTCCAAAGTTTCAGGATTAGTAATATGTGCTGCTGTACCTGAATTTACATGGGTGCTGGGAAACCAACCAGGTACTCATGTATGTGCTGTAAGAATACAGATGAATGAACCATTCAATTGCTCTTAACACATTTTGAGTGAAATTATCTTCATTCTTTATATTAAATGAGTAATTCTCACATATGTGTGTGTGTGTGTGTGTGTGTGTGTGTGTGTGTGTGAAGGTGTGTGTTTGTATATACATATACATTAAATGAAAATGCATTCAGCGGAAAAGTTCTAAATGGCTTTGTTGAAGACAGCCGAGAAAGGTGACACAAAAATGAAAACTGAAATGATTGATAAAAAATTCCCAGACACAAAAAGAAAATTGGTTCAAAACAGAGAAAAAAGAATTGGAAAGACAGGGCAAGACATTCAGAAAATAGAAACTAGTGTTTTTCTCCTATTTAAGACACATCCACATTGAAGGGTCTTCAGAGAACCTAGAGGGGAAGGCACAGGAGACAACAGCCTAGAGTCCCAGCAGCCTGTGCAAGATCCAGAGTGGTGAGGCTCTGTGCTTTCCTGATGATCCTGGTGCTGATGAGCTACTGGTCAATTTGCTCTCTTGGAAGTGACCTGCCTCAGACTCACAACCTCAGGAACAAGAGAGCCTTGACACTCCTGGCACAAATGAGGAGACTCTCCCCTGTCTCCTGCCTGAAGGACAGGAAGGACTTTGGATTCCCCTTGGAGAAGTTGGATGCCCAGCAGATCCAGAAGGTTCAATCCATCCCTATGTTGCTTGAGGTGACCCAGCAGGTTCTGAATATCTTTATATCAAAGGTCTCATCTGCTGCTTGGGATGCAGCCCTCCTAGACTCCTTTTGCAATGACCTCCACCAGCAGTTCAATGACCTCAAACCATGTCTGATGTAGTACATGGGGGTGCAGGAACTGGCTGTGAGGAAATACTTCCACAGGATCACTGTGTACCTGAGAGAAGAAGCACAGCCCCTGTTACTGGGAGGTGGTCAGAGCAGAAGTCTGGAGAGCCAAGTCTTCCTCAGTCAATTTTCTGGCAAGTCTAAGTGAGAAAGAGGAAGTCCTGCAACAAAGTGGTAAGAACTGTCCTGGAGTAGGACACTGCATCTCTCTGCCCAGATTCTACCATCTCAAAAATGTCAGTCATTCTGACATGAATTGAAACAAGTTGCCTAGATGCTTCTGCAGTAGTGAGCAATGCTTTGTAAATCTCTAAAGGCATTTGTTCTCCATCCATTCAGATTTGTTTGTTTGTTTATTTATTTATTTACTTTTTTATTTATCATATAACTTATTTAATACTTTAATTTGATACAAATTTATATTTTCTTCAGTCTAACAAATACATACATGTCCAGCTAATTTTCCATGTTCAATAAATTATTCTTAAATCTGCTTAGACTTTTTAATTCTAACATCTTTTCAAATATTATCAATGTTTATTTTTTTTACTTATATTTCAAATGTTATCCCCTTTCCAGGTTCCCCCTACCCATCCCAGAAACGCCCTATCCCATCCACCCACCTGCTTCTATGAGGGTCTTCCCCCACCCACCTACCCACACTTGCCTCTCTGCTCTCAAATTTACTTGATGCTAGGGCAGCAAGTCCTCCCACGACCAAGGGCCTCTCCTCTCATTGATGCCTGACAAGGCCATCTTCTGCTACATATCCAACTGGAGCCATGGGTCCCTCCATTCGTACTCCTTGGTTGGTGATTTAGTCTCTGAGAGCCCCGGGTGTGTGTGTGTGTGTCAGATTGATTGATATTGCTGTTTTTCCTATGGGGTTGCAAAACCCTTCAGCTCCTTGGGTCCTTTTTCTAACTCCTTCATTGGGGACCCCATGCTCAGTCCATTGGTTGGATGCCTCTGTTTGTCAGGCTCTGTCAGAGCATCTCAGGAGTCAGGTACATCAGGCTCCTTTCAGCAAACACTTCTTGTCATCCACAATAGTGTCTAGGTTTGGTGACTGTACACAGGATGTATGCCCAGTATTATCAATGTTTTAAACTTATACTCTGCACTATAAAAGTTAGATACAAGGCCAGGGTGCAAAGTATTGTGGATGCATATGTCAGTGCTTAGTGTTTACGTGAGTACATATACACATCTCCTACATCTCGTTCATTGATGGTAAAATCGAAATATTTTTATTTCTCCAGTACACAATAATCTTCTCTATATGCAACCAGCGCAGTGTGCAGAAGGAAGGCAGACAATCTTTCTTTTGTCAAATTGTGACTTAGTCTTTTTTGATCAAATCATCCCTAGACTTCCAAGTCTCTTACTTCCCTTACTCGGATACTCATGGACTTTGTGTTCAGTTGAAAACACAAGTTCTTCATATGAACTCTACAGCAAAAAGCAGTAGTCTTGTATTATGTATGAATCCTAAACCAAGTGTACATGCCTTCCAGGATGAGTTCTGAAGTCATGCTTGAAAGTGGACTCTCATGGAGTTAGGTACAAGATGGAGGGCTGAGGATGAGATTCTCTGTATAGCAGAGTGCTAGTAAATTTGCTAGATACTGAATAAGTGCCAGGAAATTTCAGAATAAGCCCCATCTTGGGAACAGACTGTCAGGATTTGTGTAGGATATGCAAATGCTAATGGATGATGTTCCTGGAGATGGACCACTGTTTCTTTGAATGCTTTATGTTGGGTGAGCACTGTGAGGCAAGACTCTGAAAGACTTCATATCAGTATTGCTTCTTGCTATTTATAAGCCTGTCCTATCACTATTACAAGGTCTAATAATTCCTGGACATTAAACCATCCTATTTGGTATATTTCCTGCAGTTCAACATAAAGATGAACTTTCATGAATTAATATTGCTTAGATGAATTATTGATTTTTATAGGATTCCTGATTTTTTTTTCAAATAATTTTAGAAAGAACATTTTGAGAGATGGTTTTAGCTTTTTTTCTTGAAAGATGTAATAAAGTTAGAATCAAGAATAAAATGTGCCCATTCCTCATGATAGTAAGTAGTGGCTGCATAATAAGAAATACAATGAGTTTTCATAATTCACTAAAAAGAGTAACAGGCTTGGGACAAATTTGTGTTCAAAGAAACACATTCAAGTTCAGGATGAAGCCACATGTGTGAACTATGATAAGACAAGGCCATGGAAAAACTATTGTTTTGAACTTACAATGATCTTAGCATATGCAACACACCTGTGAACTTGTTACTGATACCTTCTTTAACTCCCCTGTTTTTGTGACATTTTACCTATTAGGTAATTATTCCTTACATAGAGAATGTTTTTGTGGGTATGTTTGTACTGTGTGAGTGTACAGGGGTGGGTTGTAAGTATGGGTGTGTTGTGTGAGTGTGTTTGTATATTTCTATGCATCTATATCTAAGAGTGAGTCTCTGTATATATCCATGATGAGTGGGTGAGTGTCAATGTGTATGTTTGTGTGTCTTGTGTGTGTCTGTTTGTGTGTGTGTGTTTGTGTGTGTGTGTGTGTGTGTGTGAGAGAGAGAGAGAGAGAGAGAGAGAGAGAGAGAGAGAGAGAGGGAGAAGAGAGAGAGAGAGAATGAAAGGCAGACACTTACTGAGACAGAGTGGCGCACAGAGAGTGTGTATGTAGGCACAAGCTTGCCTAGTTATGAATGTGATGGCCAGAGGCCACCTTACAGGCCTTGGTTGTCTGGTGTAACCCTGTGTTCCAGAATTCAAACCAAGCTTATCAAGCTTGAACATAAAGTTTTTTGCATATACAACCCTCGGGATGTCATGACAATCATTGGATAAATAGTTAATATACAGTGATGGCATAATTAACCTTTCATGAAAATTAATATTAGAGTTAGATAAGTTAACATAAAGGAAATGACTTAATTTTTAGCCTTTAAACAATTAAAATAATCGAAGAATACCATTACATCAGTATGGTTTTTGTAGAGACAGTGTTTTCTCTGTGTAGTCCTGACTGTCCTGGAACTTGCTCTGTAGACTGGGCTGGCCTTGATCTCAGATACCTGCCTACCTCTTCTTGATTAAAGTGTGCAGTGCCACTCCCAAACCACAACAATACTTCTACTTTAGGAATATTTTTACATAATACTTACTTTTTGACACAAATGTTTATGTCAATGGTATAAATAAAATAAAAAGTAATTGTTAAATGAGTTCCAATAATTTTTAAATACAACTGTAGAGGAAATTTTGTATTTGCAATAGATGTGTAATTTTCAGACAGAGACTCTATATCTGTGGAATAGTGGTTAATGGCAATTTAAGTGTAATTTAAAGAGAAACCCTGTAGAGTAGCTTTCTGAGGGCAGCAGTGAAAGAGAAAGAAATGATGGAACCCAAACTCTTGAGAAAAAAAATGCCCAGACACAGCAGAGAGTGAGGTAAAGAAAGTGAAAAGAGAATTGGAAAGCAAGGGGAGGGAATTTGGAAAGGGGAAACTTGTGTTTGCCCAATTTAAGATAGATGCACACAGCAGGCTTGTTAGAGAACCTAGAGAAGACTCAAATATATAGCCCATAGAGCCATCACCATCTGCAAGACCCACAATGGACAGGTTCTGTCCTTTCCTCATGGTCCTGATAGTGATGAGCTACTGGTCAATCTGCTCTCTAGGATGTGACCTGCCTCAGACTTATAACCTCAAGAACTTGACACTCCTGGAACAAAACAGAACACTCTCCACTGTCTCCTGCCTGAAGGACAGGAAGGACTTTGGATTCCCCTTGGAGAAGGTGGATGCCCAACAGATACAGAAGGCTCAAGTCATCCTTGTCCTGCGAGATCTGACCCAGCAGATCTTGAACCTCTTCACATCAAAGGAATCATCTGCTGCTTGGAATGCAATCCTCCTAGACTCATTCTGCGATGACCTCTACCAGCAGCTCAAGGACCTCAAAGCCTGTCTGATGCAGCAGGTGGGGATGCAGCAACCTCCCCTGACCCAGGAAGACATGAAGATGGCTGTGAGGAAGTACTTCCACAGGATCACTGTGTACCTGAGAAAGAAGAAACACAGCACCTGTGCCTGGGAGGTGGTCAGAGCAGAACTTTGGAGAGCCTCATCCAAGTTGCTGGCAAGACTGAGTGAGGAGCAGGAGTGACTCCTGAGACAAAGAGGACATCCCTGGACTAGAACTCTGCATCTCACAGTATTAGCTCTCCTTTAAAAGTCCCATTGCTTTCGGGATGAGTACAATCAACCTCCCTAGAAGTTTCAGCAATATTGAGTAATTATTTTCAAAATGTGAAAGAATGATTGTATCTGCACTCAATTTTTCTTATTTATTTATTTATTTATTTATTTATATTTATATTTTTTTATTTTCTATATTCTATGTTTACATTCCAAAGGCTTTCCCCTTTCCCAGTTCCCCCCTCCCTATGTCCCATAGTTCCTCTCCCCCCCAACTTTTCCCCAATCATTCCCCCTCCCCCCACAGTGTCTCTACAAAACTGGATCCAATCTTTCCAGGCCCAGGGTCCTCTCCTTTCTTCTTGGGAATCATTTGACTTGATAATTGTGCCTTGAGTATTTAGGGCTTCTGGGCTCATTAATATCCACTTATCAGTGATTGCATTTCATGTGTATCCTTTTGTGATTGGGTTAGCTCACTCAGGATGATATTTTCCAGGTCTAAACATTTACCTACAAATTGCATGAATTCATTATTTTTAATTGCTGAGTAGTATTCCATTGTATAAATATACCACATTTTCTGTATCCATTCCTCCTTTGAGGGATATTTGGGCTCCTTCCAATTTCTGGCTATTATAAACAAGGCTGCTATAAACATAGTGGAGCATGTGTCTTTATTGTATCCAGGGGAATCCTCTGGGTATATGCCCAGGAGTGGTATTTATTATTTTTTGTTGTGCTCTGATCATTTAAGGTATTTTGTTAAATATTTAAGTCTGATATTTTAATGTAGCAAATTAATATTTGTAATTAAATTATTTTGTATTCAAATAAATTTGCTTTATACGATACTTTGGATTAGTTAATTTCACATGTCTTTAACATTATCAAATATTTTTAACATTAGAGCCTACACTATATACATTGTACAAACGAACATTTTCCAAACATCCAAGAGGATAGACACATGCACTGCAGTATATTCAGACAAACCCTAAGTGTTTTCATCTCCTTCTGTCCAGTGTGTAGTATTCTTCTGGATTTGCAGACAGCGTGCTGTGCACTAGACGGTCAGAGAATCTTGCTCCTGTCATATTCCCTAGTCCACTCTGACAAAATAATTCTTGGATTAACTCAGCATCTGACTTTCTGGATGTCATATACCTATCATCTACTCTAATCATTAATGAGTTTAATTGTTTTGGGTGCTAAACAAGTGAGATCACTTAGAGTAACCCAAAACAGATGAAGAAGAATGACTACCCTGCCTATATAGCCCAGTAAAGCAAGACAAGAAGAACTTGGAATTAACCCCACTCATCATAGCCTCATAAACCAGTCCTGGGAATAAATCCCACCAGGGAAGTGAAATGATTCTGAAATTAACCCTTTGAAACACCACTGATCCTTTTTTATTTCCTGGACCTTTTCCCATTTTCTATATCTTCTCTTTTACTGTACTGGCCTCTCTCCTCCTCCTGCTCCTCCTCCTCTTCCTCCTCCTCCTCCTCCTCCTTGTCCTCCTCGTCCTCATCCTCATCGTTCTTCTCCTCCTCCTCTTCCTCCGCCTTCTCTTCTTTCTCCTCCTGCTCCTCCTCTTTGTACTCATCCTCTTTTGCTCCATCTTCTTTGAACTACGAGTTGTGCATGGTACAGCACCACCTCTTGAAGCATGTGTAGCAGCTCTCAGGGGCCCCATCCCTGGGGATACCTGAATCTCCTTCTCCCAATATCCATCAGCTGGAATAGTTCTCATGTGGATGTGGAATTGCCTCCATTTTCCAAGCTGGTATTTTGACTGGCTTGGTCCTGTTCATTCAGTCCTTGGCATTTTCAGTTCCCATGAGTCACTAACCTGTTGTGTTAGAACACAGGCTTGCTGCCCTCATTCACTGCCCCTGGCTCCTCCCAATCTTCTCCCTCTTCTTCAATGATCCTTAAGTCCAGGAAATCAGACCTTTATTTTCTGCTCAGTGACCACTTGTGAGTCTCTCTGTTGTTCACTGTTGCCTGGACTGAAAGAGGGTTCTGTGGTAAGTGTTGGCCAGTGCAGGAGCACTCTCTTAGATGTTAGCTCTAATTTCCAATCAGGCATTACGACAGTGTGAACACAGCATTGCCTTTATTCGTTCTCTTCATCATAGCTCCACAGGTATTTTAAATATGAAACTTGTGAGAGAAATATTCCTAAAAGTTTTATGTGGATTGCATTGACACTGAAGATCACCTGAAAATAAAGTCATTTTCATAGCATTATCCTATTAATGAACATAGATCTTGGTTTTTTTTTTAACCTTAGTAGTTAACATTTTTGCTACTACTTTGTTGTTTAGATGACACACCAGTTCCCTTTTCAGCTTTCGTTTTCAATGACATCATATTTTTCGTTCAGTACCACAAACCAGCATCAGGTTTTTATCTCTAGGAAAGTAGAAAAAAGAAATAGAGCGGAATTGGAGATGTTGACCATCAAACCAACACCTCAGGAATGATGAAAGAGTAAATGGAAAGTACAGACAGTTGAAGCACTGAAAGCCGATGCTGCCTGTCATGATTAACTGAACACTTCTGCCAGTAGACTCACTGGACATGGAACATTAATCACTGAATTCAATATTCAATAAGAAAAGAGGACTGACACATATATTATATGGGCATCAAGGTGTTAGACTAAAACTGAAAGTAGAATAATCTGCACACACAGCTTTCTCTCTGATAGATTCCCAGCACCTCCCTGCTGTCCCACACCCATCTGTCACTGTCCCTGTCCTTGTTTCCCCCTCTCTGATGCAGGACTCCCCAGTGTATGCCCCTCATTCTCTCCTCATCACCCAGCTCTGCTCACCATACAGCTGCTGTCTATTTCATCTTGATTCATGACTGGAGTTTTTTTCTCAAATCACATAACCACCCTTGAAACCAGAATGAAGGAGTTCAAGGTGCGAATGAAACTCTCACACATATGAATTTCCTCTTAATTTTTGGCCCTAGACAATGTTCTTCTAATGACCTAATGCTTTCTGTCTCAACAAAGAAAAACGAAAAACAAAAAGAAAAAAGAGAGAAAAAAGTAAGAGAAAGGGAAAGAAAGAAGATGAAGGAAAGAAGTAAGAAACTAAGAAGAAAGAAGGAAAGAAAAAGGAAAAGGAAACCAAATGTTCAATTCTGAGAAAAATTTGTAGAAGAAGAGCGCCACATACTGGCCTGGCCTGCAAAGAACAAAGAGGATCCAAGCTGACAACTTTACAGAATTGATCCCTGGCAGACTTTCCTCCACACTAAAACACACCCTTCCCCAGAAGGCAGATATTGTCTGAATTGGTTGGACCCCATCCTATAAGCCATTTTAACACCACACAATGACATACACATACATGTGTGTGTGTATAGTTCACATACAAACATATACATATGTATGTATAGAGATAGTAAAAGAGAAATTCTTTCTGGAATTCAACTCATCTGGCAAACACTGACTAGTGTAGTATTTCAGGTACATGTCTGTGTTTCCTCTTCAGTGTCAGCATTACAGGCACACACTCCTCTACAGCCCTTTACATGGATTCCAAGACACCAGTTAGATATTTCTGCAATTACTGCAACAAAGTTCCTGACACAGCTGTCTCCCCATTGTGCATTTTATTTATTAATTACATCTCCAAAAATTTACAATACTTGTGTTTGCAAAAGTACAAGCCATTGGGCCATTTAGAAAATAAATCGGTGACAAATAATGATAATGGTGTATGACTTGTAAAAAAGGGAGATTGTGTTGTTCGCTTCAGGAAATGAAATGAGTAAGGCAGAGTTTCTGAATTTTCAGTTTATTGAGCTGAACCTATCATGCTGGATTTTCAACCCTGTGGAATGACACAAGGTAAAAGTAGTAAGATGAAAAGTCTCCAAGCAGACACCATACTGTGAAAACTGGTAGGTTGGGATTATAAATCACCTGGGATTTCTTTTGTCAGGTGCTTTGGAATCAAGAATTTGAAAGACCCTGGTAAATTTCTTTTTTTTTCATGCAAGCATTCTTTTTATTCCAATGATATTTTGCAAGGACAGGGATATTATTTAGTTGATAATGAACCATTGAAGAAATAAGATATTTTCAACTTCTACCTCTTTTTTTATGGATATATTCTTTATTTACATTTCAAATGATTTCCCCTTTCCTGGCTCCTGCTCCCCAAAAGGCCAATAAGCCCTTTTCCCTCCCCCAGACCACCAAACCCCCATTCCTCCATCCACTCCTTAACACTTCCCTGTTCTGGTATTCCACTACACTCATGCACAGAGCCCTTCTAGAACCCGGGGCCATTCCTTCCTTCTTCTTGGATATAATTTGATATGTGTATTGTGTCTTGGGTATTCCAAGATTCTAGGTTAATATCCACTTATCAGTGAGTGCATACCATGAGTGTTCTTTTGAGAATGGGTTACCTCACTTAGGAAGATGATCTCCAGCTCCATCCATTTGTCTAATAATTTCATGAATTCATTGTTTCAAATGGCTGAATATGGTCGATTTTGGAGAAGGTATCATGAGGTGCTGAGAAAAAGGTATAGTCTTTTGCTTCAGGATGAAATATTTTATATATATATATATATATATATATATATATATATACGTATATATATATTTATATATATACGTATATATATATATATATATATATATATATATATGTTAAATCGAATTGGTCCAAAGTTTCAATGAGTTTCCCTGTGTCCCTGTTTAGTTTCTGTTTTCCTGATCAGTCCATTGAGGTATCCTTTTTCTCAGCACCTCATGGTACCTTCTCCAATATCAACCATATTCAGCCATTTGAAACAATGAATTCATGAAATTCTTAGACAAATGGATGGAGCTGGAGATCATCTTCCTAAGTGAGGTAACCCAGTCTCAAAAGAACACTCATGGTATGCACTCAACACTGTGGAGTGTTGAGGTCCCCCACAATTATTGTGTTAGGTGCAATGTGTGCTTTGAGCTTTCGTAAAGTTTCTTTTACGAATGAGGGTGCCCTTGCATTTGGAGCATAGATGTTTAGAATTGTGAGTTCTTCTTGGTGGATTTTTCCTTTGACCAGCAAGAAGTGACCTTCTGTATCTCTTTTGATGACTTTAGGTTGAAAGTCAATTTTGTCTGATATTAGAATGGCTATTCCAGCTCGCTTCCTGAGACCATTTGCTTGTATAATTGTATTCCAGCCTTTTACTCTAAGGTAGTGTTTTTCTTTGACCCTGAGGTGTTTCCTGTATGCAGCAAAATGTAGGGTCCTGTTTCCGTATACAGTCTGTTAGTCTATGCCTTTTTATTGTGGAATTGAGTCCATTTATGTTAAGAAATATTAAGGAATAGTGATTATTTCTTCCTGTCATTTTTAATGTTATTTTTGTTTTGAGTAGTTATCTTCTTTTTTTTTTAATTTTTATTTTCTATATTCTATGTTTACATTCCAAAGGCGTTGCCCTTTCCCAGTTCCCCCCCACCATACGTCCCATAATTCCTCTCCCCCTCAACTATTCCCCAATCATCGCCCCCCCCCCCATTGGCGGTTCCTCAGAAAATTGGGCATGTCACTTCCTGAGGTTATCTTCTTTTGAGTTTGATGGAAGAAGGTTACTATCTTGCTTTTTCCAGGGTGCAATTTTCCTCCTTGTATTGGAGTTTTCCTCCTATTATCCTTTGTAGGGCTGGGTTTGTGGAAAGATATTGTGTAAAAGTGGTCTTGTCACAGAATATTTTGATTTCTCCATCTATGCTGATTGAGAGTTTTTCTGGGTATAGTAGTCTTGGCTGGCATTTGTGTTCTCTTAGAGTCTTCATGGGATCTGCCCAGGATCTTCTAGCTTTCATGGTCTCCTGTGAGAAGTCTGGTATGATTCTGATAGGTCTTCCTTTATATGTTACTTGGCCTTTTTCTCTTACTGCCTTTAATATTCTTCCTTTGTTTATTATCTTTGGGGTTTTGATTATTATGTGACGGGAGGTATTTATGTTCTAGTATAGTCTGTTTGGAGTTCTGTAGGCTTCTTGTCTATTCATGAGCATCTCTCTTTAGGTTAGGGAAGTTTTCTTCCATAATTTTGTTGAAGATATTTGCTGGTCCTTTAAATTGTAGATCTTCACTCTCATCTATCCCTACAAGCCTTAGGTTTGGTCTTCTCATTGTGTCCTGGATTTCCTGGATGTTTTGGGTTACAAGCGATTTGCATTTTGCATTTTCTATGACTGTTTAGTCAACGGTTTCTATGGTATCTTCAGCATCTGAGATTCTTACTTCTATCTCTTGTATTCTGTTGTTGATATTTGCATCTATGTCACCTGATTTCTTCCCAAGGTTTTCTATCTCCAAAGTTGTCTCCCTTTGTGATTTCTTAGTTGTTTCTACCTCTATGTTTAGATCCTGGATGGTTTTGCTCAGTTTCTCCACTTGTTTGTTTCTGTTTTCCTGCAATTCTTTAAGAAATTTTGTGTTTCCTCTTTCATGATTTCTGCCTGTTAACTCAATTTCTCCTGCATTTCTTTAAGTGATTTTTTTCATTTCCTCTTTATTGGCTTCTGTCTGTTGACCCATATTCTCCTGGAATTCTTTAATCATTTTTGTGTTTGTATTGTAAGGACTTCTAACCTATTCATGTTCCCCTGCATTTCAAAGAGATTTGTTTATGTCTTTTTTGTGTTCCTCTAGCAGCATCATGACCAGTGCTTTTAAATCCAAATCTTGTTTTTCGAGTGTGTTGGGGTACCCAGGACTTGCTGTGGTTGGAGTATTGGGTTCAGATGCTGCTATATTGCCTTGATTTCTGTTAGTGGTGTTCCTATGTTTGCCTTTTGCCATCTGTTTATCTGGAGTTAGTTGGTCTTGCTACTGGTCAGTTTTTTTTAATTTTTATTTTCTATATTCTATATTTACATTCCAAAGGCTTTACCCTTTCCCATTCCCCCCCCACCATACGTCCCATACTTCCTCTCCCCCCCAACCATTCCCCAATCTCCGCCCCCCCCCATGATTTCTCTGTTCTGTGTCTACAATACTGGATCCAATCTTTTCAGGCCCAGGGTCCTCTCCTTTCTTGTTCTTGGGAATCATTTGACTTGCTAATTGTGCCTTGAGTATTTAGGGCTTCTGGGCTCATTAATATCTACTTATCATTGATTACATCTCATGTGTATTCTTTTGTGATTGGGTTAACTCACTCAGGATGAAATTTTCCAGGTCTACCCATTTACCTACAAATTGCATGAATTCATTATTTTTAATTGCTGAGTAGTATTCCATTGTATAAATATACCACATTTTCTGTATCCATTCCTCCTTTGAGGGATATTTGGGCTCCTTCCAATTTCTGGCTATTATAAACAAGGCTGCTATAAACATAGTGGAGCATGTGTCTTTATTGTATCCAGGGGAATCCTCTGGGTATATGCCCAGGAGTGGTATGCCAGGGTCCTCTGGAAGTGACATGCCCAATTTTCTGAGGAACCGCCAAACTGGTTTCCAGAGCAGTTTTACCATTTTGCAATCCCACCAACAGTGGAGGAGTGTTCCTCTTTCTCCACATCCTCGCCAGCACTTGTTGTCTCTTGAGTTTTTAACCTTAGCCATTGAAGCCTGGCATATGCTTCCATGGCAGAAACCAGAATGTTTCTGCTTCTGGGCCCCGATTTACCTCCTCAGCTCTGCTGGGCTGGACTCAAGTCTCCTCCTGGGCATGTAACTGGCCTCCTGCTGTCTCCTCCTGGTTTGCCTAGATGCCAGCTCTTAAGAATAAGTTTTTTTCCACTGCTCTGTGCTCATCTGTTGGTTCTCTATAGTGATCTGGTTAGGCCACCAGCTCCAAGATGGTGACAGGTCTCAGGGCTCTGTCTAACCGCAGGATTCCCTGCAGGACCGGAGCTTCCCTGGCTGGACTGCTGGAGCCTAGATGGTGTCGCTCTCAGTCCTCAGGGCTCTGTATGGTTAGCTGTCTGTGGTGCCCTGAGGCAAGATGTCAGCCTCCGCTATAAGCTGGGCACAGACCCCTGAATGAGCTGATGCCCGAGCAGGTTGGCACACAGATAGCCCACCAAGCCTTTCAGGCTCTGGGTGCAGGCAAGAGCCTGACAGGGGTAGTCGACGCCAGACTGGTCTCTGTCCGCGCACCTGGTCCCAGCTGTTAGCTGTCCACAGTGCTCTGAGGCCAGATGGAGGCCTCAGCTGTAAGCCAGGCACAGAGCCCCAAGCAAGCCAGTGCCTGAGCAGGTTGGCATACAGATAGCCCACCTACCTGTCCAGGCTCTGGGTGCAGGCAAGAGCCTGACAGGATAGCAGATGCTAGATTCCGACTCTGTACTTGTACCTGGCCCCAGCTGTTAGCTGTCTGTAGTGCCTCGAGGCAAGATGGGAGCCTCATATTATCATTTGAATGAAAAAATTCATAAAATGTGATTTCCACAAGTGCTATACTGAATGTTACCGACATGAGTAGTATCACTTCCCTATCTGAACAGCAGAAGTCACTTCTTCTCTTTGGTTTCATGACAACTGACACCACATTTTTATTCCTGTGCTATAACCAAATATGTGTTTTGCTCTCAAGGAAAGTAGAATAAATAAACAGATAAATAAATAAATAACTGTCATGAACATTAGAGTACATACTATCTACTTGCTTCATTTTACTCTCTAATGTCCTCAAGAAATAAAAGTAATGAAAAGACAGTAAGGCAGAATTCCAAAATATAGAACAATTAAATGAAAATCTGTGTACAACTGAAAGATGTAAAGTTTTTCCTCTCTGGAAAAATGGTCCAAATGTCTCTACCACACAGTTTGGAGATGAATGGAGATGGGGAAGCAAGACCCCTTCCTCCCTTACGTCAACCAAACTAGATAAACAAATTTATTTTGTGTTTTCTCTTGAACAACAACCAAATGTTCAACCATCAGTGTGCCATTATATCCTTACAAATATTTCAAGCACAACAAGTATTTGATGATTGAGTGTTTTATAAAAAGATCATTTTCTAGAACAATTAGTACTTATATTGCTATGAAAGAAGTTAAGAAAAACTGGAAAATGTCTTCAAAACTACAGACAAAAAATTGTTTTGCTGTTATTGTCTGAGTAGTCTTTATTCTCTGATTCCAGGGAGTATGGGTCTATAGTGAAATAAAAATCCATCCACATGAACACAGGAGGCATAAGAACAGCAGAGTTCTAGAATTTATGGTTTTTGAAAACCAAAGACACACCATATGCAGTATGAGTTCTGACATCATCAGGATGTATAAGCGCCCTCTCAGGCAGTGAGTTTCAGGAGGGAGGTCTAAAGATATCATGCTACTCTGAAGCAGAAAGCATGAGTAAACTCAAAACTCACCAACAAGTCACATGATTCTTGGAAAAACATCTGTTCTGCATCATATTAAAATCAGACTACAGACTCATATGCACACACACAGAGACAGAGAGAGACAGAGACAGAGAGGAGGGTAGCGAGATAGGGAGGGAGATAGACAGGCAGACAAAAGAGACTGAATTAGCATCCGAGGTGGGTGTAATTATTATAGGCTGAGGAACACTGTAGACATCAGTGCACAAAGGGTGGACAGAAAGGGAGATGCCTGTTTACATCCTAACTTTGAGGAAACAGTGAGGCACAACCTCATCGCCTGCAGGAACTGGTTCCTGAGAGAGAGAACTCTCAGCAAAGCTCTGTCAACTGTAATAAGTCACCAATGGGAATCACAATAGCAACAACAACATAATCTACTTCTTTGTTCTGAAGAGACTCTGTGCTGTGAAAGCTGTGTCCAGTGTCTACATAGTAAAGGAAACTCATAGAACCATGAAGGCATCATTTCCAACTTCAAAGAAGCAGGGAAGACATTGGGGACAGGCTAAATAATTGTTCCCAAAAGAACAATCTTTAGATAAGAAGCCAGTCTGCATACTTGGTGTGTGTTTTCATTCATGTATGCACTTTGATTTTCTACCATACTGATTGTTTTCCTTGGAAATGAGACTTGCTAGTTATATTCAATATATTAGAGGCTGAGTGGAAAAATTAAAGTTTGATTTCAAAGTCAGTATCTGAGTCTTGTGCTTTTAGGCCACAGAGAAAACACACAAATGAACCCTTCCCTACACAAAGGGAAAAATGATGTAGAAAATTTTGTTATATTTCTTCTGCCTGATCTGTGATTTCAAAGGATTCCAACAGTCTTTGGTCACTTGGAAGAAACTCCAACTAATACTTAGATGGGATGGGATTGATTTCTAGGACCTGTCTGTTTCTCTTCCAAAGTTTCAGGATTAGTTATATGTGCTTCTGTACCTGAATTTACATGGGTGCTGGGAAACCAACCATGAACTCATGTATGTGCTGTAAGAATACAGATGAATGAACCATTCAACAGCTCTTAACATAGTTTGGGTGAAATTCTCTTCATTCTTTAAATTAGATGTGTAAATCTTATATACACACACACTATATATATATATATATATATATGTATATATGTACACACACATATATACATATATACACACACAAACACACACATATATATACATATATATACATATATATATATATATATATATATATATCAAAAGTTAATGATAATTCATTCAGCGGCAAAGTTCTAAGTGGCTTTGTTGAAGAGAGCCGAGAATGTTGATACAATCATGAAAACTAAAATGATTTATAAAAAATAATGCCCAGACACAAAAACAAAATTGGTTAAAAACAGAGAAAAAAGAATTGGAAAGACAGGAGAAGACATTCAGAAAATAGAAACTAGTGTTTTTCTCCTATTTAAGATACATCCACATAGAAGGGTGTTAAGAGAACCTAGAGGGGAAGGCGCAGGAGACAACAGCCTAGAGTCCCAGCAGCCTGTGCAAGATCCAAAGTGGTGAGGCTGTGTGCTTTCCTGATGATCCTGGTGCTGATGAGCTACTGGTCAATTTGCTCTCTTGGAAGTGACCTGCCTCAGACTCACAACCTCAGGAACAAGAGAGCCTTGACACTCCTGGCACAAATGAGGAGACTCTCTCCTGTCTCCTGCCTGAAGGACAGGAAGGACTTTGGATTCCTCTTGGAGAAGGTGGATGCCCAGAAGATGCAGAAGCCTCAAACCATCCCTATGTTGCTTGAGCTGACCCAGCAGGTTCTGAACATCTTCATATCAAAGGACTCATCTGCTGCTTGGGATGCAGCCTTCCTAGACTCCTTTTGCAATGACCTCCACCAGCAGTTCAATGACCTCAAAACCTGTCTGATGCAGTACATGGGGGTGCAGGAACTGGCTGTGAGGAAATACTTCCACAGGATCACTGTGTACCTGAGAGAGAAGAAACACAGCTCCTGTGCCTGGGAGGTGGTCAGAGCAGAAGTCTGGAGAGCCCTGTCTTCCTCACCCAAGTTGCTGGCAAGTCTAAGTGAGGAGAAAGAGTGAGTGAGTCCTGCAACAAAGTGGAGAGGACTGTCCTGGAGTAGGACACTGCATCTCTCTGCCCAGATTCTACCATCTCAAAAAAGTCAGTCATTCTGACATGAATTGAAACACATTGCCTAGATGCTTCTGCAGTAGTGAGCAATGCTTTGTAAATCTCTAAAGTCATTTGTTCTCCATCCATTCAGATTTATTTATTTTTTATTTATTTATTCATTATATAACTTATTTTCTACTTTAATTTGATGCAGATTTATATTTTCTTCAGTGTAACAAATACATATGTGTCCAGCTAATTTTCCATGTTCAATAAATTATTCTTAAACAAATTTGCTTTGACTTTTTCATTATTTTCATCTTTTCAAATATTATCAATGTTTATTTTCCCGTTTCCCCTTACCCATCCCAGAAACGCCCTATCCCATCCACCCACCTGCTTCTATGAGGGTCTTCCCCCACCCACCTACCCACACTTGTCTCTCTGCTCTCAAATTTACCTACACTAGGGCATCAAGCCTTCCCAGGACCAAGGGCCTCTCCTCCCATTGATGCTTGACAAGGCCATCTTCTGCTACATATCCAACTGGAGCCATGGGTCCCTCCATGTGTACTCCTTGGTTGGTGATTTAGTCTCTGGGACTTCTGGGGTATCAGATTGATTGATATTATTGTTCTTCCTATGGGGTTGCAAACCCCTTCAGTTCCTTGAGTCCTTTTTTTAACTCCTCCATTGTGGACCCCATGCTCAGTCCATTGGTTGGATGCCTCTGTCTTTGTCAGGCTCTGTATTATTTATGAATCATATACCAAGGGGACCTGATTTCCAGGATGAGTTTTGAAGTCATGCTTGAAAGTGCACTCTCATGGAGTTAGGTACAAGATGGAGGGCTGAGGAAGAGATTCTCTGTATAGCAGAGTGCTAGTAAATTTGATAGCTACTGAATAAGTGCCAGGAAATTTTAGAATAAGTCCCATCTTGGGAACAGACTCTGTCAGGATTTGTGTAGGACAGGCAAATGCTAGTGGATGACGTTCCTGGAGATGGACCACTCACTGTCTTTTTGAATGTTTTATGATGGGTGAGCTCTGAGAGGCAACACTCTGAAAGACTTCATGTCAGTATTGCTTCTTGCTATTTATATGCCTGTCCTATCACTATTACAGGGTCTAATAATTCCTGGGCATCAAACCATCCTATTTGGTAAATTCTCTGCAGATCAACATCAAGATGAACTTTCATGAATTAATATTGCTTAGATAAGATAATGATGTTTATAGAATTCCTGATTTGATTCAAATTATTATAGAAAGCACATTTTAAGAGTTTGTTTTAGGAATTTTTTTCTAGAAAGATTTAATAAAGTTAGAATCAAGAATAGAATGTGCCCACTCCTCATAAGTAGTGGCTGTATAATAAGAAAAACAATGAGATTTCATAATTACACTAAAAGGAGTAACAAGCTTGGGCCAAATTTGTGTTCAAAGAAAAACATTCAGATTCAAGGATGAAGCCACAAGTGTGCACTATGATAAGACAAGGCCATGGAAACTATTGTTTTGGACTTACAATGATCTTAGCATATGAAACACTCCTGCGAACTTGTTACTGATTCCTTCTGTAACTCCCCTGTTTTTGTAACATTTTTACCTATAAGTTAATTGTTTCTTACATAGGGAACTTTTTGTCTAAAAGTTATAAGAAGCTGAAAGCTGTAAAAGATGAGGGGCAGCCAAATTTTTCTTCACTCAGTGTGTGTGTGTGTGTGTGTGTGTGTGTGTGAGAGAGAGAGAGAGAGAGAGAGAGAGAGAGAGAGAGAGAGAGATGAGTGACTTATTTCCTTTCCTTTTTTTCCCTAGTTCAAAAACAGTTTTTTTTTTGATCCTCTTTCCTGGCCTGTGAGAGTTTCCTGGCTTACTAGCCAAAGAAAGGAGGTCTAGCAACAAATTCTTTAACTTAATTCCTTGCTGCTAAACAGTTTGCAATAACCAACAGATATTGGCACTTATTTAAACACAAATAATAAGAGAGAGAGAGAGGTGTTTCCCCAGTACTTATTTAAGCATAGTTTAGTTTTAGTTCTTATTGGAACACAGAGCAGTAACAGGTAATACGGAGTTTTCAGTTCTTATTTAAGCAAAGAACAATAATAGAGAGACAAGTTCCCAAGGTTTAAAAAGGCATGGGTAGTGAAAAATACAGATACAGAATTTCATAAAGCACAGAGATTTATAAAACAAAGACATAGCATTCTATCAAGACCAGAGAGTTAATGAAAAAGGAGACCAAAGCTTAATAAAGAATAAAAAATAAGATTAAAAGGCCGAAGATCATTTGGTCTATAGCCTTGGCTCATCTCCATGTTTCATCTCAGCTCAAACTCCAAAAGTCCAGGCAGACCTCTGTCATCTCCCTACACACATCCACACCAAATGAAGAACCAGTGCTGAGGGTCAGGTTAATAGAAGCTGAAGAACCCTGCAGAACTTACTATAAAAGTTGATCCTGACTTTGAAGGACCAGTGAAGCATGGTCATGTGACCAACAGGATTTTTTTCTGCTTTTTTTCCCCTCTAAATAGGAAATTTTATTTGTTCAATACACCAAATAGAATGCAAGCACTGTCATGACAAATGTACAGAAATGTATATATAGAGATGTCAGAGGAAGCACTTTGCCTGTAGTGAGTGCCCTGGTGGAATAGAGGGAAAGCACCATCTGTTTGTCCACCCTGAAGAGACTCTGTGCTGTGAAGGTTCTGCTCAATCACTGCATGGTTACATAAACACAAGGAGCCATGAGCATCACTTTCCACTTAGAGTAAAGGAGACAGCTAAGGCTGAAATGCCTCTTAACGAGCAATGCATGCATAGGAAATGAATTCAATAACTCTGTATGTGAGTGTGCATGGGTACATCTGTGGTGTGTGTGTGTGTGTGTGTGTGTGTGTGTGTGTGTGTATGTGTATGTGTGTGTGTGTGTGTGTGTGTGTGTGTGTGTGTGTGAATGCCATATTCTCCCAAGGGAGTAAAGGACTTTTAGATGGAGACACAAGCCATAGGATCCTGTTCTCTCTATACCAGTCCTATGAACATGCTCACTGGATTCCGACATTTCTTTCATCTTCCTAATCATGTGAATATTACACTTCAGAGACCTATGTGGATCCACAGGAATGACAGAAAACATACTTTCTGGTTTAAGATTCCAAGTCAGAGGCATTAGAAGGCTATGGAGACCCAGCAGCTAGAAGGGCACTGAGAAAGGTCTGCAAAGCCAGGAAATAATTACCAGCATTAGCAGACACAGAGAGATGAGGAAACAGTTCCCAAGTGTGTGACACAGTGGATACCCTCAAAGTAGATGAAACTAGTATTAGCAACAGCACAAAAGCAAATATTCTAGTTAGATACATTTTTTTCCACAAGGGAAATAGTGACTCTACTATTCTCCTACAGAGAAGTGTTGTTTTTTTTTAAATATATAAAACCATATATAGAACACTTATTGTTGCCATTGAATAAACTAAACGTAGTCCTACCTTTCAAAATGGGTGCAAAGACTTTGAAATCTGCAGTACAAAGGAAGGACTGCAGATCCCTTACTGCTGTGAGGAGGTACAGAGAATTAAGAACGGCTTCTATTGTGATTTGATAAGAACAGTGTGTATGGTTCTGACTGCTACTCCAATATCCTGAGCATAATTATAAACATTGTGTGTTGATTTGTATGGTTTAATAGTACTGGTGCCACAGAGTCTGAGATTTCAAGCATTTGAAATACAAAGTTCAGATACTTACCTGTATGTTTTGGTTTGGATGCAAAATGTCATTGGGGTTGAACACGTTGGTGTTGGTACTCAGGGAGGTTGGTTCCCAGGGCACTGGTACCTCCATCTTCTCCTCCAGGAACAAACTTTACCAATGAAAACCTATTGATCATTCCAGATGAGTGGACTATTACATAGTGAGGCTTTGCTGGAGGATGGTTGGGGGAATCCATCCTCAGGACAGACTTTCCCAGTCTCCCTCTTGGAAAGCATGAACTGAGCAAACGTTTTTGACACATATGGTCTTCCCACAATGCAACGGATTCAGAAATCCATGGTGTTAATGCTCTAAGGTTATAAGACAAAATAAATGAAGATTTAAGATTTGAGATTTTAAATATCTTATTACTCTTGTATATGTATGTGAATGTCTGTCTGTATGCATGTGCGTGTATGTGTGTGTGTGTGTGTGTGTGTGTGTGTGTGTTTGTGTGTGTAGGTGTGGCAGCATGCATTTATCTAAGTGAGCAAATATGCATGTGTGTGTCCATGTGTCTTTCTGCCACTCAGTGTGTTTGTGTTTAACTGCATGTGTGCCTCTATGTGTGTGTTTGTTTCTGTGTGTATTTGATTATGTATGCATATGATTTTGTATAAGGATCTACATGTGTATGTCTGTTCATGAGTGTGTGTATGAGTTTATGTGTGTAGTATTATGATGGAATGTGACTGTGTGTTTGCAAAGGTTTGTGAGAATTTGTGAGATTGTGTGGGAACTTTTGCACGTGTGTATGTGTGAGTGTTTGTTTAAATGATGGCATATGTTTATGGGGAAATCTGTAAATGTGTGTGTTTGTGTGTTTAATAGTTTGTCTAGTGTTTGTTGATGTGTTAAAACTATATTATATGAGAGAATATGCGTATGTGAATGAATGGGGAGTTTTTAATTTATGTGTAAGTATTGTGGGAATGTGTGTATGTATGAGTTTGTCAGTGAGTGTATGGATGTATGTGTTGGTTTGTATAAGTGTGGATATTTTTCTGTATGTCTGTGTGAGAATGTTTGTACATAAACATGTAAGAATGTCTATTTGTGTGTCTCTGTGTATGTTTGTTTATGAGTGTGAGCCTGTGTACATTTGTGTGTGAGAATGCTTATCTCTGTATGTGAATATGTGTGTGGGTTATGGGTATGTGTGTATTGTGTGAATGTGTTTGTATATTTCTGTACATCTTTATATAAGAGTGGGTGTTGGTATTCATATGAATGATACATGAGTGTGTGTAAATTGTGTTTGTGTGTGTTTTGTGTGTGTGTGTGAGAGAGAGACAGAGACAGAGACAGAGAGAGAATGAGAGGCAGACACTTACTGAGACAGAGTGGCACACAGAGAGTGTGTATGCAGGCACAAGCTTGCCTAGGTATGAATGTGATGGCCAGAGGCCATCTTACAGGACTTGGTTGTCTGGTGCATCCCTGTATTCCAGAAATCAAACCAAGCTTATCAAGCTTGAACATAAAGCTTTTTGCACATACAACCCTCAGGATGCCATGAAAATCATGGGATAAATAGATAATATACAGTGATGGCATAGTTAACCTTTTATGAAAATTAATATGAGACATTTCACCTGCCCCCCCAACACACACACTTCTTTTTGCTATTTTTTTTCTCTGACACTTGTGACCCATCCTAGTAACCTGTGTTTGAAAAAAAAATAAAAAAAAAGAAAATTAATATGAGAGTTAGTGGAAGCAATATATAAACAATTACTTAATTTTTACCCTTTAAACAATTGAAAAATTTGAAGTTTACCATTACAACAGTATGATTTTTGTAGAGACAGGGTTTTCTCTGTGTAGTCCTGACTGTCCTGGAACTTGCTCTGTTCACTGGGCTGGCCTTGATGCCAGATACCTGCCTACCTCTTCTTGATTAATGTGTGCAGCACCACTTCCAGACCACAACAAAACTTCTACTTTAGAAAAAATTTTGCACAATGCTTTCCTTTTTAACACAAATGTTTATGTCAATGGCATAAATAAAATAAAAATAACTGTGAAATGAATTAAAGTAACTTTTAAATACAATTATAAAGGAAATTTTGCATTTTTAATAGGTGTGTAAATTTCAGACAGAGACTCTATATCGGTGGAATAGTGATTAATGTCAATTTAAGTGTAATTTAAAGATAAACCCTGTAGAGTAGCTTTCTGAGGGCAGCAGTGAAAGAGAAAGCCATGATGGAACCCAAACTCTTGAGGAAAAAATGCGCAGACACAGTAGAGAGTGAGGTAAAGAAAGTGAAAAGAGAATTGGAAATCAAGGGGAGGGAATTCAGAAAGAGGAAACTTGTGATTGCCCTATTTAGGGTAGATGCACACAGCAGGCTTGTCAGAGAACCTAGAGGAGAAGACTCAAACACACAGCCCAGAAGCCAGCAGCATCTGCAAGACCCACAATGGTCAGGCTTTGTGCTTTCCTCATGGTCCTGATAGTGATGAGCTACTGGTCAACCTGCTCTCTCGGATGTGACCTGCCTAACACTGATAAAAACTGGAACTTGTCACTTCTGGAACAGATGAGGAGCCTCTCCCATGTCTCCTGCCTGAAGGAGAGGAAGGACTTTGGATTGCCCTTGGAGAAGATGGATGCCCAGCAGATCCAGAAGGCTCAAGCCATCCCAGTCCTGCAAAATCTGACTCAACAGATCTTGAACCTCATCACACCAGAAGACTCATATGTTCCTTGGAATGCCACCCTCCTGGAATCATTCCGCAATAACCTCTATGAGCAGCTCAAGGACCTCAAAGCCTGTGTGCAGCAGTTGGGGGTGCAGGAACCTCTCCTGAACCAGGAAGACCCTCTGATGACTGTGAAGAAATACATTGGCAGGATCTCTGTGTACCTGAGAGAGAAGAAACACAGCCCCTGTGCCTGGGAGATGGTCAGAATAGGAATCTGGAAAGCCCTGTATTCCTCAAAGCAGTTGCTGGCAAGACTAAGTGAGGAGAAGGAGTGAGTCCTGAGACAAACTGGAGAGGACATCCCCTGGACTAGAATACCGCATCTCACAGGATAAGCTCTCCTCCAAAACTCTCATTGCTTTCAGTATGAATACAGTCAGCCTCTCTATATGTTCCAGCAATATTCAGCAATTATTTTCAATATGTAAAACCATGTTTGTATCTGCACCCATTTGCTTTTATTATTTACTTACTTATTTACCTATTTATTTATTTATTTATTTACTTACTTACTTACTTATCTCTTTATTGTGCTGTTAACAATTTAAGGTATTTATGTTAAATATTTCAGTCATTTCTTTTAATGTAGCAAATTATCATTTTCAATTAAATTATCTTGTATTCAAATAAATTTGCTTTATAAGATACTTTTCATTAGTTAATTTGGTATTTCTTTAACAATATCATATATTTTTACATTAGAGCCTTCACCATAAATATTGTACAAATGAACAGTTTCCAAATATCAGAGAACATAGATACATACACTATACAATATTCAGACAAACACTAAATATTATCATCTTCTTCTGTATCATATGCTGTATTCTTTTGGATGCACAGACAGTATACTGTACAGTAGAAAGCCAGAGAATTTTTCTCCTGCCATATTCCTTATTATACCTTGACCAAATATTCCCTGGATTAATTTAGGATCTGACTTCTCTGATCTCATATCCCTATCATCTACTCTTATCATTAATGAATTTAATTGTTTTGAGGTCTAAGTATGAGGGAGATCATGTACAGTAACGCAAAAAAAATATAAAGAAGAATGACTAGACTGCCTATATAGCACAGAAAAGCAAGACAAGTAGAACCTGGGAGTTAACCCAATTCAAAATAGCCTCATAAAGCAGTCCTGGGAACAAATCCCACCAGGGAAGTGAAATGATTTTAAAATCAACGCTTTGAAACATCACTGTTCTTTCTCTATATCCTGGACCTTTCCTCTTCTCATTTTCTACTACTTCTTTGTCTGTTACTGTTCCTCATTCTCCACCTCCTTTTCCTCCTCCTCCTTTTCCTCCTACACATCTTCCTCCTCTATCTCATCCTGATACTTTTGCTCCATCTTCTTTGAGCAACTAGTTGTGCATGGTACAGCACCATCTCTTTGAGCATGGGTAGCTGCTCTCAGGGCCCCTTCACTGAGGATACCTGAATCTTCTTCTCCCAGCAGCCATCAGTTCACATAGTTCTCACCTGTAGGTGGAATTACCTCCATTTTCCAAGCTGATATATTGTCTGGCTTGGTCTTTGCCAGGGTCTAGCCTTGAAACAGGATCAGAGTTCTCAACTGTAAGTGGGGATATCTGGAAAGCGCATAATGAATGTACACAGACTACATTTTTGGGTACAAGCTGACAGGCAAATTTTCAAGGCTTAAAGCTTCTCTTCTCTCTCACTCTCTGCTCTCTTTTTCTCTCGCTCATTCACTCTTAGCTCGAGGCTGCACACACTCTGCATTCTCCTGCGCACTCTGCTTTTCTCCTGCGCGCTTTTCTTTTCTTGCACTCTCTTGCTCATTCACACTTCTGTGTGTTCCCTCTTTGCTCACACACACATTTTCGCACACATCTCACACACATACCACATGCACTCTCCTTTCATTCACACAAACTCTTCACACACACCTCACACTCTCTCTTCCCTCAACTCTTCACAAGCTCTATTCATGCTCTCTGCATTTGCTCTCTCATTAGCTCTTCACATGCTCTCTACATGTTCTCTTGTCTTTTTCTTGCCCCAGTCTTTTATTGATACTACAAAAGCAGGTAAAAAGACACTGTATAATCATTGCCAAATAAAAATCAAAAGAATAACCATGTCCCACAAAGAATCAAGAATTACAATTGTTCCCCCAAAATTTCAAGTTTCCCTATTCCCAGGCCTATAACCAAAATAATAATAATAATTGCAAACTTATCATTATTTAAACTTTAACTTTAGTTATTATACTTCAGAGCTCAGAGCTCTGAGGCCATCTACTTGCATTTCCTTGTAAAGCTCTAATGATAAATGATATGGGCAAAGCTGCCAGGCAGTGGCCAGAAACAAACAAGTTAACCCTTAACTTTGTAGTTGCCCTAGTTTCCCACTTCTACACATTGCACACAATGACTCTCCTAACAGTCCCAGTGTTTTGACTTAGTTTTACTAATCTAAGATTTAACATATTCTATACTTGCTTATCCAGGATCAAGTAACAACTCTCAAGTGTTGTGCAAAATATATTTCATAACTTTAATAATTTTTTTCATATTTTGGGGTCCCAATGTTGGCTCTAATTCATTTTTTAATAATTTTGTCAAACTTTTTTTGCAAATCAATCATTAATTCTGGAACTACAATTGTGAAGTTATTGCATTGTTTCTAAGATGAGAACATATCACATGCACCTGGGCCATTAGTCTGTGCTGTACTGTGCTGTGCCCCATGCCTCAATTTTTATTTGATTAAGAATCACTACATCAGGGAACATCTAGTTTCACAGAATTTGCCAGAACAGACAGAGAGAGAAGTAAGAAAGTCAGATATAATAAAATAATTATGCACACCAAGGCCAACTGAAAAATAGTGATGCACAAATGAAATTGATACAACCATTGTCCAGGGCTAAGGTTAGGAGAAATGGGAACATCTGTTGCTACAAAGAGCTGCTGAGGGCTACTGAGATGTCTCCATCCAGGCCTACTGCAGGCAGTCCCTTATTTCAGATGGTGGGTCCCCTGGAGGGATGTGTAGCCTGCTTCTCAGGGTCCCAGACACCATCCTTTTCTGCTGTGGGCTTCTGAGATGTCTCCATCCTGGCCTACTGCACCAGCCCCTGTCATTGTTTGCTGTTCCCAGCAGGTCTTGTTCATTCAGTCATAGCCACTCTCAGTCCACATGGGTAACTACCATGTTGTGTCTAAGAACATGGCTTTGCTGCAGTTACCCACTGCCTCTGGCTCTTCCAATTCTTCTGGACCTTCTTCATTAATGATCCCCAAGGCCGGGAAATTAGCCCTTTGTTTTCTGCTCTGTGACTAGTTGTGAGTCTCTCTGTTCATAGGTATGGACTGCAAGAGGGTCCTGTGGTAAGCATTGGCCAGTGCAGGAATCATCTCTTAGATGCTAGCTCTAATTTCAAATCAGGTACTGTGACAGTACCAACACAGCACTGCTTTTGTTCTTTGTTGTCTTCATGGCTTCACATATATTTTAAGTATGATACTTCTGAGAGAGAAATTACTGAGAGGTTTTTTTATTGCATTGACACTGAAGATCACTTGAAAATATAGTCACTTTCATAGTATTCTTTTTTTATTGGACATATTCTATATTTACATTTCATTTCCCTTTTTCTGGTTCCCCACCCCCAAAGGTTCCACATGCCCTTTTCCCTCCCCCTGCTCCCTCATCCACCCCTTCCCACTTCCCTGTTCTGGTATTCTTCTACACTGATGCTTTGATCCTTTCCAGCACTAGTGTTTACTCCTTTCTTCTTGTCAGACATCATTTGGTATGTGAATTGTGTCTTTGGTGTCCCAACATTCTAGGCTAATATCCACTTATCAGTGACTGCATACCATGGGTATCCTTTTGAGACTGGGTTACATCACTTAGTATGATGTTCTCCAGCTCCATCCATTTCTCTAAGAATTTCATGAATTCATTGTTTCTAATGGCTGAATAGTATTCCATTGTGTATATATACCACATTTTTTTGCATCCATTCCTCTGTTGAGGGACATCTTGGTTCTTTCCAGCTTCTGGCTATTATAAATAAGGCTGCTATGAACATAGTGGAGCATGCTTGGGAATCTTCTGGGTATATTCCCAGGAGTGGTATGGCTATGTCCTCCGGAAGTATCATATCCAGTTTTCTGAGGAACCACCAGACTGATTTCCAGAGTGGTTGTACCAGCCTGCAGTCCCACCAGCAGTGGAGGAGTGTTCCTCTTTCTCCACATCCTCACCAACACCTGATGTCTTCTGAGTTTTTAATCTTAGCCATTCTGACTGGTGTGAGGTGAAATCTCAGGGTTGTTTTGATTTGCATTTCTCTAATGACTGATCATGTTGAACATTTTTTAAGGGGCTTCTCAGCCATCCGAAATTCTTTAGGTGAAAAGTCTTTGTTTAGCTCTGTACCCCCTTTTTGGATAGGGTTATTTGGTTTTCTGGGGTCTAACTTCTTGAGTTCTTTGTATACATTGGATATTAGCCCTCTGTCAGATGTGGTGTTGGTGAAGATCTTTTCCCAAATTGTTGGTTGCTGATTTGTCCTTTTGACAGTGTCTTTTGCCTTACAAAAACTTTGTAATTTTATGAGGTCCCATTTGTCTATTCTTGCTTTTAGAGCATAAGCAATTTGTGTTCTGTTCAGGAATTTTCCCCCTGAGCCAATGTCCTCAAGGGTCTTCCCCAGTTTCTTTTCTATTAGTTTTAGTGTGTCTGGTTTTATGTGGAGGTCCTTGATCCACTTGGAGATGAGCTTAGTGCAAGGAGATAAGAGTGGATCAAGTCTCATTCTTCTGCATGTTGTCCTCCAGTTGAGCCAGCACCATTTGTTGAAAAGGCTATCTTTTATCCACTGGATGTTTCAGCTCCTTTGTCGAAGATCAATTGGCCATATATGTGTGGGTTCAATTCTGGGTCTTCAATACTATTCCATTGATCCACTTCCCTGTCACTGTACCAATACCATGCAGTTTTTAACACTACTGCTCTGTAGTATTGCTTGAGGTCCGGGATATTGATTCCCCCAGAAGTTTGTTTACTGTTGATTATAGTTTTAGCTATCCTGGGTTTTTTGTTATTCCAGATGAATTTGAGAATTGCTCTTTCTAATTCTGTGAAGAACTGAGTTGGGATTTTGATGGGGATTGTGTTGAATCTGTATATTGCTTTTGGCAAGATTGCCATTTTAACTATATTAATCCTGCCAACCCATGAGCATGGAAGATTTTTCCATTTTCTGAGGTCTTCTTCAATTTCCTTCTTCAGAGACCTGAAGTTTTTGTCCTATAAATCTTTCACGTGTTTGGTTAGAGTCACACCAAGATACTTTATATTGTTTGTGGCTATTGTGAAGGGTGTCATTTCCCTAATTTCTTTCTCGGTCTGCTTATCCTTTGAGTATAGGAAGGCTACTGATTTGCCTTTATAACCAGCCACTTTGCTGAAGTTGTTTATCAGCTGTATGAGTTCTCTGGTGGAGTTTTTTGGGTCACTTATGTATACCATCATATCATCTGGCAATAGTGATAGTTTGACTTCTTCCTTTCCAATTTGTATGCCTTTGACTTCCTTATGTTGTCGAATTGCTCTAGCTAGTACCTCAAGTACTATATTGAAGAGATATGGTGATAGGGGGCAGCCTTGTCTAGTCCCTGATTTTAGTGGGATTGCTTAATGGACATAGATCTTGTCCTTTTTATCTTAGTAGCTAACATTTTTACTACTGCTTTGTTATTTTGATGACATCTCAGTTCCTTTTTCAGCTTTCATTTTCAATGAGATTCTAGTTTTGGTTCAGTGCCACAAACCAACACCAGTGTTTACTTTCTAGGAAAGTAGAGAAGAGAAATAGAACAGGATTGCTGATGTTAACCATCAAACCAACACCTCAGGAAAGAAGAAAGAGTAATGGAGAGTGCAGACAGCTGAAGCACTGAAAGCCCTTGTTGTGTGTTGCGATTAACAAAACATCTCTGCCAGAGATACACTGGGCATGGAAGATGAATCACTGAATCTAGTATTCAATAAATACTGATGGCTGACAAATATATTATATAGGCATCAGTTTCTTATGCTGAAACTGAACGTGGAATTACAGATAAATGCATATATTATACATGATGTACTATGTGTATAATGTACAGTAGCTGTACCGAATATATATATATATATATATATATATATATATATATATATACATGTGTGAGCACACAAAGCTTTCTCTCTGATAGACTCCCAGTACCTCCCTGCTGTCCCACACCCATCTTTCACTGTCACTGTCCTTGTTTCCCCCTCCCTGATGCAGGACTCCCCAGTGTGTGCCCCTCATTCTCTCCTCATCACCCAGCTCTGACGCCATACAACTGCTGTCTATTACATCTTGATTCATGACTGGAGTTTTTTCTGAAATCACATAACCACCCT
Organism: Apodemus agrarius; assembly: GCA_964023405.1. Lineage (NCBI taxonomy): Eukaryota > Metazoa > Chordata > Mammalia > Rodentia > Muridae > Apodemus > Apodemus agrarius. The sequence continues at coordinate 65,616,108 of OZ030009.1, read as the reverse complement.
TGAAAACAGAGTGAAGGAGTTCAAGGTTTGAATGAAACTCTCACTCATAATTTTCCCCTTAATTTTAGGCCTTAGACAATGTTCTTCTAATGACCTAATGCTTTCTGTTTCAACAACATCAACAACAACAACAACAATGAAAAACAAAAGAAGAAAGACAGAAAAAAAGAAAAAGAAAGGGAAAGAAGGAAGATGAAGGAAAGAACGAAGAAACTAAGAAGAAAGAAGGGAAGAGAGAAAGGAAAAGGGAACCAAATGTTCAATTATGAGAAAAATGTAGAGAAGAAGAGAGCCCCCTACTGGCCTGGCCTGCAAAGAACAAAGACAAGACAAGCTGGCAACTTCTCTACAGAATTGTTCCCTGGCAGACTTTCCTCTATACTGAAACACACCCTTCCCCAGAAGAACTGATTTCAGTCTGGAAGATTTCATTCCCTTCAAATGCATCCTAGGAAGGGAAATCCTCTCAGGTCCGTGGGTCATGTCTTCTGCACAATGGACAGATAAGTCTGTATAGAAATTCCTTGTGTCCTCTCCCTCTGGCCTCCTATATCCGGAGTTCTCTGGAGAAGGAGGGGTCTGGCTGCAGTCCCTTTAGTAGAGATTCACAGCCAAACTCACATGATTTTGGTCAGTAGGTAATGCATTAGGAAACTGAGACAACCAACCCTGCTCTAGGAATGCTGTAAACTAGCATGTGAGCCCACAGAAGAGATCCTTCACCTGCTGCTCTGCCTGCTGAGGCCAGCAACAGTGAGTTCAGTCAATGCACTGAATTATGACTGTCTTTGATCTGTGACCTCAAGAGTTTAAGTAACCTACTCCACAATGGCACATCTAAGTGGTGCAATGTGAATCTGTTCTAGGAAATTGTCAATCTAAATTGATGCAGATTAACTTGGTTTGTACTTCTATTGGGACAACAAGATCTGTGATTTATAGGGGATTGTTTCAACATAACAGGGGCTCTTGACTCCTCAGTCTCTTCAAGTTTTGAAGGACACTTGAACAGAGAAATATAATATGTATCTGTATGTAGAACTGCCAAGGAAATGCTACAACTGTGCTTCCTTTTTTGTTGTTCCTTCTTTGTAATTGACATTAAACTGTCAATTACAACCAATTCCTCTTTGATGTTTTGTTCTGCCCCTTGGCTCTATGATCATGAGAAAGATGTCTCTGTCTCTCTACATGATGAACATGCCAACATGAGGGTTGCCATGTCTGTTCCTCAAGGGAGCAGAGGAATAAGTAAAAAAATACATAACAAAACATAAATTGGTGATCTTTGTATTTGCAAAAAAATCAAATGATATCAAGGTGAGATGTAGATCTGGTAATTGAAGTAGACTTTCTTGGGGATTGTAATAACTGGATATATGGCTATTGGTGTGGCTGCTAAACATGTTTCAGATGTGACTCCTTGTAATGTTTCTTTGGTGGTTATTTTTAGTTTAATCTTCATCACTTTCATGATTATATAGTAAAAATGTTGTTAATTAGCTCCACATATCAAACTGCTCAGAAAATACATAATGCCATATTATATTTCACCCCTTTGATTCAATAACTTGTTTTTATTAAAGAAAATTTGGGAATCAAGTCACAGAAATGAAAGGACTGAGACAGGAGAATGCAGTATGTAAAAACTACTGAGCTGTCATTCCTGCACACATAAATAGACTTGACTCAATGCATACTCAGTTCACACCGAAAGGGCCTTAGAGTCAGGGATCATCACACAGCTGTCCATGAAGACATCTCTGTGTACAGTAACCGTGTGTAAGCTGGGAACTGCCAAGTTTGTCAAGCTTCAGGAATGAGAGTATGAATATGGCCATATCCACTTTTCTTTGTCTACTATTCCTGAGTTACAGTGACCAGTATTAACTGTCGTAGAGCAGGGTACAGTAGCAGTTTAACTAAGGGAGGAAGTCCATCTAATGATCTGACCCACATTCTAGCTAAATCATTGTGCTGAAGGCCAGTGTGAGGCACTGTGAGGAAGGTATCAAGAAGAGAGTCATAGTGTGTACCTGACATCCATCTCTCTTCCATACACATATGCACAGGCAATCACATCTAAAACTCTTTGCACTTGCTGATAAATTGAAGCCTATTCACCACTTTCTCAATTATCAGATTAAGTGTATCAAGTCATACATCAAGGTCCATGATGCTAGGCGGTTCAGATTTTTACAGGATGAGGAATGTAGACCAATTATCAATCGTTTTGAGGCAGCGATCTAATCAGATGAGCACCATTTGTTGAAGATGGTCTCAAATTTCCAGTGTGTATTACTGTGTGCATATGATCCTAAAAGAGTGTATGCATGACATTTTTGTGTGTATGTGAATGATGGCACATTGTTAGATGTGTGTCTATGTTTGTACATGCATGTGCTGAATTGTGCGTGCAGGCACAAACTTGCCACATTCTGAAAGTGTTGGTCAGAGCCCACCTTACAGGCATTGGGTCTCATCTGTAACCATGGGTTTCAGGAATTAACCTCTGCTCATTAAGCTTGGGTAGCAAGCCTTTTTACACATTGAGACCTCATGTGTAATTACTAGATAAATAGCTAAAATACAGTGATTATCAAATTAACATATAATTTATTAGATAATTTATTAGATAATTCATTATAATTTATAGAATTATAACATTTTATATTATAATTTATATAAATATTATAATTTATATAAATTATAATTTATATGATCTATTTATTTATTATTTATTATATAATTTATTATATAATTCATTATATAATTTAAAGAGTTAATTAAGGAGATTTGAAGAAACTTATTTCTAGCTTTTAAACATTAAAAAATGCTGGATGGCTTTGTTCAATTCCTTTACCTGTTTGCTTGTATTTTCCTGAAATTCTCTAAGGGATTTATGTGCTTCTTCTTTAATGGCTTCTAACTGTTTACCTGCATTCTCCTGTATTTTTTTAAGTGAGTTATTCATGTCCTTCTTAAAGTCTTCTATCATCATCATGAGAAGTTATATTAGATCAGAATCTTGCTTTCCAGTGTGATCATATATCCAGAATTTGCTATGGTGGTAGGACTGGGTTCTGATGATGCCAAGTAGCCTTGGTTTCTGTTGCTTAAGTTCTTGTGCTTGCCTCTTGCCATCTGGTTATCTCTGGTGTTAAATTGTCTTCCTATCTCTGACTGGAGCCTGTTCCTCCTGTGATTTTAGTTGTGTCAGAACTCCTCAGAGGCCTGCTTTCTCTGTGATCCTGTGATTCTGGGATCCTGTAATTCTGAGATCTTGGGTGTGTAGGAGCTCTTGGTAGTCAAGCTGCCTCTGGGATCCTGAGATTCTGGTGTGATCCAGCTCCTGAAATCCTGTGATCCTATGATTCTGGGTGTGTTAACATACCTGGGAATTGAGCTTCCTCTGGGGGTGGGTGCAGAGCTCATGTCCAAAGTCTATTCAGAGTACTGGCTCAGACTGAAAAGAACCCATGCCACTGGCCAGGCAGGGGTTCCTGCATCCCTGGATCCCACTGGTCTCAGCTAGTCCCCAGTGTTGGGGCAAATATTGTGGTCTCCTCACCCATAATCCTGTGATCCTGGGCATGTTAGAGCACCTGGTTGTCATACTTTCTCTGCATGTTGTGGGACTGGTTGCAGAGCTCATGCCCAAGTTTACTCTTATATTTTGTTTAATATAACAAACCATCATATGTAATTAAATTATATTGTATCAAATACCATTAACTCTATAAACCTCTTTTGATTTCTTACTTCTATATGTATTCAACAATTTTAAATGTTTTTAATATTGTACCATACATCATAAATATTAAACAAATGAATAATATCTAAAAATAAGATTGAATGCATATCCATATTGCATAATATTTACACAAAACTTATAGCTTTTGTTGTACTTCTCTCTAGTATGTAATATTTGTCTGGATATATAGCAGCGTGCTGTGAAGTAGAAAGCAATATAATCCTGCTCCTGTCACATTGCATATTCTATTATTCCCTGGATTAATTTTTCATCTGACTTCTCTGTCCTCTGGTACCCATCATCTACTCTCAGCTTCGATGAGTTTAGCTATTTTAGCTTTTAAATATGAATGAGATCATGTACAGAAGTACAAATAGATTAAAAAAATGACATCCTGCCTCTATAGCACAGAAAAACATACTAAGAAAAAACTAGAAATTAACTCTATTCTCAATAGCCTCAAGAACAAGTCCTCAAATAAGTCCCAGGTGGTAAGTGAAAGGCCTATACAGTTAATCTTTTGAAGCAAGAATATTCCCTCTCAATTATATGGGCTTTTCTCCTCCTTTTCTATTTCATTCTCCTGTTCCTTCTCTTCCTCCATTACTTCCTCCTCCTTCCTTTCTTCCTTCTCCTCCTCCTCCTCCTCCTCCTCAACCTGCTACTCCTTTTGCTCCTTCTTCTTGGTCCTTTTAGTTATGCACAGTACAGCGCCATCTCTTGGAGCAGGGGTAGCCTCCCTCAGGGGTCCTATACCTGAGGATAAATGAATCTCTCTCTCCCAGCAGCTACCAGTTTCCATTGTTCCTCAGCTACAGGTGGAGTTGCCTACATTTCCTAAGCTGGGATTTTTGAATGGGTTGGTGCTATTTATTCAGTCATAGTGACTCTCCATACATTTGTGCAACAACCCTGCTGTGTTCAAGAACATGACTAAGTTGATATCCACTGCCTCTGGTTATTACAATCACTGTTACTCCTCTTCTGCAATGATCCTTGATGACATGAAATCTACCTTTTGTTTTCTGCTCATTGAGCAATTGTGGGTCCCTGTGTTTATTGGCATGGACTGAAAGAGCTTTCTGTGGTAATGTTGGCCAGCAGAAACTTTCTCTTAGATATAATGTGTAATTTCAATTCAGGTATTATGATACTATGAATAAAACAAAAGAATGCTTTTATTCTTTGATATCTTCATGATTAAACAAATATTTTAAAAGTGATACTTCTGAAAAAAACATTATTGAAAGTTTTGCTTGGATTGCATTGAGCCTGAACATCACTTGAAAATATAATCTTTTTCATAACATTATTGTATTTAATTGTCATAGATCTTGTCCTTTTTACCTAATACCTAAAATTGTTGCTACTACTTTGTCATTTGGATGATGCATCAGTCCTTTTTGGTTTTCTTTTCCAATGACATGTTTTTGGTTTAGTGGAACAAATGTCAGGGTTTTCTTTCCATGAAAGTAGAAACAAGAAATACAACAGAAGTGGAGACTTCTACCATCAAACCAACATTTTTCCCTATTACCAACTCTTTTATTTTATCAGGAAAGATAAAGGAGTAAATGATAATTACAGAGAGTGGAGGCCCTGAAAGCCCTTGCTGTATGTCAGAACTGCCTAAACATCTCAGCCATTAGAAACATTGCACACTGAAGATTAATCACTGAATTCAATATTAGAGAAAGAACGTATGCCTGACAAATTTTATAGGTATCTGTGTCCTAAACTGATACTGAAATTACACATAAATATATATTATACAAGACATACTGAATTTATGATGTATAATAGCAATACACACACACACACACACACACACACACACACACACACACACACATCCAGTTTTCTCTCTTATATACTCCAAGTACCTTCCTGCTGTTTCTGAGACCCACCTTTCACTCTCAGTGCCCGTGTGTCATCCTTGCTGGTGCAGAAAGCGCAGTGCGTACTCCTCATTCTTTTCTCATTAACCAGCTCCATTCACTGTGCAACTGTTTTTTATTACATCTTAGACCCGTGAAGGCTTGATGATGCCACAGAGTAGGGGCAGGCCAGGGTGGGTAGGCAGGAGTGGGTGGGTAGTTGGCAAAGCACCCTCATAGGAGCAGGGGGAGGGGGATGGGATTTGCAGAGGGAAAACTGGGAAAGTGGAGAACATTTGAAGTGTAAATAATTAAAATATTTAATTTTTCCCCAGAAGAACCAACTTTATATTGGAAAGTTTCATTCCTGTCAATTCTCTGAGAGACAAAAAGACCCATCTTGGGTCCTCACAAGTCATTTCTTCTGAACAATGGTCAGCTAAGTGTGTACAAAAAGATCCTTTGTGTCCTTTCCATTTAGCCTTCAGTAATGGAAGTTCTCTGGAGAAGCAAGAGTGTCTGTGCAGTCCCCAAAGTGGTAATTCACAACCAAACCCTTGGGAAAGATGCCCACAGTCATAATTGTGATTTTGGAAACATTGTAGCACTCTCCACATTTTAAATCCACCCAGTTTTCATCCTAAAGTAGCATTCTGATTCACTTCAAGTTTTGGGAATCACACAAAAGCAAAAACCAATACTCGAAAGAAATGCACATCACTAAAGGGAGCATTTGGGCTCTTGTTGTTTTCCTGTATGTGGTATGGCAGGATGACCCATTGAATAACAGGAAAGAATTTTAAGAGTTTTACACCCTGCTAAAAAGAAATGGAAGTTCAAGTTGCCTACGCTTCTCCCTTCCTATTCTTCTTATGTGTGAAAGTACTGTGTGCTTCAAATACATCCTTTCCCAAACTCTCTTTTCTCTAAAACTATCTTGATATCACATTATACCATTACTGTCCTGCTTCTCATCATCAATTTGACCCACCAATGTACAAATTCCAACAGGCTGTGTCAGGCAGCAGATAAGGCAGCTGGCCAAGGATCCTTTTTTTTTTTTTATCATTGTCTATCCTCCCCTATGCTCCAATCTCTTCATGTCTCTTGGTCTGCTTCTGTTTATTCTTCCAAGCTTGGAAGTCTCTTTGGACCTTAGCTGCCTGGCTTGAGTGTTTGGTCATGCCTCTAGCCTGGTTACTATCCACGGTCTTATTATAGCCAAAAGGTACCCCAAGCCTCATGGATGTTCAACATGGATGTTCAAACCAATAGATAAAGAAAGGGCTATGAAGGGTGCCCTTTAAGTGAATATCTGAAGCATGCAAAGTGTTGAAGGAACTTGGTGCCTGTGGAGGCATACCATAATGAAAATACTAAACTGTAATGTGTAATTCAGTTGGGGCCAATTCTATGATCCTGTAGTGTGTTTTGAGTGGGGAATGGGGTTTTTCATGCTTGAGAGGAAAGGGAGCAAAGAGAAAGTCTCTGGCAGAACACTACTGGAAACAATAGTTTGATCTAGATCTATGTGTTCTTCTGTCAGTCGGAGAAAGATCCCAGAGAGCAAGGCAGGACTGAAGACCGAGTGCAGGGTGTTCTGGGGACTAACTCTGACTTTTCAGGCTGTGTTACTCCCTTGTATCTCTAGACTGAGTGTCTGGGAACTGTGGGCTGTGAGAGCATGTAAAACACAAGGGCACTCATATGGTGGAAGGAGGACCGTGGCCCTATGGCTGAGAATAGTAAGTATATCCTTAGGGTTTTTATACTTTCCCTTTGTTCATGTGCTATGCAGAAGCATTGACATTTTATGTTATTTGTTGTGCCAATTCCCCATTTCTCACGTCTTGCTGTTTCCTGGGTTGTCTGTGTCCTTTTCATAAAGACCTTGCAGCTCAATATGATAATGAAGTTTTTATCTCTGTGTCTGTTTTAACAACTTCAGATTTTTTTGTACTTACATTCAGGCCTCATTTTGATTTGATTGTTGTCCAGAGTGGCAGACAGAGATCTAGTTTCAGTCTCTCAATCACAGTTACAGAGGAGATGCCACAGCTCCAATGTGTGCTGTTGTTAATTCAGTGAAATTCAGGTGGATGTAGCTGTCTGTATTTATTTCTGGGCCAACTATCTCATTGCACTGAGCCTCCTAATGCTTTGGAATTAGTGTTCTGCTATTCTGATGACTACACCTCTGTACTACATGCAATCAGGTGCTGTAATACCCCCAACACTACACTTTGTGCTTTTGTGTGTATTTGAGAATCAACAATTTTGTTTGTGAGTGTAATATTGTTGCACTTTTATTAAATTTCATTAAATCTTAGGTCTATTTTCATATTATAATTTTAAAGAAAAATTCATAAAATGTGATTTCCACAAGTGCTACTTGTGTAATACTGAATGTTACTGACATGAGTGGTTTCTTGTCCCTATCTGAACAGCAAAAGTCACTTCCTCTCTTTGCTTTCATGACAATTGACACCACATTTTTATTCCCGTGCTAAAACCAAAGGTGTGTTTTGCTCTCACAGAAAGTAGAATAAATAAACAAATAAATAAATGACTGTCGTGAACATTAGAGTCCATAGTATCTACTTGCTCGCTTTTGTCATCAAGAAATAAAAGTAATGAAAAGACAGTAAGGCAGAATTCCACCATTTAATTTTACCACTTCAAAAATATAGCACAATTAAAGAAAATCTGTATACAAGTGAAGGATGTAAAGTTTTTCCTCTCTGGAAAAATGGTCTGAATGACTCTACTCTTCAGTTTGGAGATGAATGGAGATGGGGAAGCAAGACCCCTTCCTCCCTTATGTCAACAAAAGTGGATAAACAAATTTAGTTTGTGTTTCCTCTTGAACAACAACCAAATGTTCAATCATCAGTGTGTCATTATGTCCTTACAAATATTTCAAACAGAACAAGTATTTGATGATTGAGTGTGATTTTAAAAAGATCATTTTTAGAGCAATTACTACTTATATTGCTATGAATGATATTAAGAAAAACTGGAAAATGTCTTCAAAAATGCAGACAAAAAATTGTATTGCTGTTATTGTCTGAGTAGTCTTTACTCTCTGATTCCAGGGAGTATGGGTCTCTAGTGAAATAAAAATCCATCCACATGAACACAGGAGGCATAAGAACAGCAGAGTTCTAGAATTTATGGTTTTTGAAAACCAAGGACACACCATATCCAGTATGAGTTCTGACATCATCAGGTTGTGTAAGCGCCCTCTCAGGCAGTGAGTTTCAGGAGGGAGGTCTAAAGATATCATGCTACTCTGAAGCAGAAAGTGTGAGTAGACTCAAAACTCACCAACAAGTCACATGGTACTTGGAAAAATGGCATCATATTAAAATCAGACTCTACATACACATACGCACATACAGAGAAGCAGAGAGAGACTGAGACAGAAAGACAGAGACACTTAGAGACATAGAGAGACAAAAAGAGACATAGAGAGAGACAGGGACAGAGAGGAGGGTAGGGAGATAGGGAGGGAGATAGACAGGCAGACAAAAGAGACTGAATTAGCATTCGAGGTGGGTGCAATATAGGCTGAGGAACACTGTAAACATTAGTGCACAAAGGGTGGACAGAAAGGGAGATGCCTGTTTTCATCCTGACTTTGAGGAAACAGTGAGGCACAACCTCATCGCCTGCAGAAGCTGGTTCCTGAGAGATAACTATCAGCAAAGCTCTGTCAACTGTAATAGTCACCAATGGGAATAACAATAGCAACAACAACATAATCTACTTCTTTGTTCTAAAGAGACTCTGTGCTGTGAAAGCTGTGCCCAGTGTCTACATAGTAAAAGAAACTCATAGAACCATGAAAGCATCATTTCCATCTTCTAAGAAGCAAGGCAGATATTGGGGACAGGCTAAATAATTGTTCCCAAAAGAGCAATCTTTAGATATGAAGCCAGTCTGCATACTTGGTGTGTGTTTTCATACATGTATGCACTTTGACTTTCTATCATACTGATTGTTTTCCTTGGAAATGAAACTTGCTATTTATATTCAATATATTTGAGGTTTAGTTGAAAATTTAAAATTTGATTTCAAAGTCAGTATCTGAGTCTTGTGCTTTGAGGCCACAGAGAGAACACACAAATGCATCCTTCCCTACACAAAGAGAAAAATGATGGAGAAAATTTTGATACCTTTCTTCTGCCTGATCTTTGATTTCAAAGGATTCCAACAGTCTTTGGTCACTTGGAAGCAACTCCAACTAATACTTAGATGGGATGGGATTGATTTTTAGGACCTGTCTGTTTCTCTTCCAAAGTTTCAGGATTAGTAATATGTGCTGCTGTACCTGAATTTACATGGGTGCTGGGAAACCAACCAGGTACTCATGTATGTGCTGTAAGAATACAAATGAATGAATCATTCAATTGCTCTTAACACATTTTGACTGAAATTATCTTCATTCTTTATATTAGATGAGTAATTCTCACATATGTGTGTGTGTCTGTGTGTATGTGTGTGTGTAGGTGTGTGTTTGTATATACATATACATTAAATGAAAATTCATTCAGCGGAAAAGTTCTAAATGGCTTTGTTGAAGACAGCCGAGAAAGGTGACACAAAAATGAAAACTGAAATGATTGATAAAAAATTCCCAGACACAAAAAGAAAATTGGTTAAAAACAGAGAAAAAAGAATTGGAAAGACAGGGCAAGACATTCAGAAAATAGAAACTAGTGTTTTTCTCCTATTTAAGACACATCCACATTGAAGGGTCTTAAGAGAACCTAGAGGGGAAGGCACAGGAGACAACAGCCTAGAGTCCCAGCAGCCTGTGCAAGATCCAGAGTGGTGAGGCTCTGTGCTTTCCTGATGATCCTGGTGCTGATGAGCTACTGGTCAATTTGCTCTCTTGGATGTGACCTGCCTCAGACTCACAACCTCAGGAACAAGAGAGCCTTGACACTCCTGGCACAAACGAGGAGACTCTCCCCTGTCTCCTGCCTGAAGGACAGGAAGGACTTTGGATTCCCCTTGGAGAAGGTGGATGCCCAGAAGATCCAGAAGGTTCAATCCATCCCTATGTTGCTTGAGCTGACCCAGCAGGTTCTGAACATCTTCATATCAAAGGTCTCATCTGCTGCTTGGGATGCAGCCCTCCTAGACTCCTTTTGCAATGACCTCCACCAGCAGTTCAATGACCTCAAACCATGTCTGATGTAGTACATGGGGGTGCAGGAACTGGCTGTGAGGAAATACTTCCACAGGATCACTGTGTACCTGAGAGAAAAGAAGCACAGCTCCTGTGCCTGGGAGGTGGTCAGAGCAGAAGTCTGGAGAGCCCTGTCTTCCTCACCCAAGTTGCTGGCAAGTCTAAGTGAGGAGAAAGAGTGAGTCCTGCAACAAAGTGGAGAGGACTGTCCTGGATTAGGACACTGCATCTCTCTGCCCAGATTCTACCATCTCAAAAATATCAGTCGTTTTGACATGAATTGAAACAAGTTGCCTAGATGCTTCTGCAGTAGTGAGCAATGCTTTGTAAATCTCTAAAGGCATTTGTTCTCCATCCATTCAGATTCGTTTGTTTGTTTATTTATTTACTTATTTATTTATCATATAACTTATTTAATACTTTAATTTGATACAAATTTATATTTTCTTCAGTCTAACAAATACATACATGTCCAGCTAATTTTCCATGTTCAATAAATTATTCTTAAATCTGCTTAGACTTTTTAATTCTAACATCTTCTTAAATATTATCAATGTTTATTTTTTTTACTTATATTTCAAATGTTATCCCCTTTCCAGGTTCCCCCTACCCATACCAGAAACGCCCTATCCCATCCACCCAACTGCTTCTATGAGGGTCTTCCCCCACCCACCTACCCACACTTGCCTCTCTGCTCTCAAATTTACTTGATGCTAGGGCATCAAGTCCTCCCACGACCAAGGGCCTCTCCTCTCATTGATGCCTGACAAGGCCATCTTCTGCTACATATCCAACTGGAGCCGTGGGTCCCTCCATTTGTACTCCTTGGTTGGTGATTTAGTCTCTGAGAGCCCCGGGTGTGTGTGTGTGTGTGTGTCAGATTGATTGATATTGTAGTTCTTCCTATGGGGTTGCAAACCCCTTCAGCTCCTTGGGTCCTTTTTCTAACTCCTCCATTGGGGACCCCATGCTCAGTCCATTGGTTGGATGCCTCTGTTTGTCAGGCTCTGTCAGAGCATCTCAGGAGTCAGCTATATCAGGCTCCTTTCAGCAAACACTTCTTGTCATCCACAATAGCGTCTAGGTTTGGTGACTGTACACAGGATGGATGCCCAGTATTATCAATGTTTTCAACTTATACTCTGCAGTATAAAAGTTAGATACAAGGCCAGGTTGCAAAGTATTGTGGATGCATATGTCAGTGCTTAGTGTTTACGTGAGTAGATATACACATCTCCTACATCTCGTTCATTGATGGTAAAATCAAAATATTTTTATTTCTCCAGTGCGCAATAATCTTCTCTATATGCAACCAGCGCAGTGTGCAGAAGGAAGGCAGACAATCTTTCTTTTGTCAAATTGTGACTTAGTCTTTTTTGATCAAATCATACCTAGAGTTCCAAGTCTCTTACTTCCCTTACTCGGATACTCATGGACTGTGTGTTCAGTTGAAAACACAAGTTCTTCATATGAACTCTACAGCAAAAAGCAGTAGTCTTGTATTATGTATGAATCCTAAACCAAGTGTACATGCCTTCCAGGATGAGTTCTGAAGTCATGCTTGAAAGTGGACTCTCATGGAGTTAGGTACAAGATGGAGGGCTGAGGATGAGATTCTCTGCATAGCAGAGTGCTAGTAAATTTGCTAAATACTGAATAAGTGCCAGGAAATTTCAGAATAAGCCCCATCTTGGGAACAGACTGTCAGGATTTGTGTAGGATATGCAAATGCTAATGGATGATGTTCCTGGAGATGGACCACTGTTTCTTTGAATGCTTTATGTTGGGTGAGCACTGTGAGGCAAGACTCTGAAAGACTTCATATCAGTATTGCTTCTTGCTATTTATAAGCCTGTCCTATCACTATTACAAGGTCTAATAATTCCTGGACATTAAACCATCCTATTTGGTATATTTCCTGCAGTTCAACATAAAGATGAACTTTCATGAATTAATATTGCTTAGATGAATTATTGATTTTTATAGGATTCCTGATTTTTTTCAAATACTTTTAGAAAGAACATTTTGAGAGATGGTTTTAGCTTTTTTTCTTGAAAGATGTAATAAAGTTAGAATCAAGAATAAAATGTGCCCACTCCTCATGATAGTAAGTAGTGGCTGCATAATAAGAAATACAATGAGTTTTCATAATTCACTAAAAAGAGTAACAGGCTTGGGACAAATTTGTGTTCAAAGAAACACATTCAAGTTCAGGATGAAGCCACATGTGTGAACTATGATAAGACAAGGCCATGGAAAAACTATTGTTTTGAACTTACAATGATCTTAGCATATGCAACACACCTGTGAACTTGTTACTGATACCTTCTTTAACTCCCCTGTTTTTGTGACATTTTACCTATTAGGTAATTATTCCTTACATAGAGAATGTTTTTCTGGGTATGTTTGTACTGTGTGAGTGTACAGGGGTGGGTTGTAAGTATGGGTGTGTTGTGTGAGTGTGTTTGTATATTTCTATGCATCTATATCTAAGAGTGAGTCTGTGTATATATCCTTGATGAGTGGGTGAGTGTCAATGTGTATGTTTGTGTGTCTTGTGTGTGTCTCTGTGTGTGTGTGTGTGTGTGTGTGTGTTTGTGTGTGTGTGTGTGTGTGTGTGTGAGAGAGAGAGAGAGAGAGAGAGAGAGAGAGAGAGAGAAGAGAGAGAGGGAATGAAAGGCAGACACTTACTGAGACAGAGTGGTACACAGAGAGTGTGTATGCAGGCACAAGCTTGCCTAGTTATGAATGTGATAGCCAGAGGCCACCTTACAGGCCTTGGTTGTCTGGTGTAACCCTGTGTTCCAGAATTCAAACCAAGCTTATCAAGCTTGAACATAAAGTTTTTTGCATATACAACCCTCGGGATGTCATGACAATCATTGGATAAATAGTTAATATAAAGTGATGGCATAATTAACCTTTCATGAAAATTAATATTAGAGTTAGATAAGTTAACATAAAGGAAATGACTTAATTTTTAGCCTTTAAACAATTAAAATAATTGAAGAATACCATTACATCAGTATGGTTTTTGTAGAGACAGTGTTTTCTCTGTGTAGTCCTGACTGTCCTGGAACTTGCTCTGTAGACTGGGCTGGCCTTGATCTCAGATACCTGCCTTCCTCTTCTTGATTAAAGTGTGCAGTGCCACTTCCAAACCACAACAATACTTCTACTTTAGGAATATTTTTACATAATACTTACTTTTTGACACAAATGTTTATGTCAGTGGTATAAATAAAATAAAAAGTAATTGTTAAATGAGTTCCAATAATTTTTAAATACAACCGTAGAGGAAATTTTGTATTTGCAATAGATGTGTAATTTTCAGACAGAGACTCTATATCTGTGGAATAGTGGTTAATGGCAATTTAAGTGTAATTTAAAGAGAAACCCTGTAGAGTAGCTTTCTGAGGACAGCAGTGAAAGAGAAAGCCATGATGGAACACAAACTCTTGAGAAAAAAATGCTCAGCCACAGCAGAGAGTGAGGTAAAGAAAGTGAAAAGAGAATTGGAAAGCAAGGGGAGGGAATTTGGAAAGGGGAAACTTGTGTTTGCCCAATTGAAGATAGATGCACACAGCAGGCTTGTCAGAGAACCTAGAGAAGACTCAAATATATAGCCCATAGAGCCATCACCATCTGCAAGACCCACAATGGACAGGCTCTGTCCTTTCCTCATGGTCCTGATAGTGATGAGCTACTGGTCAATCTGCTCTCTAGGATGTGACCTGCCTCAGACTTATAACCTCAAGAACTTGACACTCCTGGAACAAAACAGAACACTCTCCACTGTCTCCTGCCTGAAGGACAGGAAGGACTTTGGATTCCCCTTGGAAAAGGTGGATGCCCAGCAGATACAGAAGGCTCAAGTCATCCTTGTCCTGCGAGATCTGACCCAGCAGATCTTGAACCTCTTCACATCAAAGGAATCATCTGCTGCTTGGAATGCAACCCTCCTAGACTCATTCTGCAATGAACTCTACCAGCAGCTCAAGGACCTCAAAGCATGTCTGATGCAGCAGGTGGGGATGCAGCAACATCCCCTGACCCAGGAAGACATGAAGATGGCTGTGAAGAAGTACTTCCACAGGATCACTGTGTACCTGAGAAAGAAGAAACACAGCGCCTGTGCCTGGGATGTGGTCAGAGCAGAACTTTGGAGAGCCTCATCCAAGTTGCTGGAAAGACTGAGTGAGGAGCAGGAGTGACTCCTGAGACAAAGAGGACATCCCTGGACTAGAACTCTGCATCTCACAGTATTAGCTCTCCTTTAAAACTCTCATTGCATTCAGGATGAGTACAATCAACCTCGCAAGACGTTTCAGCAATATTGAGTAATTCTTTTCAAAATGTGAAACCATGATTGTATCTGCACTCAATTTTTCTTATTTATTTATTTTTATTTTTTTATTCATTATTTGTTTGTTGTGCTCTGATCATTTAATGTATTTTTGTTAAATATTTAAGTCTTATATTTTAATGTAGCAAATTAATATTTGTAATTAAATTATTTTGTATTCAAATAAATTTGCTTTATACGATACTTTGGATTAGTTAATTTCACATGTCTTTAACATTATCAAATATTTTTAACATTAGAGCCTACACTATATACATTGTACAAATGAACATTTTCCAAACATCTGAGAGGATAGACACAAACATGGCAGTATATTCAGACAAACCCTAAGTGTTTTCATCTCCTTCTGTCCAGTGTGTAGTATTCTTCCGGATTTTCAGACAGCGTGCTGTGCACTAAACGGTCAGAGAATCTTGCTCCTGTCATATTCCCTAGTCCACACTGACAAAATAATTCTTGGATTAACTCCGCATCTGACTTTCTGGATGTCATATACCTATCATCTACTCTAATCATTAATGAGTTTAATTGTTTTGGGTGCTAAATGTGTGAGATCACGTAGAGTAACCCAAAACAGATGAAGAAGAATGACTACCCTGCCTATATAGCCCAGTAAAGCAAGACAAGAAGAACTTGGAATTAACCCCACTCATCATAGCCTCATAAACCAGTCCTGGGAATAAATCCCACCAGGGAAGTGAAATGATTCTGAAATTAACCCTTTGAAACACCACTGATCCTTTTTTATTTCCTGGACCTTTTCTCTTCCCATTTTCTACTTCTTGTCTTTTACTGTACTGGCCTCTCTCCTCCTCCTGCTCCTCCTACTCTTCCTTCTCCTCATCCTCATCCTCCTCATCCTCGTCCTAGTTATTCTTCTCCTCCTCCTCTTCCTCCTCCTTCTCTTCTTTCTCCTCCTGCTCCTCCTCTTTGTCCTCATCCTCTTATGATCCATCTTCTTTGAACTATGAGTTTTGCATGGTACAGCACCACCTTGTGAAGCATGTGTAGCAGCTCTCAGGGACCCCATCCCTGGGGATACCTGAATCTCCTTCTCCCAATTCCCACCAGCTGTCATAGTTCTCATGTGGATGTGGAATTGCCTCCATTTTCCAAGCTGGTATTTTGACTGGCTTGGTCCTGTTCATTCAGTCCTTGGCATTTTCAGTTCCCATGAGTCACTAACCTGTTGTGTTAGAACACAGGCTTGCTGCCCTCATTCACTGCCCCTGGCTCCTCCCAATCTTCTCCCTCTTCTTCAATGATCCTTAAGTCCAGGAAATCAGACCTTTATTTTCTGCTCAGTGACCACTTGTGAGTCTCTCTGTTGTTCACTGGCATGGACTGCAAGAGGGTTCTGTGGTAAGTGTTGGCCAGTGCAGGAGCACTCTCTTAGATGTTAGCTCTAATTTCAAATCAGGCATTATGACAGTGTGAACACAGCATTGCCTTTATTCTTTGTCATCGTCATAGCTCCACAGGTATTTTAAATATGAAACTTGTGAGAGAAATATTCCTAAAAGTTTTATGTGGATTGCATTGACACTGAAGATCACCTGAAAATATAGTTATTTTCATAGCATTATCTTATTAATGGACATAGATCTTGTTTTTTTTTTAACCTTAGTAGTTAACATTTTTGCTACTACTTTGTTGTTTAGATGACACACCAGTTCCCTTTTCAGCTTTCGTTTTCAATGACATCATATTTTTTCGTTCAGTACCACAAACCAGCATCAGGTTTTTATCTCTAGGAAAGTAGACAAAAGAAATAGAGCAGAATTGGAGGTGTTGACCCTTAAACCAACCCCTCAGGAATGATGAAAGAGTAAATGGAAAGTACAGACAGTTGAAGCACTGAAAGCCGTTGCTGCCTGTCATGATTAACTGAACACTTCTGCCATTAGACACACTGAACATGGAACATTAATCACTGAATTCAATATTCAATAAGAAAAGAGGACTGACACATATATTATATGGGCATCAAGGTGTTAGACTAAAACTGAAAGTAGAATAATCTGCACACACAGCTTTCTCTCTGATAGATTCCCAGCACCTCCCTGCTGTCCCACACCCATCTGTCACTGTCCCTGTCCTTGTTTCCCCCTCTCTGATGCAGGACTCCCCAGTGTGTGCCCCTCATTCTCTCCTCATCACCCAGCTCTGCTCACCATACAACTGCTGTCTATTACATCTTGATTCATGACTGAGTTTTCTTTCTAAAAACACATAACCACCCTTGAAACCAGAATGAAGGAGTTCAAGGTGCGAATGAAACTCTCACACATATGAATTTCCTCTTAATTTTTGGCCCTAGACAATGTTCTTCTAATGACCTAATGCTTTCTGTCTCAACAAAGAAAAACGAAAAACAAAAAGAAAAAAGAGAGAAAAAAGTAAGAGAAAGGGAAAAAAAGAAGATGAAGGAAAGAAGAAACTAAGAAGAAAGAAGGAAAGAAAGAGAAAGGAAAATGAAACCAAATGTTCAATTCTGAGAAAAATTTGTAGAAGAGCGCCACCTACTGGCCTGGCCTGCAAAGAACAAAGAGGATCCAAGCTGACAACTTCTCTGCAGAATTGATCCCTGGCAGACTTTCCTCCACACTAAAACAGACCCTTCCCCAGAAGAACTGACTTCAGTCTGGAAGATTTCATTCTCTTCATACTCATCTTAGGAAGGGAAACCCTCTCAGGACCGCAGGTCATGTCTTCTGCGCAATGGACAGATAAGTCTGTATAGAAATTCTTTGTGTCCTTTCTCTCTGGCCTCCTATAACTGGAGTTCTCTGGAGAAGGAGGGGTCTGTGTGCGGTCCCCTTAGTAGGGTTTCACAGCCAACCTCACATCGTTTTGTTCAGTAGGTAATGCTTGGGGAAACTGAGACAACCAACGCTGCTCTAGGAATGCTGTAAACTAGCATGTGAGCCCACAGAAGAGATTCTTCACCTGCTGCTCTGCTGAGACCAGCAACAGTGAGTTCAGTCAATGCACTGAATTATGACTGTCTTTGATCTGTGACCTTAAGAGTTTTGGTAACCTACTCCACAATGGCACATCTAAGTTGTGCAATGCGAATCTGTGTTCTAGGAAATTGTCAATCTAAATTGATGCCAATTAACCTGGTTCATACTTCTATTGGGATAACAAGATCTGTAATTTATAGGGGCTTGGTTCAACATAACAAGGGCTCTTGACTTCAGTCTCTTTGAGTTTTTAAGGACACTTGAACAGAGGAATATGATATGTATCTGTATGTAGAACCTCCAAGGAAATGCTACAACTGCAGTTCCTTCTTTAGAGTAAGCTGTCAATTACAACAAAGTCATCTTTGATGTTTTGTTCTGCCCCTTGGCTCTATGACCATGAGAAAGATGTCTCTGTCTCTTTACATGATGAACATGCCAACATGAGTGTTGCCATGTCTGATTCCTCAAGAAGCAGAGGAATAAGTAAAAAACATACATGATAAGGACATATATTGGTGATCTGTTTATTTGCAGAAAATCAAATGATATCAAGGTGAGCTGTAGTTCAGATAATTTTAGTAGACTTTTTTGGGGATTGTAATAACTGGTTAAATGGCTATTCGTGTGGCTGCTAAACATGTTTCAGACATGACTTCCTGTATTGTTTCTTTGGTGGTCATTTTTACTGTAATCTTCATCACTTTCATGGTTATACAATAAAAATAAATGTTACAAATTAGCTCCACATATCAACCTGCTCAGAAAATATGTAATGCCATATTTTATTTCACCCCTTTGATTCAATAACTTGTTTTTATTAAAGAAAATTTGGGAATCAAGTCACAGAAATGAAAGGACCGAAACAGGAGAATGCAGCATGTAAAAAGTACTGAGCTGTCATTCCTGCACACGTAGACAGACTTGATTCAATGCATACCCGGTTCACACAGAAAGGGCCTTAGAGTCAGGGATCATCACACAGCTGTCCATGAAGACAGATCTGTGTACAGTAACCGTGCGTAAGCTGGGCACTGCCAAGTTTGTCAAGCTTCAGGAATGAGAGTATGAATATGGCCATATCCACTTTTCTTTGTCTGCTATTCCTGAGTGACCAGTACTAACTGTTGTAGAGCAGGGCCCAGTAACATTTTAACTAAGTGAGGAAGTCCACCTAATGATCTGGCCCACATCCTAGCTAAATCAGTGAGCTTGAAGGCCAGTGTGAGGCACTGTGAGGAAGGCATCAGGAAGAGAGTGATTGTGTGTACTTGACACCCATCTCTGTCTTCCATACACACAGGCACATACCAGCACACCTAAAACTCTTTGCACTTGCTGATAAGTTGAAGCCTATTCACCACTTTCTCAATTATCAGATTAAATGTATCAAGTCATATATCAAGATCCTTGATGTTAGGATGTTCAGTATTTTACAGGATGAGGAATGTGGATCAACTTTCATTCTTTTAAAGGCAGCCAACTAATCAGATGAGCACTATTTGTTGAAGATGGTCTCTAATTTCCAATGTGTACTTTTGTATTTTTTCTAAATATGAGATTGCAGTCATTATAAGGAATTGTGGCTGGGTCTTCTATTCTATTCCATTCCATAAATCACCCATCTGTTTATATTCCAATCCTATGCTCTTTTTATCATCATAGGTCTGTAACACATTGTGAGTTCAAGGCTGGTGACACATTTATCAGTTCTTTTATTTTTCAGTATGGCTATAGACCTTGTACTCACTTCATGAATAATAAATAGTTCATTTTAATTAACTGTAATATATAGTTATTACATGTTTTAGATTATAAAATCCTTACTGTACATACATGCCGTGTGTTCACATTTGTATGTATGTATAGTGGGGTCAGATGTCAATCAATGTCAGGTTTTTACCTCATTTTCTTTGACAGGATCCTTCCCTTAAGCCAGGGATGACCCTGGCTGCCAAGCTGACCATGAGCTTGTGATGGCTGTTCTTAGAATTCAACTTGACTAAATATGGAATTAACAGAAAGCCCAAAAGGTAGGCACACACCTGTGATCTAATTTTGCTTTCCTTGGAGTGGGAACACCCACTTCTAATCAGGATCTCTAAGATGGGAAGACACAACTTTAATTCAGATCTTTGAGGTGTGAAGACTCAGCTCTGCTGTGAGCCAGGCCTTCTTCTGGAAGCCTATGTAAGTACATGAAGGAAAGATGCTTTGCTGTTTGCCTGTGTGCTTTTCCCTTGCTGGAAGTCCATTCCTTCACGGGCATTGGAGCCTAATTTTATGGGAATCTGGCACATAGTGAATACCAGCTAAGAAATCCACCTGAGTGAACAATTACTGGATTCTTTGAACTTACACTCATAGGCAGATATTGTCTGAATTGGTTGGACCCCATCCTATAAGCCATTTTAACACCACACAATGACATACACATACATGTGTGTGTATTAGTTCACATACAAACATATACATATGTATGTATAGAGATAGTAAAAGAGAAATTTTTTCTGGAATTCAACTACTCTGGCAAACACTGACTAGTGCAGTATTTCAGGTACATGTCTGTGTTTCCTCTTCAGTGTCAGCATTACAGGCACATACTCCTCTACAGCCCTTTACATGGATCCCGAGACACCAGTCAGATATTTCTGCAATTACTGCAACAAAGTTCCTGACTCAGCTGTCTCCCCATTGTGCATTTTATTTATTAATTACATCTCCAAAAATTTACAATACTTGTGTTTGCAAAAGTACAAGCCATTGGGCCATTTAGAAAATAAATCGGTGACAAATAATGATAATGGTGTATGACTTGTAAAAAAGGGAGATTGTGTGGTTCGCTTCAGGAAATGAAATGAGTAAGGCAGAGTTTCTGAATTTTCAGTTTATTGAGCTGGACCTATCATGCTGGATTTTCAACCCTGTGGAATGACACAAGGTAAAAGTAGTAAGATGAAGAGTCTCCAAGCAGACACCATGCTGTGAAAACTGGTCGGTTGGGATTATAAATCACCTGGGATTTCTTTTGTCAGGTGCTTTGGAATCAAGAATTTGAAAGACCCTGGTAAATTTCTTTTTTTTTTCATGCAAGCATTCTTTTTATTCCAATGATATTTTGCAAGGACAGGGATAGTATTTAGTTCATAATGAACCATTGAAGAAATAAGATATTATCAACTTCTACCTCTTTTTTTATGGATATATTCTTTATTTACATTTCAAATGATTTCCCCTTTCCTGGCTCCTGCTCCCCCAAAGTCCCATAAGCCCTTTTCCCTCCCCCAGACTACCACACCCCCATTCCTCCATCCACCCCTTAACACTTCCCTGTTCTGGTATTCCACTACACTCATGCACAGAGCCTTTCTAGAACCAGGGGCCATTCCTTCCTTCTTCTTGGATATAAATTGATATGTGTATTGTGTCTTGGGTATTCCAAGATTCTAGGTTAATATCCACTTATCAGTGAGTGCATACCATCAGTGTTCTTTTGAGACTGGGTTACCTCAATTAGGAAGATGATCTCCAGCTCCATCCATTTGTCTAAGAACTTCATGAATTCATTGTTTCAAATGGCTGAATATGGTCGATTTTGGAGAAGGTACCATGAGGTGCTGAGAAAAAGGTATAGTCTTTTGCTTCAGGATGAAATATTATATATATACGTATATATATTACATATATACGTAATATTACATATATACGTATATATATATATATATATATATATATATATATATATATATATATATATATATATATATGTTAAATCCAATTGGTCCAAAGTTTCAATGAGTTTCCCTGGGTCCCTGTTTAGTTTCTGTTTTCCTGATCAGTCCATTGAGGATAGTGGAGTGTTGAGGTCCCCCACAATTATTGTGTTAGGTGCAATGTGTGCTTTGAGCTTTAGTAAAGTTTCTTTTACGAATGAGGGTGCCCTTGCATTTGGAGCATAGATGTTTAGAATTGTGAGTTCTTCTTGGTGGATTTTTCCTTTGACCAGCAAGAAGTTACCTTCTGTATCTCTTTTGATGACTTTAGGTTAAAAGTCAATTTTTTGTGATAATAGAATAGCTATTCCAGCTCGCTTCCTGAGACCATTTGCTTGTATAATTGTATTCCACCCTTTTACTCTAAGGTAGTGTTTTTCTTTGACCCTGAGGTGTTTCCTGTATGCAGCAAAATGTAGGGTCCTGTTTCCGTATACAGTCTGTTAGTCTATGTCTTTTTATTGTGGAATTGAGTCCATTGATGTTAAGAGATATTAAGGAATAGTGATTATTTCTTCCAATCATTTTTAATGTTATTTTTGTTTTTGAGTGGTTATCTTCTTTTTTTAATTTTTATTTTCTATATTCTATGTTTAAATTCCAAAGGCGTTGCCCTTTCCCAGTCCCCCCCCCACCATACGTCCCATAATTCCTTTCCCCCTCATCTATTCCCCAATCATCGCCCCCCCCCATTGGCAGTTCCTCAGAAAATTGGGCATGTCACTTCCAGAGGTTATCTTCTTTTGAGTTTTATGGAAGAAGGTTACTGTCTTGCTTTTTCCAGGGTGTAGTTTCCCTCCTTGTATTGGAGTTTTCCTCCTATTATCCTTTGTAGGGCTGGGTTTGTGGAAAGATATTGTGTAAAAGTGGTCTTGTCACAGAATATTTTGATTTCTCCATCTATGCTGATTGAGAGTTTTTCTGGGTATAGTAGTCTTGGCTGGCATTTGTGTTCTCTTAGAGTCTTCATGGGATCTGCCCAGGATCTTCTAGCTTTCATGGTCTCCTGTGAGAATTCTGGTTTGATTCTGATAGGTCTTCCTTTATATGTTACTTGGCCTTTTTCTCTTACTGCCTTTAATATTCTTTCTTTATTATGTTTGGGGTTTTGATTATTATGTGACGGGAGGTATTTATGTTCTAGTATAGTCTGTTTGGAGTTCTGTAGGCTTCTTGTCTATTCATGAGCATCTCTCTTTAGGTTAGGGAAGTTTTCTTCCATAATTTTGTTGAAGATATTTGCTGGCCCTTTAAATTGTAGATCTTCACTCTCATCTATCCCTACAAGCCTTAGGTTTGGTCTTCTCATTGTGTCCTGGATATCCTGGATGTTTTGGGTTACAAGCGATTTGCATTTTGCATTTTCTTTTTTTTTATTAGTCTGTATCTTTTTATTATTATTATTATTATTATTTATTTTCTATATTCTATGTTTACATTCCAAAGGCTTTCCCCTTTCCCAGTTCCCACCCACCATAGTTCCCATAGTTCTTTTCCCCCCCCCAACTATTCCCCAATCATTCCCCCTCCCCCCGCGGTTTCTTTACTAAACTGGATGCAATCTTTACATGCCCAGGGTCCTCTCCTTTCTTCTTCTTGGGAATCATTTGACTTGCTATTTGTGTCTTGAGTATTTAGTGCTTCTGGGCTCATTAATATCTACTTATCAGTGATTGCATTTCATGTGCATTCTTTTGTGATTGGGTTAGCTCACTCAGGATGATATTTTCCAGGTCTAACCATTTACCTACAAATTGCATGAATTCATTATTTTTAATTGCTGAGTAGTATTCCATTGTATAAATATACCACATTTTCTGTATCCATTCCTCCTTTGAGGGATATTTGGGCTCCTTCCAATTTCTGGATATTATAAACAAGGCTGCTATAAACATAGTGGAGCATGTGTCTTTATTGCATGCAGGGGAATCCTCTGGGTATATGCCCAGGAGTGGTATGGCAGGGTCCTCTGGAAGTGACATGCCCAATTTTCTGAGGATCCACCAAACTGATTTCCAGAGCGGTTTTACCATTTTGCAATCCCACCAACAGTGGAGGAGTGTTCCTCTTTCTCCACATCCTCGCCAGCACTTGTTGTCTCTTGAGTTTTTAATCTTAGCCATTCTGACTGGTGTGAGGTGGAATCTCAGGGTTGTTTTGATTTGCATTTCCCTGATGACTAATGATTTTGAACATCTCTTAAGGTGTTTCTCAGCCATCCGAATTTCTTCTGGTGAAAATTCTTTGTTTAGCTCTGTGCCCCATTTTTTGATAGGGTTATTTGGTTCTTTGGGGTCTAACTTCTTGAGTTCTTTGTATATATTGGATATTAGCCCTCTGTCGGATGTGGGGTTGGTGAAGATCTTTTCCCACTTTGTTGGTTGCCATTTTGTCCTTCTGACAGTGTCCTTTTGCTTTGCAGAAACTTTGTAATTTTATGAGGTCCCATTTGTCAATTCTTGATCTTAGTGCGGACGCTATCGGTGTTCTGTTCAGGAACTTTTCCCCTGTGCCCAAGTCCTCCAGGGTCTTCCCAAGTTTCTTTTCTAATAGTTTCAGTGTGTCTGGTTTTATGTGGAGGTCCTTGATCCACTTGGAGTTGATCTTAGAGCAAGGAGATAAGAGTGGGTCAATTCGCATTCTTCTGCATGCTGACCTCCAGTTGAACCAGCACCATTTGTTGAAAAGGCTATCTTTATTCCATCGGATGGTTGTGGCTCCTTTATCAAAGATCAAGTGACCATATCTCTTAACGTCAATGGACTCAATTCCCCAATAAAAAGACATAGATTAGCAGACTGGATACGGAAACAGGACCCTACATTTTGCTGCATACAGGAAACACATCTCAGTGTTAAAGACAAACACTGCCTTAGAGTAAAAGGCTGGAGGACAATTTTACAAGCAAATGGTCTCAGGAAACAAGCTGGAGTAGCCATTCTAATATCAGATAAAATTGACTTTCAACCTAAAATCATCCAAAGAGACTCAGAAGGTCACTTCTTGCTGGCCAAAGGGAAAATCCACCAGGAAGAGCTCTCAATACTGAAAATCTATGCTCCAAATGCAAGGGCACCCTCATTCGTAAAAGAAACCTTACTAAAGCTTAAAGCACACACTACACCTAACACAATAATTGTGGGTGACTTCAACACCCCACTCTCCTCAATGGACCGATCAGGAAAGCAGAAACTAAACAGGGACACAGTGAAACTAATTGAAACTCTGGACCAATTGGATTTAACAGATATATATATATATAGAACATTTCATCCTAAAGCTAAAGAATATACCTTTTTCTCAGCACCACATGGTACCTTCTCTAAAATAGACCATATAATCGGTCACAAGACAGATGTCAACAAATACAAGAAGATCGAGCTAATCCCATGCCTCCTATCAGATTACCATGGAGTAAGAGTGGTCTTCAATAGCAACAAAAACAACAGAAAGCCCACATACACATGGAAACTGAACAATACTCTACTCAATGACACCTTGGTCAAGGAAGAAATAAAAAAAGAAATCAAAGACTTTTTAGAATTCAATGAAAATGAAGGTACAACCTACCCAAATCTATGGGACATAATGAAAGCAGTGCTAAGAGGAAAACTCATAGCTCTAAGTGCATCCAAAAAGAAACTAGAGAGAGCATACACTAGCAGCTTAACAGCACACCTTAAAGCCCTGGAAGAAAAATAAGTTAATTCACCCAGGAGGAGTAGAAGACAAGAAATCATCAAACTCAGGGCTGAAATCAATCAAATAGAAACAAAGAGAACCATACAAATAATCAACAAGACCAGGAGCTGGTTCTTTGAGAAAATCAACAAGATAGATAAACCCTTAGCCAGACTAACCAAAGGACAAAGAGACAGTATACAAATTAACAAAATTAGAAATGAAAAGGGAGACATAACAACAGAAACTGAGGAAATTCAAAAGATCATCAGATCCTACTACAAAGGTCTATACTCAAAACAACTGGAGAATCTGGAGGAAAAGGACGATTTCCTAGACAGATATCAAATACCAAAATTAAATCAGCATCAAGTAGACCAGCTAAATAGTCCCATAACCCCTAAAGAAATAGAAGGGGTTATAGAAAGCCTCCCAACCAAAAAAAGTACTGGACCAGATGGTTTTAGTGCAGAATTCTACCAGACCTTCAAAGAAGACTTAACACCAATACTCTTCAAGCTATTCCACAAAATAGAGACAGAAGGGACACTGCCCAACTCATTCTTCGAAGCCACAATTACGCTAATACCTAAACCACAAAAAGATCCAACAAAGAAAGAGAACTTCAGGCCAATTTCTCTTATGAATATAGATGCAAAAATACTAAATAAAATTCTTGCTAACCGAATCCAAGAGCACATCAAAACGATCATCCACCATGATCAAGTAGGCTTCATCCCAGGGATGCAGGGATGGTTCAATATACGGAAATCCATCAATGTAATCCACTACATAAACAAACTGAAAGAAAAAAACCACATGGTCATCTCATTAGATGCTGAAAAAGCATTTGACAAAATTCAGCATCTTTTCATGCTAAAAGTCTTGGAAAGAGCAGGAATTCAAGGCCCATACCTAAACATAGTAAAAGCAATCTACAGCAAACCAGTAGCCAACATCAAAATAAATGGAGAGAAACTTGAAGCATTCCCACTAAAATCAGGGACTCTCTCCATATCTTTTCAATATAGTACTTGAAGTTCAAGCAAGAGCAATTAGACAACATAAGGAAGTCAAAGGGATACAAATTGGAAAGGAAGAAGTGAAACTATCATTATTTGCAGACGATATGATAGTTTACCTAAGCGACCCAAAAAACTCCACCAGAGAACTTCTACAGCTGATAAATAACTTCAGCAAAGTGGCAGGTTATAAAATTAACTCAAGCAAGTCAGTGGCCTTCTTGTACTCAAAGGACAAGCAGGCTGAGAAAGAAATTAGGGAAATAACACCCTTCACAATAGCCACAAACAACATAAAGTATCTTGGCGTAACTCTAACCAAACAAGCGAAAGATCTGTACAACAGGAACTTCAAGTCCTTGAAGAAAGAAATCAAAGAAGACCTCAGAAGATGGAAAAATATTTCTTGCTCCTGGATTGGCAGGATCAATATAGTAAAAATGGCCATCTTGCCAAAAGCAATATACAGATTCAATGCAATACCCATCAAAATCCCAACTCAATTCTTCATATATCTAGAAAGAGCAATTCTCAAATTCATCTGGAGCAACAAAAAACCCAGGATAGCTAAAACTATTCTCAACAATAAAAGGACTTCTGGGGGAATCAATATCCCTGACCTCAAGCACTACTACAGAGCAATTGTGTTAAAAACTGCATGGTATTGGTATAGCAACAGGCAAGCAGATCAATGGAACAGGATTGAAGACCCAGAGGTTAACCCACAGACTTATGGTCACTTGATCTTTGATAAAGGAGCATTTTGCATTTTCTATGACTGTGGAGTCAATGGTTTCTATGGTATCTTCAGCAGCTGAGATTCTTACTTCTATCTCTTGTATTCTGTTGTTGATATTTGCATCTATGTCACCTGATTTCTTCCCAAGGTTTTCTATCTCCAAATTTGTCTCCCTTTGTGATTTCTTAGTTGTTTCTACCTTTATGTTTAGATCCTGGATGGTTTTGCTCAGTTTCTTCACTTGTTTGTTTCTGTTTTGCTGCAATTCTTTAAGAATTTTTGTGTTTCCTCTTTCATGATTTCTGCCTGTTAACTCAATTTTTCCTGCATTTCTTTAAGTGATTATTTTCATTTCCTCTTTATTGGCTTCTGTCTGTTGACCGATATTCTCCTGGAATTCTTTAATCATTTTTGTGTTTGCATTGTAAGGACTTCTAACGTATTCATGTTCCCCTGCATTTCAAAGAGATTTGTTTATGTCTTTTTTTTGTTCCTCTAGCAGCATCATGACCAGTGCTTTTAAATCCAAATCTTGTTTTTCGGGTGTGTTGGGGTACCCAGGACTTGCTGTGGATGGAGTATTGGGTTCAGATGCTGTTATACTGCCTTGATTTCTGTTAGTGATGTTCCTATGTTTGCCTTTTGCCATCTGTTTATCTGGAGTTAGTTGGTCTTGTTACTGGTCAGTTTTTTTTAAATTTTTATTTTCTATATTCTATATTTACATTCCAAAGGCTTTACCCTTTCCCAGTTCCCCCCCACCATAGGTCCCATACTTCCTCTCCACCCCAACCATTCCCCAATCATCCCCCCCCACAATTTCTCTGTTCTGTGTCTACAAAACTGGATCCAATCTTTTCAGGTGCAGGGTCCTCTCCTTTCTTCTTCTTGGGAATCATTTGACTTGCTAATTGTGCCTTGAGTATTTAGGGCTTCTGGGCTCATTAATATCTACTTATCAGTGATTGCCTTTCATGTGTATTCTTTTGTGATTGGGTTAACTCACTCAGGATGAAATTTTTCCAGGTCTAACCATTTACCTACAAATTGCATGAATTCATTATTTTTAATTGCTGAGTAGTATTCCATTGTATAAATATACCACATTTTCTGTATCCATTCCTCCTTTGAGGGATATTTGGGCTCCTTCCAATTTCTGGCTATTGGCTGCTATAAACATAGTGGAGCATGTGTCTTTATTGTATGCAGGGGAACCCTCTGGGTATATGCCCAGGAGTGGTATGCCAGGGTCCTCTGGAAGTGACATGCCCAATTTTCTGAGGAACCGCCAAACTGATTTCCAGAGCAGTTTTACCATTTTGCAATCCCACCAACAGTGGAGGAGTGTTCCTCTTTCTCCACATCCTCGCCAGCACTTGTTGTCTCTTGAGTTTTTAACCTTAGCCATTGAAGCCTGGCATATGCTTCCGCGTTGGAAACCAGAATGTTTCTGCTTCTGGGCCCCGATTTACCTCCTCAGCTCTGCTGGGCTGGACTCAAGTCTCCTCCTGGGCATGTAACTGGCCTCCTGCTGTCTCCTCCTGGTTTGCCTAGATGCCAGCTCTTAAGAATCAGTTCTTTTTTTCCACTGCTCTGGGCTCGTCTGTTGGTTCTCTATAGTGATCTGGTTAGACTACCAGCTCCAAGATGGTGACAGGTCTCAGGGCTCTGTCTAACCGCGGGATTCCCTGCAGGACCGGAGCTTCCCTGGCTGGACTGCTGGAGCCTAGATGGTGGCGCTCTCAGTCCACAGGGCTCTGTATGGTTAGCTGTCTGTGGTGCCCTGAGGCAAGATGTCGGTCTCCGCTATAAGCTGGGCACAGACCCCTGAATGAGCTGATGCCCGAGCAGGTTGGCACACAGATAGCCTGCCAAGCCATTCAGGCTCTGGGTGCAGGCAAGAGCCTGACAGGGATAGTCGACGCCAGACTGGTCTCTGTCAGCGCACCTGGCCCCAGCTGTTAGCTGTCCACAGTGCTCTGAGGCAAGATGGAGGCCTCAGCTGTAAGCCAGGCACAGACCCCCGAGTAAGTTGGTGCCCGAGCAGGTCGGCATACAGATAGCCCACTGAGCTTTCCAGGGTCAGGGTGCAGGCAAGAGCCTGACAGGATAGCCGATGCTAGATTCCGGCTCTGTCCTTGTACCTGGTCCCAGCTGTTAGCTGTCTGTAGTGACTCGAGGCAAGATGGCAGCCTCATATTATCATTTGAAAGAAAAAAATCGTAAAATGTGATTTTCACAAGTGCTATACTGAATGTTACCGACATGAGTAGTATCACTTTCCTATCTGAACAGCAGAAGTCACTTCCTCTCTTTGGTTTCATGACAACTGACACCACATTTTTATTCCCGTGCTATAACCAAATATGTATTTTGCTCTCAAGGAAAGTAGAATAAATAAACAAATGGATAAATAAATAAATAACTGTCATGAACATTAGAGTGCATACTAGCTACTTGATTCATTTTACTCTCTAATGCCATCCAGAAATAAAAGTAATGAAAAGACAGTAAGGCAGAATTCCACCATTTAATTTTACCACTTCAAAAATATAGTACAATTAAATGAAAATCTGTGTACAACTGAAAGATGTAAAGTTTTTCCTCTCTGGAAAAATGGTCCAAATGTCTCTACCACACAGTTTGGAGATGAATGGAGATGGGGAAGCAAGACCCCTTCCTCCCTTACGTCAACCAAACTAGATAAACAAATTTAGTTTGTGTTTACTCTTGAACAACAACCAAATGTTCAACCATCAGTGTGTCATTATGTCCTTACAAATATTTCAAGCAGAACAAGTATTTGATGATTGAGTGTGTTTTATAAAAAGATCATTTTTTAGAACAATTAGTACTTATATTGCTATGAATGAAGTTAAGAAAAACTGGAAAATGTCTTCAAAACTACAGACAAAAAATTGTTTTGCTGTTATTGTCTGAGAAGTCTTTATTCTCTGATTCCAGGGACTATGGGTCTCGAGTGAAATAAAAATCCATCCACATGAACACAGGAGGCATAAGAACAGCAGAGTTCTAGAATTTATGGTTTTTGAAAACCAAAGACACACCATATCCAGTATGAGTACTTACATCATAAGACTGTGTAAGTGCCCTCTCAGGCAGTGAGTTTCAGGAGGGAGGTCTAAAGATATCATGCTACTCTGAAGCAGAAAGCGTGAGTAAACTCAAAACTCACCAACAAGTCACATGATTCTTGGAAAAACAGCATCATATTAAAATCAGACTACACACTCATATGCACACAGAGAGAGACAGAGAGAGACAGAGACAGAAAGGCAGAGACACTTAGAGACATAGAGAGACACAAAGAGACAGAGACAGACAGAGACAGAGAGGAGGGTAGGGAGATA
Organism: Apodemus agrarius; assembly: GCA_964023405.1. Classification (NCBI taxonomy): domain Eukaryota; kingdom Metazoa; phylum Chordata; class Mammalia; order Rodentia; family Muridae; genus Apodemus; species Apodemus agrarius. The sequence continues at coordinate 65,585,362 of OZ030009.1, read as the reverse complement.
GGGGGGAGATAGACAGGCAGACAAAAGAGACTCAATTAGCATTCAAGGTGGGTGCAATTATTATAGGCTGAGGAACACTGTAGACATCAGTGCACAAAGGGTGGACAGAAACGGAGATGCCTGTTTACATCCTGACTTTGAGAAAACAGTGAGGCACAACCTCATTGCCTGCAGGAGCTGGTTCCTGAGAGAGAGAACTCTCAGCAAAGCTCTGTTAACTGTAATAAGTCACCAGTGGGAATAACAATAGCAACAACAACATAATCTACTTCTTTGTTCTGAAGAGACTCTGTGCTGTGAAAGCTGTGCCCAGTGTCTACATAGTAAAGGAAACTCATAGAACCATGAAAGCATCATTTCCAACTTCTAAAAGCAGGGAAGACATTGGGGACAGGCTAAATAATTGTTCCCAAAAGAACAATATTTAGATATGAAGCCAGTCTGCATACTTGGTGTGTGTTTTCATACATGTATGCACTTTGATTTTCTAACATACTGATTGTTTTCCTTGGAAATGAAACTTGCTATTTATATTCAATATATTAGAGGCTTAGTGGAAAAATTAACGTTTGATTTCAAAGTCAGTATCTGAGTCTTGTGCTTTTGGCCACAGAGAGAACACACAAATGAACCCTTCCCTACACAAAGTGAAAAAATGATGTAGAAAATTTTGTTATATTTCTTCTGCCTGATCTGTGATTTCAAAGGCTTCCAACAGTCTTTGGTCACTTGGAAGCAACTCCAACTAATACTTAGATGGGATGGGATTGATTTCTAGGACCTGTCTGTTTCTCTTCCAAAGTTTCAGGATTAGCAATATGTGCTGCTGTACCTGAATTTACATGGGTGCTGGGAAACCAACCATGTACTCATGTATGTGCTGTAAGAATACAGATGAATGAACCATTCAACAGCTCTTAACATAGTTTGGGTGAAATTCTCTTTATTCTTTAAATTTGATGAGTAAATCTTATATACACACACACTATACACACACACACACACACACACACACACACACATATATATATATACACACACATATACGTACACACACACACACACACACACATATATATATACATATATATCAAAAGTTAATGATAATTCATTCAGCAGTAAAGTTTTAAGTGGCTTCGTGAAGACAGTCGAGAAAGTTGATACAATAATGGAAACTAAAATGATTTATAAAATAATGCCCAGACACAAAAAGAAAATTGGTTAAAAACAGAGAAAAAGAATTGGAAAGACAGGGGAAGACATTCAGAAAATAGAAACTAGTGTTTTTCTCCTATTTAAGACACATCCACATAGAAGGGTCTTAAGAGAACCTAGAGGGGAAGGCACAGGAGACAACAGCCTAGAGTCCCAGCAGCCTGTGCAAGATCCAGAGTGGTGAGGCTCTGTGCTTTCCTGATGATCCTGGTGCTGATGAGCTACTGGTCAATTTGCTCTCTTTTATATGACCTGCCTCAGACTCACAACCTCAGGAACAAGAGAGCCTTGACACTCCTGGCACAAATGAGGAGACTCTCCCCTGTCTCCTGCCTGAAGGACAGGAAGGACTTTGGATTCCTCTTGGAGAAGGTGGATGCCCAGAAGATGCAGAAGGATCAAGCCATCCCTATGTTGCTTGAGCTGACCCAGCAGGTTCTGAACATCTTCATATCAAAGGACTTTCTGCTGCTTGGGATGCAGCCCTCCTAGACCCCTTTTGCAATGACCTCCACCAGCAGCTCAATGACCTCAAAACATGTCTGATGTAGTACATGGGGGTGCAGGAACTGGCTATGAGGAAATACTTCCACAGGATCACTGTGTACCTGAGAGAGAAGAAACACAGCCCCTGTGCCTGGGAGTTGGTCTGAGCAGAAGTCTGGAGAGCCCTGTCTTCCTCACCCAAGTTGCTGGCAAGTCTAAGTGAGTAGAAAGAGTGAGTCCTGCAACACAGTGGAGAGGACTGTCCTGGATTAGGACACTGCCTCTCTCTGCCCAGATTCTACCATCTCAAAAATGTCAGTCATTTTGACATGAATTGAAACACGTTGCCTAGATGCTTCTGGAGTAGTGAGCAATGCTTTGTAAATCTCTAAAGGCATTTGTTCTCCATCCATTCAGATTTGTTTATTATTTATTTATTTATTCATTACATAACTTATTTTCTCCTTTCATTTGATGCAGATTTATATTTTCTTCAGTGTAACAAATACATGTGTCCAGATAATTTTCCATGCTCAATAAATTATTTTTAAACAAATCTGCTTTGACTTTTTCATTCTTTTCATCTTTTCAAATATTATCAGTGTTTATTTCCTTTATTTATATCTCAAATGTTATCCCTCTTCCCAGTTCCCCCTACCCATCCCAGAAACATCCCATTCACCCCACCTGCTTCTATGAGGATGTTCCCCCACCCACCTACCCACACCGGACTCTCTGCTCTCAAATTTACCTACACTAGGGCATCAAGCCTTTCCAGGACCAAGGGCCTCTCCTCCCATTGATTCCTGACAAGGCCATCTTCTGCTACATATCCAACTGGAGCCATGGGTCCCTCCATGTGTACTCCTTGGTTGCTGATTTAGTCTCTGGGAGCTCTGGGGGGGGGGGTCAGATTGATTGATATTGTTGTTCTTCCTATGGGGTTGTAAACCCCTTCAGCTCCTTGGGTCCTTTTCCTAACTCCTCCATTGGGGAACCCATGCTCAGTCCATTGGTTGGATGCCTCTGTCTTTGTCTGGCTCTGTCAGAGCCTCTCAGGAGTCAGCTATATCAGGCTCCTTTCAGCAAACACTTCTTGGCATCCACAATAGTGTCTAGGTTTGGTGACTGTACACAGGATGGATGCCCAGTATTATCAATGTTTTAAACTAATACTCTGCAGTATAAAAGCTAGATACAAGCCAGGCTGCCAAGTATTGTGGATGCATATGTCAGTGCTTAGTGTTTACGTGAGTAGATATACACATCTCCTACTTCTCGTTCATTGATGGTAAAATCTAAATATTTATATTTCTCCAGTACACAGCAATCTTCTCTATATGCAACCAGCGCAGTGTGCAGAAGGAAGGCAGACAATCTTTCTTCTGTCAAATTGTGACTTAGTCTTTTTTGATCAAGTCATCCCTAGACTTCCCAGCCTCTGACTTCCCTCACTCGGATACTCATGGACTGTGTGTTCAATTGAAAACACAAGTCCTTCACATGAACTCTACAGCTAAAAGCTGTAGTCTTGTATTATGTATGAATCCTAAACCTAGGGGAGGTGACTTCCAGGATGAGTTCTGAAGTCATGCTTGAAAATGCACTCTCATGGAGTTAGGTACAAGACGGAGGGCTGAGGATGAGATTCTCTGTATAGCAGAGTGCTAGAAAATTTGATAGCTACTGAATAAGTGCCAGGAAATTTCAGAAGAAGGCCCATCTTGGGAACAGACTTTGTCAGGATTTGTGTAGGATAGGCAAATGCTAGTGGATGACTTTCCTGAGATGGCCCACTGTCTTTTTGAAAGTTTTATGATGGGTGAGCTCTGAGAGGCAAGACTCTGAAAGACTTCATCTCAGTATTGCTTCTTGTTATTTATATGCCTGTCCCATCAGTATTACAAGGTCTAATAATTCCTGGGCATCAAACCGCCTTATTTGGTAAATTCCCTGCAGGTCAACATCAAGATGAACTTTCATGAATTATTATTGCTCAGATAAATTAATGATTTTTTTCTAATTCCTGATTTGATTCAAATAATTTTAGAAAGCACATTTTAAGAGTTGGTTTTAGGGTTTTTTTTTCTAGAAAGATTTAATAATGTTAGAATCAAGAATAGAATGTGCCCACTCCTCATAGTAGTAAGTAGTCGCTGTATAATAAGAAATACAATGAGCTTTCATAATTACACTAAGAAGAGTAACAGGCTTGGGCCAAATTTGTGTTCAAAGAAAAACATCCAGGTTCAAGGATGAAGCCACAAGTGTGCACTATGATAAGACAAGGCCATGGAAACTATTGCTTTGGACTTACAATGATCTTAGCATATGCATCACACCTGTGAACTTGTTACTGATACCTTCTTTAACTCCCCTGTTTTTGTAACATTTTTACCTACAAGTTCATTGTTTCTTACATAGAGAACTTTTTGCCAAGCAAAAAGAAGCTGAGAGCTGTAAAAGATGAGGTGCAGAGAAATTTTTCTTCACTCAGTGTGTGTGTGTGTGTGTGTGTGTGTGTGTGTGTGTGTGTGAGAGAGAGAGAGAGAGAGACAGAGAGACAGAGACAGAGAGAGACAGAGAGACAGAGACAGAGAGAGACAGAGAGACAGAGAGAGACAGAGAGAGAGACAGAGAGAGACAGAGAGACACACACAGAGAGAGAGAGAGAGAGAGAGAGAGAGAGGAGAGAGAGAGAGAGAGAGAGAGAGAGAGAGAGAGAGAGAGAGATGAGTGAATTCTTTCCTTTTTCTCTCTAGTTCAAAAGGAGTTAACTTTTTTTGAGCCTCTTTCCTGGCCTGCGAGAGCTTCCTGGCTTACTTGCCAAAGAAAGGATGTCTAGCAACAAATTCTTTAACTTAATTCCGTGCTGCTAAACAGTTTGTGATAACCAACAGATATTGGCACTTATTTAAACACTAATAATAAGAGAGATAGAGGTGTTTCCCCAGTACTTATTTAAGCATAAATAGTTTAGTTCTAGTTCTTATTGAAATACAGAGCAGTAAGAGGTAATACAGAGTTTTCAGTGCTTATTTAAGCAAAGAACAATAATAGAGAGACAGATTTCCAAAGTTTAAAAAGGCATGGGGAGTTAAAAATACAGATACAGAATTTTATAAAGTACAGAGATTTATAAAACAAAGATACAGCATTCTATCAAGACCAGAGAGTTAACGAAAAATGAGACCAAAGCTTAATAATGTATAAAAAATAAGATTATAAGGCCAAGGACTATTTGGTCTATAGCCTTTGCTCATCTCCGTGTTTCACCTCAGCTCAAACTCCAAAAGTCCAGGCAGCCTCTGTCATCTCCCTACACACGTCCACACCAAATGAAGAACCACTGCTGAGGGTCAGGTTCATAGTTAGAAGCTGAGGAACCCTGCAGAACTTACTGTAAAAGTTGATGCTGACATTGAAGGACCAGTGAAGCATGGCCATGTGACCAACAGGAATTCTGCTTTTTTTCCCTCTAAATTGGAAGTTTTATTCGTTCAATACACCAAATAGAATGCCAGCACTGTCATGACAAATGTACAGAAATGCATATAGAGAGATGTCAGAGGAAGCACTTTGTCTGTAGTGAGTCCCCTAGTGGAATAGAGGAAAAGCACCATCTGTTTGTCCATCCTGAAGAGACTCTGTGCTGTGAAGGTTCTGTTCAATCACTGCCTGGTTACATAAACACAAGGAGCCATGGGCATCACTTTCCACTTAGAGTAAGGGAGACAGCTAAGGCTGAAATGCCTCTTAAAAAGCAATGCATGCATAGTAAATGAGTTCAATAACTCTGTATGTGAGTGTGCATGGGTACATCTGTGGTGTGTGTGTGTGTGTGTGTGTGTGTGTGTGTGTGTGTGAATGCTGTATTCTCCCAAAGGAGTAAAGGACTTTTAGATGGACACACAAGTCATAGGATCCTGTTCTCTCTATACCAGTCCTATGAACATGCTCACTGGATTCTGACATTTCTTTCATCTTCCTAATCATGCGAATATTACAGTTCAGACACCTATGTGGATCCACAAGAATGACAGAGAAACATACTTTCTGGTTTAAGATTCCAAGTCAGAGGCATTAGAAGGCTATGGAGACCCAGCAGCTGGAAGGGCACTGAAAAAGGTCTGCAAAGTGAAGGAAATCATTACCAGCATTAGCAGACACAGAGAGATGAGGAAACATAGTTCCCAAGTTTGTGACACAGTGATATACCTTCAAAGTAGATGAAGCTAGTATTATCAACAGCACAAAAGCAAATATTCTAGTTAGATACATTTTTTTCCACGAGGGAAATAGTGGCTCTACTATTCTCCTACAGAGAAGTGTTTTTTAAAACACACACACACACACACACTTAGAGAAATGGATGGAGCTGGAGAACATCATACTAAGTGAGGTAACCCAGTCTCAAAAGAATACCCATGGTATGCAGTCACTGATAAGTGGATATTAGCCTAGAATCTTGGGACACCAAAGACACAATTCACATACCAAATGATATATGACAAGAAGAAAGGGGTGGACACTGGGCTGGAAAGGATCAAAGCATCAGTGTAGGGGAATACCATAACAGGGAAGTGGGAAGGGGTGGATGAGGGAGCAGGGGGAGGGAAAAGGGCATGTGGGACATTTGGGGGGTGGGGAACCAAAAAAGGGAAATGAAATGTAAATATAGAATATATCCAATAAAATAACACACACACACATATATATAAAATCATACATAGAACACTCATTGTTTCCATTGAATAAATTAAATGTATTCCTACCTTTCAAAATGGGTGCAAAGACTTTGAACTCTGCAGTACAAAGGAAGGACTGCAGATCCCTTACTGCTGTGAGGAGGTACAGAGAAGCTAGAACGGCTTCTATTGTGATTTGATAAGAACAGTGTGTGTGGTTCTGACTGATACTCCAATATCCTGAGCATAATTATAAACATTGTGTGTTGATTTGTATGGTTTAATAGTACTGGTGCCATAGAGCGTGAGATTTCAAGTATTTGAAATACAAAGTTCAGATACTTATCTGTGTGTTTTGGTTTGGATGCAAAATGCCATTGGGGTTGAACACGTTGGTGTTGGTACTCAGGGAAGGCGGTTCAGAGGGCACTGGTACCTCCATCTTCTCCTCCAGGAACAAACTTTACCAATGAAAACCCATTGATTATTTCAGATGAATGGACCATTAGGTAGTGTGGCTTTGCTCTAGGATGGTTGGGTGGATCCATCCTAAGGACAGACTTTCGCAGTCTCCCTCTTGGAAAGCAAGAAATGAGCAAAGGTTTTTGAGACATTTGGTCTTCCCACTACATAACGGATTCAGAAATCCATGGCCTTAATGGTCTAAGGTTATAAGACAAAATAAATGAAGATTTAAGCTTTGAGATTTTAAATATCTTATTACTCTTGTATATGTGTGTGAATGTCTATGTGCGCATGCGCGCGCGTGTGTATGTGTGTGTGTGTGTGTGTGTGTGTGTGTATGTTTGTGTGTGTGTGTGTGTGTGGCCGCATGCATTTATCTATGTGAGTAAATGTGCATGTGTGTGTCCATGTGTCTGTCTACCACTCAGTGTGTTTGTGTTTAACTGCATGTGTGTTTGTGTGTTTGCATTTGAGTATGTATGCATGTGATTTTGTATGAGGATCTACATGTGTATGTCTGTTCATGAGTGTGTGTAAGAGTTTATGTGTGTAGTATTATGATGGAATGTGGCTGTGTGTTTGCAAAGGTTTGTGAGAATTTGTGAGAATGTGTGGGAACTTTTGCATGCGTGTTTGTGTGAGTGTTTGTTTCAATGATGGCATATGTTTATGGGGAAATCTGTAAATGTGTGTGTGTGTTTAAATGTTTGTCTAGTGATTGTTGATGTGTTGAAAACTGTCTTAGATGAGAGAATATGTGTGTGTGAATGAATGGGGAGTTTTTAATATATGTGTAAGTATTGTGGGAATGTGTGTATGTATGAGTTTGTGAGTGAGTGTATGGATGTATGTGTGGGTTTTATATGTGTGGATATTTTTGTGAATGTCTCTGTGTGAGAATGTTTGGCATAAACATGTGAGAATGTCTATTTGTGTGTCTCTGTGTGTGTTTGTTTATGAGTGTAAACATGTACCATGTACACATTTGTGTGTGAGATTGCTTATCTCTGTATGTGAGTATGTTTGTGGGTTATAGGCATGTGTGTATTGTGTGAGTGTGTTTGCATATTTCTGTGCATCTTTATATAAGAGTGGGTCTGTGCATTCATATGCATGATGCGTGAGTATGTGTAATTGTGTATTTGTGTGTTTTGTGTGTGAGAGAAAGAGAAAGACACACATACAGAGAGAGAGAGAGAGAGAGAGAGAGAGAGAGAGAGAGAATGAGAGAGAATGAGAGAGAGAATGAGAGGCAGACACTTACTGAGACAGAGTGGCAAACAGAGAGTGCATATACAGGCATAAGCTTGCCTAGTTATGAATGTGATGGGCAGAGGCCACCTTACAGACCTCGGTTGTCTACTGCATCCCTGTGTTCCAAAATTCAAACTCAGCTTATCAAGCTTGAACATAAAGATATTTGCACATACAGCCCTCAGGATGCCATGAAAATTATGGGATAAATAGCAAATATACAGTGATGGCATAGTTAACCTTTTATGAAAATTAATATTAGAGTTAGTGGAGATAATATACAGAAACTAACTTAATTTTTACCCTTTAAACAATTGAGAAATTTGAAGTATACCTTTACATCAGTATGATTTTTGTAGAGACAGGGTTTTCTCTGTGTAGTCCTGACTGTCCTGGAACTTGCTCTGTTCACTGGGCTGGCCTTGATGCCAGATACCTGCCTACCTCTTCTTGACTAAAGTGTGCAGTACCACTTCCAGACCACAACAATAATTCTATTTTAGAAACATTTTTGCACAATACTTTACTTTTAACACAAACGTTTATGTCAATGGTATAAATAAAATAAAAATAATTGTAAAATGAATTACAATAAGTTTTAAATACAATTATAGAGGAAATTTTGCATTTGCAATAGGTAAGTTCCAGACAGTGACTCCATATCTGTGAAATAGTGATTAATGACAATTTAAGTGTAATTTAAAGAGAAACCCTGTAGAGTGGCTTTCTGAGGGCAGCAGTGAAAGAGAAAGCCATGATGGAACCCAAACTCTTGAGAAAAAAAGTGTCCAGACAGAGCAGAGAGTGAGGTAAAGAAAGTGAAAAGAGAATTGGAAAGCAAGGGGAGGGAATTCAGAAAGAGGAAACTTGTGTTTGCCCAATTTAAGCTAGATGCACACAGCAGGCTTGTCAGAGAACCTAGAGGAGAAGACTCAAACACACAGCCCAGAGAGCCAGCAGCATCTGCAAGACCCACAATGGCCAGGCTCTGTGGTTTCCTCATGGTCCTGATAGTGATGAGCTACTGGTCAACCTGCTCTCTAGGATGTGACCTGCCTAACACTGATAAAAACTGGAACTTGACACTTCTGGAACAGATGAGGAGCCTCTCCCATGTCACCTGCCTGAAGGACAGGAAGCACTTTGGATTCCCCTTGGAGAAGGTGGATGCCCAGCAGATCCCGAAGGCCCAAGCCATCCCTTTCCTGAGAGATCTGACTCAACAGATCTTGATCCTCATCACACCAGAAGACTCATATGTTCCTTGGAATGCAACCCTCCTGGAATCATTCCGCAATAACCTCTATGAACAGCTCAAGGACCTCAAAGCCTGTGTGCAGCAGTTGGGGGTGCAGGAACCTCCCCTGACCCAGAAAGATCTTCTGATGACTGTGAAGAAATACATCGACAGGATTACTGTGTACCTGAGAGAGAAGAAACACAGCCCCTGTGCCTGGGAGATTGTCAGAGCAGAAGTGTGGAGAGCCCTGTATTCCTCAAAGCAGTTGCTAGCAAGACTAAGTGAGGAGAAGGAGTGAGTCCTGAGACAAACTGGAGAGGACATCCCCTGGACTAGAACACCGCATTTCACAATATAAACTCTCCTTCATAACTCTCATTACTTTCAGTATGAATTCAATCAGCCTTCCTATATGTTTCAGCAATATTCAGCAATTATTTTCAATATGTAAAACCATGTTTGTATCTGCACCTATTTGCTTTTATTTATTTATTTATTTATTTATTTATTTATTTATCTACTTATTGTGCTGTTAATAATTTAAGGTATATATGTTAAATATTTCAGTCATATCTTTTAATGTACCAAATTATCATTTTCAATTAAATTATTTTGTATTCAAATAAATTTGCTTTATAAGATACTTTTGATTAGTTAATTTGGTATTTCTTTAACAATATCAAATATTTTTAACAGTAGAGCCTTCACTATAAATATCGTACAAATGAACAGTTTCCAAATAAGAGAGAAGACAGACACATACACTGTACAATATTAGGACAAACACTAAATATTTTCATCTTCTTCTGTATCGTATGCTGTAATTTTTGGATGCACAGACAGTATACTGTACAGTAGAAAGCCAGAGAATCTTTCTCCTGTCATATTCCTTAGTCCACCTTGACCAAATATTCCCTGGATTAATTTAGGATCTGACTTCTTTGATCTCGTATACCTATCATCTACTCTTGTCCTTAATGAGTTTAATTGTTTTGAAGTCTAAGTATGAGTTAGATCATGTACAGTAACGCAAAACATATCAAGAAGAATGACTAGCCTGCCTATATAGCTCAGAAAAGCAAGACTGGTGAACCTGGGAATTAACCCAATTCATAACAGTATCATAAACCAGTCCTGGGAACAAATCCCACCAGGGAAGTGAAATGATTTTAAAATCAACCCTTTGAAACACCACTGTTCTTTCTTTATATCATGGACCTTTTGTCTTCTCATTTTCTACTACATCTTTATCTTTTACTGTTTCTCCTCCTTCTTTTCCTCTTCTTCCTTTTCTTCCTCCTCTTCCTCCTTTTCCTCCTCCCTCTCCTCTTCCTCCTCCATCTCCTCCTGATACTTTTGCTCCATCTTCTTTGAACTACTAGCTGTGCATGGTATAGCACCATCTCTTTGAGCATGGGTAGCCGCTCCCAGGGGCCCCATCCCTAAGGATACCTGAATCTCCTTCTTCCAGCAGCCATCAGTTGACATCATTCTCACCTGTAGGTGGAATTGCCTCCATTTTCCAAGCTGATATTTTGTCTGGCTTGGTCTTTGCCAGGGTCCAGCCTCAACACAGAATCAGAGTTCTCAACTGTCAGCGGGGATATCTGGAAGGCGCATAATAAATATACACAGACTACTTTGTGGGTACAAGCTGACAGGCAATTTTTCAAGGCTTAAAGCTCTTCTCTCTCACTCTCTGCTCTCTTTCTCTCTCGCTCATTTGCTCTTAGCTCGAGGCTGCACACACTCTGCATTCTCCTGCGCACTCTGCTTTTCTCCTGTGCGCTTTCCTTTTCTTGCACTCTCAGGCACATACACACTTCTGTGAATTCCCCCCTTCACTCACACACACTTTCACACACATCTCACACACATTCCACATGCACTCTCCTTTCACTCGCACACACTCTTCACACACACCTCACACTCTCTCTACTCACTCTTCACAAGCTCTTCTCATGCTCTCCGCATTCGCTCTCTCACTTGCTCTTCACATGCTCTTTACATGCTCTTCATATGCTCTCTACATGCTCTCTTGCCTTCTTCTTGCCCCAGTCTTTTATTGATACTACAAAAGCAGGTAAAAAGACATTGTAAATCATTGCCAAATTAAATTCAAAAGAATAACCAGGTCCCACAAAGAGTCAAGAATTACAATTTTTCCCCAAATTTTCAAGCTTTCCTATTCTCAGATCTATAACCAAAATAATAATAATTGCAAACTTATCATTATTTAAACTTTAACTTTAACTATTGTACTTCAGAGCTCAGAGCTCTGAGGCCAGCTACTTGCATTTCCTTGTAAAGCTCTAATGATAAATCATATGGGCAAAGCGGCCAGGCAGTGGCCAGAAAGAATCAAGTTAACCCTGAACTTGGTAGTTGCCCTAGCTTTCCACTTCTACACATTAGAAGACTCTTCCTAGAGTCTTCCAGGAGTCCCAGTGCTTTGACTTAGTTTACTAATATATGATTTAACATATTCTATACTTGCTCATCCAGGATCCAGGAAACACTCTCAAATGTTCTGCAAGATTATTTCATAACTTTAAAATTTTTTGGTACTTTGGGATCCCAATGTTGGCTCTAATTCACTTTCTAATAATTTTTTCAAACTTTCTTTGCAAATCAAGCATTAATCTAGAACTACTATTGTGCAGTTCTTGCATTGTTTCTAAGATGAGAACATACTATATGTACCCGGGTCATTAAGAATGTGCTGTGCATTGCCCCATGCCTCAATTTGTATTTGATTAAGAATCATTACATCAGGGAACATCTAGTTTCACAGAATTTGCCAGAACAGAAGGAGAGAGAAGTAAGAAAGTCAGATATAATAAAATAATTATGCACACCAAAGCCAACTGAAAAATAGTCACGCACAAATGAAATTGATACAACCATTGACCAGGGCTAAGGTTAGGAGAAATGGGAACAGTTGTTGCGACAAAGAGCTGCTGAGCTAGTGAAATGTCTACATCCAGGCATACTGCAGGCAGGCCCTTATTTCAGATGGTGGGTCCCCTGGAGGGATGTGTAGCCTGCTTCTCAGGGTCCCAGACACCATCCTTTTCTGCTGCGGGCTTCTGAGATGTCTCCATCCCAGCCTCCTGCACCAGCCCCTGTCATTGTTTGCTGTTCCCAGCAGGTCTTGTTCATTCGGTCATAGCCACTCTCAGTCCACATGGGTAACTACCCTGTTGTGTCTAAGAACATGGCTTTGCTGCAGTCATCCACTGCCCCTGGCTCTTCCAATTCTTCTGGACCTTCTTCTTTAATGATCCCCAAGGCCAGGAAATTTGTCCTTTGCTTTCTGCTCAGTGACTAGTTGTGAGTCTCTCTGTTCATTGGTATGGACTGCAAGAGGGTCCTGTGGCAAGCATTGGCCAGTGCAGGAATCATCTCTTAGATGTTAGCTCTAATTTCAAATCAGGTACTGTGACAGTACCAACACAGCACTGCTTTTGTTCTTTGCTGTCCTCATGGCTCAACATATATTTTAAGTGTGATAATTCTGAGAGAAAGATTACTGAGAGTTTTTTAATTGTGTTGACACTGAAGATCACTTGAAAATATAGTCACTTTCATAGCGTTCTTATTAATGGACATAGATCTTGTCCTTTTTATCTTAGTAGCTAACATTTTTGCTACTACTTTGTCATTTAGATGACATCTCAGTTCCTTTTTCAGCTATCATTTCCAATGAGATTCTAGTTTGGGTTCAGTGCCACAAACCCACACCAGTGGTTACTTTCTAGGAAAGTAGAGAAGAGAAATAGAACAGGATTGCAGATGTTGACCATCAAACCAACACCTCAGGAAAGAAGAAAGAGTAATGGAGAGTGCAGAGAGTTGAAGCACTTAAAGTCCTTGCTGTCTGTCACAATTAACAGAACATCTTTGCCACAGATACACTGGGGATGGAAGATGAATCACTGAATTCAGTATTCAATAAATACTGATGGCTGACAAATATATAGGCATCAGTTTTTTAGGCTGAAACTGAAAGTGGAATTACAGATAAATGCATCTTTTATACATGATGTACTATGTGTATAATGTACAATAGAAGTACATACTATGTATGTTTATGTGCATGTGTGAGCACACACAGCTTTCTCTCTGATAGACTCCAAGTACCTCCCTGCTGTCCCACACCCATCTGTCATTGTCACTGTCCTTGTTTCCCCCTCCCTGATGTAGGACACCCCAGTGTGTGCCCCTCATTCTCTCCTCATCACCCAGCTCTGCTCACCATACAGCTGCTGTCTATTACATCTTGATTCTTGGAGTTTTTTTCTGAAATCACATAATCACCCTTGAAAACAGAATGAAGGAGTTCATGGTTTGAATGAAACTCTTATGCATAAGAATTTCCTCTTAATTTTAGGCCTTAGACAATGTTCTTCTAATGACCTAATGCTTTCTGTTTCAACAAAGAAAAATGAAAAACAAAAGAAGGAAGACAGAAAAAAGAAAGAGAAAGGGAAAGAAGGAAGATGAAGGAAAGAAGGAAGAAATTAAGAAGAAAGAAGGGAAGAAAGGAAGAAAGAAAAAGGAAACCAAATGTTCAATTATGAGAAAAAAAATGTAGAAGAGAGCCACCTACTGGCCTGGCCTGCAAAAAACAAAGACAATCCAAGCTGGCAACTTCTTTACAGAATTGATCCCTGGCAGACTTTCCTCCATACTAAAACACACCCTTCCCCAGAATAACTGACTTCAGTCTGGAAAAGTCCATTCCCTTCAAACTCATCTTAGGAAGGGAAATCCTCTCAGATCTGAAGGTTATGTCTTCTGAGCAAAGGACAGAAATTCTGTATAGAAATTCTTTGTGTCCTTTCACTCTGGCCTCCTATAACTGGAGTTCTCTGGAGAAGGAGGGGTCAGTGTACAGTCTACTTAGTAGAGATTCACAGCCAAACTCACATCGTTTTGGTCAGTAGGTAATGCATTGGGAAACTGAGACAAGCAACCCTGCTCTAGGAATGCTGTAAACTAGCATGTGAACCCACAGAAGAGATCCTTCACCTGCTGCTCTGCCTGCTGAGGCCAGCAACAGTGAGTTCAGTCAATGCACTGAATTGTGACTGTCTTTGATGTGTGACCGCAAAAGTTCAGGTCACCTACTCCACAATGGCACATCTAAGTGATGCTATGTGAATCTGTGTTCTAGGAAATTGTAAATCTAAATTGATGCCCATTAACTTGGTTCGTACTCCTATTGGGACAACAAGATCTGTGATTTATAGGGGCTTGGTTCAACATAACAGGGGCTCTTGACTCCTTCTCTTCGAGTTTTAAAGGACACTTGAACAGAGTAATATAATATGTATCTGTATGTAGAACTGCCAAGGAAATGCTACAACGGCAGGCACTTCCTTCTTTAGAGTAAGCTGTCAATTACAACAAATTCCTCTTTGATGTTTTGTTCTGCCCCTTGGCTCTATGATGAGGAGAAAGATGTCTCTGTCTCTTTACATGATGAACATGCCAACATGAGTGTTGCCATGTCTGATTCCTCAAGGGAGCACAGGAATAAGTTAAAAAAAAAGATGATAAGCATATGTATTGGTGATCTGTTTATTTGCAGAAAATCAAATGATATCAAGGTGAGATGTAAATCTGGTAATTGAAGTAGACTTTTTGGGGGATTGTAATAACTGGATAAATGGCTATTGGTGTGGCTGCTAAACATGTTTCAGATGTGACTACTTGTAATGTCTCTTTGGTGGTTATTTTTAGTGTAATCTACATCACTTTCATGGTTATATAATAAAAATGTTATTAATTAGCTCCACATATCAACCTGCTCAGAAAATATGTAATGCCATATTGTATTTCACCCCTTTGATTCAATAACTTGTTTTTATTAAAGAAAATTTGAGAATCAAGTCACAGAAATGAAAGAACTGAGACAGGAGAATGCAGTATGTAAAAAGTACTGAGCTATCATTCTTGCACACATAAACAGACTTGATTCAATGCATACTCAGTTCACCCAGAAAGGACCTTAGAGTCAGGGAGCATCACACAACTTTCCATGAAGACATATCTGTGTACAGTAACTGTGTGTAAGCTGGGCACTGTCAAGTTTGTCAAACTTCAGGAATGAGAACATGAATATGGCCATATCCAATTTTCTTTGACTACTATTCCTGAGTTACAGTGACTAGTACTAACTGTTGTAGAGCAGGGCACTGTAACAGTTTAACTAAGGGAGAAAGTCCATCTAATGATCTGACCCACATTCTAGCTAAATCAGTGACCTTGAAGGCCAGTGTGAGGCACTGTGAGGAAGGTATCAAGAAGAGAGTCATAGTGTGTACTTGATACCCATCTTTTTCTTCCATACACACATGCACATTCACAGGCCATCACATCTAAAACTCTTTAAACTTGCTGATAAATTGTAGCCTATTCACCACTTTTTCAACTATCAGATTAAGTGTATCAAGTCATATATCAAGGTCCATGATGCTAGGCTGTTCAGATTTTTACAGGATGAGGAATGTGGCTCAATTATCAATCGTTTAGAGGCAGCCATCTAACCAGATGAGCACCATTTGTTGAAGATGGTCTCTAATTTCCAGTGTGTATATGATTTCCAGTGTGTGCATATGATCCTAAAAGAGTATATGCATGACATTTTTGTGTGTATGTGAATGATGGCACATGTAGATGTGTGTCTATGTGTGTACATATATGTGCTGAGTTGTGCGTGCAGGCACAAGCTTGCCTCATTGTGAAAGTGTTGGTCAGAGCCAACCTTACAGGTATTGAATCTCATCTGTAACCATGGGTTGCAGGAATCAAACTCAGCTCATTAAGCTTGGGTAGCAAGCCTTTTTACACATGGAGACTTCACAATGGCATGGCAATTACTAGATAAATAGCTAAAATACAGGGATTATTAAATTAACATTATATATGTGTAATTTAAAGTGTTAATTAAGGAGATTTGAAGAAATTTATAGCTTCTAAAAATTGAAAATTTTAAAGTATACTACTAAATTAATATTTTAAGTTTGAAAACAATTTGAATTATACTTTAGATTATAAAAAATAATTTTGTGAATGATAGGAATAACAACATAATTTGATTGTAATATGAAATTCAGTAACTTTTTTTTCACTTTTTTTATTTTTTATTGTTTTTAATTTTTATTTTCTATATTCTATGTTTACATTCCAAAGGCTTTCCCCTTTCCCAGTTCCCCACCACCATACGTCCCACAATTCCTCTCCCCCCCCAACTATTCCCCAATCATTCCCCATCCCCCCACAGTTTCTCTAAAAAACTGGATCCAAACTTTACAGGCCCAGGGTCCTCTCCTTTCTTCTTCTTGGGAATCATTTCACTTGCTAATTGTGCCTTGAGTATTTAGGGCTTCTGGGCTCATTAATATCCACTTATCAGTGATTGCATTTCATGTGTATTCTTTTGTGATTGGGTTAACACACTCAGGATGATATTTTCCAGGTCTAACCATTTACCTACAAATTGCATGAATTCATTATTTTTAATTGCTGAGTAGTATTCCATTGTATAAATATACCACATTTTCTGTATCCATTCCTCCTTTGAGGGATATTTGGGCTCCTTCCAATTTCTGGCTATTATAAACAAGGCTGCTATAAACATAGTGGAGCATGTGTCTTTATTGTATGCAGGGGAATCCTCTGGGTATGTGCCCAGGAGTGATATGCCAGGGTCCTCTGGAAGTGACATGCCCAATTTTCTGAGGAACCGCCAAACTGATTTCCAGAGCGGTTTTACCATTTTGCAATCCCACCAACAGTGGAGGAGTGTTCTTCTTTCTCCACATCCTCGCCAGCACTTGTTGTCCCTTGAGTTTTTAATCTTAGCCATTCTGACTGGTGTGAGGTAGAATCTCAGGGTTGTTTTGATTTGCATTTCCCTGATGACTAATGATTTTGAACATCTCTTAAGGTGCTTCTCAGCCATCTGAATTTCTTCTGGTGAAAATTCTTTGTTTAGCTCTGTACCCCATTTTTGATAGGGTTATTTGGTTCTTTGCAGTCTAACTTCTTGAGTTCTTTGCATATATTGGCTATTAGGCATCTGTCGGATGTGGGGTTGGTGAAGATCTTTTCCCACTTTGTTGGTTGCCATTTTGTCCTTCTGACAGTGTCCTTTGCCTTGCAGAAACTTTGTAATTTTATGAGGTCCCATTTGTCAATTCTTGATCTTAGTGCATAAGCTATTGGTGTTCTGTTCAGGAACATTCCCCCTGTGCCCATGTCCTCCAGGGTCTTCCCAAGTTTCTTTTCTAATAGTTCAGTGTGTCTGGTTTTATGTGGAGGTCCTTGATCCACTTGGAGTTGATCTTAGTGCAAAGAGATAAGAGTGGGTCAATTCGCATTCTTCTACATGTTGACCTCCAGTTGAACCAGCACCATTTGTTGAAAAGGCTATCTTTATTCCACTGGATGGTTGTGGCTCCTTTATCAAAGATCAAGTGACCATAAGTCTGTGGGTTAATTTCTGGGTCTTCAATCCTGTTCCATTGATCTGCTTGCCTGTTGCTATACCAATACCATGCAGTTTTTAACACAATTGCTCTGTAGTACTGCTTAAGGCCAGGGTTATTGATTCCCCCAGATGTCCTTTTATTGTTGAGAATAGTTTTAGCTATCCTGGGTTTTTTATTGCTCCAGATGAATTTGAGAATTGCTCTTTCTAGATCTATGAAGAATTGATTTGGGATTTTGATGGGGATCGCATTGAATCTGTAGATTGCTTTTGGCAAGAAGGCCATTTTTACTATATTGATCCTGCCAATCCAGGAGCAAGAAATATTTTTCCATCTTCTGAGGTCTTCTTTGATTTCTTTCTTCAAGGACTTGAAGTTCCTGTCATACAGATTTTTTGCTTGTTTGGTTAGAGTTAGGCCAAGGTACTTTATGTTGTTTGTGTGTTTAAATGTTTGTCTAGTGTTTGTTATGTTAAAAACTGTCTTATATGAGAGAATATGTGTGTGCGAATAAATGGGGAGTTTTTTATATATGTGTAAGTATTGTGGGAATGTGTGTATGTATGAATTTGTAAGTGAGTGTATGGATGTATGTGTTGGTTTGTATAAGTGTGGATATTTTTCTGTATGTCAGTGTGAGAATGTTTGTACATAAACATGTAAGAATGCCTATTTGTGTGTCTCTGTGTATGTTTGTTTATGAGTGTGAGCATGTACGCATTGTGTGTGAGAATGCTTATCTCTGTATGTGACTATGTGTGTGGGTATGGGTATGTGTGTATTGTGTGAGTGTGTTTGCATATTTCTGTACATCTTTATATAAGAGTGGGTGTTTGTATTCATATGCATGATACATGAGTGTGTGTAAATATGTGTTTGTGTGTGCTTTGTGTGTGTGTGTGAGAGAGAGAGAGAGAGAGAGACAGAGACAGAGAGAGAATGAGGGGCAAACACTGAGACAGAGTGGCACACAGAGAGTGCGTATGCAGGCACAAGCTTGCCTAGTTATGAATGTGATGGCCAGAGGCCACCTTACAGGCTTTGGTTGTCTACTGCATCCCTGTGTTCCAGAATCAAACCCAGCTTATCAAGTTTGAACATAAAGCTTTTTGAACATACAACCCTCAGGATGCCATGAAAATCATGGGATTAATAGCAAATATACAGTGATGGCATAGTTAACCTTTTATGAAAATTAATATTAGAGTTAGTGGAGGTAATATACAAACAATTACTTAATTTTTACCCTTTAAACAATTGAAAATTTTGAAATTTACCATTACATAAGTATGATTTTTATAGAGACAGGGTTTTCTCTGTGTAGTCCTGACTGTCCTGGAACTTGCTCTGTTCACTGGGCTGGCCTTGATGTCAGATACCTGCCTACCTCTTCTTGACTAAAGTGTGCAGCACCACTTCCAGACCACAATAATACTTCTACTTTAGAAAAATTTTTGCACAATACTTTACTTTTTAACACAAATGTTTATGTCAATGGTATAAATAAAATAAAAATAATTGTGAAATGAATTACAATAACTTTTAAATACAATTATAAAGGAAATTTTGCATTTTTAATAGGTGTGTAAATTTCAGACAGAGACTCTATATCTGTGGAATAGTGGTTAATGACAATTTAAGTGTAATTTAAAGAGAAACCCTGTAGAGTAGCTTTCTGAGGGCAGCAGTGAAAGAGAAAACCATGATAAAACCCAAACCCTTGAGAAAAAATGCCCAGACACAGCAGAGAGTGAGGTAAAGAAAGTGAAAAGAGAATTGGAAAGCAAGGGGAGGGAATTCAGAAAGAGGAAACTTGTGTTTGCCCTATATAAGATAGATGCACACAGCAGGCTTGTTAGAGAACCTAGAGGAGAAGACTCAAACACACAGCTCAGAGAGCCAGCAGCATCTGCAAGACCCACAATGGCCAGGCTCTGTGCTTTGCTCATGGTCCTGATAGTGATGAGCTACTGGTCAACCTGCTCTCTAGGATGTGACCTGCCTAACACTGATAAAAACTGGAACTTGACACTTCTGGAACAGATGAGGAGCCTCTCCCATGTCTCCTGCCTGAAGGAGAGGAAGGACTTTGGATTGCCCTTGGAGAAGATGGATGCCCAGCAGATCCAGAAGGCTCAAGCCATCCCAGTCCTGCAAAATCTGACTCAACAGATCTTGAACCTCATCACACCAGAAGACTCATATGTTCCTTGGAATGCCACCCTCCTGGAATCATTCCGCAATAACCTCTCTGAGCAGCTCAAGGACCTCAAAGCCTGTGTGCAGCAGTTGGGGGTGCAGGAACCTCCCCTGACCCAGGAAGACCCTCTGATGATTGTGAAGAAATACATCGAGAGGATCACTGTGTACCTGAGAGAGAAGAAACACAGCCCCTGTGCCTGGGAGATGGTCAGAATAGAAATCTGGAGAGCCCTGTATTCCTCAAAGCAGTTGCTGGCAAGACTAAGTGAGGAGAAGGAGTGAGTCCTGAGACAAACTGGAGAGGACATCCCCTGGACTAGAACACCACATGTCACAGGATAAGCTCTCCTTCAAAACTCTCATTACTTTCAGTATGAATACAGTCAGCCTCCCTATATCTTGTAGCAATATTCAGCAATTATTTTCAATATGTAAAACCATGTTTGTATCTGCACCTATTTGCTTTTATTTATTTATTTATTTATTTATTTACTTATTTATTTAATTTATCTATTTATTGTGCTGTTAATAATTTAAGGTTTTTATGTTAAACATTTCAGTCATTTCTTTAAATGTAACAAATTATCATTTTCAATTAAATTATTTTGTATTCAAATAAATTTGCTTTATAAGATCCATTTGATTAGTTAATTTGGTATTTCTTTAACATTGTCACATATTTTTAACATTACTATAAATATTGTACAAATGAATAGTTTCCAAATATAAGAGAAGATAGACACATATACTGCACAATATTCAGACAAACCCTAAATATTTTCATCTTCTGCTGTGTAGTATGTTGTATTCTTTTGGATGCACAGACAGTATACTGTAGAGTAGAAAGCCAGAGAATCTTGCTTCTGTCATATTCCTTAGTACACCTTGACCAAATATTCCCTGGATTAATTTAGGATCTGACTTCTCTGCTCTCATATACCTATCATCTACTCTTATCCTTAATGAGTTTAATTGTTTTGAGGGAGATCATGTACAGTAATGCAAAACATATCAGGAAGAATGACTAGCCTGCCTGTATAGCACAGAAAAGCAAGACAAGTAGAACCTGGGAGTTAACCCAATTCATAATAGCCTCATAAACCAGTCCTGGGAACACATCCCACGAGGGAAGCAGAATGATTTTAAAATCAACGCTTTGAAACACCATTGTTCCTTCTCTAATTCCTGGACCTTTCCTCTTCCCATTTTCTACTACTTCTTTGTCTGTTACTGTTCCTCCTCCTCCTCCTCCTCCTTTTCCTCCTCCTCTTCTGCCTCCTCCTCCTCCTCTTCCTCCTCCATCTCCTCCTGATACTTTTGATCCATCTTCTTTGAACTACTTGCTCTGCATGGTATAGCACCATCTCTTTGAGCATGGGTAGCCGCTCCCAGGGGCCCCATCCCTGAGGATACCTGAATCTCCTTCTCCCAGCAGCCAGCAGTTGACATAGTTCTCACCTGTAGGTGGAATTACCTAAATTTTCCACGCTGATATTTTGTCTGGTTTTGTATTTGCCGGGGTCCAGCCTTGACACAGAATCAGAGTTCTCAGCTGTCAGCGGGGATATCTGGAAGGCACATAATAAATATACATAGACTACTTTTTGGGTACAAGCTGACAGGCAAATTTTCATGGCTTAAAGCTTCTCTTCTCTTCTCACTCTCTGCTCTCTTTCTCTCTCGCTCATTTGCTCTTAGCTCGAGGCTGCACACACTCTGCATTCTCCTGCGCACTCTGCTTATCTCCTGTGCGCTTTTCTTGTACTCTCACGCTCATACACACTTCTGTGAGTTCCCCCCTTCACTCACACACACTTTCACACACATCTCACACACATTCCACATGCACTCTCCTTTCACTCGCACACACTCTTCACACACACCTCACACTCTCTCTACTCACTCTTCACAAGCTCTTCTCATGCTCTCCGCATTCACTCTCTCACCAGCTCTTCACATGCTCTCTACATGCTCTCTACATGCTCTCTTGTCTTCTTGCCTCAGTCTTTAATTGATACTACAAAAGCAGTAAAAAAGACATTGTACAATCGTTGCCAAATCAAATTAAAAAGAATAACCATGTCTCACAAAGAATCAAGAATTACAATTGTTCCCCAAAATTTCAAGCTTCCCTATTCCCAGGCCTATAGCCAAAATAAAATAATTGCAAACTTATCATTATTTAAACTTTAACTTTAACTATTATACTTCAGAGCTCAGAGCTCTGAGGCCAGCTACTTGCATTTCCTTGTAAAGCTCTAATGATAAATGATATGGGCAAAGCTGCCATGCAGTGGCCAGAAAGAATCAAGTTAACCCTTAACTTTGTAGTTGCTCTAGTTTCCCACTTCTACACATTGCACACAATGACTCTCCTAGAGTCCCAGTGTTTGGACTTAGTTTTACTAATCTAAGATTTTACATATTCTATACTTGCTTATCCAGGAGCCAGGAACCTCTCTCAAGTGTTGTGCAAAACATATTTCATAATTTTAATAAGCTTTTCATTTTGGGGGTTCCAATGTTGGCTCTAATTCATTTTTTAATAATTTTGTCAAACTTTTTTTGCAAATCAATCATTAATCTGGAACTACAATTGTGCAGTTATTGCATTGTTTCTAAGATGAGAACACACCACATGCACCTGGGCCATTAGTCTGTGCTGTGCTGTGCTGTGCCCCATGCCTCAATTTTTATTTGATTAAAGAATCATTACATCAGGGAACATCTAGTTTCACAGAATTTGCCAGAACAGACAGAGAGAGAAGTAAGAAAGTCAGATATAATCAAATAATTATGCACACCAAGGCCAACTGAAAAATAGTCACGCACAAATGAAATTGATACAACCATTGACCAGGGCTAAGGTTAGGAGAAATGGGAACAGCTGTTGCTACAAAGAGCTGCTGAGGGCTACTGAATTGTCTCCATCCAGGCCTACTGCACGCAGTCCCTTATTTCAGATGGAGGGTCCCCTGGAGGGATGTGTAGCCTGCTTCTCAGGGTCCCAGACACCATCCTTTTGTGCTACGGGCTTCTGAGATGTCTCCATCCCGGCCTACTGCACCAGCCCCTGTCATTGTTTGCTGTTCTCAGCAGGTCTTGTTCATTCAGTCATAGCCACTCTCAGTCCACATGGGTAACTACCCTGTTGTGTCTAAGAACACGGCTTTGCTGCAGTCATCCACTGCCCCTGGCTCTTCCAATTCTTCTGGACCTTCTTCTTTAATGATCCCCAAGGCCAGGAAATTTGTCCTTTGCTTTCTGCTCAGTGACTAGTTGTGAGTCTCTCTGTTCATTGGTATGGACTGCAAGAGGGTCCTGTGGCAAGCATTGGCCAGTGCAGGAATCATCTCTTAGATGTTAGCTCTAATTTCAAATCAGGTACTGTGACAGTACCAACACAGCACTGCTTTTGTTCTTTGCTGTCCTCATGGCTCAACATATATTTTAAGTGTGATAATTCTGAGAGAAAGATTACTCAAAGTTTTTTAATTGCATTGACACTGAAGATCACTTGAAAATATAGTCACTTTCATAGCGTTCTTATTAATGGACATAGATCTTGTCCTTTTTATCTTAGTAGCTAACATTTTTGCTACTACTTTGTCATTTAGATGACATCTCAGTTCCTTTTTCAGCTATCATTTCCAATGAGATTTTAGTTTGGGTTCAGTGCTACAAACCCACACCAGTGGTTACTTTCTAGGAAAGTAGAGAAGAGAAATAGAACAGGATTGCAGATGTTGACCAACACCTCAGGAAAGAAGAAAGAGTAATGGAGAGTGCAGACAGCTGCAGCACTGAACGCCCTTGCTGTGTGTCACGATTAACAAAACATCTCTGCCACAGAGACACTGGGGATGGAAGATGAATCACTGAATTCAGTATTCAATAAATACTGATGGCTGACAAATATATAGTTCTCAGTTTTTTAGGCTGAAACTGAAAGTGGAATTACAGATAAATGCATCTATTATACATGATGTACTATGTGTATAATGTACAATAGAAGTACATACTATGTATGTTTATGTGCATGTGTGAGCACACACAGCTTTCTCTCTGATAGACTCCAAGTACCTCCCTGCTGTCCCACACCCATCTGTCATTGTCACTGTCCTTGTTTCCCCCTCCCTGATGCAGGACGCCCCAGTGTGTGTTCCTCATTCTCTCCTCATCACCCAGCTCTGACGCCATACAACTGCTGTCTATTACATTTTGATTCATGACTGGAGTTTTTTTTCTGAAATCACATAACCACCCTTGAAAACAGAGTGAAGGAGTTCATGGTTTGAATGAAACTCTCAGGCATAAGAATTTTCTCTTAATTTTAGGCCTTAGACAATGTTCTTCTAATGTCCTAATGCTTTCTGTTTCAACAAAGAAAAATGAAAAACAAGAGAAGGAAGACAGAAAAAAGAAAGAGAAAGGGAAAGAAGGAAGATGAAGGAAAGAAGGAAGAAATTAAGAAGGGAAGAAAGGAAGAAAGGAAAAGGAAACCAAATGTTCAATTATGAGAAAAATTTGTAGAAGAAGAGAGCCACTTACCGGCCTGGCCTGCAAAGAACAAAAACAAGACAAGCTGGCAATTTCTCTACAGAATTGATCCCTGGCAGACTTTCCTCCATACTAAAACACACCCTTCCCAGAAGAACTGACTTCAGTCTGGAAAAGTCCGTTCCCTTCAAACTCATCTTAGGAAGGGAAATCCTCTCAGATCTGAAGGTTATGTCTTCTGTGCAATGGACAGGTAAGTCTGTATAGAAATTCTTTGTGTCCTTTCTCTCTGGCCTCCTATATATAACTGGAATTCTCTGGAGAAGGTGGGGTCAGTGTGCAGTCTACTTAGTAGGGTTTCACAGCCAAACTCACATCGTTTTGATCAATAGGTAATGCATTGGGAAACTGAGGCAACCAACCCTGCTCTAGGAATGCTGTAAACTAGCATGTGAACCCACAGAAGAGATCCTTCACCTGCTGCTCTGCCTGCTGAGGCCAGCAACAGTGAGTTCAGTCAATTCACTGAATTGTGACTGTCTTTGATGTGTGACCGCAAAAGTTCAGGTAACCTACTCCACAATGGCACATCTAAGTGATGCAATGTGAATCTGTGTTCTAGGAAATTGTAAATCTAAATTGATGCCCATTAACTTGGTTCGTACTCCTATTGGGACAACAAGATCTGTGATTTATAGGGGCTTGGTTCAACATAACAGGGGCTCTTGACTCCTCAGTCTCTTTGAGTTTTGAAGGACACTTGAACAAAGGAATATAATATGTATCTGTATGTTGAACTGCCAAGGAAATGCTACAACGTCACTTCCTTCTTTAGAGTAAGCTGTCAATTACAACAAATTCCTCTTTGATGTTTTCTTCTGCCCCTTGGCTCTATGATCATGAGAAAGATGTCTCTGTCTCTTTACATGATGAACATGTCAACATGAGTGTTGCCATGTCTGATTTCTCAAGGGAGCAGAGGAATAAGTTAAAAAAAATAGATGATAAGGACATGTATTGGTGATCTGTTTATTTGCAGAAAATCAAATGATATCAAAGTGAGCTGTAAATGTGGTAATAAGTAGACATTTTTGGGGATTGTAATAACTGGATAAATGGCTATTGGTGTGGCTGCTAAACATGTTTCAGATGTGACTCCTTGTAATGTCTCTTTGGTGGTTATTTTTAGTGTAATCTACATCACTTTCATGGTTATATAATAAAAATGTTATTAATTAGCTCCACATATCAACCTGCTCAGAAAATATGTAATGCCATATTGTATTTCACCCCTTTGATTCAATAACTTGTTTTTATTAAAGAAAATTTGAGAATCAAGTCACAGAAATGAAAGGACTGAGACAGGAGAATGCAGTAGGTAAAAAGTACTGAGCTATCATTCTTGCACACATAAACAGACTTGATTCAGTGCATACTCAGTTCACCCAGAAAGGACCTTAGAGTCAGGGAGCATCACACAACTTTCCATGAAGACATATCTGTGTACAGTAACTGTGTGTAAGCTGGGCACTGTCAAGTTTGTCAAACGTCAGGAATGAGAACATGAATATGGCCATATCCAATTTTCTTTGACTACTATTCCTGAGTTACAGTGACTAGTACTAACTGTTGTAGAGCAGGGCACTGTAACAGTTTAACTAAGGGAGAAAGTCCATCTAATGATCTGACCCACATTCTAGCTAAATCAGTGACCTTGAAGGCCAGTGTGAGGCACTGTGAGGAAGGTATCAAGAAGAGAGTCATAGTGTGTACTTGATACCCATCTTTTTCTTCCATACACACATGCACATTCACAGGCCATCACATCTAAAACTCTTTAAACTTGCTGATAAATTGTAGCCTATTCACCACTTTTTCAACTATCAGATTAAGTGTATCAAGTCATATATCAAGGTCCATGAGGCTAGGCTGTTCAGATTTTTACAGGGTGAGGAATGTGGCTCAATTATCAATCGTTTAGAGGCAGCCATCTAACCAGATGAGCACCATTTGTTGAAGATGGTCTCTAATTTCCAGTGTGTATATGATTTCCAGTGTGTGCATATGATCCTAAAAGAGTATATGCATGACATTTTTGTGTGTATGTGAATGATGGCACATGTAGATGTGTGTCTATGTGTGTACATATAAGTGCTGAGTTGTGCGTGCAGGCACCAGCTTGCCTCATTGTGAAAGTGTTGGTCAGAGCCAACCTTACAGGTATTGAATCTCATTTGTAACCATGGGTTGCAGGAATCAAACTCAGCTCATTAAGCTTGGGTAGCAAGCCTTTTTACACATGGAGACTTCACAATGGCATGGCAATTACTAGATAAATAGCTAAAATACAGGGATTATTAAATTAACATTATATATGTGTAATTTAAAGTGTTAATTAAGGAGATTTGAAGAAATTTATAGCTTCTAAAAATTGAAAATTTTAAAGTATACTACTAAATTAATATTTTAAGTTTGAAAACAATTTGAATTATACTTTAGATTATAAAAAATAATTTTGTGAATGATAGGAATAACAACATAATTTGATTGTAATATGAAATTCAGTAACTTTTTTTTCACTTTTTTTATTTTTTATTGTTTTTAATTTTTATTTTCTATATTCTATGTTTACATTCCAAAGGCTTTCCCCTTTCCCAGTTCCCCACCACCATACATCCCATAATTCCTCTCCCCCCCAACTATGCCCCAATCATTCCCCATCCCCCCACAGTTTCTCTAAAAAACTGGATCCAATCTTTACAGGCCCAGGGTCCTCTCCTTTCTTCTTCTTGGGAATCATTTCACTTGCTAATTGTGCCTTGAGTATTTAGGGCTTCTGGGCTCATTAATATCCACTTATCAGTGATTGCATTTCATGTGTATTCTTTTGTGATTGGGTTAACACACTCAGGATGATATTTTCCAGGTCTAACCATTTACCTACAAATTGCATGAATTCATTATTTTTAATTGCTGAGTAGTATTCCATTGTATAAATATACCACATTTTCTGTATCCATTCCTCCTTTGAGGGATATTTGGGCTCCTTCCAATTTCTGGCTATTATAAACAAGGCTGCTATAAACATAGTGGAGCATGTGTCTTTATTGTATGCAGGGGAATCCTCTGGGTATGTGCCCAGGAGTGATATGCCAGGGTCCTCTGGAAGTGACATGCCCAATTTTCTGAGGATCCGCCAAACTGATTTCCAGAGCGGTTTTACCATTTTGCAATCCCACCAACAGTGGAGGAGTGTTCTTCTTTCTCCACATCCTCGCCAGCACTTGTTGTCCCTTGAGTTTTTAATCTTAGCCATTCTGACTGGTGTGAGGTAGAATCTCAGGGTTGTTTTGATTTGCATTTCCCTGATGACGAATGATTTTGAACATCTCTTAAGGTGCTTCTCAGCCATCTGAATTTCTTCTGGTGAAAATTCTTTGTTTAGCTCTGTACCCCATTTTTGATAGGGTTATTTGGTTCTTTGCAGTCTAACTTCTTGAGTTCTTTGCATATATTGGCTATTAGGCATCTGTCGGATGTGGGGTTGGTGAAGATCTTTTCCCACTTTGTTGGTTGCCATTTTGTCCTTCTGACAGTGTCCTTTGCCTTGCAGAAACTTTGTAATTTTATGAGGCCCCATTTGTCAATTCTTGATCTTAGTGCATAAGCTATTGGTGTTCTGTTCAGGAACATTCCCCCTGTGCCCATGTCCTCCAGGGTCTTCCCAAGTTTCTTTTCTAATAGTTCAGTGTGTCTGGTTTTATGTGGAGGTCCTTGATCCACTTGGAGTTGATCTTAGTGCAAAGAGATAAGAGTGGGTCAATTCGCATTCTTCTACATGTTGACCTCCAGTTGAACCAGCACCATTTGTTGAAAAGGCTATCTTTATTCCACTGGATGGTTGTGGCTCCTTTATCAAAGATCAAGTTACCATAAGTCCATATGTTAATTTCTGGGTCTTCAATCCTATTCCATTGATCTACTTGCTTGTTGCTGTACCAATACCATGCATTTTTTAACACAATTGCTCTGTAGTACTGCTTAAGGTCAGGGTTATTGATTCCCCCAGACGTCCTTTTATTGTTGAGAATAGTTTTAGCTATCCTGGGTTTTTTATTGCTCCAGATGAATTTGAGAATTGCTTTTTCTAGATCTATGAAGAATTGATTTGGGATTTTGATGGGGATCGCATTGAATCTGTAGATTGCTTTTGGCAAGATGGCCATTTTTACTATATTGATCCTGCCAATCCAGGAGCAAGAAATATTTTTCCATCTTCTGAGGTCTTCTTTGATTTCTTTCTTCAAGGACTTGAAGTTCCTGTCATACAGATTTTTTGCTTGTTTGGTTAGAGTTAGGCCAAGGTACTTTATGTTGTTTGTGTGTTTAAATGTTTGTCTAGTGTTTGTTATGTTAAAAACTGTCTTATATGAGAGAATATGTGTGTGCGAATAAATGGGGAGTTTTTTATATATGTGTAAGTATTGTGGGAATGTGTGTATGTATGAGTTTGTAAGTGAGTGTATAGATGTATGTGTGGGTTTGTATATGTGTGGATATTTTTCTGTATGTCTGTGTGAGAATGTTTGTACATAAACATGTAAGAATGCCTATTTGTGTGTCTCTGTGTATGTTTGTTTATGAGTGTGAGCATGTACGCATTGTGTGTGAGAATACTTATCTCTTTATGTGACTATGTGTGTGGGTATGGGTATGTGTGTATTGTGTGAGTGTGTTTGCATATTTCTGTACATCTTTATATAAGAGTGGGTGTTTGTATTCATATGCATGATACATGAGTGTGTGTAAATATGTGTTTGTGTGTGCTTTGTGTGTGTGTGAGAGACAGAGACAGAGACAGAGAGAGAATGAGAGGCAAACACTGAGACAGAGTGGCACACAGAGAGTGCGTATGCAGGCACAAGCTTGCCTAGTTATGAATGTGATGGCCAGAGGCCACCTTACAGGCTTTGGTTGTCTACTCATCCCTGTGTTCCAGAATCAAACCCAGCTTATCAAGCTTGAACATAAAGCTTTTTGCACATATAACCCTCAGGATGCCATGAAAATCATGGGATTAATAGCAAATATACAATTATGGCATAGTTAACCTTTTATGAAAATTAATATTAGAGTTAGTGGAGGTAATATACAAACAATTACTTAATTTTTACCCTTTAAACAATTGAAAATTTTGAAGTTTACCATTACATAAGTATGATTTTTATAGAGACACGGTTTTCTCTGTGTAGTCCTGACTGTCCTGGAACTTGCTCTGTTCACTGGGCTGGCCTTGATGCCAGATACCTGCCTACCTCTTCTTGACTAAAGTGTGCAGTACCACTTCCAGACCACAACAATACTTCTATTTTAGAAAAATTTTTGCACAATACTTTACTTTTTAACACAAATGTTTATGTCAATGGCATAAATAAAATAAAAATAATTGTGAAATGAATTACAATAACTTTTAAATACAATTATAAAGGAAATTTTGCATTTTTAATAGGTGTGTAAATTTCAGACAGAGACTCTATATCTGTGGAATAGAGGTTAATGACAATTTAAGTGTAATTTAAAGAGAAACCCTGTAGAGTAGCTTTCTGAGGGCAGCAGTGAAAGAGAAAAACATGATAAAACCCAAACTATTGAGAAAAAATGCCCAGACAGGGCAGAGAGTGAGGTAAAGAAAGTGAAAAGAGAATTGGAAAGCAAGGGGAGGGAATTCAGAAAGAGGAAACTTGTGTTTGCCCTATATAAGATAGATGCACACAGCAGGCTTGGTAGAGAACCTAGAGGAGAAGACTCAAACACACAGCCCAGAGAGCCAGCAGCATCTGCAAGACCCACAATGGCCAGGCTCTGTGCTTTGCTCATGGTCCTGATAGTGATGAGCTACTGGTCAACCTGCTCTCTAGGATGTGACCTGCCTAACACTGATGAATACTGGAACTTGACACTTCTGGAACAGATGAGGAGCCTCTCCCATGTCTCCTGCCTGAAGGAGAGGAAGGACTTTGGATTGCCCTTGGAGAAGATGGATGCCCAGCAGATCCAGAAGGCTCAAGCCATCCCAGTCCTGCAAAATCTGACTCAACAGATCTTGAACCTCATCACACCAGAATACTCATATGTTCCTTGGAATGCCACCCTCCTGGAATCATTCCGCAATAACCTCTATGAGCAGCTCAAGGGCCTCAAAGCCTGTGTGCAGCAGTTGGGGGTGCAGGAACCTCCCTTGACCCAGGAAGACCCTCTGATGATTGTGAAGAAATACATCGAGAGGATCACTGTGTACCTGAGAAAGAAGAAACACAGCCCCTGTGCCTGGGAGATGGTCAGAATAGAAATCTGGAGAGCCCTGTATTCCTCAAAGCAGTTGCTGGCAAGACTAAGTGAGGAGAAGGAGTGAGTCCTGAGACAAACTGGAGAGGACATCCCCTGGACTAGAACACCACATCTCACAGGATAAGCTCTCCTTCAAAACTCTCATTACTTTCAGTTTGAATACAGTCAGCCTCCCTATATCTTGTAGCAATATTCAGCAATTATTTTCAATATGTAAAACCATGTTTGTATCTGCACCAATTTGCTTTTATTTATTTATTTATTTACTTATTTATTTAATTTATCTATTTATCGTGCTGTTAATAATTTAAGGTTTTTATGTTAAACATTTCAGTCATTTCTTTAAATGTAACTAATTATCATTTTCAATTAAATTATTTTGTATTCAAATAAATTTGCTTTATAAGATCCATTTGATTAGTTAATTTGGTATTTCTTTAACATTATCACATATTTTTAACATTACTATAAATATTGTACAAATGAATAGTTTCCAAATATAAGAGAAGATAGACACATATACTGCACAATATTCAGACAAACCCTAAATATTTTCATCTTCTGCTGTGTAGTATGTTGTATTCTTTTGGATGCACAGACAGTATACTGTAGAGTAGAAAGCCAGAGAATCTTGTTTCTGTCATATTCCTTAGTCCACCTTGACCAAATATTCCCTGGATTAATTTAGGATCTGACTTCTCTGCTCTCATATACCTATCATCTACTCTTATCCTTAATGAGTTTAATTGTTTTGAGGGAGATCATGTACAGTAATGCAAAACATATCAGGAAGAATGACTAGCCTGCCTGTATAGCACAGAAAAGCAAGACAAGTAGAACCTGGGAGTTAACCCAATTCATAATAGCCTCATAAACCCGTCCTGGGAACACATCCCACGAGGGAAGCGGAATGATTTTAAAATCAACGCTTTGAAACACCATTGTTCCTTCTCTAATTCCTGGACCTTTCCTCTTCCCATTTTCTACTACTTCTTTGTCTGTTACTGTTCCTCCTCCTCCTCCTCCTCCTCCTCCTTTTCCTCATCCTCTTCTGCCTCCTCCTCCTCCTTTTCCTCCTCCATCTCATCCTGATACTTTTGGTCCATCTTCTTTGAACTACTTGCTGTGCATGGTATAGCACCATCTCTTTGAGCATGGGTAGCCGCTCCCAGGGGCCCCATCCCTGAGGATACCTGAATCTCCTTCACCCAGCAGCCACCAGTTGACATAGTTCTCACCTGTAGGTGGAATTACCTAAATTTTCCACGCTGATATTTTGTCTGGTTTGGTCTTTGCCGGGGTCCAGCCTTGACACAGAATCAGAGTTCTCAGCTGTCAGCGGGGATATCTGGAAGGCACATAATAAATATACATAGACTACTTTTTGGGTACAACTACAGGCAATTTTTCATGGCTTAAAGCTTCTCTTCTCTTCTCATTCTCTGCTCTCTTTCTCTCTCGCTCATTTGCTCTTAGCTCGAGGCTGCACACACTCTGCATTCTCCTGTGCACTCTGCTTTTCTCCTGTGCGCTTTTCTTGTACTCTCACGCTCATACACACTTCTGTGAGTTCCCCCTTCACTCACACACACTTTCACACACATCTCACACACATTCCACATGCACTCTCCTTTCACTCGCACACACTCTTCACACACACCTCACACTCTCTCTACTCACTCTTCACAAGCTCTTCTCATGCTCTCCGCATTCACTCTCTCACCAGCTCTTCACATGCTCTCTACATGCTCTCTACATGCTCTCTTGTCTTCTTGCCTCAGTCTTTAATTGATACTACAAAAGCAGTAAAAAAGACATAGTACAATCGTTGCCAAATCAAATTAAAAAGAATAACCATGTCTCACAAAGAATCAAGAATTACAATTGTTCCCCAAAATTTCAAGCTTCCCTATTCCCAGGCCTATAGCCAAAATAAAATAATTGCAAACTTATCATTATTTAAACTTTAACTTTAACTATTATACTTCAGAGCTCAGAGCTCTGAGGCCAGCTACTTGCATTTCCTTGTAAAGCTCTAATGATAAATGATATGGGCAAAGCTGCCATGCAGTGGCCAGAAAGAATCAAGTTAACCCTTAACTTTGTAGTTGCTCTAGTTTCCCACTTCTACACATTGCACACAATGACTCTCCTAGAGTCCCAGTGTTTGGACTTAGTTTTACTAATCTAAGATTTTACATATTCTATACTTGCTTATCCAGGAGCCAGGAACCTCTCTCAAATGTTGTGCAAAACATATTTCATAATTTTAATAAGCTTTTCATTTTGGGGGTTCCAATGTTGGCTCTAATTCATTTTTTAATAATTTTTGTCAAACTTTTTTTGCAAATCAATCATTAATCTGGAACTACAATTGTGCAGTTATTGCATTGTTTCTAAGATGAGAACACACCACATGCACCTGGGCCATTAGTCTGTGCTGTGCTGTGCTGTGCCCCATGCCTCAATTTTTATTTGATTAAAGAATCATTACATCAGGGAACATCTAGTTTCACAGAATTTGCCAGAACAGACAGAGAGAGAAGTAAGAAAGTCAGATATAATCAAATAATTATGCACACCAAGGCCAACTGAAAAATAGTCACGCACAAATGAAATTGATACAACAATTGACCAGGGCTAACTAAGGTTAGGAAAAATGGGAACAGCTGTTGTTACAAAGAGCTGCTGAGGGCTACTGAATTGTCACCATCCAGGCCTACTGCACGCAGTCCCTTATTTCAGATGGTGGGTCCCCTGGAGGGATGTGTAGCCTGCTTCTCAGGGTCCCAGACACCATCCTTTTGTGCTACGGGCTTCTGAGATGTCTCCATCCCGGCCTACTGCACCAGCCCCTGTCATTGTTTGCTGTTCTCAGCAGGTCTTGTTCATTCAGTCATAGCCACTCTCAGTCCACATGGGTAACTACCCTGTTGTGTCTAAGAACACGGCTTTGCTGCAGTCATCCACTGCCCCTGGCTCTTCCAATTCTTCTGGACCTTCTTCTTTAATGATCCCCAAGGCCAGGAAATTTGTCCTTTGCTTTCTGCTCAGTGACTAGTTGTGAGTCTCTCTGTTCATTGGTATGGACTGCAAGAGGGTCCTGTGGCAAGCATTGGCCAGTGCAGGAATCATCTCTTAGATGTTAGCTCTAATTTCAAATCAGGTACTGTGACAGTACCAACACAGCACTGCTTTTGTTCTTTGTTGTCCTCATGGCTCAACATATATTTTAAGTGTGATAATTCTGAGAGAAAGATTACTGAGAGTTTTTTAATTGTGTTGACACTGAAGATCACTTGAAAATATAGTCACTTTCATAGCGTTCTTATTAATGGACATAGATCTTGTCCTTTTTATCTTAGTAGCTAACATTTTTGCTACTACTTTGTCATTTAGATGACATCTCAGTTCCTTTTTCAGCTATCATTTCCAATGAGATTTTAGTTTGGGTTCAGTGCTACAAAACCACACCAGTGGTTACTTTCTAGGAAAGTAGAGAAGAGAAATAGAACAGGATTGCAGATGTTGACCATCAAACCAACACCTCAGGAAAGAAGAAAGAGTAATGGAGAGTGCAGACAGCTGCAGCACTGAACGCCCTTGCTGTGTGTCACGATTAACAAAACATCTCTGCCACAGATACACTGGGGATGGAAGATGAATCACTGAATTCAGTATTCAATAAATACTGATGGCTGACAAATATATAGTTCTCAGTTTTTTAGGCTGAAACTGAAAGTGGAATTACAGATAAATGCATCTATTATACATGATGTACTATGTGTATAATGTACAATAGAAGTACATACTATGTATGTTTATGTGCATGTGTGAGCACACACAGCTTTCTCTCTGATAGACTCCAAGTACCTCCCTGCTGTCCCACACCCATCTGTCATTGTCACTGTCCTTGTTTCCCCCTCCCTGATGCAGGACGCCCCAGTGTGTATTCCTCATTCTCTCCTCATCACCCAGCTCTGACGCCATACAACTGCTGTCTATTACATTTTGATTCATGACTGGAGTTTTTTTTTCTGAAATCACATAACCACCCTTGAAAACAGAGTGAAGGAGTTCATGGTTTGAATGAAACTCTCAGGCATAAGAATTTTCTCTTAATTTTAGGCCTTAGACAATGTTCTTCTAATGTCCTAATGCTTTCTGTTTCAACAAAGAAAAATGAAAAACAAGAGAAGGAAGACAGAAAAAAGAAAGAGAAAGGGAAAGAAGGAAGATGAAGGAAAGAAGGAAGAAATTAAGAAGAAGGGAAGAAAGGAAGAAAGGAAATGGAAACCAAATGTTCAATTATGAGAAAAATTTGTAGAAGACGAGAGCCACCTACCGGCCTGGCCTGCAAAGAACAAAAACAAGACAAGCTGGCAATTTCTCTACAGAATTGATCCCTGGCAGACTTTCCTCCATACTAAAACACACCCTTCCCAGAAGAACTGACTTCAGTCTGGAAAAGTCCGTTCCCTTCAAACTCATCTTAGGAAGGGAAATCCTCTCAGATCTGAAGGTTATGTCTTCTGTGCAATTGACAGGTAAGTCTGTATAGAAATTCTTTGTGTCCTTTCTCTCTGGCCTCCTATATATAACTGGAATTCTCTGGAGAAGGAGGGGTCAGTGTGCAGTCTACTTAGTAGGGTTTCACAGCCAAACTCACATCGTTTTGATCAATAGGTAATGCATTGGGAAACTGATGCAACCAACCCTGCTCTAGGAATGCTGTAAACTAGCATGTGAACCCACAGAAGAGATCCTTCACCTGCTGCTCTGCCTGCTGAGGCCAGCAACAGTGAGTTCAGTCAATTCACTGAATTGTGACTGTCTTTGATGTGTGACCGCAAAAGTTCAGGTAACCTACTCCACAATGGCACATCTAAGTGATGCAATGTGAATCTGTGTTCTAGGAAATTGTAAATCTAAATTGATGCCCATTAACTTGGTTCGTACTCCTATTGGGACAACAAGATCTGTGATTTATAGGGGCTTGGTTCAACATAACAGGGGCTCTTGACTCCTCAGTCTCTTTGAGTTTTGAAGGACACTTGAACAAAGGAATATAATATGTATCTGTATGTTGAACTGCCAAGGAAATGCTACAACGTCACTTCCTTCTTTAGAGTAAGCTGTCAATTACAACAAATTCCTCTTTGATGTTTTCTTCTGCCCCTTGGCTCTATGATCATGAGAAAGATGTCTCTGCCTCTTTACATGATGAACATGTCAACATGAGTGTTGCCATGTCTGATTCCTCAAGGGAGCAGAGGAATAAGTTAAAAAAAATAGATGATAAGGACATGTATTGGTGATCTGTTTATTTGCAGAAAATCAAATGATATCAAAGTGAGCTGTAAATGTGGTAATAAGTAGACATTTTTGGGGATTGTAATAACTGGATAAATGGCTATTGGTGTGGCTGCTAAACATGTTTCAGATGTGACTCCTTGTAATGTCTCTTTGGTGGTTATTTTTAGTGTAATCTACATCACTTTCATGGTTATATAATAAAAATGTTATTAATTAGCTCCACATATCAACCTGCTCAGAAAATATGTAATGCCATATTGTATTTCACCCCTTTGATTCAATAACTTGTTTTTATTAAAGAAAATTTGAGAATCAAGTCACAGAAATGAAAGGACTGAGACAGGAGAATGCAGTAGGTAAAAAGTACTGAGCTATCATTCTTGCACACATAAACAGACTTGATTCAATGCATACTCAGTTCACCCAGAAAGGACCTTAGAGTCAGGGAGCATCACAAAACTTTCCATGAAGACATATCTGTGTACAGTAACTGTGTGTAAGCTGGGCACTGTCAAGTTTGTCAAACTTCAGGAATGAGAACATGAATATGGCCATATCCAATTTTCTTTGACTACTATTCCTGAGTTACAGTGACTAGTACTAACTGTTGTAGAGCAGGGCACTGTAACATTTTAACTAAGGGAGAAAGTCCATCTAATGATCTGACCCACATTCTAGCTAAATCAGTGACCTTGAAGGCCAGTGTGAGGCACTGTGAGGAAGGTATCAAGAAGAGAGTCATAGTGTGTACTTGATACCCATCTTTTTCTTCCATACACACATGCACATTCACAGGCCATCACATCTAAAACTCTTTAAACTTGCTGATAAATTGTAGCCTATTCACCACTTTTTCAACTATCAGATTAAGTGTATCAAGTCATATATCAAGGTCCATGATGCTAGGCTGTTCAGATTTTTACAGGATGAGGAATGTGGCTCAATTATCAATCGTTTAGAGGCAGCCATCTAACCAGATGAGCACCATTTGTTGAAGATGGTCTCTAATTTCCAGTGTGTATATGATTTCCAGTGTGTGCATATGATCCTAAAAGAGTATATGCATGACATTTTTGTGTGTATGTGAATGATGGCACATGTAGATGTGTGTCTATGTGTGTACATATAAGTGCTGAGTTGTACGTGCAGGCACAAGCTTGCCTCATTGTGAAAGTGTTGGTCAGAGCCAACCTTACAGGTATTGAATCTCATCTGTAACCATGGGTTGCAGGAATCAAACTCAGCTCATTAAGCTTGGGTAGCAAGCCTTTTTACACATGGAGACTTCACAATGGCATGGCAATTACTAGATAAATAGCTAAAATACAGGGATTATTAAATTAACATTATATATGTGTAATTTAAAGTGTTAATTAAGGAGATTTGAAGAAATTTATAGCTTCTAAAAATTGAAAATTTTAAAGTATACTACTAAATTAATATTTTAAGTTTGAAAACAATTTGAATTATACTTTAGATTATAACAAATAATTTTGTGAATGATAGGAATAACAACATAATTTGATTGTAATATGAAATTCAATAACTTTTTTTTCACTTTTTTTATTTTTTATTGTTTTTAATTTTTATTTTCTATATTCTATGTTTACATTCCAAAGGCTTTCCCCTTTCCCAGTTCCCCACCACCATACGTCCCACAATTCCTCTCCCCCCCCAACTATTCCCCAATCATTCCCCATCCCCCCACAGTTTCTCTAAAAAACTGGATCTAATCTTTACAGGCCCAGGGTCCTCTCCTTTCTTCTTCTTGGGAATCATTTCACTTGCTAATTGTGCCTTGAGTATTTAGGGCTTCTGGGCTCATTAATATCCACTTATCAGTGATTGCATTTCATGTGTATTCTTTTGTGATTGGGTTAACACACTCAGGATGATATTTTCCAGGTCTAACCATTTACCTACAAATTGCATGAATTCATTATTTTTAATTGCTGAGTAGTATTCCATTGTATAAATATACCACATTTTCTGTATCCATTCCTCCTTTGAGGGATATTTGGGCTCCTTCCAATTTCTGGCTATTATAAACAAGGCTGCTATAAACATAGTGGAGCATGTGTCTTTATTGTATGCAGGGGAATCCTCTGGGTATGTGCCCAGGAGTGATATGCCAGGGTCCTCTGGAAGTGACATGCCCAATTTTCTGAGGATCCGCCAAACTGATTTCCAGAGCGGTTTTACCATTTTGCAATCCCACCAACAGTGGAGGAGTGTTCTTCTTTCTCCACATCCTCGCCAGCACTTGTTGTCCCTTGAGTTTTTAATCTTAGCCATTCTGACTGGTGTGAGGTAGAATCTCAGGGTTGTTTTGATTTGCATTTCCCTGATGACTAATGATTTTGAACATCTCTTAAGGTGCTTCTCAGCCATCTGAATTTCTTCTGGTGAAAATTCTTTGTTTAGCTCTGTACCCCATTTTTGATAGGGTTATTTGGTTCTTTGCAGTCTAACTTCTTGAGTTCTTTGCATATATTGGCTATTAGGCATCTGTCGGATGTGGGGTTGGTGAAGATCTTTTCCCACTTTGTTGGTTGCCATTTTGTCCTTCTGACAGTGTCCTTTGCCTTGCAGAAACTTTGTAATTTTATGAGGCCCCATTTGTCAATTCTTGATCTTAGTGCATAAGCTATTGGTGTTCTGTTCAGGAACATTCCCCCTGTGCCCATGTCCTCCAGGGTCTTCCCAAGTTTCTTTTCTAATAGTTCAGTGTGTCTGGTTTTATGTGGAGGTCCTTGATCCACTTGGAGTTGATCTTAGTGCAAAGAGATAAGAGTGGGTCAATTCGCATTCTTCTACATGTTGACCTCCAGTTGAACCAGCACCATTTGTTGAAAAAACTATCTTTATTCCACTGGATGGTTGTGGCTCCTTTATCAAAGATCAAGTGACCATAAGTCCGTAGGTTAATCTCTGGGTCTTCAATCCTATTCCATTGATCTACTTGCTTGTTGCTGTACCAATACCATGCATTTTTTAACACAATTGCTCTGTAGTACTGCTTAAGGTCAGGGTTATTGATTCCCCCAGACGTCCTTTTATTGTTGAGAATAGTTTTAGCTATCCTGGGTTTTTTATTGCTCCAGATGAATTTGAGAATTGCTTTTTCTAGATCTATGAAGAATTGATTTGGGATTTTGATGGGGATCGCATTGAATCTGTAGATTGCTTTTGGCAAGAAGGCCATTTTTACTATATTGATCCTGCCAATCCAGGAGCAAGAAATATTTTTCCATCTTCTGAGGTCTTCTTTGATTTCTTTCTTCAAGGACTTGAAGTTCCTGTCATACAGATTTTTTGCTTGTTTGGTTAGAGTTAGGCCAAGGTACTTTATGTTGTTTGTGTGTTTAAATGTTTGTCTAGTGTTTGTTATGTTAAAAACTGTCTTATATGAGAGAATATGTGTGTGCGAATAAATGGGGAGTTTTTTATATATGTGTAAGTATTGTGGGAATGTGTGTATGTATGAGTTTGTAAGTGAGTGTATAGATGTATGTGTGGGTTTGTATATGTGTGGATATTTTTCTGTATGTCTGTGTGAGAATGTTTGTACATAAACATGTAAGAATGCCTATTTGTGTGTCTCTGTGTATGTTTGTTTATGAGTGTGAGCATGTACGCATTGTGTGTGAGAATGCTTATCTCTGTATGTGACTATGTGTGTGGGTATGGGTATGTGTGTATTGTGTGAGTTTGTTTGCATATTTCTGTACATCTTTATATAAGAGTGGGTGTTTGTATTCATATGCATGATACATGAGTGTGTGTAAATATGTGTTTGTGTGTGCTTTGTGTGTGTGTGTGAGAGAGAGACAGAGACAGAGAGAGAATGAGAGGCAAACACTGAGACAGAGTGGCACACAGAGAGTGCGTATGCAGGCACAAGCTTGCCTAGTTATGAATGTGATGGCCAGAGGCTACCTTACAGGCTTTGGTTGTCTACTGCATCCCTGTGTTCTGGAATCAAACCCAGCTTATCAAGCTTGAACATAAAGCTTTTTGCACATATAACCCTCAGGATGCCATGAAAATCATGGGATTAATAGCAAATATACAGTGATGGCATAGTTAAACTTTTATGAAAATTAATATTAGAGTTAGTGGAGGTAATACACAAACAATTACTTAATTTTTACCCTTTAAACAATTGAAAATTTTGAAGTTTACCATTACATAAGTATGATTTTTATAGAGACATGGTTTTCTCTGTGTAGTCCTGACTGTCCTGGAACTTGCTCTGTTCACTGGGCTGGCCTTGATGTCAGATACCTGCCTACCTCTTCTTGACTAAAGTGTGCAGTACCACTTCCAGACCACAACAATACTTCTATTTTAGAAAAATTTTTGCACAATACTTTACTTTTTAACACAAATGTTTATGTCAATGGCATAAATAAAATAAAAATAATTGTGAAATGAATTACAATAACTTTTAAATACAATTATAAAGGAAATTTTGCATTTTTAATAGGTGTGTAAATTTCAGACAGAGACTCTATATCTGTGGAATAGAGGTTAATGACAATTTAAGTGTAATTTAAAGAGAAACCCTGTAGAGTAGCTTTCTGAGGGCAGCAGTGAAAGAGAAAACCATGATAAAACCCAAACTCTTGAGAAAAAATACCCAGACACAGCAGAGAGTGAGGTAAAGAAAGTGAAAAGAGAATTGGAAAGCAAGGGGAGGGAATTCAGAAAGAGGAAACTTGTGTTTGCCCTATATAAGATAGATGCACACAGCAGGCTTGTTAGAGAACCTAGAGGAGAAGACTCAAACACACAGCTCAGAGAGCCAGCAGCATCTGCAAGACCCACAATGGCCAGGCTCTGTGCTTTGCTCATGGTCCTGATAGTGATGAGCTACTGGTCAACCTGCTCTCTAGGATGTGACCTGCCTAACACTGATAAAAACTGGAACTTGACACTTCTGGAACAGATGAGGAGCCTCTCCCATGTCTCCTGCCTGAAGGAGAGGAAGGACTTTGGATTGCCCTTGGAGAAGATGGAAACCCAGCAGATCCAGAAGGCTCAAGCCATCCCAGTCCTGCAAAATCTGACTCAACAGATCTTGAACCTCATCAAACCAAAAGACTCATATGTTCCTTGGAATGCCACCCTCCTGGAATCATTCCGCAATAACCTCTATGAGCAGCTCAAGGACCTCAAAGCCTGTGTGCAGCAGTTGGGGGTGCAGGAACCTCCCCTGACCCAGGAAGACCCTCTGATGATTGTGAAGAAATACATCGAGAGGATCACTGTGTACCTGAGAGAGAAGAAACACAGCCCCTGTGCCTGGGAGATGGTCAGAATAGAAATCTGGAGAGCCCTGTATTCCTCAAAGCAGTTGCTGGCAAGACTAAGTGAGGAGAAGGAGTGAGTCCTGAGACAAACTGGAGAGGACATCCCCTGGACTAGAACACCGCATGTCACAGGATAAGCTCTCCTTCAAAACTCTCATTACTTTCAGTATGAATACAGTCAGCCTCCCTATATCTTGTAGCAATATTCAGCAATTATTTTCAATATGTAAAACCATGTTTGTATCTGCACCTATTTGCTTTTATTTATTTATTTATTTATTTACTTATTTATTTAATTTATCTATTTATTGTGCTGTTAATAATTTAAGGTTTTTATGTTAAACATTTCAGTCATTTCTTTAAATGTAACAAATTATCATTTTCAATTAAATTATTTTGTATTCAAATAAATTTGCTTTATAAGATCCATTTGATTAGTTAATTTGGTATTTCTTTAACATTGTCACATATTTTTAACATTACTATAAATATTGTACAAATGAATAGTTTCCAAATATAAGAGAAGATAGACACATATACTGCACAATATTCAGACAAACCCTAAATATTTTCATCTTCTGCTGTGTAGTATGTTGTATTCTTTTGGATGCACAGACAGTATACTGTAGAGTAGAAAGCCAGAGAATCTTGCTTCTGTCATATTCCTTAGTACACCTTGACCAAATATTCCCTGGATTAATTTAGGATCTGACTTCTCTGCTCTCATATACCTATCATCTACTCTTATCCTTAATGAGTTTAATTGTTTTGAGGGAGATCATGTACAGTAATGAAAAAACATATCAGGAAGAATGACTAGCCTGCCTGTATAGCACAGAAAAGCAAGACAAGTAGAACCTGGGAGTTAACCCAATTCATAATAGCCTCATAAACCAGTCCTGGGAACACATCCCACGAGGGAAGCGGAATGATTTTAAAATCAACGCTTTGAAACACCATTGTTCCTTCTCTAATTCCTGGACCTTTCCTCTTCCCATTTTCTACTACTTCTTTGTCTGTTACTGTTCCTCCTCCTCCTCCTCCTTTTCCTCCTCCTCTTCTGCCTCCTCCTCCTCCTCTTCCTCCTCCATCTCCTCCTGATACTTTTGATCCATCTTCTTTGAACTACTCGCTCTGCATGGTATAGCACCATCTCTTTGAGCATGGGTAGCCGCTCCCAGGGGCCCCATCCCTGAGGATACCTGAATCTCCTTCACCCAGCAGCCACCAGTTGACATAGTTCTCACCTGTAGGTGGAATTACCTAAATTTTCCACGCTGATATTTTGTCTGGTTTGGTATTTGCCGGGGTCCAGCCTCGACACAGAATCAGAGTTCTCAGCTGTCAGCGGGGATATCTGGAAGGCACATAATAAATATACATAGACTACTTTTTGGGTACAACTACAGGCAATTTTTCATGGCTTAAAGCTTCTCTTCTCTTCTCATTCTCTGCTCTCTTTCTCTCTCGCTCATTTGCTCTTAGCTCGAGGCTGCACACACTCTGCATTCTCCTGTGCACTCTGCTTTTCTCCTGTGCGCTTTTCTTGTACTCTCACGCTCATACACACTTCTGTGAGTTCCCCCTTCACTCACACACACTTTCACACACATCTCACACACATTCCACATGCACTCTCCTTTCACTCGCACACACTCTTCACACACACCTCACACTCTCTCTACTCACTCTTCACAAGCTCTTCTCATGCTCTCCGCATTCACTCTCTCACCAGCTCTTCACATGCTCTCTACATGCTCTCTACATGCTCTCTTGTCTTCTTGCCTCAGTCTTTAATTGATACTACAAAAGCAGTAAAAAAGACATTGTACAATCGTTGCCAAATCAAATTAAAAAGAATACCCATGTCTCACAAAGAATCAAGAATTACAATTGTTCCCCAAAATTTCAAGCTTCCCTATTCCCAGGCCTATAGCCAAAATAAAATAATTGCAAACTTATCATTATTTAAACTTTAACTTTAACTATTATACTTCAGAGCTCAGAGCTCTGAGGCCAGCTACTTGCATTTCCTTGTAAAGCTCTAATGATAAATGATATGGGCAAAGCTGCCATGCAGTGGCCAGAAAGAATCAAGTTAACCCTTAACTTTGTAGTTGCTCTAGTTTCCCACTTCTACACATTGCACACAATGACTCTCCTAGAGTCCCAGTGTTTGGACTTAGTTTTACTAATCTAAGATTTTACATATTCTATACTTGCTTATCCAGGAGCCAGGAACCTCTCTCAAGTGTTGTGCAAAACATATTTCATAATTTTAATAAGCTTTTCATTTTGGGGGTTCCAATGTTGGCTCTAATTCATTTTTTAATAATTTTTGTCAAACTTTTTTTGCAAATCAATCATTAATCTGGAACTACAATTGTGCAGTTATTGCATTGTTTCTAAGAAGAGAACACACCACATGCACCTGGGCCATTAGTCTGTGCTGTGCTGTGTTGTGCCCCATGCCTCAATTTTTATTTGATTAAAGAATCATTACATCAGGGAACATCTAGTTTCACAGAATTTGCCAGAACAGACAGAGAGAGAAGTAAGAAAGTCAGATATAATCAAATAATTATGCACACCAAGGCCAACTGAAAAATAGTCACGCACAAATGAAATTGATACAACCATTGACCAGGGCTAAGGTTAGGAGAAATGGGAACAGCTGTTGCTACAAAGAGCTGCTGAGGGCTACTGAATTGTCTCCATCCAGGCCTACTGCACGCAGTCCCTTATTTCAGATGGTGGGTCCCCTGGAGGGATGTGTAGCCTGCTTCTCAGGGTCCCAGACACCATCCTTTTGTGCTACGGGCTTCTGAGATGTCTCCATCCCGGCCTACTGCACCAGCCCCTGTCATTGTTTGCTGTTCTCAGCAGGTCTTGTTCATTCGGTCATAGCCACTCTCAGTCCACATGGGTAACTACCCTGTTGTGTCTAAGAACACGGCTTTGCTGCAGTCATCCACTGCCCCTGGCTCTTCCAATTCTTCTGGACCTTCTTCTTTAATGATCCCCAAGGCCAGGAAATTTGTCCTTTGCTTTCTGCTCAGTGACTAGTTGTGAGTCTCTCTGTTCATTGGTATGGACTGCAAGAGGGTCCTGTGGCAAGCATTGGCCAGTGCAGGAATCATCTCTTAGATGTTAGCTCTAATTTCAAATCAGGTACTGTGACAGTACCAACACAGCACTGCTTTTGTTCTTTGCTGTCCTCATGGCTCAACATATATTTTAAGTGTGATAATT
This sequence comes from Apodemus agrarius, assembly GCA_964023405.1. Taxonomy (NCBI): domain Eukaryota; kingdom Metazoa; phylum Chordata; class Mammalia; order Rodentia; family Muridae; genus Apodemus; species Apodemus agrarius. The sequence goes on along the minus strand of OZ030009.1, from coordinate 65,540,580 downwards.
CTGAGAGAAAGATTACTGAGAGTTTTTTAATTGCATTGACACTGAAGATCACTTGAAAATATAGTCACTTTCATAGCGTTCTTATTAATGGACATAGATCTTGTCCTTTTTATCTTAGTAGCTAACATTTTTGCTACTACTTTGTCATTTAGATGACATCTCAGTTCCTTTTTCAGCTATCATTTCCAATGAGATTTTAGTTTGGGTTCAGTGCTACAAACCCACACCAGTGGTTACTTTCTAGGAAAGTAGAGAAGAGAAATAGAACAGGATTGCAGATGTTGACCATCAAACCAACACCTCAGGAAAGAAGAAAGAGTAATGGAGAGTGCAGACAGCTGCAGCACTGAACGCCCTTGCTGTGTGTCACGATTAACAAAACATCTCTGCCACAGAGACACTGGGGATGGAAGATGAATCACTGAATTCAGTATTCAATAAATACTGATGGCTGACAAATATATAGTTCTCAGTTTTTTAGGCTGAAACTGAAAGTGGAATTACAGATAAATGCATCTATTATACATGATGTACTATGTGTATAATGTACAATAGAAGTACATACTATGTATGTTTATGTGCATGTGTGAGCACACACAGCTTTCTCTCTGATAGACTCCAAGTACCTCCCTGCTGTCCCACACCCATCTGTCATTGTCACTGTCCTTGTTTCCCCCTCCCTGATGCAGGACGCCCCAGTGTGTGTTCCTCATTCTCTCCTCATCACCCAGCTCTGACGCCATACAACTGCTGTCTATTACATTTTGATTCATGACTGGAGTTTTTTTTCTGAAATCACATAACCACCCTTGAAAACAGAGTGAAGGAGTTCATGGTTTGAATGAAACTCTCAGGCATAAGAATTTTCTCTTAATTTTAGGCCTTAGACAATGTTCTTCTAATGTCCTAATGCTTTCTGTTTCAACAAAGAAAAATGAAAAACAAGAGAAGGAAGACAGAAAAAAGAAAGAGAAAGGGAAAGAAGGAAGATGAAGGAAAGAAGGAAGAAATTAAGAAGAAGGGAAGAAAGGAAGAAAGGAAAAGGAAACCAAATGTTCAATTATGAGAAAAATTTGTAGAAGAAGAGAGCCACCTACCGGCCTGGCCTGCAAAGAACAAAAACAAGACAAGCTGGCAATTTCTCTACAGAATTGATCCCTGGCAGACTTTCCTCCATACTAAAACACACCCTTCCCAGAAGAACTGACTTCAGTCTGGAAAAGTCCGTTCCCTTCAAACTCATCTTAGGAAGGGAAATCCTCTCAGATCTGAAGGTTATGTCTTCTGTGCAATGGACAGGTAAGTCTGTATAGAAATTCTTTGTGTCCTTTCTCTCTGGCCTCCTATATATAACTGGAATTCTCTGGAGAAGGTGGGGTCAGTGTGCAGTCTACTTAGTAGGGTTTCACAGCCAAACTCACATCGTTTTGATCAATAGGTAATGCATTGGGAAACTGAGGCAACCAACCCTGCTGTAGGAATGCTGTAAACTAGCATGTGAACCCACAGAAGAGATCCTTCACCTGCTGCTCTGCCTGCTGAGGCCAGCAACAGTGAGTTCAGTCAATTCACTGAATTGTGACTGTCTTTGATGTGTGACCGCAAAAGTTCAGGTAACCTACTCCACAATGGCACATCTAAGTGATGCAATGTGAATCTGTGTTCTAGGAAATTGTAAATCTAAATTGATGCTGCAGCTTCCCGCCCAGCTGGTGGTGGGGAAGCCTGAGTGTCACCCAGTGTGCCAGGTGCTCAGAACCATCCGGCGGCGGCGGCGGAACCAGGTACCCGACACAGCCTGAGCTTAAGACCTTCGGGGACTCAGGCCTGGAGTGGGAGTTGGGCACAGAATAGCGGGTGCACTCTGCACTCGCAGGGCGGACCCCGAGCTCCCTGCAGGCAGCTGCCATATTGCCTGCAGCTTCCCGCCCAGCTGGTGGTGGGGAAGCCTGAGTGTCACCCAGCGTGCCAGGTGCTCAGAACCATCCGGCGGCGGCAGAACCAGGTACCCGACACAGCCCAAGCTTAAGACCTTCGGGGACTCAGGCCTGGAGTGGGAGTTGGGCACAGAATAGCGGGTGCACTCTGCACTCCCAGGGCAGACCCCGAGCTCCCTGCAGGCAGCTGCCATATTGCCTGCAGCTTCCCGCCCAGCTGGTGGTGGGGAAGCCTGAGTGTCACCCAGCGTGCCAGGTGCTCAGAACCATCCAGCGGCGGCAGAGGAACCAGGTACCCGACACAGCCCGAGCTTAAGACCTTCGGGGACTCAGGCCTAGAGTGGGAGTTGGGCACAGAATAGCGGGTGCACTCTGCACTCGCGGGGCGGACCCCGAGCTCCCTGCAGGCAGCTGCCATATTGCCTGCAGCTTCCCGTCCAGCTGGTGGTGAGGAAGCCGGAGTCAGCCAGTGTGCCAGGTGCCCAGACCCAGCCAGAGGCCGAACCAGCCTCCCATCCAGCCAGTGGCAGGGAAGCTGGAAACCGGACCCAGCCAGCTTCCCAGCAGCTTGGGACCAGCAGGCGGAACCAGATAACTGAGATATCCCAACTTTAAGACCCCTGGGGAAACAGGATATCAGACAGCAAACCCTGAGCAGGAGCAGTGCAGAGCAGCCACCCAACAGGCGGAACCAAATACCTGGGATATCCTGAGTTTAAGACCTCGGGGGACTCAGGCCACCTGTCAGCAATCTGTGAGCAAGACCCCCGCAGGACAGTGATTCAGGTATCCCAGTCGCTGGGAAATAGCCTTACAACCCCACAGGAGGGTCAAGCACCAGCTAGTATCTACAGGACCAACTAACACCAGAGTTAACCAGATGGCAAAAGGCAAACGTAAGATCTCTACTAACAAAAATCAAGGCAATATGGCGGCATCCGAACCCAGTTCCCCAACAGCAATAAATATTGGATACCCCGAAACACCAGAAAAACAAGACTCAGATCTAAAATCACTGGTCAGGATGCTGATAGAGGAACACTTAGATAAATCTCTTAAAGTAATACATGAGAAAATAGATCAAAAGCTAGAAGCCATTGCAAGACAAACACAATTAAATCCCAGATATCTCAACACACCAGAAAAACAAGACTCAGATCTAAAATCACTGGTAAAGATGCAGATTGAGGATCACTTAGATAAATTTCTTAAAGTAATAGAGGAGAAAATAGATCAAAAACTAGAAGCCCATACAAGGCAGACACAAAAATCACTTAAAGAAATCCAGGAGAATATAGAGCAAAAAATGAATCCCAATAAGGGGGAGAAACAAAAATCACCTAAAGAAATACAAGAGAACATGGGTCAACGAGTAGAAGTCATAAAGGAGGAAACACAAAAATCCCTTAAAGAATTACAGGAAAACACAAACAAGCAACTGAAAGATCTGAGCAAAACCATACAAAATCTAAAAACAGAAGTAGAAACAACTAAGCAATCGCAAAGGGAGACAATGTTGGAGATAGAAAACCTTGGGAAGAAATCAGGAGTCATAGATGCAAATATCAACAATAGAATACAAGAGATAGAAGACAGAATCTCAGATGCTGAAGATACCATAGGAACCATGGATTCAACAATTAAAGAAAATGCAAAATGCAAAAAGCTGGTAACCCAAAACATTCAGGAAATCCAGGACACAATGAGAAGACCAAACCTAAGGATTATAGGGATAGATGAGAATGAAGATCTACAACTTAAAGGGCCAGCAAATATCTTCTACAAAATTATGGAAGAAAATTTCCCCAACCTAAAGAGAGAGATGCCCATGAATATACAAGAAGCCTATAGAACCCCAAATAGACTGGACCAGAACAGAAATACTTCCCGTCACATAATAATCAAAACCCCAAATGTACTAAACAAAGAAAGAATATTAAAGGCAGTAAGAGAAAAAGGACAAGTAACATATAAAGGAAGACCTATCAGAATTACACCAGACTTCTCACCTGAGACCATGAAAGCTAAAAGATCCTGGGCAGACCTCATGCAGACCCTAAGAGAACACAAACTTCAGCCAAGACTACTATACCCAGCAAAACTCTCAATTGCCATAGATGGGGAAACCAAGATATTCCACGACAAAACCAAATTTGCAAGATACTTATCTACAAACCCAGCCCTACAAAGGATAATAGGGGAAAAATACCAACACAAGGGGGGAAACAACACCCCAGAAGAAACAAGATAGAAACCCCATCTCATCCAACCCAAAAGAAGAGAACCACTCAAATACAAATAATAATAACAATTCCCAAAATGTCAGGAAGTAATAATTACTATTCCTTAATATCTCTTAATATCAATGGACTCAATTCCCCAATCAAAAGACACAGACTAACAGACTGGATACGGAAACAGGACCCTACATTTTGCTGCATACAGGAAACACATCTCAGTGTCAAAGACAAACACCACCTTAGAGTAAAAGGCTGGAAGACAGTTCTACAAGCAAATGGTCCCAGGAAACAAGCTGGAGTAGCCATTCTAATATCAGATAAAATCGACTTTCAACCTAAAGTCATCAAAAGAGACACAGAAGGTCACTTCCTGCTTGTCAAAGGGAAAATCCACCAAGAAGAATTCTCAATACTGAACATCTATGCGCCAAATGCAAGGGCACCCTCATTCGTAAAAGAAACTTTACTAAAGCTTAAAGCACACATCACACCTAACACAATGATTGTAGGTGACTTCAACACTCCACTCTCCTCAATGGACCGATCAGGAAAGCAGAAACTAAACAGGGACACAGTGAAACTAATTGAAGCTTTGGACCAATTGGATTTAACAGATATATATAGAACATTCCATCCTAAAACAAAAGAGTATACCTTTTTCTCAGCACCGCACGGTACCTTCTCAAAAATTGATCATATAATTGGTCACAAGACAGACCTCAACAAATACAAGAAGACCGAACTAATCCCATGTCTCCTATCGGATCACTATGGAGTAAAAGTGGTCTTCAATAGCAAGAACAACAACAGAAAGCCCACATACACATGGAAACTGAACAATACTCTACTCAATGACACCCTGGTCAAGGAAGAAATAAAGAAAGAAATCAAAGACTTTTTAGACTTCAATGAAAATGAAGGTACGACCTACCCAAATCTCTGGGATACAATGAAAGCAGTGCTAAGAGGAAAACTCATAGCCCTGAGTGCCTCCAAAAAGAAACTGGAAAGAGCATACACTAGCAACTTAACAGCACACCTGAAGGCGCTGGAACAAAAAGAAGCTAACTCACCCAGGAGGAGTAGAAGAGAGGAAATCATCAAACTAAGGGCTGAAATCAATCAAGCAGAAACAAAGAGAACCATACAAAGAATCAACAAAACCAAGAGCTGGTTCTTCGAGAAAATCAACAAGATAGATAAACCCTTAGCTAGACTAACCAAAGGGCACAGAGATAGTATCCAAATTAACAAAATTAAAAATGAAAAGGGGGATATAACAACAGAAACAGAGGAAATTCAAAAGATCATCAGATCCTACTACAAAGGCCTATACTCAAAACAACTGGAGAATCTGGAGGAAATGGACAATTTCCTAGACAGATACCAAATACCAAAATTAAATCAGCATCAAGTAGACCAGCTAAACAGTCCCATAACCCTTAAAGAAATAGAAGGGGTTATAGAAAGCCTCCCAACCAAAAAAAGTACGGGACCAGATGGTTTTAGTGCAGAATTCTACCAGACCTTCAAAGAAGACTTAACACCAATACTCTTCAAACTATTCCACAAAATAGAGACAGAAGGGACACTGCCCAACTCGTTCTTCGAAACCACAATTACGCTGATACCTAAACCACAAAAAGATCCAACAAAGAAAGAGAACTACAGGCCAATTTCTCTTATGAATATAGATGCAAAAATACTAAATAAAATTCTTGCCAACCGAATCCAAGAGCATATCAAAACGATCATTCACCATGATCAAGTAGGCTTCATTCCAGGAATGCAGGGATGGTTCAATATACGGAAATCCATCAATGTAATCCACTACATAAACAAACTAAAAGAAAAAAATCACATGGTCATCTCATTAGATGCTGAAAAAGCATTTGACAAAATTCAGCATCCTTTCATGCTAAAAGTCTTGGAAAGAGCAGGAATTCAAGGCCCATACCTAAACATAGTAAAAGCAATCTACAGCAAACCAGTAGCCAACATCAAAATAAATGGAGAGAAACTTGAAGCAATTCCACTAAAATCAGGGACTAGACAAGGCTGTCCTCTCTCTCCATATCTTTTCAATATAGTACTTGAAGTTCTAGCGAGAGCAATCAGACAACATAAGGAAGTCAAAGGGATACAAATTGGAAAGGAAGAAGTCAAAGTATCATTATTTGCAGATGATATGATAGTCTACTTAAGCGATCCAAAAAACTCCACCAGAGAACTTCTACAGCTGATAAACAACTTCAGCAACGTGGCTGGTTATAAAATTAACTCAAGCAAATCAGTAGCCTTCTTGTACTCAAAGGACAAGCAGGCTGAGAAAGAAGTTAGGGAAATAACACCCTTCACAATAGCCACAAACAACATAAAGTACCTTGGCGTAACTCTAACCAAACAAGTGAAAGATCTGTATGACAGGAACTTCAAGTCCCTGAAGAAAGAAATCGAAGAAGACCTCAGGAGATGGAAAAATATTTCTTGCTCCTGGACTGGCAGGATCAATATAGTAAAAATGGCCATCTTGCCAAAAGCAATCTACAGATTCAATGCAATCCCCATCAAAATCCCAAATCAATTCTTCATAGATCTAGAAAGAGCAATTCTCAAATTCATCTGGAGCAACAAAAAACCCAGGATAGCTAAAACTATTCTCAACAATAAAAGGACTTCTGGGGGAATCAATATCCCTGACCTCAAGCAGTACTACAGAGCAATTGTGTTAAAAACTGCATGGTATTGGTACAGCAACAGGCAGGTAGATCAATGGAATAGGATTGAAGACCCAGAAATGAACCCACAGACTTATGGTCACTTGATCTTTGATAAAGGAGCCACAACCATCCGGTGGAAAAAAGATAGCCTTTTCAACAAATGGTGCTGGTTCAACTGGAGGTCAACATGCAGAAGAATGAGAATTGACCCACTCTTATCTCCTTGTACTAAGATCAACTCCAAGTGGATCAAGGACCTCCACATAAAACCAGACACACTGAAACTATTAGAAAAGAAACTTGGGAAGACCCTGGAGGACATGGGCACAGGGGTAAAGTTCCTGAACAGAACACCAATAGCTTATGCTCTAAGATCAAGAATTGACAAATAGGACCTCATAAAATTACAAAGTTTCTGTAAGGCAAAGGACACTGTCAGAAGGACAAAACGGCAACCAACAACGTGGGAAATGATCTTTACCAACCCCACATCCGACAGAGGGCTAATATCCAATATATACAAAGAACTCAAGAAGTTAGACCCCAAAGAACCAAATAACCCTATCAAAAAATGGGGTACAGAGCTAAACAAAGAATTTTCACCAGAAGAAATTCGGATGGCCGAGAAACACCTTAAGAGATGTTCAACATCATTAGTCATCAGGGAAATGCAAATCAAAACAACCCTGAGATTCCACCTCACTCCAGTCAGAATGGCTAAGATTAAAAACTCGAGAGACAACAAGTGCTGGCAAGGATGTGGAGAAAGAGGAACACTCCTCCACTGTTGGTGGGATTGCAAAATGGTAAAACCACTCTGGAAATCAGTGTGGCGGTTCCTCAGAAAATTGGGCATGCCACTCCCAGAGGACCCTGGCATACCACTCCTGGGCATATACCCAGAGGATTCCTCTGCATACAACAAAGACACATGCTCCTCTATGTTTATAGCAGCCTTGTTTATAATAGCCAGAAATTGGAAGGAGCCCAGATATCCCTCAAAGGAGGAATGGATACAGAAAATGTGGTATATTTATACAATGGAGTACTACTCAGCAATTAAAAATAATGAATTCATGCAATTTGTAGGTAAATGGTTAGATCTGGAAACTATCATCCTAAGTGAGCTAACCCAATCACAAAAGAATACACACGAAATGCAATCACTGATAAGTGGATATTAATGAGCCCAGAAGCCCTAAATACTCAAGGCACAATTAGCAAGTCAAATGACTCTCAAGAAGAAAAAAAGGAGAGGACCCTGGGCCTGTAAAGATTGGATCCAGTATTGTAGACCCAGAACAGAGAAATCGTGGGGGGGGGGAAGAGTGGGGACTAGCATGGGGGGAGAGGAATTATGGGACATATGGTGGGGGGTAACTGGGAAAGGGGAAAGCCTTTGGAATGTAAACAAAGAATATACAAAATAAAAAAAATTAAAAAAAGAAAAAAAATAAATAAAAATAAAATAAAAATAAAAAAGTACAGGTTTTCAATGAAAAAAAAATCTAAATTGATGCCCATTAACTTGGTTCGTACTCCTATTGGGACAACAAGATCTGTGATTTATAGGGGCTTGGTTCAACATAACAGGGGCTCTTGACTCCTCAGTCTCTTTGAGTTTTGAAGGACACTTGAACAAAGGAATATAATATGTATCTGTATGTTGAACTGCCAAGGAAATGCTACAACGTCACTTCCTTCTTTAGAGTAAGCTGTCAATTACAACAAATTCCTCTTTGATGTTTTCTTCTGCCCCTTGGCTCTATGATCATGAGAAAGATGTCTCTGTCTCTTTACATGATGAACATGTCAACATGAGTGTTGCCATGTCTGATTCCTCAAGGGAGCAGAGGAATAAGTTAAAAAAAATACATGATAAGGACATGTATTGGTGATCTGTTTATTTGCAGAAAATCAAATGATATCAAAGTGAGCTGTAAATGTGGTAATAAGTAGACATTTTTGGGGATTGTAATAACTGGATAAATGGCTATTGGTGTGGCTGCTAAACATGTTTCAGATGTGACTCCTTGTAATGTCTCTTTGGTGGTTATTTTTAGTGTAATCTACATCACTTTCATGGTTATATAATAAAAATGTTATTAATTAGCTCCACATATCAACCTGCTCAGAAAATATGTAATGCCATATTGTATTTCACCCCTTTGATTCAATAACTTGTTTTTATTAAAGAAAATTTGAGAATCAAGTCACAGAAATGAAAGAACTGAGACAGGAGAATGCAGTATGTAAAAAGTACTGAGCTATCATTCTTGCACACATAAACAGACTTGATTCAATGCATACTCAGTTCACCCAGAAAGGACCTTAGAGTCAGGGAGCATCACACAACTTTCCATGAAGACATATCTGTGTACAGTAACTGTGTGTAAGCTGGGCACTGTCAAGTTTGTCAAACTTCAGGAATGAGAACATGAATATGGCCATATCCAATTTTCTTTGACTACTATTCCTGAGTTACAGTGACTAGTACTAACTGTTGTAGAGCAGGGCACTGTAACAGTTTAACTAAGGGAGAAAGTCCATCTAATGATCTGACCCACATTCTAGCTAAATCAGTGACCTTGAAGGCCAGTGTGAGGCACTGTGAGGAAGGTATCAAGAAGAGAGTCATAGTGTGTACTTGATACCCATCTTTTTCTTCCATACACACATGCACATTCACAGGCCATCACATCTAAAACTCTTTAAACTTGCTGATAAATTGTAGCCTATTCACCACTTTTTCAACTATCAGATTAAGTGTATCAAGTCATATATCAAGGTCCATGATGCTAGGCTGTTCAGATTTTTACAGGATAAGGAATGTGGCTCAATTATCAATCGTTTAGAGGCAGCCATCTAACCAGATGAGCACCATTTGTTGAAGATGGTCTCTAATTTCCAGTGTGTATATGATTTCCAGTGTGTGCATATGATCCTAAAAGAGTATATGCATGACATTTTTGTGTGTATGTGAATGATGGCACATGTAGATGTGTGTCTATGTGTGTACATATAAGTGCTGAGTTGTACGTGCAGGCACAAGCTTGCCTCATTGTGAAAGTGTTGGTCAGAGCCAACCTTACAGGTATTGAATCTCATCTGTAACCATGGGTTGCAGGAATCAAACTCAGCTCATTAAGCTTGGGTAGCAAGCCTTTTTACACATGGAGACTTCACAATGGCATGGCAATTACTAGATAAATAGCTAAAATACAGGGATTATTAAATTAACATTATATATGTGTAATTTAAAGTGTTAATTAAGGAGATTTGAAGAAATTTATAGCTTCTAAAAATTGAAAATTTTAAAGTATACTACTAAATTAATATTTTAAGTTTGAAAACAATTTGAATTATACTTTAGATTATAACAAATAATTTTGTGAATGATAGGAATAACAACATAATTTGATTGTAATATGAAATTCAATAACTTTTTTTTCACTTTTTTTATTTTTTATTGTTTTTAATTTTTATTTTCTATATTCTATGTTTACATTCCAAAGGCTTTCCCCTTTCCCAGTTCCCCACCACCATACGTCCCACAATTCCTCTCCCCCCCCAACTATTCCCCAATCATTCCCCATCCCCCCACAGTTTCTCTAAAAAACTGGATCTAATCTTTACAGGCCCAGGGTCCTCTCCTTTCTTCTTCTTGGGAATCATTTCACTTGCTAATTGTGCCTTGAGTATTTAGGGCTTCTGGGCTCATTAATATCCACTTATCAGTGATTGCATTTCATGTGTATTCTTTTGTGATTGGGTTAACACACTCAGGATGATATTTTCCAGGTCTAACCATTTACCTACAAATTGCATGAATTCATTATTTTTAATTGCTGAGTAGTATTCCATTGTATAAATATACCACATTTTCTGTATCCATTCCTCCTTTAAGGGATATTTGGGCTCCTTCCAATTTCTGGCTATTATAAACAAGGCTGCTATAAACATAGTGGAGCATGTGTCTTTATTGTATGCAGGGGAATCCTCTGGGTATGTGCCCAGGAGTGATATGCCAGGGTCCTCTGGAAGTGACATGCCCAATTTTCTGAGGATCCGCCAAACTGATTTCCAGAGCGGTTTTACCATTTTGCAATCCCACCAACAGTGGAGGAGTGTTCTTCTTTCTCCACATCCTCGCCAGCACTTGTTGTCCCTTGAGTTTTTAATCTTAGCCATTCTGACTGGTGTGAGGTAGAATCTCAGGGTTGTTTTGATTTGCATTTCCCTGATGACTAATGATTTTGAACATCTCTTAAGGTGCTTCTCAGCCATCTGAATTTCTTCTGGTGAAAATTCTTTGTTTAGCTCTGTACCCCATTTTTGATAGGGTTATTTGGTTCTTTGCAGTCTAACTTCTTGAGTTCTTTGCATATATTGGCTATTAGGCATCTGTCGGATGTGGGGTTGGTGAAGATCTTTTCCCACTTTGTTGGTTGCCATTTTGTCCTTCTGACAGTGTCCTTTGCCTTGCAGAAACTTTGTAATTTTATGAGGCCCCATTTGTCAATTCTTGATCTTAGTGCATAAGCTATTGGTGTTCTGTTCAGGAACATTCCCCCTGTGCCCATGTCCTCCAGGGTCTTCCCAAGTTTCTTTTCTAATAGTTCAGTGTGTCTGGTTTTATGTGGAGGTCCTTGATCCACTTGGAGTTGATCTTAGTGCAAAGAGATAAGAGTGGGTCAATTCGCATTCTTCTACATGTTGACCTCCAGTTGAACCAGCACCATTTGTTGAAAAAACTATCTTTATTCCACTGGATGGTTGTGGCTCCTTTATCAAAGATCAAGTGACCATAAGTCCGTAGGTTAATCTCTGGGTCTTCAATCCTATTCCATTGATCTACTTGCTTGTTGCTGTACCAATACCATGCATTTTTTAACACAATTGCTCTGTAGTACTGCTTAAGGTCAGGGTTATTGATTCCCCCAGACGTCCTTTTATTGTTGAGAATAGTTTTAGCTATCCTGGGTTTTTTATTGCTCCAGATGAATTTGAGAATTGCTTTTTCTAGATCTATGAAGAATTGATTTGGGATTTTGATGGGGATCGCATTGAATCTGTAGATTGCTTTTGGCAAGAAGGCCATTTTTACTATATTGATCCTGCCAATCCAGGAGCAAGAAATATTTTTCCATCTTCTGAGGTCTTCTTTGATTTCTTTCTTCAAGGACTTGAAGTTCCTGTCATACAGATTTTTTGCTTGTTTGGTTAGAGTTAGGCCAAGGTACTTTATGTTGTTTGTGTGTTTAAATGTTTGTCTAGTGTTTGTTATGTTAAAAACTGTCTTATATGAGAGAATATGTGTGTGCGAATAAATGGGGAGTTTTTTATATATGTGTAAGTATTGTGGGAATGTGTGTATGTATGAGTTTGTAAGTGAGTGTATAGATGTATGTGTGGGTTTGTATATGTGTGGATATTTTTCTGTATGTCTGTGTGAGAATGTTTGTACATAAACATGTAAGAATGCCTATTTGTGTGTCTCTGTGTATGTTTGTTTATGAGTGTGAGCATGTACGCATTGTGTGTGAGAATGCTTATCTCTGTATGTGACTATGTGTGTGGGTATGGGTATGTGTGTATTGTGTGAGTGTGTTTGCATATTTCTGTACATCTTTATATAAGAGTGGGTGTTTGTATTCATATGCATGATACATGAGTGTGTGTAAATATGTGTTTGTGTGTGCTTTGTGTGTGTGTGTGAGAGAGAGACAGAGACAGAGAGAGAATGAGAGGCAAACACTGAGACAGAGTGGCACACAGAGAGTGCGTATGCAGGCACAAGCTTGCCTAGTTATGAATGTGATGGCCAGAGGCTACCTTACAGGCTTTGGTTGTCTACTGCATCCCTGTGTTCTGGAATCAAACCCAGCTTATCAAGCTTGAACATAAAGCTTTTTGCACATATAACCCTCAGGATGCCATGAAAATCATGGGATTAATAGCAAATATACAGTGATGGCATAGTTAAACTTTTATGAAAATTAATATTAGAGTTAGTGGAGGTAATACACAAACAATTACTTAATTTTTACCCTTTAAACAATTGAAAATTTTGAAGTTTACCATTACATAAGTATGATTTTTATAGAGACATGGTTTTCTCTGTGTAGTCCTGACTGTCCTGGAACTTGCTCTGTTCACTGGGCTGGCCTTGATGTCAGATACCTGCCTACCTCTTCTTGACTAAAGTGTGCAGTACCACTTCCAGACCACAACAATACTTCTATTTTAGAAAAATTTTTGCACAATACTTTACTTTTTAACACAAATGTTTATGTCAATGGCATAAATAAAATAAAAATAATTGTGAAATGAATTACAATAACTTTTAAATACAATTATAAAGGAAATTTTGCATTTTTAATAGGTGTGTAAATTTCAGACAGAGACTCTATATCTGTGGAATAGAGGTTAATGACAATTTAAGTGTAATTTAAAGAGAAACCCTGTAGAGTAGCTTTCTGAGGGCAGCAGTGAAAGAGAAAACCATGATAAAACCCAAACTCTTGAGAAAAAATACCCAGACACAGCAGAGAGTGAGGTAAAGAAAGTGAAAAGAGAATTGGAAAGCAAGGGGAGGGAATTCAGAAAGAGGAAACTTGTGTTTGCCCTATATAAGATAGATGCACACAGCAGGCTTGTTAGAGAACCTAGAGGAGAAGACTCAAACACACAGCTCAGAGAGCCAGCAGCATCTGCAAGACCCACAATGGCCAGGCTCTGTGCTTTGCTCATGGTCCTGATAGTGATGAGCTACTGGTCAACCTGCTCTCTAGGATGTGACCTGCCTAACACTGATAAAAACTGGAACTTGACACTTCTGGAACAGATGAGGAGCCTCTCCCATGTCTCCTGCCTGAAGGAGAGGAAGGACTTTGGATTGCCCTTGGAGAAGATGGAAACCCAGCAGATCCAGAAGGCTCAAGCCATCCCAGTCCTGCAAAATCTGACTCAACAGATCTTGAACCTCATCAAACCAAAAGACTCATATGTTCCTTGGAATGCCACCCTCCTGGAATCATTCCGCAATAACCTCTATGAGCAGCTCAAGGACCTCAAAGCCTGTGTGCAGCAGTTGGGGGTGCAGGAACCTCCCCTGACCCAGGAAGACCCTCTGATGATTGTGAAGAAATACATCGAGAGGATCACTGTGTACCTGAGAGAGAAGAAACACAGCCCCTGTGCCTGGGAGATGGTCAGAATAGAAATCTGGAGAGCCCTGTATTCCTCAAAGCAGTTGCTGGCAAGACTAAGTGAGGAGAATGAGTGAGTCCTGAGACAAACTGGAGAGGACATCCCCTGGACTAGAACACCGCATCTCACAGGATAAGCTCTCCTTCAAAACTCTCATTACTTTCAGTATGAATACAGTCAGCCTCCCTATATCTTGTAGCAATATTCAGCAATTATTTTCAATATGTAAAACCATGTTTGTATCTGCACCTATTTGCTTTTATTTATTTATTTATTTATTTACTTATTTATTTAATTTATCTATTTATTGTGCTGTTAATAATTTAAGGTTTTTATGTTAAACATTTCAGTCATTTCTTTAAATGTAACAAATTATCATTTTCAATTAAATTATTTTGTATTCAAATAAATTTGCTTTATAAGATCCATTTGATTAGTTAATTTGGTATTTCTTTAACATTGTCACATATTTTTAACATTACTATAAATATTGTACAAATGAATAGTTTCCAAATATAAGAGAAGATAGACACATATACTGCACAATATTCAGACAAACCCTAAATATTTTCATCTTCTGCTGTGTAGTATGTTGTATTCTTTTGGATGCACAGACAGTATACTGTAGAGTAGAAAGCCAGAGAATCTTGCTTCTGTCATATTCCTTAGTACACCTTGACCAAATATTCCCTGGATTAATTTAGGATCTGACTTCTCTGCTCTCATATACCTATCATCTACTCTTATCCTTAATGAGTTTAATTGTTTTGAGGGAGATCATGTACAGTAATGCAAAACATATCAGGAAGAATGACTAGCCTGCCTGTATAGCACAGAAAAGCAAGACAAGTAGAACCTGGGAGTTAACCCAATTCATAATAGCCTCATAAACCAGTCCTGGGAACACATCCCACGAGGGAAGCGGAATGATTTTAAAATCAACGCTTTGAAACACCATTGTTCCTTCTCTAATTCCTGGACCTTTCCTCTTCCCATTTTCTACTACTTCTTTGTCTGTTACTGTTCCTCCTCCTCCTCCTCCTTTTCCTCCTCCTCTTCTGCCTCCTCCTCCTCCTCTTCCTCCTCCATCTCCTCCTGATACTTTTGATCCATCTTCTTTGAACTACTCGCTCTGCATGGTATAGCACCATCTCTTTGAGCATGGGTAGCCGCTCCCAGGGGCCCCATCCCTGAGGATACCTGAATCTCCTTCACCCAGCAGCCACCAGTTGACATAGTTCTCACCTGTAGGTGGAATTACCTAAATTTTCCACGCTGATATTTTGTCTGGTTTGGTATTTGCCGGGGTCCAGCCTCGACACAGAATCAGAGTTCTCAGCTGTCAGCGGGGATATCTGGAAGGCACATAATAAATATACATAGACTACTTTTTGGGTACAACTACAGGCAATTTTTCATGGCTTAAAGCTTCTCTTCTCTTCTCACTCTCTGCTCTCTTTCTCTCTCGCTCATTTGCTCTTAGCTCGAGGCTGCACACACTCTGCATTCTCCTGTGCACTCTGCTTTTCTCCTGTGCGCTTTTCTTGTACTCTCACGCTCATACACACTTCTGTGAGTTCCCCCTTCACTCACACACACTTTCACACACATCTCACACACATTCCACATGCACTCTCCTTTCACTCGCACACACTCTTCACACACACCTCACACTCTCTCTACTCACTCTTCACAAGCTCTTCTCATGCTCTCCGCATTCATTCTCTCACCAGCTCTTCACATGCTCTCTACATGCTCTCTACATGCTCTCTTGTCTTCTTGCCTCAGTCTTTAATTGATACTACAAAAGCAGTAAAAAAGACATTGTACAATCGTTGCCAAATCAAATTAAAAAGAATAACCATGTCTCACAAAGAATCAAGAATTACAATTGTTCCCCAAAATTTCAAGCTTCCCTATTCCCAGGCCTATAGCCAAAATAAAATAATTGCAAACTTATCATTATTTAAACTTTAACTTTAACTATTATACTTCAGAGCTCAGAGCTCTGAGGCCAGCTACTTGCATTTCCTTGTAAAGCTCTAATGATAAATGATATGGGCAAAGCTGCCATGCAGTGGCCAGAAAGAATCAAGTTAACCCTTAACTTTGTAGTTGCTCTAGTTTCCCACTTCTACACATTGCACACAATGACTCTCCTAGAGTCCCAGTGTTTGGACTTAGTTTTACTAATCTAAGATTTTACATATTCTATACTTGCTTATCCAGGAGCCAGGAACCTCTCTCAAGTGTTGTGCAAAACATATTTCATAATTTTAATAAGCTTTTCATTTTGGGGGTTCCAATGTTGGCTCTAATTCATTTTTTAATAATTTTTGTCAAACTTTTTTTGCAAATCAATCATTAATCTGGAACTACAATTGTGCAGTTATTGCATTGTTTCTAAGAAGAGAACACACCACATGCACCTGGGCCATTAGTCTGTGCTGTGCTGTGCTGTGCCCCATGCCTCAATTTTTATTTGATTAAAGAATCATTACATCAGGGAACATCTAGTTTCACAGAATTTGCCAGAACAGACAGAGAGAGAAGTAAGAAAGTCAGATATAATCAAATAATTATGCACACCAAGGCCAACTGAAAAATAGTCACGCACAAATGAAATTGATACAACCATTGACCAGGGCTAAGGTTAGGAGAAATGGGAACAGCTGTTGCTACAAAGAGCTGCTGAGGGCTACTGAATTGTCTCCATCCAGGCCTACTGCACGCAGTCCCTTATTTCAGATGGTGGGTCCCCTGGAGGGATGTGTAGCCTGCTTCTCAGGGTCCCAGACACCATCCTTTTGTGCTACGGGCTTCTGAGATGTCTCCATCCCGGCCTACTGCACCAGCCCCTGTCATTGTTTGCTGTTCTCAGCAGGTCTTGTTCATTCGGTCATAGCCACTCTCAGTCCACATGGGTAACTACCCTGTTGTGTCTAAGAACACGGCTTTGCTGCAGTCATCCACTGCCCCTGGCTCTTCCAATTCTTCTGGACCTTCTTCTTTAATGATCCCCAAGGCCAGGAAATTTGTCCTTTGCTTTCTGCTCAGTGACTAGTTGTGAGTCTCTCTGTTCATTGGTATGGACTGCAAGAGGGTCCTGTGGCAAGCATTGGCCAGTGCAGGAATCATCTCTTAGATGTTAGCTCTAATTTCAAATCAGGTACTGTGACAGTACCAACACAGCACTGCTTTTGTTCTTTGCTGTCCTCATGGCTCAACATATATTTTAAGTGTGATAATTCTGAGAGAAAGATTACTGAGAGTTTTTTAATTGCATTGACACTGAAGATCACTTGAAAATATAGTCACTTTCATTGCGTTCTTATTAATGGACATAGATCTTGTCCTTTTTATCTTAGTAGCTAACATTTTTGCTACTACTTTGTCATTTAGATGACATCTCAGTTCCTTTTTCAGCTATCATTTCCAATGAGATTTTAGTTTGGGTTCAGTGCTACAAACCCACACCAGTGGTTACTTTCTAGGAAAGTAGAGAAGAGAAATAGAACAGGATTGCAGATGTTGACCATCAAACCAACACCTCAGGAAAGAAGAAAGAGTAATGGAGAGTGCAGACAGCTGCAGCACTGAACGCCCTTGCTGTGTGTCACGATTAACAAAACATCTCTGCCACAGAGACACTGGGGATGGAAGATGAATCACTGAATTCAGTATTCAATAAATACTGATGGCTGACAAATATATAGTTCTCAGTTTTTTAGGCTGAAACTGAAAGTGGAATTACAGATAAATGCATCTATTATACATGATGTACTATGTGTATAATGTACAATAGAAGTACATACTATGTATGTTTATGTGCATGTGTGAGCACACACAGCTTTCTCTCTGATAGACTCCAAGTACCTCCCTGCTGTCCCACACCCATCTGTCATTGTCACTGTCCTTGTTTCCCCCTCCCTGATGCAGGACGCCCCAGTGTGTGTTCCTCATTCTCTCCTCATCACCCAGCTCTGACGCCATACAACTGCTGTCTATTACATTTTGATTCATGACTGGAGTTTTTTTTCTGAAATCACATAACCACCCTTGAAAACAGAGTGAAGGAGTTCATGGTTTGAATGAAACTCTCAGGCATAAGAATTTTCTCTTAATTTTAGGCCTTAGACAATGTTCTTCTAATGTCCTAATGCTTTCTGTTTCAACAAAGAAAAATGAAAAACAAGAGAAGGAAGACAGAAAAAAGAAAGAGAAAGGGAAAGAAGGAAGATGAAGGAAAGAAGGAAGAAATTAAGAAGAAGGGAAGAAAGGAAGAAAGGAAAAGGAAACCAAATGTTCAATTATGAGAAAAATTTGTAGAAGAAGAGAGCCACCTACCGGCCTGGCCTGCAAAGAACAAAAACAAGACAAGCTGGCAATTTCTCTACAGAATTGATCCCTGGCAGACTTTCCTCCATACTAAAACACACCCTTCCCAGAAGAACTGACTTCAGTCTGGAAAAGTCCGTTCCCTTCAAACTCATCTTAGGAAGGGAAATCCTCTCAGATCTGAAGGTTATGTCTTCTGTGCAATGGACAGGTAAGTCTGTATAGAAATTCTTTGTGTCCTTTCTCTCTGGCCTCCTATATATAACTGGAATTCTCTGGAGAAGGTGGGGTCAGTGTGCAGTCTACTTAGTAGGGTTTCACAGCCAAACTCACATCGTTTTGATCAATAGGTAATGCATTGGGAAACTGAGGCAACCAACCCTGCTGTAGGAATGCTGTAAACTAGCATGTGAACCCACAGAAGAGATCCTTCACCTGCTGCTCTGCCTGCTGAGGCCAGCAACAGTGAGTTCAGTCAATTCACTGAATTGTGACTGTCTTTGATGTGTGACCGCAAAAGTTCAGGTAACCTACTCCACAATGGCACATCTAAGTGATGCAATGTGAATCTGTGTTCTAGGAAATTGTAAATCTAAATTGATGCTGCAGCTTCCCGCCCAGCTGGTGGTGGGGAAGCCTGAGTGTCACCCAGTGTGCCAGGTGCTCAGAACCATCCGGCGGCGGCGGCGGAACCAGGTACCCGACACAGCCTGAGCTTAAGACCTTCGGGGACTCAGGCCTGGAGTGGGAGTTGGGCACAGAATAGCGGGTGCACTCTGCACTCGCAGGGCGGACCCCGAGCTCCCTGCAGGCAGCTGCCATATTGCCTGCAGCTTCCCGCCCAGCTGGTGGTGGGGAAGCCTGAGTGTCACCCAGCGTGCCAGGTGCTCAGAACCATCCGGCGGCGGCAGAACCAGGTACCCGACACAGCCCAAGCTTAAGACCTTCGGGGACTCAGGCCTGGAGTGGGAGTTGGGCACAGAATAGCGGGTGCACTCTGCACTCCCAGGGCAGACCCCGAGCTCCCTGCAGGCAGCTGCCATATTGCCTGCAGCTTCCCGCCCAGCTGGTGGTGGGGAAGCCTGAGTGTCACCCAGCGTGCCAGGTGCTCAGAACCATCCAGCGGCGGCAGAGGAACCAGGTACCCGACACAGCCCGAGCTTAAGACCTTCGGGGACTCAGGCCTAGAGTGGGAGTTGGGCACAGAATAGCGGGTGCACTCTGCACTCGCGGGGCGGACCCCGAGCTCCCTGCAGGCAGCTGCCATATTGCCTGCAGCTTCCCGTCCAGCTGGTGGTGAGGAAGCCGGAGTCAGCCAGTGTGCCAGGTGCCCAGACCCAGCCAGAGGCCGAACCAGCCTCCCATCCAGCCAGTGGCAGGGAAGCTGGAAACCGGACCCAGCCAGCTTCCCAGCAGCTTGGGACCAGCAGGCGGAACCAGATAACTGAGATATCCCAACTTTAAGACCCCTGGGGAAACAGGATATCAGACAGCAAACCCTGAGCAGGAGCAGTGCAGAGCAGCCACCCAACAGGCGGAACCAAATACCTGGGATATCCTGAGTTTAAGACCTCGGGGGACTCAGGCCACCTGTCAGCAATCTGTGAGCAAGACCCCCGCAGGACAGTGATTCAGGTATCCCAGTCGCTGGGAAATAGCCTTACAACCCCACAGGAGGGTCAAGCACCAGCTAGTATCTACAGGACCAACTAACACCAGAGTTAACCAGATGGCAAAAGGCAAACGTAAGATCTCTACTAACAAAAATCAAGGCAATATGGCGGCATCCGAACCCAGTTCCCCAACAGCAATAAATATTGGATACCCCGAAACACCAGAAAAACAAGACTCAGATCTAAAATCACTGGTCAGGATGCTGATAGAGGAACACTTAGATAAATCTCTTAAAGTAATACATGAGAAAATAGATCAAAAGCTAGAAGCCATTGCAAGACAAACACAATTAAATCCCAGATATCTCAACACACCAGAAAAACAAGACTCAGATCTAAAATCACTGGTAAAGATGCAGATTGAGGATCACTTAGATAAATTTCTTAAAGTAATAGAGGAGAAAATAGATCAAAAACTAGAAGCCAATACAAGGCAGACACAAAAATCACTTAAAGAAATCCAGGAGAATATAGAGCAAAAAATGAATCCCAATAAGGGGGAGAAACAAAAATCACCTAAAGAAATACAAGAGAACATGGGTCAACGAGTAGAAGTCATAAAGGAGGAAACACAAAAATCCCTTAAAGAATTACAGGAAAACACAAACAAGCAACTGAAAGATCTGAGCAAAACCATACAAAATCTAAAAACAGAAGTAGAAACAACTAAGCAATCGCAAAGGGAGACAATGTTGGAGATAGAAAACCTTGGGAAGAAATCAGGAGTCATAGATGCAAATATCAACAATAGAATACAAGAGATAGAAGACAGAATCTCAGATGCTGAAGATACCATAGGAACCATGGATTCAACAATTAAAGAAAATGCAAAATGCAAAAAGCTGGTAACCCAAAACATTCAGGAAATCCAGGACACAATGAGAAGACCAAACCTAAGGATTATAGGGATAGATGAGAATGAAGATCTACAACTTAAAGGGCCAGCAAATATCTTCTACAAAATTATGGAAGAAAATTTCCCCAACCTAAAGAGAGAGATGCCCATGAATATACAAGAAGCCTATAGAACCCCAAATAGACTGGACCAGAACAGAAATACTTCCCGTCACATAATAATCAAAACCCCAAATGTACTAAACAAAGAAAGAATATTAAAGGCAGTAAGAGAAAAAGGACAAGTAACATATAAAGGAAGACCTATCAGAATTACACCAGACTTCTCACCTGAGACCATGAAAGCTAAAAGATCCTGGGCAGACCTCATGCAGACCCTAAGAGAACACAAACTTCAGCCAAGACTACTATACCCAGCAAAACTCTCAATTGCCATAGATGGGGAAACCAAGATATTCCACGACAAAACCAAATTTGCAAGATACTTATCTACAAACCCAGCCCTACAAAGGATAATAGGGGAAAAATACCAACACAAGGGGGGAAACAACACCCCAGAAGAAACAAGATAGAAACCCCATCTCATCCAACCCAAAAGAAGAGAACCACTCAAATACAAATAATAATAACAATTCCCAAAATGTCAGGAAGTAATAATTACTATTCCTTAATATCTCTTAATATCAATGGACTCAATTCCCCAATCAAAAGACACAGACTAACAGACTGGATACGGAAACAGGACCCTACATTTTGCTGCATACAGGAAACACATCTCAGTGTCAAAGACAAACACCACCTTAGAGTAAAAGGCTGGAAGACAGTTCTACAAGCAAATGGTCCCAGGAAACAAGCTGGAGTAGCCATTCTAATATCAGATAAAATCGACTTTCAACCTAAAGTCATCAAAAGAGACACAGAAGGTCACTTCCTGCTTGTCAAAGGGAAAATCCACCAAGAAGAATTCTCAATACTGAACATCTATGCGCCAAATGCAAGGGCACCCTCATTCGTAAAAGAAACTTTACTAAAGCTTAAAGCACACATCACACCTAACACAATGATTGTAGGTGACTTCAACACTCCACTCTCCTCAATGGACCGATCAGGAAAGCAGAAACTAAACAGGGACACAGTGAAACTAATTGAAGCTTTGGACCAATTGGATTTAACAGATATATATAGAACATTCCATCCTAAAACAAAAGAGTATACCTTTTTCTCAGCACCGCACGGTACCTTCTCAAAAATTGATCATATAATTGGTCACAAGACAGACCTCAACAAATACAAGAAGACCGAACTAATCCCATGTCTCCTATCGGATCACTATGGAGTAAAAGTGGTCTTCAATAGCAAGAACAACAACAGAAAGCCCACATACACATGGAAACTGAACAATACTCTACTCAATGACACCCTGGTCAAGGAAGAAATAAAGAAAGAAATCAAAGACTTTTTAGACTTCAATGAAAATGAAGGTACGACCTACCCAAATCTCTGGGATACAATGAAAGCAGTGCTAAGAGGAAAACTCATAGCCCTGAGTGCCTCCAAAAAGAAACTGGAAAGAGCATACACTAGCAACTTAACAGCACACCTGAAGGCGCTGGAACAAAAAGAAGCTAACTCACCCAGGAGGAGTAGAAGAGAGGAAATCATCAAACTAAGGGCTGAAATCAATCAAGCAGAAACAAAGAGAACCATACAAAGAATCAACAAAACCAAGAGCTGGTTCTTCGAGAAAATCAACAAGATAGATAAACCCTTAGCTAGACTAACCAAAGGGCACAGAGATAGTATCCAAATTAACAAAATTAAAAATGAAAAGGGGGATATAACAACAGAAACAGAGGAAATTCAAAAGATCATCAGATCCTACTACAAAGGCCTATACTCAAAACAACTGGAGAATCTGGAGGAAATGGACAATTTCCTAGACAGATACCAAATACCAAAATTAAATCAGCATCAAGTAGACCAGCTAAACAGTCCCATAACCCTTAAAGAAATAGAAGGGGTTATAGAAAGCCTCCCAACCAAAAAAAGTACGGGACCAGATGGTTTTAGTGCAGAATTCTACCAGACCTTCAAAGAAGACTTAACACCAATACTCTTCAAACTATTCCACAAAATAGAGACAGAAGGGACACTGCCCAACTCGTTCTTCGAAACCACAATTACGCTGATACCTAAACCACAAAAAGATCCAACAAAGAAAGAGAACTACAGGCCAATTTCTCTTATGAATATAGATGCAAAAATACTAAATAAAATTCTTGCCAACCGAATCCAAGAGCATATCAAAACGATCATTCACCATGATCAAGTAGGCTTCATTCCAGGAATGCAGGGATGGTTCAATATACGGAAATCCATCAATGTAATCCACTACATAAACAAACTAAAAGAAAAAAATCACATGGTCATCTCATTAGATGCTGAAAAAGCATTTGACAAAATTCAGCATCCTTTCATGCTAAAAGTCTTGGAAAGAGCAGGAATTCAAGGCCCATACCTAAACATAGTAAAAGCAATCTACAGCAAACCAGTAGCCAACATCAAAATAAATGGAGAGAAACTTGAAGCAATTCCACTAAAATCAGGGACTAGACAAGGCTGTCCTCTCTCTCCATATCTTTTCAATATAGTACTTGAAGTTCTAGCGAGAGCAATCAGACAACATAAGGAAGTCAAAGGGATACAAATTGGAAAGGAAGAAGTCAAAGTATCATTATTTGCAGATGATATGATAGTCTACTTAAGCGATCCAAAAAACTCCACCAGAGAACTTCTACAGCTGATAAACAACTTCAGCAACGTGGCTGGTTATAAAATTAACTCAAGCAAATCAGTAGCCTTCTTGTACTCAAAGGACAAGCAGGCTGAGAAAGAAGTTAGGGAAATAACACCCTTCACAATAGCCACAAACAACATAAAGTACCTTGGCGTAACTCTAACCAAACAAGTGAAAGATCTGTATGACAGGAACTTCAAGTCCCTGAAGAAAGAAATCGAAGAAGACCTCAGGAGATGGAAAAATATTTCTTGCTCCTGGACTGGCAGGATCAATATAGTAAAAATGGCCATCTTGCCAAAAGCAATCTACAGATTCAATGCAATCCCCATCAAAATCCCAAATCAATTCTTCATAGATCTAGAAAGAGCAATTCTCAAATTCATCTGGAGCAACAAAAAACCCAGGATAGCTAAAACTATTCTCAACAATAAAAGGACTTCTGGGGGAATCAATATCCCTGACCTCAAGCAGTACTACAGAGCAATTGTGTTAAAAACTGCATGGTATTGGTACAGCAACAGGCAGGTAGATCAATGGAATAGGATTGAAGACCCAGAAATGAACCCACAGACTTATGGTCACTTGATCTTTGATAAAGGAGCCACAACCATCCGGTGGAAAAAAGATAGCCTTTTCAACAAATGGTGCTGGTTCAACTGGCAGTCAACATGCAGAAGAATGAGAATTGACCCACTCTTATCTCCTTGTACTAAGATCAACTCCAAGTGGATCAAGGACCTCCACATAAAACCAGACACACTGAAACTATTAGAAAAGAAACTTGGGAAGACCCTGGAGGACATGGGCACAGGGGTAAAGTTCCTGAACAGAACACCAATAGCTTATGCTCTAAGATCAAGAATTGACAAATAGGACCTCATAAAATTACAAAGTTTCTGTAAGGCAAAGGACACTGTCAGAAGGACAAAACGGCAACCAACAACGTGGGAAATGATCTTTACCAACCCCACATCCGACAGAGGGCTAATATCCAATATATACAAAGAACTCAAGAAGTTAGACCCCAAAGAACCAAATAACCCTATCAAAAAATGGGGTACAGAGCTAAACAAAGAATTTTCACCAGAAGAAATTCGGATGGCCGAGAAACACCTTAAGAGATGTTCAACATCATTAGTCATCAGGGAAATGCAAATCAAAACAACCCTGAGATTCCACCTCACTCCAGTCAGAATGGCTAAGATTAAAAACTCGAGAGACAACAAGTGCTGGCGAGGATGTGGAGAAAGAGGAACACTCCTCCACTGTTGGTGGGATTGCAAAATGGTAAAACCACTCTGGAAATCAGTGTGGCGGTTCCTCAGAAAATTGGGCATGCCACTCCCAGAGGACCTTGGCATACCACTCCTGGGCATATACCCAGAGGATTCCTCTGCATACAACAAAGACACATGCTCCTCTATGTTTATAGCAGCCTTGTTTATAATAGCCAGAAATTGGAAGGAGCCCAGATATCCCTCAAAGGAGGAATGGATACAGAAAATGTGGTATATTTATACAATGGAGTACTACTCAGCAATTAAAAATAATGAATTCATGCAATTTGTAGGTAAATGGTTAGATCTGGAAACTATCATCCTAAGTGAGCTAACCCAATCACAAAAGAATACACACGAAATGCAATCACTGATAAGTGGATATTAATGAGCCCAGAAGCCCTAAATACTCAAGGCACAATTAGCAAGTCAAATGACTCTCAAGAAGAAAAAAAGGAGAGGACCCTGGGCCTGTAAAGATTGGATCCAGTATTGTAGACCCAGAACAGAGAAATCGTGGGGGGGGGGAAGAGTGGGGACTAGCATGGGGGGAGAGGAATTATGGGACATATGGTGGGGGGTAACTGGGAAAGGGGAAAGCCTTTGGAATGTAAACAAAGAATATAAAAAATAAAAAAAAATTTAAAAAAAGAAAAAAAAATAAATAAAAATAAAATAAAAATAAAAAAGTACAGGTTTTCAATGAAAAAAAAATCTAAATTGATGCCCATTAACTTGGTTCGTACTCCTATTGGGACAACAAGATCTGTGATTTATAGGGGCTTGGTTCAACATAACAGGGGCTCTTGACTCCTCAGTCTCTTTGAGTTTTGAAGGACACTTGAACAAAGGAATATAATATGTATCTGTATGTTGAACTGCCAAGGAAATGCTACAACGTCACTTCCTTCTTTAGAGTAAGCTGTCAATTACAACAAATTCCTCTTTGATGTTTTCTTCTGCCCCTTGGCTCTATGATCATGAGAAAGATGTCTCTGTCTCTTTACATGATGAACATGTCAACATGAGTGTTGCCATGTCTGATTCCTCAAGGGAGCAGAGGAATAAGTTAAAAAAAATAGATGATAAGGACATGTATTGGTGATCTGTTTATTTGCAGAAAATCAAATGATATCAAAGTGAGCTGTAAATGTGGTAATAAGTAGACATTTTTGGGGATTGTAATAACTGGATAAATGGCTATTGGTGTGGCTGCTAAACATGTTTCAGATGTGACTCCTTGTAATGTCTCTTTGGTGGTTATTTTTAGTGTAATCTACATCACTTTCGTGGTTATATAATAAAAATGTTATTAATTAGCTCCACATATCAACCTGCTCAGAAAATATGTAATGCCATATTGTATTTCACCCCTTTGATTCAATAACTTGTTTTTATTAAAGAAAATTTGAGAATCAAGTCACAGAAATGAAAGGACTGAGACAGGAGAATGCAGTAGGTAAAAAGTACTGAGCTATCATTCTTGCACACATAAACAGACTTGATTCAATGCATACTCAGTTCACCCAAAAAGGACCTTAGAGTCAGGGAGCATCACAAAACTTTCCATGAAGACATATCTGTGTACAGTAACTGTGTGTAAGCTGGGCACTGCCAAGTTTGTCAAACTTCAGGAATGAGAGCATGAATATGGCCATATCCAATTTTCTTTTTCTACTATTCCTGAGTTACAGTGACTAGTACTAACTGTTGTAGAGCAGGGCACTGTAACAGTTTAACTAAGGGAGAAAGTCCATCTAATGATCTGACCCACATTCTAGCTAAATCAGTGACCTTGAAGGCCAGTGTGAGGCACTGTGAGGAAGGTATCAAGAAGAGAGTCATAGTGTGTACTTGATACCCATCTTTTTCTTCCATACACACATGCACATTCACAGGCCATCACATCTAAAACTCTTTAAACTTGCTGATAAATTGTAGCCTATTCACCACTTTTTCAACTATCAGATTAAGTGTATCAAGTCATATATCAAGGTCCATGATGCTAGGCTGTTCAGATTTTTACAGGATGAGGAATGTGGCTCAATTATCAATCGTTTAGAGGCAGCCATCTAACCAGATGAGCACCATTTGTTGAAGATGGTCTCTAATTTCCAGTGTGTATATGATTTCCAGTGTGTGCATATGATCCTAAAAGAGTATATGCATGACATTTTTGTGTGTATGAGAATGATGGCACATGTAGATGTGTGTCTATGTGTGTACATATAAGTGCTGAGTTGTGCGTGCAGGCACAAGCTTGCCTCATTGTGAAAGTGTTGGTCAGAGCCAACCTTACAGGTATTGAATCTCATCTGTAACCATGGGTTGCAGGAATCAAACTCAGCTCATTAAGCTTGGGTAGCAAGCCTTTTTACACATGGAGACTTCACAATGGCATGGCAATTACTAGAGAAATAGCTAAAATACAGTGATTATTAAATAACATTATATATGTGTAATTTAAAGTGTTAATTAAGGAGATTTGAAGAAATTTATAGCTTCTCAAAATTGAAAATTTTAAAGTATACTACTAAATTAATATTTTAAGTTTGAAAACAATTTGAATTATACTTTAGATTATAACAAATAATTTTGTGAATGATAGGAATAACAACATAATTTGATTGTAATATGAAATTCAATAACTTTTTTTTCACTTTTTTTATTTTTTATTGTTTTTAATTTTTATTTTCTATATTCTATGTTTACATTCCAAAGGCTTTCCCCTTTCCCAGTTCCCCACCACCATACATCCCACAATTCCTCTCCCCCCCCCAACTATTCCCCAATCATTCCCCATCCCCCCACAGTTTCTCTAAAAAACTGGATCCAATCTTTACAGGCCCAGGGTCCTCTCCTTTCTTCTTCTTGGGAATCATTTCACTTGCTAATTGTGCCTTGAGTATTTAGGGCTTCTGGGCTCATTAATATCCACTTATCAGTGATTGCATTTCATGTGTATTCTTTTGTGATTGGGTTAACACACTCAGGATGATATTTTCCAGGTCTAACCATTTACCTACAAATTGCATGAATTCATTATTTTTAATTGCTGAGTAGTATTCCATTGTATAAATATACCACATTTTCTGTATCCATTCCTCCTTTGAGGGATATTTGGGCTCCTTCCAATTTCTGGCTATTATAAACAAGGCTGCTATAAACATAGTGGAGCATGTGTCTTTATTGTATGCAGGGGAATCCTCTGGGTATGTGCCCAGGAGTGATATGCCAGGGTCCTCTGGAAGTGACATGCCCAATTTTCTGAGGATCCGCCAAACTGATTTCCAGAGCGGTTTTACCATTTTGCAATCCCACCAACAGTGGAGGAGTGTTCTTCTTTCTCCACATCCTCGCCAGCACCTGTTGTCCCTTGAGTTTTTAATCTTAGCCATTCTGACTGGTGTGAGGTAGAATCTCAGGGTTGTTTTGATTTGCATTTCCCTGATGACTAATGATTTTGAACATCTCTTAAGGTGCTTCTCAGCCATCTGAATTTCTTCTGGTGAAAATTCTTTGTTTAGCTCTGTACCCCATTTTTGATAGGGTTATTTGGTTCTTTGCAGTCTAACTTCTTGAGTTCTTTGCATATATTGGCTATTAGGCATCTGTCGGATGTGGGGTTGGTGAAGATCTTTTCCCACTTTGTTGGTTGCCATTTTGTCCTTCTGACAGTGTCCTTTGCCTTGCAGAAACTTTGTAATTTTATGAGGCCCCATTTGTCTATTCTTGATCTTAGTGCATAAGCTATTGGTGTTCTGTTCAGGAACATTCCCCCTGTGCCCATGTCCTCCAGGGTCTTCCCAAGTTTCTTTTCTAATAGTTCAGTGTGTCTGGTTTTATGTGGAGGTCCTTGATCCACTTGGAGTTGATCTTAGTGCAAAGAGATAAGAGTGGGTCAATTCGCATTCTTCTACATGTTGACCTCCAGTTGAACCAGCACCATTTGTTGAAAAAACTATCTTTATTCCACTGGATGGTTGTGGCTCCTTTATCAAAGATCAAGTGATCATAAGTCTGTAGGTTAATTTCTGGGTCTTCAATCCTATTCCATTGATCTACTTGCTTGTTGCTGTACCAATACCATGCAGTTTTTAACACAATTGCTCTGTAGTACTGCTTAAGGTCAGGGTTATTGATTCCCCCAGACGTCCTTTTATTGTTGAGAATAGTTTTAGCTATCCTGGGTTTTTTATTGCTCCAGATGAATTTGAGAATTGCTTTTTCTAGATCTATGAAGAATTGATTTGGGATTTTGATGGGGATCGCATTGAATCTGTAGATTGCTTTTGGCAAGAAGGCCATTTTTACTATATTGATCCTGCCAATCCAGGAGCAAGAAATATTTTTCCATCTTCTGAGGTCTTCTTTGATTTCTTTCTTCAAGGACTTGAAGTTCCTGTCATACAGATTTTTTGCTTGTTTGGTTAGAGTTAGGCCAAGGTACTTTATGTTGTTTGTGTGTTTAAATGTTTGTCTAGTGTTTGTTATGTTAAAAACTGTCTTATATGAGAGAATATGTGTGTGCGAATAAATGGGGAGTTTTTTATATATGTGTAAGTATTGTGGGAATGTGTGTATGTATGAGTTTGTAAGTGAGTGTATGGATGTATGTGTTGGTTTGTATAAGTGTGGATATTTTTCTGTATGTCAGTGTGAGAATGTTTGTACATAAACATGTAAGAATGCCTATTTGTGTGTCTCTGTGTATGTTTGTTTATGAGTGTGAGCATGTACGCATTGTGTGTGAGAATGCTTATCTCTGTATGTGACTATGTGTGTGGGTATGGGTATGTGTGTATTGTGTGAGTGTGTTTGCATATTTCTGTACATCTTTATATAAGAGTGGGTGTTTGTATTCATATGCATGATACATGAGTGTGTGTAAATATGTGTTTGTGTGTGCTTTGTGTGTGTGTGTGTGTGAGAGAGAAAGACAGAGACAGAGAGAGAATGAGAGGCACATACTGAGACAGAGTGGCACACAGAGAGTGCGTATGCAGGCACAAGCTTGCCTAGTTATGAATGTGATGGCCAGAGGCTACCTTACAGGCTTTGGTTGTCTACTGCATCCCTGTGTTCTGGAATCAAACCCAGCTTATCAAGCTTGAACATAAAGCTTTTTGCACATATAACCCTCAGGATGCCATGAAAATCATGGGATTAATAGCAAATATACAGTGATGGCATAGTTAAACTTTTATGAAAATTAATATTAGAGTTAGTGGAGGTAATATACAAACAATTACTTAATTTTTACCCTTTAAACAATTGAAAATTTTGAAGTTTACCATTACATAAGTATGATTTTTGTAGAGACAGGGTTTTCTCTGTGTAGTCCTGACTGTCCTGGAACTTGCTCTGTTCACTGGGCTGGCCTTGATGCCAGATACCTGCCTACCTCTTCTTGACTAAAGTGTGCAGCACCACTTCCAGACCACAACAATACTTCTATTTTAGAAAAAATTTTTGCACAATACTTTACTTTTTAACACAAATGTTTATGTCAATGGCATAAATAAAATAAAAATAATTGTGAAATGAATTACAATAACTTTTAAATACAATTATAAAGGAAATTTTGCATTTTTAATAGGTGTGTAAATTTCAGACAGAGACTCTATATCTATGGAATAGAGGTTAATGACAATTTAAGTGTAATTTAAAGAGAAACCCTGTAGAGTAGCATTCTGAGGGCAGCAGTGAAAGAGAAAACCATGATAAAACCCAAACTCTTGAGAAAAAATGCCCAGACACAGCAGAGAGTGAGGTAAAGAAAGTGAAAAGAGAATTGGAAAGCAAGGGGAGGGAATTCAGAAAGAGGAAACTTGTGTTTGCCCTATATAAGATAGATGCACACAGCAGGCTTGTTAGAGAACCTAGAGGAGAAGACTCAAACACACAGCTCAGAGAGCCAGCAGCATCTGCAAGACTCACAATGGCCAGGCTCTGTGCTTTGCTCATGGTCCTGATAGTGATGAGCTACTGGTCAACCTGCTCTCTAGGATGTGACCTGCCTAACACTGATAAATACTGGAACTTGACACTTCTGGAACAGATGAGGAGCCTCTCCCATGTCTCCTGCCTGAAGGAGAGGAAGGACTTTGGATTGCCCTTGGAGAAGATGGATGCCCAGCAGATCCAGAAGGCTCAAGCCATCCCAGTCCTGCAAAATCTGACTCAACAGATCTTGAACCTCATCAAACCAAAAGACTCATATGTTCCTTGGAATGCCACCCTCCTGGAATCATTCCGCAATAACCTCTATGAGCAGCTCAAGGACCTCAAAGCCTGTGTGCAGCAGTTGGGGGTGCAGGAACCTCCCCTGACCCAGGAAGACCCTCTGATGATTGTGAAGAAATACATCGAGAGGATCACTGTGTACCTGAGAGAGAAGAAACACAGCCCCTGTGCCTGGGAGATGGTCAGAATAGAAATCTGGAGAGCCCTGTATTCCTCAAAGCAGTTGCTGGCAAGACTAAGTGAGGAGAAGGAGTGAGTCCTGAGACAAACTGGAGAGGACATCCCCTGGACTAGAACACCGCATGTCACAGGATAAGCTCTCCTTCAAAACTCTCATTACTTTCAGTATGAATACAGTCAGCCTCCCTATATCTTGTAGCAATATTCAGCAATTATTTTCAATATGTAAAACCATGTTTGTATCTGCACCTATTTGCTTTTATTTATTTATTTATTTATTTATTTACTTATTTATTTAATTTATCTATTTATTGTGCTGTTAATAATTTAAGGTTTTTATGTTAAACATTTCAGTCATTTCTTTAAATGTAACAAATTATCATTTTCAATTAAATTATTTTGTATTCAAATAAATTTGCTTTATAAGATCCATTTGATTAGTTAATTTGGTATTTCTTTAACATTGTCACATATTTTTAACATTACTATAAATATTGTACAAATGAATAGTTTCCAAATATAAGAGAAGATAGACACATATACTGCACAATATTCAGACAAACCCTAAATATTTTCATCTTCTGCTGTGTTGTATGTTGTATTCTTTTGGATGCACAGACAGTATACTGTAGAGTAGAAAGCCAGAGAATCTTGCTTCTGTCATATTCCTTAGTACACCTTGACCAAATATTCCCTGGATTAATTTAGGATCTGACTTCTCTGCTCTCATATACCTATCATCTACTCTTATCCTTAATGAGTTTAATTGTTTTGAGGGAGATCATATACAGTAATGCAAAACATATCAGGAAGAATGACTAGCCTGCCTGTATAGTACAGAAAAGCAAGACAAGTAGAACCTGGGAGTTAACCCAATTCATAATAGCCTCATAAACCAGTCCTGGGAACACATCCCACGAGGGAAGCGGAATGATTTTAAAATCAACGCTTTGAAACACCATTGTTCCTTCTCTAATTCCTGGACCTTTCCTCTTCCCATTTTCTACTACTTCTTTGTCTGTTACTGTTCCTCCTCCTCCTCCTCCTTTTCCTCCTCCTCGTCTGCCTCCTCCTCCTCCTCTTCCTCCTTCATCTCCTCCTGATACTTTTGATCCATCTTCTTTGAACTACTCGCTGTACATGGTACAGCACCATCTCTTTGAGCATGGGTAGCCGCTCCCAGGGGCCCCATCCCTGAGGATACCTGAATCTCCTTCACCCAGCAGCCACCAGTTGACATAGTTCTCACCTGTAGGTGGAATTACCTAAATTTTCCACGCTGATATTTTGTCTCGTTTGGTATTTGCCGGGGTCCAGCCTCGACACAGAATCAGAGTTCTCAGCTGTCAGCGGGGATATCTGGAAGGCACATAATAAATATACATAGACTACTTTTTGGGTACAACTACAGGCAATTTTCATGGCTTAAAGCTTCTCTTCTCTTCTCACTCTCTGCTCTCTTTCTCTCTCGCTCATTTGCTCTTAGCTCGAGGCTGCACACACTCTGCATTCTCCTGTGCACTCTGCTTTTCTCCTGTGCGCTTTTCTTGTACTCTCACGCTCATACACACTTCTGTGAGTTCCTCCCTTCACTCACACATACTTTCACACACATCTCACACACATTCCACATGCACTCTCCTTTCACTCGCACACACTCTTCACACACACCTCACACTCTCTCTACTCACTCTTCACAAGCTCTTCTCATGCTCTCTGCATTCATTCTCTCACCAGCTCTTCACATGCTCTCTACATGCTCTCTACATGCTCTCTTGTCTTCTTGCCTCAGTCTTTAATTGATACTACAAAAGCAGTAAAAAAGACATTGTACAATCGTTGCCAAATCAAATTAAAAAGAATAACCATGTCTCACAAAGAATCAAGAATTACAATTGTTCCCCAAAATTTCAAGCTTCCCTATTCCCAGGCCTATAGCCAAAATAAAATAATTGCAAACTTATCATTATTTAAATTTTAACTTTAACTATTATACTTCAGAGCTCAGAGCTCTGAGGCCAGCTACTTGGATTTTCTTGTAAAGCTCTAATGATAAATGATATGGGCAAAGCTGCCATGCAGTGGCCAGAAAGAATCAAGTTAACCCTTAACTTTGTAGTTGCTCTAGTTTCCCACTTCTACACATTGCACACAATGACTCTCCTAGAGTCCCAGTGTTTGGACTTAGTTTTACTAATCTAAGATTTTACATATTCTATACTTGCTTATCCAGGAGCCAGGAACCTCTCTCAAGTGTTGTGCAAAACATATTTCATAATTTTAATAAGCTTTTCATTTTTGGGGTTCCAATGTTGGCTCTAATTCATTTTTTAATAATTTTGTCAAACTTTTTTTGCAAATCAATCATTAATCTGGAACTACAATTGTGCAGTTATTGCATTGTTTCTAAGAAGAGAACACACCACATGCACCTGGGCCATTAGTCTGTGCTGTGCTGTGCTGTGCCCCATGCCTCAATTTTTATTTGATTAAAGAATCATTACATCAGGGAACATCTAGTTTCACAGAATTTGCCAGAACAGACAGAGAGAGAAGTAAGAAAGTCAGATATAATCAAATAATTATGCACACCAAGGCCAACTGAAAAATAGTCACGCACAAATGAAATTGATACAACCATTGACCAGGGCTAAGGTTAGGAGAAATGGGAACAGCTGTTGCTACAAAGAGCTGCTGAGGGCTACTGAATTGTCTCCATCCAGGCCTACTGCACGCAGTCCCTTATTTCAGATGGTGGGTCCCCTGGAGGGATGTGTAGCCTGCTTCTCAGGGTCCCAGACACCATCCTTTTGTGCTACGGGCTTCTGAGATGTCTCCATCCCGGCCTACTGCACCAGCCCCTGTCATTGTTTGCTGTTCTCAGCAGGTCTTGTTCATTCGGTCATAGCCACTCTCAGTCCACATGGGTAACTACCCTGTTGTGTCTAAGAACACGGCTTTGCTGCAGTCATCCACTGCCCCTGGCTCTTCCAATTCTTCTGGACCTTCTTCTTTAATGATCCCCAAGGCCAGGAAATTTGTCCTTTGCTTTCTGCTCAGTGACTAGTTGTGAGTCTCTCTGTTCATTGGTATGGACTGCAAGAGGGTCCTGTGGCAAGCATTGGCCAGTGCAGGAATCATCTCTTAGATGTTAGCTCTAATTTCAAATCAGGTACTGTGACAGTACCAACTCAGCACTGCTTTTGTTCTTTGCTGTCCTCATGGCTCAACATATATTTTAAGTGTGATAATTCTGAGAGAAAGATTACTGAGAGTTTTTTAATTGCATTGACACTGAAGATCACTTGAAAATATAGTCACTTTCATAGCGTTCTTATTAATGGACATAGATCTTGTCCTTTTTATCTTAGTAGCTAACATTTTTGCTACTACTTTGTCATTTAGATGACATCTCAGTTCCTTTTTCAGCTATCATTTCCAATGAGATTTTAGTTTGGGTTCAGTGCTACAAACCCACACCAGTGGTTACTTTCTAGGAAAGTAGAGAAGAGAAATAGAACAGGATTGCAGATGTTGACCATCAAACCAACACCTCAGGAAAGAAGAAAGAGTAATGGAGAGTGCAGACAGCTGCAGCACTGAACGCCCTTGCTGTGTGTCACGATTAACAAAACATCTCTGCCACAGAGACACTGGGGATGGAAGATGAATCACTGAATTCAGTATTCAATAAATACTGATGGCTGACAAATATATAGTTCTCAGTTTTTTAGGCTGAAACTGAAAGTGGAATTACAGATAAATGCATCTATTATACATGATGTACTATGTGTATAATGTACAATAGAAGTACATACTATGTATGTTTATGTGCATGTGTGAGCACACACAGCTTTCTCTCTGATAGACTCCAAGTACCTCCCTGCTGTCCCACACCCATCTGTCATTGTCACTGTCCTTGTTTCCCCCTCCCTGATGCAGGACGCCCCAGTGTGTGTTCCTCATTCTCTCCTTATCACCCAGCTCTGACGCCATACAACTGCTGTCTATTACATTTTGATTCATGACTGGAGTTTTTTTTTCTGAAATCACATAACCACCCTTGAAAACAGAGTGAAGGAGTTCATGGTTTGAATGAAACTCTCAGGCATAAGAATTTTCCCTTAATTTTAGGCCTTAGACAACGTTCTTCTAATGTCCTAATGCTTTCTGTTTCAACAAAGAAAAATGAAAAACAAGAGAAGGAAGACAGAAAAAAGAAAGAGAAAGGGAAAGAAGGAAGATGAAGGAAAGAAGGAAGAAATTAAGAAGAAGGGAAGAAAGGAAGAAAGGAAAAGGAAACCAAATGTTCAATTATGAGAAAAATTTGTAGAAGAAGAGAGCCACCTACCGGCCTGGCCTGCAAAGAACAAAAACAAGACAAGCTGGCAATTTCTCTACAGAATTGATCCCTGGCAGACTTTCCTCCATACTAAAACACACCCTTCCCAGAAGAACTGACTTCAGTCTGGAAAAGTCCGTTCCCTTAAAACTCATCTTAGGAAGGGAAATCCTCTCAGATCTGAAGGTTATGTCTTCTGTGCAATGGACAGGTAAGTCTGTATAGAAATTCTTTGTGTCCTTTCTCTCTGGCCTCCTATATATAACTGGAATTCTCTGGAGAAGGTGGGGCCAGTGTGCAGTCTACTTAGTAGGGTTTCACAGCCAAACTCACATCGTTTTGATCAATAGGTAATGCATTGGGAAACTGAGGCAACCAACCCTGCTCTAGGAATGCTGTAAACTAGCATGTGAACCCACAGAAGAGATCCTTCACCTGCTGCTCTGCCTGCTGAGGCCAGCAACAGTGAGTTCAGTCAATTCACTGAATTGTGACTGTCTTTGATGTGTGACCGCAAAAGTTCAGGTAACCTACTCCACAATGGCACATCTAAGTGATGCAATGTGAATCTGTGTTCTAGGAAATTGTAAATCTAAATTGATGCCCATTAACTTGGTTCGTACTCCTATTGGACAACAAGATCTGTGATTTATAGGGGCTTGGTTCAACATAACAGGGGCTCTTGACTCCTCAGTCTCTTTGAGTTTTGAAGGACACTTGAACAAAGGAATATAATATGTATCTGTATGTTGAACTGCCAAGGAAATGCTACAACGTCACTTCCTTCTTTAGAGTAAGCTGTCAATTACAACAAATTCCTCTTTGATGTTTTCTTCTGCCCCTTGGCTCTATGATCATGAGAAAGATGTCTCTGTCTCTTTACATGATGTACATGTCAACATGAGTGTTGCCATGTCTGATTCCTCAAGGGAGCAGAGGAATAAGTTAAAAAAAATAGATGATAAGGACATGTATTGGTGATCTGTTTATTTGCAGAAAATCAAATGATATCAAAGTGAGCTGTAAATGTGGTAATAAGTAGACATTTTTGGGGATTGTAATAACTGGATAAATGGCTATTGGTGTGGCTGCTAAACATGTTTCAGATGTGACTCCTTGTAATGTCTCTTTGGTGGTTATTTTTAGTGTAATCTACATCACTTTCATGGTTATATAATAAAAATGTTATTAATTAGCTCCACATATCAACCTGCTCAGAAAATATGTAATGCCATATTGTATTTCACCCCTTTGATTCAATAACTTGTTTTTATTAAAGAAAATTTGAGAATCAAGTCACAGAAATGAAAGGACTGAGACAGGAGAATGCAGTAGGTAAAAAGTACTGAGCTATCATTCTTGCACACATAAACAGACTTGATTCAATGCATACTCAGTTCACCCAGAAAGGACCTTAGAGTCAGGGAGCATCACAAAACTTTCCATGAAGACATATCTGTGTACAGTAACTGTGTGTAAGCTGGGCACTGTCAAGTTTGTCAAACTTCAGGAATGAGAACATGAATATGGCCATATCCAATTTTCTTTGACTACTATTCCTGAGTTACAGTGACTAGTACTAACTGTTGTAGAGCAGGGCACTGTAACAGTTTAACTAAGGGAGAAAGTCCATCTAATGATCTGACCCACATTCTAGCTAAATCAGTGACCTTGAAGGCCAGTGTGAGGCACTGTGAGGAAGGTATCAAGAAGAGAGTCATAGTGTGTACTTGATACCCATCTTTTTCTTCCATACACACATGCACATTCACAGGCCATCACATCTAAAACTCTTTAAACTTGCTGATAAATTGTAGCCTATTCACCACTTTTTCAACTATCAGATTAAGTGTATCAAGTCATATATCAAGGTCCATGATGCTAGGCTGTTCAGATTTTTACAGGATGAGGAATGTGGCTCAATTATCAATCGTTTAGAGGCAGCCATCTAACCAGATGAGCACCATTTGTTGAAGATGGTCTCTAATTTCCAGTGTGTATATGATTTCCAGTGTGTGCATATGATCCTAAAAGAGTATATGCATGACATTTTTGTGTGTATGTGAATGATGGCACATGTAGATGTGTGTCTATGTGTGTACATATAAGTGCTGAGTTGTGCGTGCAGGCACAAGCTTGCCTCATTGTGAAAGTGTTGGTCAGAGCCCACCTTACAGGTATTGAATCTCATCTGTAACCATGGGTTGCAGGAATCAAACTCAGCTCATTAAGCTTGGGTAGCAAGCCTTTTTACACATGGAGACTTCACAATGGCATGGCAATTACTAGAGAAATAGCTAAAATACAGTGATTATTAAATTAACATTATATATGTGTAATTTAAAGTGTTAATTAAGGAGATTTGAAGAAATTTATAGCTTCTAAAAATTGAAAATTTTAAAGTATACTACTAAATTAATATTTTAAGTTTGAAAACAATTTGAATTATTCTTTAGATTATAACAAATAATTTTGTGAATGATAGGAATAACAACATAATTTGATTGTAATATGAAATTCAATAACTTTTTTTCACTTTTTTTATTTTTTATTGTTTTTAATTTTTATTTTCTATATTCTATGTTTACATTCCAAAGGCTTTCCCCTTTCCCAGTTCCCCACCACCATACGTCCCACAATTCCTCTCCCCCCCAACTATTCCCCAATCATTCCCCATCCCCCCACAGTTTCTCTAAAAAACTGGATCCAATCTTTACAGGCCCAGGGTCCTCTCCTTTCTTCTTCTTGGGAATCATTTCACTTGCTAATTGTGCCTTGAGTATTTAGGGCTTCTGGGCTCATTAATATCCACTTATCAGTGATTGCATTTCATGTGTATTCTTTTGTGATTGGGTTAACACACTCAGGATGATATTTTCCAGGTCTAACCATTTACCTACAAATTGCATGAATTCATTATTTTTAATTGCTGAGTAGTATTCCATTGTATAAATATACCACATTTTCTGTATCCATTCCTCCTTTGAGGGATATTTGGGCTCCTTCCAATTTCTGGCTATTATAAACAAAGCTGCTATAAACATAGTGGAGCATGTGTCTTTATTGTATGCAGGGGAATCCTCTGGGTATGTGCCCAGGAGTGATATGCCAGGGTCCTCTGGAAGTGACATGCCCAATTTTCTGAGGATCCGCCAAACTGATTTCCAGAGCGGTTTTACCATTTTGCAATCCCACCAACAGTGGAGGAGTGTTCTTCTTTCTCCACATCCTCGCCAGCACTTGTTGTCCCTTGAGTTTTTTTTTTATCATTTTTTTTATTTTCTATATTCTTTGTTTACATTCCAAAGGCTTTCCCCTTTCCCAGGTACCCCCCACCATATGTCCCATAATTCCTCTCCCCCCCATGCTATTCCCCACTCTTCCCCCCCCACAATTTCTCTGTTCTGGGTCTACAATACTGGATCCAATCTTTACAGGCCCAGGGTTCTCTCCTTTTTTTCTTCTTGAGAGTCATTTGACTTGCTAATTGTGCCTTGAGTATTTAGGGCTTCTGGGCTCATTAATATCCACTTATCAGTGATTGCATTTCGTGTGTATTCTTTTGTGATTGGGTTAGCTCACTTAGGATGATAGTTTCCAGATCTAACCATTTACCTACAAATTGCATGAATTCATTATTTTTAATTGCTGAGTAGTACTCCATTGTATAAATATACCACATTTTCTGTATCCATTCCTCCTTTGAGGGATATCTGGGCTCCTTCCAATTTCTGGCTATTATAAACAAGGCTGCTATAAACATAGTGGAGCATGTGTCTTTGTTGTATGCAGGGGAATCCTCTGGGTATATGCCCAGGAGTGGTATGCCAGGGTCCTCTGGGAGTGGCATGCCCAATTTTCTGAGGAACCGCCACACTGATTTCCAGAGTGGTTTTACCATTTTGCAATCCCACCAACAGTGGAGGAGTGTTCCTCTTTCTCCACATCCTCGCCAGCACTTGTTGTCTCTTGAGTTTTTAATCTTAGCCATTCTGACTGGAGTGAGATGGAATCTCAGGGTTGTTTTGATTTGCATTTCCCTGATGACTAATGATTTTGAACATCTCTTAAGGTGCTTCTCAGCCATCTGAATTTCTTCTGGTGAAAATTCTTTGTTTAGCTCTGTACCCCATTTTTGATAGGGTTATTTGGTTCTTTGCAGTCTAACTTCTTGAGTTCTTTGCATATATTGGCTATTAGGCATCTGTCGGATGTGGGGTTGGTGAAGATCTTTTCCCACTTTGTTGGTTGCCATTTTGTCCTTCTGACAGTGTCCTTTGCCTTGCAGAAACTTTGTAATTTTATGAGGCCCCATTTGTCAATTCTTGATCTTAGTGCATAAGCTATTGGTGTTCTGTTCAGGAACATTCCCCCTGTGCCCATGTCCTCCAGGGTCTTCCCAAGTTTCTTTTCTAATAGTTCAGTGTGTCTGGTTTTATGTGAAGGTCCTTGATCCACTTGGAGTTGATCTTAGTGCAAAGAGATAAGAGTGGGTCAACTCGCATTCTTCTACATGTTGACCTCCAGTTGAACCAGCACCATTTGTTGAAAAGGCTATCTTTATTCCACTGGATGGTTGTGGCTCCTTTATCAAAGATCAAGTGACCATAAGTCTGTGGGTTAATTTCTGGGTCTTCAATCCTGTTCCATTGATCTGCTTGCCTGTTGCTATACCAATACCATGCAGTTTTTAACACAATTGCTCTGTAGTACTGCTTAAGGTCAGGGTTATTGATTCCCCCAGACGTCCTTTTATTGTTGAGAATAGTTTTAGCTATCCTGGGTTTTTTCTTGCTCCAGATGAATTTGAGAATTGCTTTTTCTAGATCTATGAAGAATTGATTTGGGATTTTGATGGGGATCGCATTGAATCTGTAGATTGCTTTTGGCAAGAAGGCCATTTTTACTATATTGATCCTGCCAATCCAGGAGCAAGAAATATTTTTCCATCTTCTGAGGTCTTCTTTGATTTCTTTCTTCAAGGACTTGAAGTTCCTGTCATACAGATTTTTTGCTTGTTTGGTTAGAGTTAGGCCAAGGTACTTTATGTTGTTTGTGTGTTTAAATGTTTGTCTAGTGTTTGTTATGTTAAAAACTGTCTTATATGAGAGAATATGTGTGTGCGAATAAATGGGGAGTTTTTTATATATGTGTAAGTATTGTGGGAATGTATGTATGTATGAGTTTGTAAGTGAGATGTATGTGTGGGTTTGTATATGTGTGGATATTTTTCTGTATGTCTGTGTGAGAATGTTTGTACATAAACATGTAAGAATGCCTATTTGTGTGTCTCTGTGTATGTTTGTTTATGAGTGTGAGCATGTACGCACTGTGTGTGAGAATGCTTATCTCTGTATGTGACTATGTGTGTGGGTATGGGTATGTATGTATTGTGTGAGTGTGTTTGCATATTTCTGTACATCTTTATATAAGAGTGGGTGTTTGTATTCATATGCATGATACATGAGTGTGTGTAAATATGTATTTGTGTGTGCTTTGTGTGTGTGTGTGTGTGTGTGTGTGTGAGAGAGAGACAGAGACAGAGACAGAGAGAGAATGAGAGGCAAACACTGAGACAGAGTGGCACACAGAGAGTGCGTATGCAGGCACAAGCTTGCCTAGTTATGAATGTGATGGCCAGAGGCCACCTTACAGGCTTTGGTTGTCTACTGCATCCCTGTGTTCCAGAATCAAACCCAGCTTATCAAGTTTGAACATAAAGCTTTTTGAACATACAACCCTCAGGATGCCATGAAAATCATGGGATTAATAGCAAATATACAATTATGGCATAGTTAACCTTTTATGAAAATTAATATTAGAGTTAGTGGAGGTAATATACAAACAATTACTTAATTTTTACCCTTTAAACAATTGAAAATTTTGAAGTTTACCATTACATAAGTATGATTTTTATAGAGACAGGGTTTTCTCTGTGTAGTCCTGACTGTCCTGGAACTTGCTCTGTTCACTGGGCTGGCCTTGATGTCAGATACCTGCCTACCTCTTCTTGATTAAAGTGTGCAGCACCACTTCCAGACCACAATAATACTTCTACTTTAGAAAAATTTTTGCACAATACTTTACTTTTTAACACAAATGTTTATGTCAATGGCATAAATAAAATAAAAATAATTGTGAAATGAATTACAATAACTTTTAAATACAATTATAAAGGAAATTTTGCATTTTTAATAGGTGTGTAAATTTCAGACAGAGACTCTATATCTGTGGAATAGTGGTTAATGACAATTTAAGTGTAATTTAAAGAGAAACCCTGTAGAGTAGCTTTCTGAGGGCAGCAGTGAAAGAGAAAACCATGATAAAACCCAAACTCTTGAGAAAAAATGCCCAGACACAGCAGAGAGTGAGGTAAAGAAAGTGAAAAGAGAATTGGAAAGCAAGGGGAGGGAATTCAGAAAGAGGAAACTTGTGTTTGCCCTATATAAGATAGATGCACACAGCAGGCTTGTTAGAGAACCTAGAGGAGAAGACTCAAACACACAGCCCAGAGAGCCAGCAGCATCTGCAAGACCCACAATGGCCAGGCTCTGTGCTTTGCTCATGGTCCTGATAGTGATGAGCTACTGGTCAACCTGCTCTCTAGGATGTGACCTGCCTAACACTGATAAAAACTGGAACTTGACACTTCTGGAACAGATGAGGAGCCTCTCCCATGTCTCCTGCCTGAAGGAGAGGAAGGACTTTGGATTGCCCTTGGAGAAGATGGATGCCCAGCAGATCCAGAAGGCTCAAGCCATCCCAGTCCTGCAAAATCTGACTCAACAGATCTTGAACCTCATCACACCAGAAGACTCATATGTTCCTTGGAATGCCACCCTCCTGGAATCATTCCGCAATAACCTCTCTGAGCAGCTCAAGGACCTCAAAGCCTGTGTGCAGCAGTTGGGGGTGCAGGAACCTCCCCTGACCCAGGAAGACCCTCTGATGATTGTGAAGAAATACATCGAGAGGATCACTGTGTACCTGAGAGAGAAGAAACACAGCCCCTGTGCCTGGGAGATGGTCAGAATAGAAATCTGGAGAGCCCTGTATTCCTCAAAGCAGTTGCTGGCAAGACTAAGTGAGGAGAAGGAGTGAGTCCTGAGACAAACTGGAGAGGACATCCCCTGGACTAGAACACTGCATCTCACAGTATGAGCTCTCCTTCAAAACTCTCATTACTTTCAGTATGAATACAGTCAGCCTCCCTATATCTTGTAGCAATATTCAGCAATTATTTTCAATATGTAAAACCATGTTTGTATCTGCACCCTTTTGCTTTTATTTATTTATTTATTTACTTATTTATTTAATTTATCTATTTATTGTGCTGTTAATAATTTAATGTATTTATGTTAAACATTTCAGTCATTTCTTTTAATGTAGGAAATTAACATTTTCAATTAAATTATTTTATATTCAAATACTTTGCTTTATAAGATCCATTTGATTAGTTAATTTGGTATTGGTTTAACATTATCAAATATTTTTAACATTACTATAAATATTGTACAAATGAATAGTTTCCAAATATAAGAGAAGATAGACACGTATACTGCACAATATTCAGACAAACCCTAAATATTTTCATCTTCTGCTGTGTAGTATGTTGTATTCTTTTGGATGCACAGACAGTATACTGTACAGTAGAAAGCCAGAGAATCTTGCTTCTGTCATATTCCTTAGTACACCTTGACCAAATATTCCCTGGATTAATTTAGGATCTGACTTCTCTGCTCTCATATACCTATCATCTACTCTTATCCTTAATGAGTTTAATTGTTTTGAGGGAGATCATGTACAGTAATGCAAAACATATCAAGAAGAATGACTAGCCTGCCTGTATAGCACAGAAAAGCAAGACAAGTAGAACCTGGGAGTTAACCCAATTCATAATAGCCTCAAAAACCAGTCCTGGGAACACATCCCACCAGGGAAGTGAAATGATTTTAAAATCAACGCTTTGAAACACCATTGTTCCTTCTCTAATTCCTGGACCTTTTCTCTTCCCATTTTCTACTAC
The DNA here is from genome assembly GCA_964023405.1 of Apodemus agrarius. NCBI lineage: Eukaryota > Metazoa > Chordata > Mammalia > Rodentia > Muridae > Apodemus > Apodemus agrarius. The sequence continues at coordinate 65,496,734 of OZ030009.1, read as the reverse complement.
TTCTTTGTCTGTTACTGTTCCTCCTCTTCCTCCTTTTCCTCCTCCTCTTCTTCCTCCTCCTCCTCTTCCTCCTCCATCTCCTCCTGATACTTTTGCTCCATCTTCGTTGAACTACTACCTGTGCGTGGTATAGCACCATCTCTTTGAGCATGGGTAGCCTCTCTCAGGTCTCCATCGCTGAGGATACCTGAATCTCCTTCTCCCAGCAGCCATCAGTTGACATAGTTCTCACCTGTAGGTGGAATTACCTAAATTTTCCACGCTGATATTTTGTCTGGCTTGGTCTTTGCCGGGGTCCAGCCTCGACACAGAATCAGAGTTCTCAGCTGTAAGCAGGGATATCTGGAAGGCACATAATAAATATACATAGACTACTTTTTGGGTACAAGCTGACAGGCAAATTTTCATGGCTTAAAGCTTCTCTTCTCTCTCACTCTCTGCTCTCTTTCTCTCTCGCTCATTTGCTCTTAGCTCGAGGCTGCACACACTCTGCATTCTCCTGCGCACTCTGCTTTTCTCCTGTGCGCTTTTCTTTTCTTGCACTCTCTTGCTCATACACACTTCTGTGTGTTCCCCCTTCACTCACACACACTTTCACACACATCTCACACACACACACCACATGCACTCTCCTTTCACTCGCACACACTCTTCACACACACCTCACACTCTCTCTACTCACTCTTCACAAGCTCTTCTCATGCTCTCCGCATTCACTCTCTCCCCAGCTCTTCACATGCTCTCTACTCACTCTCTACACGCTCTCTTGTCTTCTTGCCTCAGTCTTTAATTGATACTACAAAAGCAGTAAAAAAGACATTGTACAATCATTGCCAAATCAAATTAAAAAGAATAACCATGTCTCACAAAGAATCAAGAATTACAATTGTTCCCCAAAATTTCAAGCTTCCCTATTCCCAGGCCTATAGCCAAAATAAAATAATTGCAAACTTATCATTATTTAAACTTTAACTTTAACTATTATACTTCAGTGCTCAGAGCTCTGAGGCCAATTACTTGGATTTACTTGTAAAGCTCTAATGATAAATGACATGGGCAAAGCTTCCAGGCAGTGGCCAGAAAGAATCAAGTTAACCCTCAACTAGGTAGTTCTCCTACTTTTCCACTTCTACACATTGTACACAATGACTCTCCTAAGAGTCCCAGTGTTTTGACTTAGTTTTACTAATCTAAGATTTAACATATTTTATACTTGCTTATCCAGGATCCAGGAACCACTCTCACATGTTGTGCAAAACTTATTTCATAACTTTAATAATTTTTTTCTTTCTTTGGGGTCCCAATGTTGGCTCTAATTCATTTTCTAATAATTTTGTCAAACTTTCTTTGCAATTCAAGCATTAATTTGGAACTACCATTGTGCAGTTATTGCATTGTTCCTAAGATGAGAACACACCACATGCACCTAGACCATTAGTCTGTGCTGTACTGTGCTTTGCCCTATGCCTCAATTTTTAATTGTTTAAGAATCATTACATCAGGGAACATCTAGTTTCACAGAATTTGCTAGAGCAGAAGCAGAAAGAAGTAAGAAAATCAGACTTAATAAAATAATTATGCACACCAAAGCCAACTGAAAAATAGTCACGCACAAATGAAATTGATACAGACTTTGTCCAGGGCTAAGGTTAGGAGAAATGGGAACAGTTGTTGCGACAAAGAGCTGCATGAAATGTCTCCATCCAGGCATACTGCAGGCAGTCCCTTATTTCAGATGGTGGGTCCCCTGGAGGGATGTGTAGCCTGCTTCTCAGGGTCCCAGACACCATCCTTTTCTGCTGTGGGCTTCTGAGATGTCTCCATCCCGGCCTCCTGCACCAGCCCCTGTCATTGTTTGCTGGTACCAGCAGGTCTTGTTCATTCAGTCATAGCCACTCTCAGTCCACATGGGTAACTACCCTGTTGTGTCTAAGAACGTGGCTTTGCTGCAGTCATCCACTGCCCCTGGCTCTTCCAATTCTTCTGGACCTTCTTCTTTAATGATCCCCAAGGCCAGGAAATTAGCCCTTTGTTTTCTGCTCAGTGACTAGTTTTGAGTCTCTCTGTTCATTGGTATGGACTGCAAGAGGGTCTTGTAGTAAGCATTGGCCAGTGCAGGAATCATCTCTTAGATGTTAGCTCTAATTTCAAATCAGGTACTGTGACAGTATCAACACAGCACTGCTTTTGTTCTTTGCTGTCCTCATGGCTCAACATATATTTTAAGTGTGATACTTCTGAGAGAAAGATTACTGAGAGTTTTTTTTAATTGCATTAACACTGAAGATCACTTGAAAATATAGTCACTTTCATAGCATTCTTATTAATGACATAGATTTTGTCCTTTTTATCTCAGTAGCTAACATTTTTGCTACTACTTTGTCATTTAGATGACATCTCAGTTCCTTTTTCAGCTATCATTTCCAATGAGATTCTAGTTTTGGTTCAGTGCTACAAACCCACACCAGTGTTTACTTTCTAGGAAAATAGAGAAGAGAAATAGAACAGAATTGCAGATGTTGACCATCAAACCAACACCTCAGGAAAGAAGAAAGAGTAATGGAGAGTGCAGACAGCTGCAGCACTGAACACCCTTGCTTTGTGTCACGATTAACAAAACATCTCTGTTACAGATACACTGCGCATGGAAGATGAATCCCTGAATTCAGTATTCAATAAGTATTGATGGCTGACAAATATATTATATGGTATCAATGTCTTAGGCTGAAACTGAAAGTGGAATTACAGATAAATGCATATATTATACAGAATGTATAATGTGCAATAGCAGTACAGAATATATATATATATCTTTATACATATAAATATGTGTGTACATGTGTGAGCACACACAGCTTTCTCTCTGATAGATTCCCAGCACCTCCCTGCTGTCCCACACCCATCTGTCACTGTCCCTGTCCTTGTTTCCCCCTCCCTGATGCAGGACACCCCAGTGTGTGCCCCTCATTCTCTCCTCATCACCCAGCTCTGCCCACCATACAGCTGCTGTCTATTACATATTGATTCATGACTGGAGTTTTCTTTCTAAAAACACATAAACCACACTTGAAACCAGAATGATGGAGTTCAAGGTTTGAATGAAACTCTCATGCATAAGACTTTCCTCTTAATTTTAGGCCTTAGACAGTGTTCTTCTAATGACCTAATGCTTTCTGTTTCAACAAAGAAAAAGAAAAACAAAAAAGGTAAAAGACAGAAAAAAGAGAAAGGGAAAGAAGGAAGGGGGAGGAAAGAAGGAAGAAATTAAGAAGAGAGAAGGGAAGAAAGAGAGAAAGGAAAAGGAAACCAAATATTCAATTATGAGATAAATTTAGAGAAGAAGAGAGCCACCTACCGGCCTGGCCTGCAAAGAACAAAGACAAGCTGGCAATTTCTCTACAGAATTGATCCCTGGCAAAATTTCCTCCACACTAAAACACACCCTTCCCCAGAAGAACTCTCTTCAGCTGGAAGAGGCCATTCCCTTTAAACTCATCTTAGGACGGGAAATCCTCTCAGGTCCACAGGTCATGTCTTCTGTGCAATTGACAGAAAGTCTGTATAGAAAGTCCCTGTGTCCTTTCCCTCTGGCCTCCTATAACTGGAGTTCTCCGGAGAAGGAGGGGTCTGTGTGCAGTCTCCTTAGTAGGGATTCACAGCCAAACTCACATCGTTTTGGTCAGTAGGTAATGCATTTGGAAACTGAGACAACCAACGCTGCTCTAGGAATGCTGTAAACTAGCATGTGAGCCCACAGAAGAGATCCTTCACCTGCTGCTCTGCTGAGACCAGCAACAGTGAGTTCAGTCAATGCACTGAATTATGACTGTCTTTGATCTGTTACCTCAGGAGTTCAGGTAACCTACTCCACAATGGCACATCCATGTGGTGCAATGTGAATCTGTGTTCCAGGCATGGTCAATCTTAATTGATGCAGATTAACTTAGTTCATACTTCTATTGGGACAACAAGATCTGTGGTTTACAGGGCATGGCTCAACATTTCAGGGGCTCTCAACCCCTCAGCCTCTTTGAATTTTGAAGGACACTTGAACAGAGGAATACAATGTATATCCATATATAGAACTGCCAAACAAATGCTACAACTTCATCAGCCCCCCTTAAGAGTAAGCTGTCAATTACAATTCCTCCTTGATGTTTTGTTCTACCCTTTCACTCCATGGTCAGGAGAAAGATGTTTGGCGTGATCAACATGCTCATATGAGTGTTTCTATGTCTGGTTCTTCAATGGGAGGAGAGAAATAAGTAATAAAATTATATGTGATGGGACATAAATTGGTGAGCTGTGTATTTGCAGAAAACCAAGTGATATCATGGTGAGCTGCAGATCTGGTAATTGAAGAAGTCTTTTCTTGGGATTATAATTATTGGATAAATGGCTATTGGTGTGACTGCTAAACATGTTTCAGATTTGACTCCCTGTGTTCTTTCTTTTTTGGTTACTTTTAGTGTAATTTTCACCACTTTCATGGTTAAATAATAAAAATGTTATGAAATAGCTCCAGATAGCAACCTGCTCAGAAAACATGTGATGTCATATTATATTTCACCCCTTTGATTCAATAACTTGCTTTTATTAAAGAAAATTTGGGAATCAGGTCACAGAAATGAAAGGGCTGAGACAGGAGAATGCAGTAGGTGACAAAGTACTGAGCTGTCATTCCTGCACACATAAGCAGACTTGATTCAATGCACACCCGGTTCACACAGAAAGGACCTTAGAGCCAGGGAGCATCACACAGCTGTCCTTGAAGACATGTCTCTGTACAGTAACACTGTAAGCTGGGCACTGCCAAGTTTGTCAAGCTTCAAGATTGAGACTGTGAAAATGGCCATATCCAGTTCGTGTCTGCTATTCCTGAGTTGCAGAGACCAGTACCCCCTGTTGTAGAGCAGGGCACAGTAACATCTTAGCTAAGAGAGGCAGTCCACCCAATGATCTGACCAACATCTAGTGAAATCAGTGAGCTTGAAGGCCAGTGTGAGGCTCTGTGATGAAGGCATCAGGAAGAGAGTGATAGTGTGTACTTGACACCCATCTCTGTCTTCTGTACATACATGCACATGCACATGCACAGGCCAGCACATCTAAAACTCTTTGCACTTACTGATGAGTTGAAGTCTATTCACCACTTTCTCAATTATCAGATTAAGTGTATCAGGTCATATATTAAGCTCCTTGATACAAGGAGTTCAGTTTTCTAACAGGGTGAGAAATATGGATCAATTTTCATTCTGTTAGAGGTAGCCATCTAATCAGATGAGCACCAGTTGTTGAAGATGGTCTCTTATTTGCAGTGTGTACTTTTATATTCTTTCTTAAAAATGAGATTTCAGTAAGTGTAAGGAATTGTGACTGGGTTTTGTATTCTAATCCCTAAATCAACCATTTGTTTATATTCCAATCCTATGCTCTTTTTGTCATTGTAGGTCTATAATACATTGTGAGTTCAAGGCTGGTGACACCTTTATCACTTCTTTTATTTTCCAATATTGCTATAGACCTTGTACTCACTTTGTGAATAATAGTTAATTTTAATGAACTGCAACATATAGTTGTTACATGATTTAGATTATAAAATTCCTATTATACACACATGCTGTGTGTTCACATTTGCGTTTGCATACAGTGGGACCAGATGTTAATATATTTCAGGTTTTAACCTCAGTTTCTTTGACAGGATCTCTCACTTAAGTGAGGTTTCACCATTGCTGCCAGACTGACTGTGAGCTTGTGATGGCTGTTCTTGGAAGTCAATTGACTAAACGTGGAATTAACTGAAAGCCCAAAAGGTAGGCGCATACCTGTGATCTAATTTTGCTTTCCTTGGAGTGGGAACACCCACTTCTAATCAGGATCTCTAAGATGGGAAGACACACATTAATTCAGATCTTTGCGGTGTGAAGACTCAGCTCTGCTGTGAGCCAGGCCTTCTGCTGGAAGTCTATGTAAGTACATGAAGGAATATGCTTTGCTGTTTGCCCGTGTGCTTTTCCCTTGCTGGAAGTCCGTTCCTTCACTGGCATGGGAGCCTAATTTTATGGAAATCTGGCACATAGTGAATACCAGCTAAGAAATCCACCTGAGTGAACAATTACTGGATTCTTTGAATTTACACTCATAGGCAGACATTTTCTGATTTGGTTGGACTTCATCCTGTAAGCCATTCTAATAACACACATATAATACACATGTGTGTGTATATTTCATATACATATATGAGAGAGAGGGTGAGAGAGAGAGAGAGAGAGAGAGAGAGAGAGAGAGATTCTATAAATTTAAGTACTAGTACACGATTCCAGGTACATGTCTCCCCCTAGAGCCTAGTGTCAGGATTACAGGCATTTTCTCCTCTACAAGGCTTTGTGTGATTCCTGAGAAACCAGTCAGCTATTTTTTTCATTTACTGTAAGAACTTTCCTGAGTCAGCTATCTCCCCTATTGCATATTTTAATTTTTATGTAAGTCTCCAAAATTTACAGTATTTGTGTCTGAAAAAGTACAAATCACGGCCATCTTGTCTGCAGCATCCCATCCAGCCGGTAGCAGGTCAGCCATACCTAGCCAACCTGCCAGGTGCTGAGACCCTGCCGGCGGAACCAGGTACCAGAGACAGCCCGAGTTTAAGACCTCCGGGGACTCAGGTCTGGGGCAGGAACTGCGCACAGCCTAGCGGTTTGGAGTACAGCGGCCGTGCCTGCGCTCTGCGCTCGCAGGCCAGACCCCCGAACCCCCTGCAGGCAGCACCATCTTGTCTGCAGCTTCCCATCCAGCCGGTAGCAGGTCAGCCATACCTAGCCAACCTGCCAGGTGCTGAGACCCTGCCGGCGGAACCAGGTACCAGAGACAGCCCGAGTTTAAGACCTCCGGGGACTCAGGTCTGGGGCAGGAACTGCGCACAGCCTAGCGGTTTGGAGTACAGCGGCCGTGCCTGCGCTCTGCGCTCGCAGGCCAGACCCCCGAACCCCCTGCAGGCAGCACCATCTTGTCTGCAGCTCCCCATCCAGCCGGTAGCAGGTCAGCCAGACCTAGCCAACCTGCCAGGTGCTGAGACCCTGCCGGCGGAACCAGGTACCAGAGACAGCCCGAGTTTAAGACCTCCAGGGACTCAGGTCTGGGGCAGGAACTGCGCACAGCCTAGCGGTTTGGAGTACAGCGGCCGTGCCTGCGCTCTGCGCTCACAGGCCAGACCCCAAACCCCCTGCAAGCAGCGCCATCTTGTCTGCAGCTTCCCATCCAGCCGGTAGCAGGTCAGCCAGACCTAGCCAGCTTGCCAGGTGCTCAGACCCTGCCCACGGAACCAGGATAAGCAACAATTCTTGTTTATTAAGAAGAGTGAGGACCAGCTATAGCGGCAGGCCTCCATATTGCAACCAGGACACAGCTGGAAAGGTGCAGATAGAGACTCCGCCTGGGGCTAGAGCAGGGAGAGCTGCTAAGCTCTTGCCCACAGGCGGGCCCAGGCGCCTAGGCTCTGCAGCACGTCCCTGCGAGCTTAGGCCGTCCACCAAGGCAGCCGGCACCACCCAGCTCCCCAGGAGCCCGGACCAGCGATAACGGCAGGCCTCCATACTGCAACCAGAACACAGCTGGAAAGGAACAGGTAGACAGATTCCATCAGGGGCTACCACATGGGGGGATCTGCTAGGCTCTTGCTACTAGGCAGGCCCAGCAGCATCTGCCGAGGCTCTGCTGCACTCCCCCACACTTCCCGGAGACCTCAGGCCGTGCACAAAGTCAGTGGGGGGCAGCCAGCTCGTGATCCTGTTGAGCAGCAATCACGCATAACCACCAGTAGAGAAACAACAGGTAAGCCCAGCCTCATAGGAGATTCAAACACCAGCCAGTGACAACAAGGTCAACTAACACCAGAAATAACCAGATGGCAAAAGGTAAACGAAGGAATGTCACTAACAGAAATCAAGACAACATGACAGCATCTGAACCCAGTTCTCCAACAACAGGAAGCCCTGGATACCCCAAAACACCAGAAAAACAAGACTTGGATATAAAATCACTGGTCAGGATGCTGGTAGCTGAACACATAGAAAAATCTCGTAAAGAAATAGAAGAGAAAATGGATCAAAAGTTAGAAGCCTTTACAAGGCAAATACAAAAATCACTTCAAGAAATGCAGGAGAAGATGGATCAAAAAGAAGAAGACAATAAGGAGGAAAGACAAAAATCACTTAAAGAAATACAGAAGAACGTGGGCCAACAAGTAGAAGCTATGAAAGAGGAAACACAAAAATCTATTAAAGAAATACATGAAAACACAATCAAGCAAGCAAAAGATCTGAGCACATCCGTCCAGGCACTAAAAACAGAAGTAGAAACAACTAAGAAATCGCAGAGGGAGACAACATTGGAGATAGAAAACCTTGGGAAGAAATCAGGATCCATAGATGCAAATATCAACAATAGAATACAAGAGATAGAAGACAGAATATCAGAAGCCGAAGATACCATAGGAACCATTGATTCAACAGTCAAAGAAAATACTAAATGCAAAAAGGCAGTAACCCAAAACAACCAGGAATTCCAGGACACAATGAGAAGACCAAACCTAAGGATTATAGGTATAGACGAGAATGAAGATGTACAAGTTAAAGGGCCAGCAAATATCTTCTACAAAATTATGGAAGAAAACTTCCCCAACCTAAAGAGAGAGATGCCCATGAATATATAAGAAGCATACAGAACCCCAAACAGACTGGATCAGAACAGAAATACATCCCGTCACATAATAATCAAAATTCCAAATGTACTAAACAAAGAAAGAATATTAAAGGCAGCAAGAGAAAAAAGCCAAGTAACTTATAAAGGAAGACCTATCAGAATAACACCAGACTTCTCACCTGAGACCATGAAAGCTAGAAGATCCTGGGCAGATATCATGCAAACTCTAAAAGAACACAAACTTCAGCCAAAACTACTTTACCCAGCAAAGCTCTCAATCACCATAGATGGAGACATCAAGGTATTCCATGACAAAACCAAATTTGCACGATATCTTTCCACAAATCCAGCCCTACAAAGGATAATAGGGGGAAAACACCAAGACAAGGACGGAAACTACACCCGGGAAGAAGCAAGATAGAAACCTCCTCTCATCAAACCCAAAAGAAGGTAACCTCTCGAATATAAAAAATAAATAAAATAAATAAATATAATTTCAAAAATGTCTGAAGGAAATAATTACTATTCCTTAATATCTCTTAACATCAATGGACTCAATTCCCCAATAAAAAGACATAGATTAACAGACTGGATACGGAAACAGGACCCTACATTTTGCTGCATACAGGAAACACATCTCAGTGTCAAAGACAAACACTGCCTTAGAGTAAAAGGCTGGAAGACAATTTTACAAGCAAATGGTCTCAGGAAACAAGCTGGAGTAGCCATTCTAATATCAGATAAAATTGACTTCCAAACTAAAATCATCAAAAGAGACTCAGAAGGTCACTTCTTGCTGGCCAAAGGAAAAATCCACCAAGAAGAGCTCTCAATACTGAACATCTATGCTCCAAATGCAAGGGCAGCCTCATTCGTAAAAGAAACCTTACTAAAGCTTAAAGCACACATTACACCTAACACAATAATTGTGGGTGACTTCAACACTCCACTCTCCTCAATGGACCGATCAGGAAAGCAGAAACTAAACAGGGACACAGTGAAACTAATTGAAACTCTGGACCAATTGGATTTAACAGATATATATAGGACATTTCATCCTAAAGCTAAAGAATATACCTTTTTCTCAGCTCCACATGGGACCTTCTCCAAAATAGACCATATAATTGGTCACAAGACAGATGTCAACAAATACAAGAAGATCGAGCTAATCCCATGCCTTCTATCAGATCACCATGGAGTAAGAGTGGTCTTCAATAACAACAAAAACAACAGAAAGCCCACATACACATGGAAACTGAACAATACTCTACTCAATGACACCTTGGTCAAGGAAGAAATAAAAAAAGAAATCAAAGACTTTTTAGAATTCAATGAAAATGAAGGTACAACCTACCCAAATCTATGGGACACAATGAAAGCAGTGCTAAGAGGAAAACTCATAGCTCTAAGTGCATCCAAAAAGAAACTGGAGAGAGCATATACTAGCAGCTTAATGGCACACCTTAAAGCCCTGGAAGAAAAACAAGTTAATTCACCCAGGAGGAGTAGAAGACAAGAAATCATCAAACTCAGGGCTGAAATCAATCAAATAGAAACAAAGAGAACCATACAAAGAATCAACAAGACCAGGAGCTGGTTCTTTGAGAAAATCAACAAGATAGATAAACCCTTAGCCAGACTAACCAAAGGACACAGAGACAGTATACAAATTAACAAAATTAGAAATGAAAAGGGAGACATAACAACAGAAACTGAGGAAATTCAAAACATCATCAGATCCTACTACAAAGGTCTATACTCAAAACAACTGGAGAACCTGGAGGAAATGGACAATTTCCTAGACAGATATCAAATACCAAAATTAAATCAGCATCAAGTAGATCAGCTAAATAGTCCCATAACCCCTAAAGAAATAGAAGGGGTTATAGAAAGCCTCCCAACCAAAAAAAGTATGGGACCAGATGGTTTTAGTGCAGAATTCTACCAGACCTTCAAAGAAGACTTAACACCAATACTCTCCAAACTATTCCACAAAATAGAGACAGAAGGGACACTGCCCAACTCATTCTTCGAAGCCACAATTACGCTAATACCTAAGCCACAAAAAGATCCAACAAAGAAAGAGAACTACAGGCCAATTTCTCTTATGAATATAGATGCAAAAATACTAAATAAAATTCTTGCCAACCGAATCCAAGAGCACATCAAAACGATCATCCACCATGATCAAGTAGGCTTCATCCCGGGGATGCAGGGATGGTTCAATATATGGAAATCCATCAATGTAATCCACTACATAAACAAACTGAAAGAAAAAAACCACATGGTCATCTCATTAGATGCTGAAAAAGCATTCGACAAAATTCAGCATCCTTTCATGCTAAAAGTCTTGGAAAGAGCAGGAATTCAAGGCCCATACCTAAACATAGTAAAAGCAATCTACAGCAAACCAGTAGCCAACATCAAAATAAATGGAGAGAAACTTGAAGCATTCCCACTAAAATCAGGGACTAGACAAGGCTGCCCTCTCTCTCCACATCTTTTCAATATAGTACTTGAAGTTCTAGCAAGAGCAATTAGACAACATAAGGAAGTCAAAGGGATACAAATTGGAAAGGAAGAAGTGAAACTATCATTATTTGCAGACGATATGATAGTTTACCTAAGCGACCCAAAAAACTCCACCAGAGAACTTCTACAGCTGATAAACAACTTCAGCAAAGAGGCAGGTTATAAAATTAACTCAAGCAAGTCAGTGGCCTTCTTGTACTCAAAGGACAAGCAGGCAGAGAAAGAAATTAGGGAAATAACACCCTTCACAATAGCCACAAACAACATAAAATATCTTGGCGTAACTCTAACCAAACAAGCGAAAGATCTGTACAACAGGAACTTCAAGTCCTTGAAGAAAGAAATCAAAGAAGACCTCAGAAGATGGAAAAATATTTCTTGCTCCTGGATTGGCAGGATCAATATAGTAAAAATGGCCATCTTGCCAAAAGCAATATACAGATTCAATGCAATCCCCATCAAAATCCCAACTCAATTCTTCATAGATCTAGAAAGAGCAATTCTCAAATTCATCTGGAGCAACAAAAAACCCAGGATAGCTAAAACTATTCTCAACAATAAAAGGACTTCTGGGGGAATCAATATCCCTGACCTCAAGCAGTACTACAGAGCAATTGTGTTAAAAACTGCATGGTATTGGTATAGCAACAGGCAAGCAGATCAATGGAACAGGATTGAAGACCCAGAGGTTAACCCACAGACTTATGGTCACTTGATCTTTGATAAAGGAGCCACAACCATCCAGTGGAATAAAGACAGCCTTTTTAACAAATGGTGCTGGTTCAACTGGAAGTCAACATGCAGAAGAATGCGAATTGATCCAATCTTATCTCTTTGCACTAAGATCAACTCCAAGTGGATCAAGGACCTCCACATAAAACCAGACACACTGAAACTATTAGAAAAGAAACTTGGGAAGACCCTGGAGGACTTGGGCACAGGGGAAAAGTTCCTGAACAGAACACCAATAGCTTATGCTCTAAGATCAAGAATCGACAAATGGGACCTCATAAAATTACAAAGTTTCTGCAAAGCAAAGGACACTGTCAGAAGGACAAAACAGCAACCAACAAAGTGGGAAAAGATCTTCACCAACCCCACATCCGACAGAGGGCTAATATCCAATATATACAAAGAACTCAAGAAGTTAGACCGCAAAGAAACAAATAACCCTATCAAAAAATGGAGCACAGAGCTAAACAAAGAATTTTCACCAGAAGAAATTCGGATGGCCGAGAAACACCTTAAAAGATGTTCAACATCATTAGTCATCAGGGAAATGCAAATCAAAACAACCCTGAGATTCCACCTCACACCAGTCAGAATGGCTAAGATTAAAAACTCAAGAGACAACAAGTGCTGGCGAGGATGTGGAGAAAGAGGAACACTCCTCCACTGTTGGTGGGATTGCAAAATGGTAAAACCGCTCTGGAAATCAGTTTGGCGGTTCCTCAGAAAATTGGGCATGTTATTTCCAGAGGACCCTGGCATACCACTCCTGGGCATATACCCAGAGGATTCCCCTGCATGCAATAAGGACACATGCTCCACTATGTTTATAGCAGCCTTGTTTATAATAGCCAGAAATTGGAAGCAGCCCAAATATCCCTCAAAGGAGGAATGGATACAGAAAATGTGGTATATTTATACAATGGAATACTACTCAGCAATTAAAAATAATGAATTCATGCAATTTGTAGGTAAATGGTTAGACCTGGAAAATATCATCCTGAGTGAATTAACCCAATCACAAAAGAATGCACATGAAATGCAATCACTGATAAGTGGATATTAATGAGCCCAGAAGCCCTAAATACTCAAGACACAAATAGCAAGTCAAATGATTCCCAAGAAGAAGAAAGGAGAGGACCCTGGGCCTGTAAAGATTGCATCCAGTTTAGTAAAGAAACCGAGGGGGGTGGGGGAATTATTGGGGAACAGATGGGGGGGAGAGGAACTATGGGAACTATGGTGGGTGGGAACTGGGAAAGGGGAAAGCCTTTGGAATGTAAACACAGAATATAGAAAATAAAATAAAAAAAAGTACAAATCACAGTGATATTCACAAAAAAATAGGTAACAAATAATGACACTGATATTTAACTTGTAAAAAGGGGAGATTGTGCTGTTTGCTTCAGGAAATCAAATAAGTAAGGCAGAGTTTCTGATTCTTCACTTTATTGAACCCTAACCCTAATCCTAACCCTAACCCTAACACTAACCCTAAAAATGATGATCTCCAAGCACACACTGTGCTGTGAATACTAGTCTGTTGTGATTATAAATCAATCAGGATTTTTTGTTCAGGTGCTTTGGAGTCAAGAATGTGCAATAGTGTGGTAGATTTCTGAGAGTAAAAGCAAAGTGCTGAACTGCTTGAATAAGATTTGAAAGTGACAGTACACAGGTAGCTAAGAGACCAAGTACAAGTAAAACAAAATCAGAACAGCATTTCAGGCAATGAGAGAAAATCAGGGAAATGTGCTACCAACACAGAGAAGAAATCTTAAACTGAAAAGAATTCAGTATGTCAAAAAAAAATGCATACAGAGGTCCACAGCACACAGGAGGAGCCTTTGTCACAAATGAGTGAGCATGTGAATGTGGGATTGTGTGTTTATGTGTCTGTGTGAAAGAAAGAAAGATAGACAAAAAGAAAGGGCAGAAGGGAGGAATGGAGGGGAAGAGAGAGACTGAGAGTGTGTGCATACACAAGACTGCAATGTTGTGAATGTTGTGATGAAGGCTCCTGTACAGGCACTGGTTCTCTATTGCAACTGATTCTCCTCTCTCCTGCCTGAAGGACAAGAAGGACTTTGGATTCCCCTTGGAGAAGGTAGATGCCCAGCAGATCCAGAAGGCTCAGGCCATCCCTGTCCTGTTTGTGCTGACCCAGGAAGTCCGGAACATCTTCATATTAAACAACTCATCTGCTGCTTGGAGTGCAACCCTCCTAGACTCATTCTGCAATGACCTCCACCAGCAGCTCAATGACCTCAAAGTCTGTGTGATGCAGCAGGTGGGGGTGCAGGAACCTCTCCTTACCCAGGAAGACATGAAGCTGGCTGTGAGGAAATACTTCCACAGGATCACTGTGTACCTGAGAAAGAAGAAACACAGCCCCTGTGCCTGGGAGGTGGTCAGAGCAGAACTTTGGAGAGCCCTCTCTTCCTCATCCAAGTTGCTGGCAAGACTGAGTGAGGAGAAAGAGTGACTCCTGGGACAAAGTGTGGAGAGGACATCCCCTGGACTAGAACACTGCATCTCACATTATAAGCTCTTCTTTAAAACTCCCATTATATTTAGTATGAATATATACTCCCTAGATGTTTCAGCAATATTGAGCAATTATTTTCAAAATGTAAAACCAGGTCCGTAGCTATACCCACTTATTCTTGTTTATTATTTATTTATTTATTTATTTATTTATTGTGTTATTAATAATTAAGGCGTTTATGTTAAATATTTCAGTCATATCTTTTAATGTAACAAATTATCATTTGTAATTAAATTATTTTGTATTCAAATAAATTTGACACTTTTGAGTAAGACACTTTATAAGACCCCTTGGAGTAGTTAATTTGGTATCTCTTTAACATTATCAAAGGTTTTTAACATTAGAGCCTTCACTATAAATATTGTACAAATGAACTGTTTCCAAATATCAGAGAAGACAGACACATACACTGCACAATATTCAGACAAATCCTAAATATTTTCATCTTCTTCTGTGTAGTATGCAGTAGTCTTTTGGATGCACAGACAGTATACTGTGCAGGAGAAAGCCAGAGAATCTCTTGCTCCTGTCATATTCCTTAATCCACTTTGAACAAATATTGCATGGATTAATTTAGGATCTGTCTTAGTCAGGGTTTCTATTTCTACACAAACATCATGACCAAGAAGCAAGTTGTAGAGGAAAGGGTTTATTCTGCTTATACTTCCACACCGCTGTTCATCACCAAAGGAAGTCAGGACTGGAACTCAAACAGGTCAGGAAGCAGGAGGTGATGCAGAGGCCATGGAGGGATGTTTCTTACTGGCTTGCTTCCCCTGGCTTGCTCAGCCTGCTCTCTTATAGAACCCAAGAATATCAACCCAGAGATAGTACCACCCATAAGGGGCCCTCTCCTCCTTGATCATTAATTGATAAAATGCCCCACAGCTGGAACTCATGTAGGCACTTCCCCAACTAAAGCTCCTTAACTCCAGCCTTTGTCAAGTTGACACACAAAACCAGCCAGTACAAGATTTGACTTCTCTGATCTCATATACCTATCATCTACTCTTTTCAGTAATGAGCTTAATTGATTTGCATTCTGAGTATGAGGGAGATCATGTACAGTAACACACACACACAGACACACACACACACACACACACACACACAAGATAAAGAATAACTAGCCTGCCTATATAGCATAGAAATGCAAGACAATAAGAACCTGGGAATTAGCCCAACTCATAATAGCCTCATAAACCTGTCCTGTGAATAAATCCCACCAGGGAAGTGAATTGACTTTAAAATCAACCCTTTGAAACACCACTGTTCCTTTTCTATTTACTGGAACCTTCCTCTTGCCATTTTCTACTTCTTTGTCTGTTACTGTTTCTCCCTCTCCTCCTGTTCTTCTTTCTCCTCCTCCTTCTCCTACTGCTCCTCCTCTTTGTTCTCATCCTGATACTTTTGCTCCATCTTCTTTGAACTAGTAACTGTGCATAGTATAGCACCATCTCTTTGAGCATGGGTAGCCGCTCTCAGGGGCCCCATCCCTTAGGATACCTGGATCTCCTTCTTCCAGCAGCCATCAGCTGGCATAGGTCTCATGTGGAAGTGGAATTGCCTCCATTTCCCAAGCTGATAGTTTGTCTGGCTTGGTCTTGTTCTTTCAGTCATAGCCACTCTCAGTCCACATGGGTAACTACCCTGTTGTGTCTGAGAACATGGCTTTGCTGCAGTCATCCACTGCCTCTGGCTCTTCCATTTCTTCTGGACCTTTTCTTTAATGATCCCCAAGGCCAGGAAATTAGCCCTTTGTTTTCTGCTCAGTGACTAGCTGTGAGTCTCTCTGTTCATTGATATGGACTGCAGGGGGGCGGGGAGGGGGGGGTCTGCAGTAAGCATTGGCCACTGCACGAATCCTCTCTTAGATGTTAGCTCTAATTTCAAATCAGGTACTGTGATCATATGAACACAGCACTGCTTTTGTTCTTTGTTGTCCTCAAGGCTTCACATGTATTTTAAGTATAATATTTCTGAGAGAAATATTACTGAAAGTTTTATTTGTATTGCGTTGACACTGAAGATCACCTGAAAATATAGTCACTTTCTTAGCATTATTCTATTAATAGACATATATATTATCCTTTTTATCTTAGTAGCTAACATTTTTGCTACTACTTTGTCATTTAGATGACATCTCCATTCCTTTTTTCAGCTTTCATTTTCAATGAGATCAGATTTTTGGTTTAGTGCCACAAACCAACACCAGCGTTTACTTTCTAGGAAAGTAGAGAAGAAAAATAGAACAGAACTGTAAATGTTGACCATCATATCAATACCTCAGGAAAGAAAAAAAGACTAAATGGAAAGTACAGACAGTTGAAGCACTGAAAGCCCTTGCTGTCTGTCATGGTTAACAGAACATCTCTGCCACAGATACACAGAACATGGAAGATGGATCACTGAATTCAGTATTCAATAAATATTGATGGCTGACAAATATATAGGCATCAGTTTCTTAGGTTGAAACTGAAAGTGGAATTACAGATAAATGCATATATTATACATGATGTACTATGTGTATAATGTACAATAGCAGTACATACTATATATACTTATGTACATGTGTGAGCACACACAGCTTTCTCTCTGATAGATTCCCAGTACCTCTCTGCTGTCCCAAACCCATCTGTCACTGTCTCTGTCCTTGTTTCCCCCTCTCTGATGCAGGACGCCCCAGTGTGCGCCTCATTCTCTCCTCATCACCCAGCTCTGCTCACCATACAACTGCTGTCTATTACATCTTGATTCTTGGAGTTTTTTTCTCAAGTCACATAATCACCCTTGAAACCAGAATGAAGTAGTTCAAGGTTTGAATGAAACTCTCACGCATAGGAATTTCCTCTTAATTTTAGGCCTTAGACAATGTTCTTCTAATGACCTAATGCTTTCTGTTTCAACAAAGAAGAAGAAAAACAAAAGAGGTGAAAGACAGAAAAAAGAAAGAGAAAGGGAAAGAAGAAGGGGAAGGAAAGAAGGAAGAAATTAAGAAGAAAGAAGGGAAGAGAGAAAGGAAAAGGAAACCAAATGTTCAATTATAAGAAAAATGTAGAGAAGAAGAGAGCCCCCTACTGGCCTGGCCTGCAAAGAACAAAGACAAGACAAGCTGGCAATTTCTCTACAGAATTGTTCCCTGGCAAAGTTTCCTCCACACTAAAACACACCCTTCCCCAGAAGAACTGACTTCAATCTGGAAGAGTTCATTCCCTTCAAACTCATCTTAGGACCAGAAATCCTCTCGAGTCCACAGGTCATGTCTTCTGTGCAATAGGCAGAAAGTCTGTATAGAAAGTCCTTGTGTCCTTTCCCTCTGGACACAAGGACTTTCTATACAGTTCTATACTCTGAACTGGAGTTCTCTGGAGAAGGAGGGGTCAGTGTGCAGTCCACTTAGTAGGGATTCCCAGCCAAACTCAGAATGTTTTGATCAATAGGTAATACATTGGGAAACTGAGACAACCAACCGTGCTCTAGGAATGCTGTAAACTAGCATGTGAGCCCACAGAAGAGATCCTTAACCTGCTGCTCTGCCTGCTGAGGCCAACAACAGTGAGTTAGGTCAATGCACTAAATTATGACTGTCTTTGATCTGTGACCTCAAGAGTTCAGGTAACCTACTCCACAATGGCACATCTACATGGTGCAATGTGAATCTGTGTTCTAGGCAATTGTCAATCTAAATTGATGCAGATTAAATTGGTTCTCATATATATATATATATATATATATATATATATATATATATATGTGTGTGTGTGTGTGTGTGTGTGTGTGTACATATATGTCCATATACATATATATGTCCATACACACACATGTATATATATATGTATATATATGTATATATATGTATATATATGTATATATGGACGACAATATCTGCTATTTATAGGGCAATAGTTCAACATAACAGGAGCTCTTGACTCCTCAATCTCTGACTTTTGAAGGACACTTGAACAGAGGAATACAATGTGCATCTCTAAGTAAAACTGACAAGGAAATGCTACAACTTTAGTTCCTTCTTATGTTTTGTTCTGCCCCTTGACTCCATGGTCAGGAGAAAGTTGTCTCTCTCTTTGGATGATTAACATACCAACTTGAGTGTTGCCATGTCTGTTTCCTCACAAGGAACAGAGGAATAAGTAAAAAAAATACATGTATGATAAGGACATATATTGGTGATCTGTGTATTTGAAGAAAATCAAGTAATATTAAGGTGAGCTTCAGATCTGGTAATTGAAGTAGACTTTTTTTAGTGATTGTAATAATGGGACAAATGACTATTGGTGTGGCTGCTAAACATGTTTCAGACATGACTCCCTGTATTGTTTCTTTGATGGTTACGTTTAGTGTAATCTTCATCACTTTCATGATTATACAATAAAAAATGTTATGAATTAGCTCCACATATCAACTTGCTCAGAAAATATGTAATGCCATATTGTGTTTCACACCTTTGATTCAATAACTTGCTTTTATTAAAGAAAATTTGGGAATCAAGTCACAGAAATGAAAGGATTGAGACAGGAGAATGCAGTAGGTGACAAAGTACTGAGCTGTCATTCCTGAACACATAAGCAGACTTGATTCAATGCACACCCAGTTCACAGTGAAAGGACCTTAGAGTCAGGGAACATCACACAGCTGTCCATGAAGACATATCTCTGTACAGTAACACCATGTAAGCTAGATAGACACTGCCAAGTTTGTCTAGCTTCAGGAATTAGAGTGTGAAAATGGCAATATCCCCTTTTCTATGTCTCCTATTCCTGAGTTGCAGTGACTGGTACTAACTGTTGTAGAGCAGGGCACAGTAACATTTTAACTAAGGGAAGAACTCCACCTAATGATCTGACCCACATCTGGACTAAAGCAATGAGCTTGAAGGCTAGTGTGAGGCACTGTGAGGAAGGCATCAAGAAGAGAGTGATTGTGTGTACTTGACACCCATCTCTGTCTTCCATACACACATGCACATGCACAAGCAAACACATCTAAAACTCTTTGCACTTGTTGATGAATTGAAGCCTACTCACCTCTTTCTCAATTATCAGATTAAATGTATCAAGTTATATATCAAGGTCCTTGGTGCTAGACTGTTCAGTATTTTACAGGATGAGGAATGTGGATCAATTTTCATTCTTTTAGAGGCAGCCATCTAATCAGATGAGCACCATTTGTTGAAGATGGTCTCTAATTTCCAGTGTGTAGCTTTGTTTTCTTCAAAATGAGATTTCAGTAATTTTAAGAAATTGTGGCTTGGTCTTCTACTCTATTCCATAAATCAACCATCTATTTATATAGATAAAGAGCAATCCTATGCTCTTTTTATCATTGTAGGTCTGTAATACATTGTGAGTTCAAGGCTGGTGACACCTGTACCAGTTCTTTTATTTTTCAGTATTGCTATAGAGCTTGTACTCACTTCATGAATAAATAGTTCATTTTAATTAATAGTTAATACATGTTTTAGATTATAAAACCCCATTGTACACACATACTGTGTGTTCACATTTGCATGCATGTATAGTGGGGCCAGATGTCAATCAATGTCAGGTTTTAACCTCATTTGCTTTGACAGGATCTTTCCCTGAAGCCAGGGATCACCCTTACTGCCTGAGTGACTGTGAGCTTGTGATGGCTGTTCTTGGATGTCAACTTGGCTAAATGTGGAATTAACTGAAAGCCCAAAAGGTAGGCACACACCTGTGATCTATTTTGTTTCCCTTGGAGTGGGAACACCCACTTCTAATCAGGATCTCTAAGATGGGAAGACACACATTAATTCAGATCTTTGCGGTGTGAAGACTCAGCTCTGCTGTGAGCCAGGCCTTCTGCTGGAAGTCTATGTAAGTACATGAAGGAATATGCTTTGCTGTTTGCCTGTGTGCTTTTCCCTTGCTGGAAGTCCGTTCCTTCACTGGCATGGGAGCCTAATTTTATGGAAATCTGGCACATAGTGAATACCAGCTAAGAAATCCACCTGAGTGAACAATTACTGGATTCTTTGAACTTACACTCATAGGCATACAGTTTCTGAATTGGTTGGACCCCATTCTGTAAGCCATTCTAACACCACACCTATACATACATATACACATTCCTATAAACATGCAAATGTGCATGTACATAGTTCACATAAGCACATATGTATATATATATATATGTATATATATATACATAGATATATATATATATATATATATATATATATAAAGAGAGAGAGAGACAGAGACAGAGACAGAGACAGAGAGTAAAAGAGAAATTCTTTCTAGGAATTCAACTACTCTGGCAAACACTGACTAGTGCAGTATTTCAGGTACATGTCTGTGTTTTCTCTTCAGTGTCAGGATTATCAGCATGTACTCTATTAGAGGCCTTTACATGGATTCTGAGACACCAATCAGTTATTGATTTCATTACCGGAACAAAGTTCCTGACTCAGCTATCTCCCCATTGTGCATTTTATTTATTAAGTACGTCTCCAAAAATTTACAATACTTGTGTTTGCAAAAGTACAAGCCATAGGGACATTTAGAAAATAATCGGTGACAAATAATGATATTGGTATTTAATTAGTAAAAAAAGAGGAGATTATGCTGTTCACGTCAGGAAATGAAATGAGTAAGGCAGAGGTTCTGAATCTTCAGTTTATTGAGCTGGACCAGTTGTGCTGGATTGTGAAATGACACAAGGTAAAAGTAGTAAGATGAAGAGTCTCCAAGCAGACACCGTGCTGTGAAAACGGGTCGGTTGGGATTATAAATCACCTGAGAGATTTCTTTTGTGAGGTGCTTTGGAGTCAAGAACTTGTAAGCCCCTGGTAGATTTCTGAGAGGAAAAGCAAAGTTCTGAATTGCTTGAAAAAGATTTGAAAGACATAGTGTTACAGGGAGCCACACGATCATGTACAAATAAAACAAGTAAAAATCAGGACAATATTTCATACAGTAAAAATATTTATAAACAAGTTGCTATAAACACAGAGAAGAAACCTTACACTTGGAGAATTCAGTGTGTCAAAGAGAAATCCAGACAGAGGTTCACAGCACACATGAGGTGCCTTTGTCAGAAATGAGTGAGTGTGTGAATGTGTGATTGTGTGTTTTTGTATGTGTGTGAAAAGGAGAGGGAGAGGGAGGGAAGGAGAAAGAGAGACAGAGAAAGAGAGACAGAGAGAGGCAGAGAGAGAGAGAGAGAGAGAGAGAGAGAGAGAGAGAGAGAGAGAGAGAGAGAGAGCCTGCACAGGCCTGCAATGTTGTGAATGTTGGGATGGGAGCTCTTGCTCCAGGAATCACACTCAGCTTATCAAGGTTGACAGCAAGCCTTTTGCTCTGGTGCATCTTCCGGATGGCACTAAAACATCAGATAAATATCTAATATACAGGGATTATTAAATTAAGCTTTTTATAAATTTATATTAGATTGATTGAGGGCAATGTTAAGACCCAATTTTAGGACTTTAAATAATTTAAAGTATACCTTTACTTCACTGTATATTAACTGAGAGAAATTTGTAGACATATCTTACATTGTGATATAAATACTTTGTAAGCAATGTAAATAAAACAAAAAATGTAAAATCAATTCAGTTAACATTTATAGAATATTTTACAGGAATTTTTGATTTACAATAAATATGTAAATTTCCAACAAAGACAGTTTTTTGGTGCTGTAACAGTTAATGAAAATTCAAATTAGAAAGAGAAAAAGTGTAAAACAGCTTTTGGTGGGGAACAGTGAAAGAGGAAGCAATAATGAAAAGCAGCATGGTTTAGCAAAATGCCCAGACACAGTAGAGCATGAGTTGAAGAAAGTGAAAGGACAACTGGAAAGTTAGAAGAGGGCATTCAGAAGGGAAAAGCTAGTGTTTGCCTATTTAAGATGCATCCACACAGGATGGTCTTCAGAGAACCTAGAGGGGAAGGATCAGGACCAAACAGTCCAGAGGACCAGGAGCATTGGCAACATTCACCATGGCTAGGCTCTGTGCTTTCCTGATGGTCCTGGTGCTTATGAGCCACTGGTCAACCTGCTCTCAAGGATGTGACCTGCCTCAGACTCACAAGAACAAGAGAGCCTTGACACTCCTGATACAAATGAGGAAACTCTCCCCTCTCTCCTGCCTGAAGGACAGGAAGGACTTTGGATTCCCTCAGGAGAATGTGGATGCCCAGCAGATGCAGAAGACTCAAGCCATCCCTGTCCTGAGTGAGCTGACCCAGCAGGTCCTGACCCTCTTCACATCAAAGGACTCATCTGCTGCTTGGAATGCAACCCTCTTAGACTCATTCTGCAATGACCTCCACCAGCAGCTCAATGACCTGCAAGGCTGTCTGATGCAGCAAGTGGGGGCACAGGAACTTCCCCAGACCCAGGAAGACTCCCTTCTGGCTGTGAGGAAATACTTCCACAGGATCACTGTGTACCTGAGAGAGAAGAAACACAGCCCCTGTGCCTGGGAGGTGGTCAGAGCAGAAGTCTGGAGAGCCCTGTCTTCCTCAGTCAAGTTGCTGGCAAGACTGAGTGAGGAGCAGGAGTGAGTCCTGAGACAGAGTGGAGAGGATCTCCTGGACTAGGACAAAGCATCTCACATTATGAGCTCTCCTTTAAAAACTCTGATTACTTTCAGTATGAATACAATCAATCTTCCTAGATGTTTTAGCAGTATTGGACAATTATTTTCAATATGTAAGAACATGTTTGTATCTACTCCCATTTGGAACTATTTATGTATTTATTTATGTATTTATGTATTTATTTATTTATTTATTTTGCTATTAATATAATTTATTGTATTTATATTAAATCTTAGATTTATAATTTTTAACGTAGCAAATCAATTATTTATTTTTTATTCAAATAAATTTGCTTTATAATACCCTTTGAATTACTCAATTTGATATGTCTTTTTCAAACATTTTTAACATTAAAGTGTACACTGAAAATACTTCACAAATGAACAGTTTCCAAATATCAGAGAAGATAGACACATAGACTACACAGTATTTAGACAAACCCTAAATATTTTCATCATCTTCTCTCCAGGATGCAATAACCTTCTGGATGGATAGACACCATACTGTGCAGTAGAAAGCCAGAGAGCCTTGCTCCTGTCATATTCCTTAGCGCATTTTGACCAAATATTACCCCAATTAGTTTAGTATTCGATTCTCTGATCTCATATGCCTATCATCTACTCTTATCGTTAATGAATTTATTTGTTTGGGTTTTAAATATGAGTGAGATCATGTAGAGCAAAACAGATCAAGAATAATAATTAGCACAGAATAGCAAGACAAAATGTATCTTGGAATTAATCCCACTCATGATAGCCTCATGAACCGGCACTAGTAATAAATCCTAACAGGAAAGTGAAATAACTTGAAAATTAGCCAATTGAAAGACCACTGTTCCTTCTATAATTCCAGAACCTTTCCTCTTCCCATTTTTTTACATCTGCTTTACCTGCTACTCTTCTTCCCTCTCCTCCTCCTCCTCCTCCTCCTCCTCTTCCTCCTCCTCCTCCTCCTCCTCCTCCTCCTCCTCCTCCTCCTCCTCCTCCTATTCCTCATCTTGCTACTTTTGCTCTGCCTTCTTTGAATTAGTAGTTGTGCATGGTACAGCACCATCTCTTTGAGCATGGGTAGCTGCTCTCTGGGGTCCCATCACTGGGGATTCCTGAATCTCTCTCTCTCCTAGGGAGGAGGTATGCCTCCATTTTCCAAGCTGATATGTCGTCTGGCTTGGTCTTGTTCATTCGGTCATAGCCACTCTCAGTTCACATCAGTAACTACCCTGTTGTGTCCAAGACCACGGTTTGCTGCAGCCATCCACTGCCTGTTGCTCTTACAATTCTCCCTCTTCAGTGATTCCTGAGGACAGGATATTGGTCTTTTATTTTCTATTCAGTGACCAGTTGTGAGTCTCTGTTCACTGATATGGACTGCAAGAGGGTTCTGTGGTAAACACTGGCCAGTGTAGGAGCCCTCTCTATAATATAAGCTCTAATTACAAATCAGGTATTGTGACAGTATGAACACAGAACTGCTTCATTCTTTGTTATCATGGTTCTGCATGTATTTTTAAAGTGATACTTCTGAGAGAAATATTACTGAAAGTTGCTTTGGATTGCATTGATGCTGAAGATCACCTGAAAATGTAGTCACTTTCATAGCATTATCTTATTAATCGCCATAGATCTTGTACTTTTTATCTTAGTATCTGACATTTTTACTACTACTTTGTGGTTTAGATGACACATCAGTTCCTTTTTTAGCTTTCATTTCCAATAACATCATATTTTTGGTTCATCTCCACAAACCAACATCAGAGTTGTCTTTCTAGTAAAGTAGAGAAGAGAAATAGAACAGAATTGGATACATAGACCATCAAGCCAATGCCTCAAGAAAGAAGAAAGAATAAATAGAAAGTACAGACAGTTGAGGCACTGAAAACCATTGCTGTCTGTCACAATTCACTGTATACTTCTGCAATTAGACAAATTAGGCACGAAAGATTAATCACTGAATTCAATATTCAATAAGAATTGATGGCTGACAAATTTATTATATGGGCATCAGTGTTTTAGACTGAAACAGGAAGTCAAATTGCAGAAAAATATATAATATTTAATATATTATATATGAGGTCCTGTATATATGACCTATAATAAAATTCATTTTATATATGTATGCATATTATATATGTATATGTGTGCACAAATGATTTTCCCTCTGATAGTCACCCAGTACCTCCCTGATGTCCTAGACCCCATCTTTCAGTGTCACTGCCCTTATCTTCCCTTCCCTGATGTAGATAGCACCAGCGTGTGCTCCTCATTCTCTAACTACCCAGCTCTGCTCATTGTACAACTGCTTTCAGTTACACCTTGCTTCCTGACTGGAGTTTTTTTCTTAAAACACATAACCACCATTGAAACCAAAACGAAGGAATTCAAGGTTTGAATGAAACTCTCATGAATAAGAATTTCCTCTTAATGTTAGACCTTAGACAATGTTCTTCTAACGACCTAATGCTGTTTCATCAAAGAAAAAGATAAAAGAGAAAGAAAGGAGAAAGGCAGAAAGAAGTTGAAAGAAGAGAGAAAGAAGTAAGGAAATAAAGAAGAAAGGAAGGAAAGAAAGAGAGAAAGGAAAAGGAAACCAAATTTTCAGTTGGGAGAAAAATTTAGAGAAGAAGAGAGCCACCAACTGGCCTGGCCTGCTAAGAACAAACAGGCAAGTTCCTCCTAAATTCTGTTTCCTGGCAGAGTTTCATCCATACTGCAACATACCCTTACACAGAAGAACTGACTTCAGGAAAATTCCATTCCCTTCAAACTCATCTTAGGAAGAGAAATGCTCTCGGGTCCACAGGTCAGGTCTTCTGAACAATGGACAGATAAGTCTGTATAGAAAGTCTTTGTGTCCTTTCCCTATAGCCTCCAATAACCGAAGTTCTCTGGAGAAGGAGGACTCTGGAAGCAGTCCCCTTAGTAGGGATTCACGGCAAACTCATATCATTTTGATCAGTACATAATGCTTTGTGAAACTGAGACAACCAACCCTTTTCTAGGAAAAGGGCAGGTGAGCCCATAGAAGAGATTCTTCACCTGCTGCTCTGCCTGCTGAGGCCAACAACAGTGAAGTCAGTCAATGCACTGAATTATGGCTGTCTTTTGATCTGGGACCTCAAGAGTTCAGATAACCTACTCCACAATGCCACATCCATGTGGTGCAATGTCAATCTGTGTTCCAGGCATGGTCAATCTTAATTGATGCAGATTAACTTGGATCATACTTCTATTGGGACAACAAGATCTGTGGTTTATAGGGGTGTGGTTCAACATATCAGGGGATTCTCGAACCCTCAGTCTCTTTGAGTTTTGAAGGACACTTGAACAGAGAAATCCAATGTGTATCTGTAAGTAGAACTGCCAAGGACATGCTACAACTATAGTTTCTTCTTAAGAGTAAGCTGTCAATTACAACAAATTCCTCCTTTTATGTTTTGTTCTGCCCCATGACTCTATGATCAGGAGTAAAGATGTCTCTGTCTCTTTGGATGATGAACATGCCAACCTGAGTGTTTCCATGTCTGATTTCTCACAGAGAACAGAGGAATAAGTAATAAAAAACATATATGACAAGGACATGTATTGGTGATCTGTGTATTTGCAGAAAATCAAGCAATATCAAGGTGAGCTGCAGATCTGGTAATTGAAATGGACTTTGTTGGGGATTGTAATAATGGGATAAATGGCTATTGGTATGGCTGCAAAACATGTTTCAGTTATGACTTCCTGTATTGTTTCTTTCTTGTTTACATTTAGTGTAATTTTCATCAGTTTCATGGCTAAATAATAGAAAGATGTTATGAAATAGCTCCAGATAACAACCAGCTCAGAAAACACGTAATGTCATATTGTGTTTCATACCTTTGATTCAATAACGTGTTTATTAAATAAAAAATGAAAATCAGGGCACAGAAATGAAAGGACATAGACATGAGAATGCAGTAAGTAACAAAGTACTGAGCTGTCATTCCTGCACACATAAGCAGACTTGACTCAATGCACACCCAGTTCACAAAGAAAGGACCTTAGAGTCAGGGAGCATCACACAGCTGTCCATAAAGACATATTTCTGTAAAGTAACACCATGTAAGCTGGACACTGCCAAGTTCACCTTCAGGATTTAGAGTGTAAAAATGGACATATCCAGTTCTCTCTATCTGCTATTCCTAAGTTGCACTGACCAGTAACCACTGATGTAGAGAAGGGCACAGTAACAACTTTTTTTCATTCATTTATTTTTTATTAGATATTTGCTTTATTTACATTTCAAATGTTATCCTCTTTCCTCATTTACTTCCGACCCCCCTCTATCCCATTGCCCTTCTCCAGGTCACTAACCCACCCAGTCCTACATTCCTGCCCTAGCATTCCTCTACACTGAAGCATCAAGCTATCACAGGACCAAGGGCCTCTCCTCTAATTGATGTCTGACAAGGCCATCCCCTGCTACATATGTAGCTGGAGCCATGAGTCCCTCAAATATATACTCTTTGGTTGGTGCTTTAGAGCCTGGTATCTCTGTGGGTACTGGTTGGTTCATATTGTTTTTCCTCCTATGGGGCTGCAAACCCCTTCAGCTCTTTGGGTCCTTTCTCTAGTTCCTCCATTGGGGACATTGTTCTTAGTCCAAGGGATGGCTGTGAGCCCTCACTTATGAATTTATCAGCCACTGGCAGAGCCTCTCAGGAGTCAGCTATATCAGGCTCTGTTCAGCAAGTACTTGTTGGCATTCACAATAGTGTTTGTGTTTGGTAACTGTATATGGGATGAATCTTAACAGAGCTAAACAAATAATTCTCAACTGAGGAAACTCAAATGGCTGAGATGCACCTAAGTAAATGTTCAACATCCTTAATCATCAGGGAATTGGAAATCAAAAGAACCCCAAGATTCCATCTCACACCAGTCAGAATGGCTGATTAAAAAACTCAGGGGAAAGCAGATGCTTTCAAGGATGTGGAAAGAGGAACACTCCTGCTTTGCTGGTAGGAGTGCACGCTAGTACAACCACTCTGGAAATCAGCTTGGCAGTTCCTCAGAAAATTGGACATAGTGTTTATTACCTGAGGACCCAGCTATACAACTCCTGGGCATATACGCAGAACATGCCCCAACAGGTAATCAGGACGCATGCTCCACTATGTTCATAGCAGCATTATTTATAATAGCCAGAAGCTGGAAAGAACCTAGATGGCCCTCACAGAGGAACATCTCCATACAGAAAATGTGGTACATTTACACAATGGAGTACTACTCGGCTATTTAAAATAATGAATTCATGAAATTCTTAGATAAATGGATGGAACTAGAAAATATCATCCTGAGGGAAGTAACCCAATTACAAAAGAACACATCTACAACTCTTTGCACTTATGGATAAGTTAAAGCCTATTCACCCTTCCCACTTATCAGATTAAGAGTAACCAGTGATACAACAAGGTCTTTGATGCTAGGCAGTTCAGTTTTTTACAAGATGGTGAATAAAGAACTATTTTCATTCTTTTAGAGGAAGCCATCTAATTAGATGAGCACCATCTGTTGACGATTGTTTCTTATTTCAAGTGTGCACTTTTGTATTTTTTTTCCTTTGCTAAAAATGAGATTTCAGTAAGTGTAAGGAATTGTGACTGGGTCTTCAAGTCTATTGCCTCAATCAATCATCTGTTTATATTCCAATCCTATGGTCATTTTAGCATCATAAGTTTGTAATAAAATGTGAGTTCAAGGCTGGTGACACCTGTACCAGTTCTTTTATTTTTCAGTATTGCTATAGAGCTTGTACTCAATTAATGAATAATAAATAGTTAATTTTAATTAACTCTAATACATAGTTATTACATGTTTTAGATTATAAAATCCCTATTGAACACACATGCTGTGTGTTCACATTTGTATATGTGTATAGTGGGGTCAGATGTAATCAATGGCAGGTTTTAACCTCATTTTCTTTGACAGGATCTTTCCCTTAAGCCAGGGATCACACTTGTTGCCAGACTGACTGTGAGCTTGTGATGGGCTGTTCTTGGAAGTCAGTTGACTAAATGTGAAATTAACTGAAAGCCCAAAGGTAGGCACACACCTGTGATCTAATTTTGTTTCCCTTGGAGTGGGAATACCCACTTCTAATCAGGATCTCTAATATGGGAAGACACAACTTTAATTCAGATCTTCGAGGTGTGAAGACTCAGCTCTGCTATGAGCCAGGCCTTCTGCTGGAAGCCTATGTAAGTTCATGAAGGAAAGATGCTTTGCTGTTTGCCTGTGTGCTTTTCCCTTGCTGGAAGTCCGTTCCTTCACTGGCATTGGAGGCTAATTTTATGGAAATCTGGCACATAGAGAATACCAGCTAAGAAATCCACCTGAGTGAACAATTACTGGATTCTTTGAACTTATACTCATAGGCAGATATTGTCTGAACTGGTAGGACCCCATTTTGTAAGCCATTCTAATACCACACATACACGTGCATATGTGTCTGCATAATTCATATATATATATATATATATATATATATATATATATATATGGAGGTAGAGAGAGATACAGAGACAGAGAGAGCAAAGACAGAGAGAAATTCTATAAATTCAACAACTCTGGAAAACACTGACTAGTATAGAATTCCAGGTACATGTTTGTTTCTCCTCTTCAGTGTCAGGATTACTGGCATTTACTCAACTACAGGCATTTACAGGGCTCTGAGACACTAATCAGCTACTGTTGCAATTACTGCAACAAAGTTTGTGACTTAGCTATCTCCCCATTGCGTACTTTATTTATTAAGTAAGTCTCCAAAATTTTGCAACACTTGTGTTTGCAAAAGTAGGGGCTATAGTGGCATTCAGAAAAAAAAATATCAGTGACAAATAATGATCCTGGTATTTAATTTTTAAAAAAGGGAAATTGTGCTGTTCACTTCAGAAAATGAAATGAGTAAGGCAGAGTTTCTGAATCTTCAGTTTATTGAGCTAGACCAGTCATGCTGGATTTTTAACCCTGTGAAATGACACGAGGTAAAAGTAGTAAGATGGTGGTGGTAGGTGCTTAGACCGAGCTGGCAGAAATAGAGACCTGAGATACCCCAAGCTTAAGATCTCGGAGGGACCCTGGTCACCAGCCAGTCATCTAAGATCGGGAGCTTGGCAGAGCAGCAGTTCCTGTGTTCCAGCAGGGCTTGGGTTCCCGGCCCTCTGGGAGTCCCTGCACTCTGCACTTCCCACTCCCCGAGGCCACAGACAACATACTTGCTGCTGACTGAACTAAGCAAAAAGAACCAGAGAAGACAAGCAGCATCAGGCCCACAGAGATAACCGAATATAACAATGCTTAGAGCAAGATACACCAGGGATCCAACAGCACCCAAGAGGAGAACAACACATCAGCAATCTGTGCCAGGGAAAACCCAGTCATCCAGTGGTGGGGAGATAGCCTTTCGAGCCCACAAGAGGTTCAAGCACCTGCTAGTGACTACAAGACCATCTAAGACCAGAGATAACCAGATGGCAAAAGGCAAACATAGGAATGTTACTAACAGAAATCAAGGCAATATGGCAGCATCCGAAACCAGTACCCCAACAGCAGTAAGTCCTGGATACCCCAACATACCAGAAAAACATGATTTGGATCTAAAATCACTGATCAGGATGCTAATAGCGGAACACATAGATAAATCTCTTAAAGAAATACAGGAGAAAATGGATCAAAAATATGAAGCCCTTTCAAGGCAAACACAAAAATCACTTAAAGAAATTCAGGAGAATATGGATCAAAAATTAGTAACCAATAAGGAGGAAGTACAAAAATCACTTAAAGAAATAAAGGAGAATATGGGCTAACAAGTAGAAGTCATGAAAGAGGAAACACAAAAAACTCTTAAAGAAATACATGAAAATACAAACAAGCAAGTGGAAGATCTGAGCCAAACCATCCAGGATCTAAAAACAGAAGTAGAAACAACTAAGAAATCGCAGAGGGAGACTACTTTGGAGATAAAAAACCTTGGGAAGAAATCAGGGGCCATAGATGCAAATATCAACAATAGAATACAAGAGATAGAAGAAAGAATCTCAGATGATGAAGACACCATAGAAATCATTGATTCAACAGTCCAAGAAAATACAAAATGCAAAAAGCTTGTAACCCAAAACATCCAGGAAATCCAGGACACAATGAGATCAAACCTAAGTATTATAGGCATAGATGAGAGGGAAGATATACAACTTAAAGGGCCAGCAAATATCTTCTAGAAAATTATGGAAGAAAACTTCCCCAACCTAAAGAGAGAGATGCCCATGATTATACAAGAAGCCTACAGAACTCGAAACAGACTGGACCAGAACAGAAAGACCTCCCGTCACATAATAATCAAAACTCCAAATGTACTAAACAAAGAAAGAATATTAAAGGCAGCAAGAGAAAAAGGCCAAGTAACATATAAAGGAAGACCTATCAGGATTACACCAGACTTCTCACCTGAGACCATGAAAGCTAGAAGATCCTGGGCAGATATCATGCAGACTCTAAGAGAACACAAACTTCAGTCAAAACTACTATACCCAGCAAAACTCTCAATCGTCATAGAAGGAGAAACCAAGGTATTCCATGACAAAAACAATTTTACACATTATCTTTCCACAAACCCAGCCCTACAAAGGATAATAGGGGAAAAAACACCAACACAAGGAGGGAAAACACACCCCAGAAGAATCAAGATAGAAACCCCCTCTCATCAAACTCAAACGAAGATAACCACTCAAAAACAAAAATAACATCAAAAATGACAAGAAGAAATAATCACTATTCCTTAATATCTCTTAACATCAATGGACTCAATTCCCCAATAAAAAGACATAGACTAACAGACTGGATACGGAAACAGGACCCTACATTTTGCTGCATACAGGAAACACATCTCAGTGTAAAAGACAAACACTACCTTAGAGTAAAAGGCTGGAAGACAATTTTACAACAAATGGTCTCAGGAAACAAGCTGGAGTAGCCATTCTAATATCAGATAAAAATGACTTCCAACCTAAAGTCATCAAAAGAGACACAGAAGGTCACTTCTGGCTAGTCACAGGAAAAATTCGCCAAGAAGAACTCTCAATACTGAACATCTATGCCCCAAATGCAAGAGCACCCTCATTCGTAAAAGAAACTCTATTAGCGCATAAAGCACACATTACATCTAATATAATAATTGTGGGTGACTTCAACACTCCACTATCCTCAAGGGAACAATCAGGAAAACAGAAACTAAATAGGGATACAGTGAAACTAATTGAAACTTTAGACCAATTGGATTTAACATATATATATATATATATATATATATATATATATAGAGAGAGAGAGAGAGAGAGAGAGAGAGAGAGAAAGAGAGAGAGAGAGAGAGAGAGAGAGAGAGAGGACATTTCATCCCAAAGCAAAAGAATATACCTTTTTCTCAGCACTACATGGTACCCTCTCCAAAATCGATCATATAATTGGTCACAAGACAGACCTCAACAAATACAAGATCGAACTAATCCCATGCCTCCTATCAGATCACTATGGAGTAAGAGTGGTCTTCAATAACAAAAAAAAAAAAAAAAAAAAAAAAAACCAGAAAGCCCACATACACATGGAAACTGAACAATACTCTACTCAATGACACCTTGGTCAAGGAAGAAATAAAGAAAGAAATCAAAGACTTTCTAGAATTCAATGAAAATGAAGGTACAACCTACCCAAATCTATGGGACACAATGAAAGCAGTGCTAAGAGGAAAACTCATTGCACTGAGTGCCTCTAAAAAGAAACTGGAGACAGCATACTCTAGCAGCTGAACAGCACACCTGAAAGCCCTAGAACAAAAAGAAGGTAATTCACCCAGGAGGAGTAGAAGACAGGAAATCATCAAACTAAGGGCTGAAATCAATCAAGTAGAAATAAAGAGAACCATACAAAGAACCAACAAAACCAGGAGCTGGTTCTTTGAGAAAATCAACAAGATAAATAAACCCTTAGCCAGACTAACCAATGGGCACAGAGACAGTACCCAAATTAACAAAATTAGAAATGAAAAGGGGGATATAACAACAGAAACTGAGGAAATTCAAAAAATAATCAGATCCTACTACAAAAGCCTATACTCAACACAACTGGAGAATCTGGAGGAAATGGACAATATCCTAGACAGATACCAAATACCAAAATTAAATCAGGATCAATTAGATCAGCTAAACAGTCCCATAACCCCTAGAGAAATAGAAGGGGTTATAGAAAGTCTCCCAACCAAAAAAAG
Source organism: Apodemus agrarius (assembly GCA_964023405.1). Classification (NCBI taxonomy): domain Eukaryota; kingdom Metazoa; phylum Chordata; class Mammalia; order Rodentia; family Muridae; genus Apodemus; species Apodemus agrarius. The sequence continues at coordinate 65,463,359 of OZ030009.1, read as the reverse complement.
TACGGGACCAGATGGTTTTAGTGCAGAATTTTATCAGACTTTCAAAGAAGACCTAACACCAATACTCTTCAAACTATTCCACAAAATAGAAACGGAAGGAACACTGCCCAACTCATTCTACGAAGCCACAATTACGCTGATACCAAAACCACACAAAGATCCAACAAAGAAAGAGAACTATAGGCCAATTTTCCTTATGAATATTGATGCAAAAATACTAAATAAAATCCTTGCCAACCGAATCGAAAAGTACATCAAGATGATCATTCACCATGATCAAGTAGGCTTCATCCCAGGGATGCAGGGATGGTTCAATATATGGAAATCCATCTATGTAATCCACTACATAGACAAACTAAAAGAAAAAAAAACACTAGGTAATCTCATTAGATGCTGAAAAGCATTTGACAAAATTCAGCCTCCTTTCATGCTAAAAGTCCTAGAAAGAACAGGAATTCAAGGCCCATACCTAAAAATAATAAAAGCGATATACAGCAAACCAGTAGCCAACATCAAACTGAATGGAGAGAAACTTGAAGCAATCCCACTAAAATCAGGGACTAGAAAAGGCTCCCTCTCTCTCCATATCTTTTCAATATAGTACTTGAAGTTCTAGCGAGAGCAATTAGACAACATAAGGAAGTCAAAGGGATACAAATTAAAAAGGAAGAAGTCAAACTATCATTATTTGCAGATGATATGATAGTATACTTAAACGACCCCCCCAAAAAAAAAACTCCACCAGAGAACTCCTACAGCTGATAAACAACTTTAGCAAAGTGGCTGGTTATAAAATCAACTCAAGCAAATCAGTAGCCTTCCTATACTCAAAGGACAAGCAGGCTGAGAAAGAAGTTAGGGAAATAACACCCTTCACAACAGCCACAAACAATATAAAGTATCTTGGTGTGACTCTTATCAAACAAGTGAAAGATATGTATGACAAGAACTTCAAGTCCTTGAAGAAAGAAATTGAAGAAGACCTCAGAAGATGGAAAAATATTTCTTGCTCTTGGATTGGCAGGATCAATATAATAAAAATGGCCATCTTGCCAAAAGCAATCTACAGATTCAGTGCAATCCTCATCAAAATCCCAAATCAATTCTTTATAGATCTAGGAAGAGCAATTCTTAAATTCATGTGGAGTAACAAAAGACCCAGGATAGCTAAAACAATTCTCAACAACAAAAGGACTTCTGGGGGAGTCAATATCCATGACATTAAGCAGTACTATAGAGCAATTGTGTTGAAAACTGCATGGTATTGGTACAATGACAGGCAAGTAGATCAATGGAATAGAATTGAAGACCCAGAAATGAAACCACAGGGTTATGGTCACTTGATCTTTGATAAGGGAGCTACAACCGTCCAGTGGAAAAAAGATAGCCTTTTCAACAAATGGTGTTGGTTCAACTGTAGGTCAGTTTGCAGAATGTGCATTGATCCATTCTTGTCTCCTTGTACTGAGATTAACTCCAAGTGGATCACGGATCTCCACATAAAGCCAGGCACACTGAAACTAATAGAAAAGAAACTGGGGAAGACCCTGGAGGACATAGGCACAAGGGGAAAGTTCCTGAACAGGACACCAATAGCTTATGCTCTAAGATCAAGAATTGACAAATGGGACCTCATAAAATTACAAAGTTTCTGTAAGGAAAAAGTGTCAGAAGGACAAATCAACAACCAACAAATTGGGAAAAGATCTTCACCAACCCCACATCCGACAAAGGGCTAATATCCAATATATACAAACAACTCAAGAAATTAGATCCCAATGAACCAAATAACCCTATTAAAAATGGAGTACAGAGCTAAACAAGGAATTTTCACCAGAAGAAATTCGGATGGCTGAAAAGCACCTTAGATGTTCAACATTATTAGTCATCAGGAAAATGCAAATCAAAACAACCCTGAGATTCCACCTCACACCAGTCAGAATGGCTAAGATTAAAAACTCAAGGGCCAACAGGTGCTGGAGAGGATGTGGAGAAAGAGGAACACTCCTCCACTGTTGGTGGGATTGCAAGATGGTACAACTGCTCTGGAAATCAGTCTGGCGGTTCCTCAGAAAATTGGGCATGACGCTTCCAAAGGACCCTGTTATACCACTCCTGGGCATATACCCAGAGGATTCCCCTGCATGCAACAAAGACACATGCTCCACTATGTTCATAGCAGCCTTATTTATAATAGCCAGAAGCTGGAAGGAGCCCAGATGTCCCTCAAAGTGGGAATGGGTACAGAAAATGGGGTATATTTATACAATGGAATACTACTCAGCAATTAATAATGAATTCATGCAATTTGTAAGCAAATGGTTGGATCTGGAAAATATCATCCTAAGTGAGTTAACCCAATCACAAAAGAATACACATGAAATGCAATCATGATAAGTGGATATTAATGAGCCCAGAAGCTTTGAACACTTAAGGCAGAATTAGCAAATCAAAAGATTCCCAAGAAGAAGGAATGAGAGGACACTGGTACAGAAAAGACTGGTTCCAGTCTTGCAGGAGAGTACCAGAACAGAGAAAGGGATGAGGGGTGATTGGGGAATGCGTGGGAGGGGGCGGGGGAGGACTTATGGGACACATGGTGAGGGGGGAACTGGGAAAGGGTAAAGACTTTGCATTGTAAACAAAGAATATAGAAAATAAAATTTTAAAAAAGAGTGTCCAAGCAGACACTGTGGCTTAAAAATGGGTAAGTTGGGATTATAAATCAACTGGGACTTGTTTTGTCAGTCAAGAATGTGCAAGACCCTGGTAGATTTCTTAGAGGGAAAGCAAAGTTCTAAATTGCTTGAAAAGATTTGAAAGACATAGTGTTACAAGCAGCTACATGATCATGTACAAATAAAACATATAAAATCATAACAATATTTCATGCAATGAAAGAGAAACTCATAAAAATTGCTATAAACAGAGAGAATAAATCTTATATTTGAAGAATTCAATGTATCAAAGAAAAATGAAGATAGATGTTCCACAGCACATATGAGGTGCCTTTGTCACAAATGAGTGAGTGTGTGAATGTGTGATTGTGTGTTTGTGTGTGTGTGAAAGAAAGATAGACAGAAAGGGAGAGCACGCACACACAAGTCTGCAATGTTGTATGAGGGCTCCTGTACATGCATTGGTTCTCTACAGCATCCCTGGGTTCCAGGAATCACACTCAGCTCAGCTAGTTTAACAGCAAGCCTTTTTGGACCCTGCATCCTCCTGATGACAATAAGCATCAGATAAATAACTAATATACACTGATTATTATGTTAAGTTTAATATAAATTTATATTACATTTAATGAAGGCAACATTAAGAACCCAATTTTAGGACTTTAAATAATTTAAAGTATACTTTTACTTCAATGTACATTAACTGAGAGAAATTTGTAAACATATCTTACATTATGATATAAATACTTGTACGCAATGTAAATAAAACAAAAATTGTAAAATCAATTTATTTAACATTTATTGAATATTTTACAGGAATTTTTGATTTACAATAAATATGTAAATTTCCAACAAAGACAGTTTTTGGTGCTGTAACAGTTATTAAAATTGAAATTAGAAAAAGAAAAAGTGTAAAACAGCTTTTGGTGGGGAGCAGTGAAAGAGGAAGCAATAATGAAAAGCAGCATGGTTTAGAAAAATGCCCAGACACAGTAGAGCATGAGTTGAAGAAAGTGAAAGGACAACTGGAAAGTTAGAGGAGGGCATTCAGAAAGGAACAGCTAGTGTTTGCCTATTTAAGACGCAATCATACAGGATGGTCTTCAGAGAACCTAGAGGGGAAGGATCAGGACCAAACAGTCCAGAGGACCAGAAGCATTGGCAACATTCACCATGGCAAGGCTCTGTGCTTTCCTGATGATCCTGGTGATGATGAGCCACTGGTCAACCTGCTCTCTTGGATGTGACCTGCCTCAGACTCACAAAAACAAGAGAGCCTTGACACTCCTGATACAAATGAGGACACTCTCCCCTCTCTCCTGCCTGAAGGACAGGAAGGACTTTGGATTCCCTCAGGAGAAGGTGGATGCCCAGCAGATGCAGAAGACTCAAGCCATCCCTGTCCTGAGTGAGCTAACCCAGCAGGTCCTGACCCTCTTCACATCAAAGGACTCATCTGCTGCTTGGAATGCAACCCTCCTAGACTCATTCTGCAATGACCTCCACCAGCAGCTCAATGACCTGCAAGCCTGTCTGATGCAGCAGGTGGGGGCACAGGAACTTCCCCAGACCCAGGAAGACTCCCTGCTGGCTGTGAGGAAATACTTCCACAGGATCACTGTGTACCTGAGAGAGAAGAAGCACAGCCCCTGTGCCTGGGAGGTGGTCAGAGCAGAAGTCTGGAGAGCCCTGTCTTCCTCAGTCAAGTTGCTGGCAAGACTGAGTGAGGAGCAGGAGTGAGTCCTGAGACAGAGTGGAGAGGATCTCCTGGACTAGGACAAAGCATCTCACATTATGAGCTCTCCTTTAAAAACTCTGATTACTTTCAGTATGAATACAATCAATCTTCCTAGATGTTTTAGCAGTATTGGACAATTATTTTCAATATGTAAGAACATGTTTGTATCTGCTCCCATTTGGACCTATTTATTTATTTACTTATTTATTTATTTATTTAGCTATTAATATAATTTATGGTATTTATATTAACACTTAGATTTATAATTTTAATGTAGCAAATCAGTTATTTAATTATTTTGTATTCAAATAAATTTGATTTTTAATACCCTTTGGATTACTCAATTTCATATGTCTTTTTCAAACATTTTTAACATTGAAGTGTACACTGTAAATATTGTAGAAATGAACAGTTTCCAAATATCAGACAAGATAGACACATAGACTGCACAGTATTAGGCAAACCCTAAATATTTTCATCATCTTCTTGCTCCTGTCATATTCCTTAGTGCACTTTGACCGAATATTACCCAGATTAATTTAGTATTCGATTCTCTGATCTCATATACCTATCATCTACTCTTATCGCTAATGAATATACTTGTTTGGGTTCTAAATATGAGTGAGATTATGTAGAGCAAAACAGATCAAAAACAATGATTGGTCTGCCTACATAGCATAGAATAGCAAGTAAAAGAAGTATCTTGGAATTAATCCCACTCATGATAGCCTCATAAACCAGCACTGAGAATAAATCCCACCAGGGAAGTGAAATAACTCCAAAATTAGCCAATTGAAAGACCACTGTTCCTTCTCTATTTCCAGATCCTTTCCTCTTCCCATTTTTACCTCTTCTTTATCTGTTACTCTTCTTCCCTCTCCTCCTCTTCTCCCTCCTCCTTGTCATATTACTCATCTTGCTACTTTTGCTCTGCCTTCTTTGAACTAGTAGTTGTGCATGGTACAGCACCATCTCTTTGAGCATGGGTAGCTGCTCTCTGGGGTCCCATCGCTGGGGATTCCTGAATCTCTCTCTCCTAGGGAGGAGGTATGCCTCCGTTTTCCAAGTTGATATGTTGTCTGGCTTGGTCTTGTTCATTCGGTCATAGCCACTCTCAGTTCACATCAGTAACTACCCTGTTGTGTCCAAGACCACGGTTTGCTGCAGCCATCCACTGCCTGTTGCTCTTACAATTCTCCCTCTTCAGTGATTCCTGAGGACAGGAAATTGGTCTTTTATTTTCTACTCAGTGACCAGTTGTGAGTCTCTGTTCACTGATATGGACTGCAAGAGGGTTCTGTGGTAAACACTGGCCAGTGCAGGAGACCTCTCTATAATATAAGCTCTAATTTCAAATCAGGTATTGTGACAGTATGAACACAGAACTGCTTCATTCTTTGTTATCATGGTTCTGCATGTATTTTTAAAGTGATACTTCTGGGAAAAATATTACTGAAAGTTGCTTTGGATTGCATTGATGCTGAAGATCACCTGAAAATGTAGTTACTTTCATAGCATTGTCTTATTAATGGACATTGATCTTGTACTTTTTATCTTAGTAGCTGACATTTTGGCTACTACTTTGTCGTTTAGATTACACATAAGGTCCTTTTTTTAGATTTCATTTCCAATAACATCATATTTTTGGTTCAGTGCCACAAACCAACATCACAGATAACTTTCTAGTAAATTAGAGAAGAGAAATAGAACAGAATTGGATACATAGACCATCAAGCCAATGCCTCAGGAAAGAAGAAAGAAGAAATGGAAAGTACAAACAGTTAAGGCACTGAATACCATTGGTGTATGTCACAATTCACTGGGTACTTCTGCAATTAGACAAATTGGCCACGAAAGATTAATCACTGAATTCAATATTTAATAAGAATTGACGGCTGACAAATTTATTATATGGGCATCAGTGTTTTAGACTGAAACAGGAAATTGAATTACAGACAAATATATAATATATATTATATATGAGGTCCTGTATATATGACCTATAATAAAATTAATTTTATATATGTATGCATATTATATATGTATATATGTGTAAACAGTTTTTTCTCTGATAGACCCCCAGTACCTCCCTGATGTCCTAGACCCCATCTTTCAGTGTCACTGCCCTTATCTTCCCTTCCCTGATGTAAATAGCACCAGCGTGTGCTCCTCATTCTCTAATTACCCAGCTCTGCTCATTGTACAACTGTTTTCTATGGCATCTTGCTTCCTGACTGGAGTTTTTTTCTTAAAATGCATAACCACCTTTGAAACCAGAACGAAAAAAATTCAAGGTTTGAATGAAACTCTCATGAATAAGAATTTCCTCTTAATGTTACACCTTAGACAATGTTCTTCTAATGACCTAATGTTGTTTCATCAAAGAAAAATATAAAAAAAGAAAGGAGAAAGGCAGAAAGAAGTTGAAAGAAGGAAGGAAGAAAAAAGGAAATAAAGAAGAAAGGAAGGAAAGAAAGAAAGAGAGAGAGAGAGAAAGAAAGAAAGAAAGAAAGAAAGAAAGAAAGGAAAAGGAAACCAAATTTTCAATTGTGAGAAAAAAATCTAGAGAAGAAGAGAGCCACCAACTGGCCTGGCCTGCTAAGAGCAAACAGGCAAGTTCCTCATGAATTCTGTTTTCTGGCAGAGTTTCATCCACACTACAAGAATTTCCTCTTAATGTTACACCTTAGACAATGTTCTTCTAATGACCTAATGCTGTTTCATCAAAGAAAAATATAAAAAAAGAAAGGAGAAAGGCAGAAAGAAGTTGAAAGAAGGAAGGAAGAAAAAAGGAAATAAAGAAGAAAGGAAGGAAAGAAAGAGAGAAAGAAAGAAAGAAAGAAAGAAAGAAAGAAAGAAAGAAAGAAAGAAAGAAAGGAAAAGGAAACCAAACTTTCAATTGTGAGAAAAAAATTAGAGAGGAAGAGAGCCACCAACTGTCCTGGCCTACTAAGAGCAAACAGGCAAGTTGCTCATGAATTCTGTTTTCTGGCAGAGTTTCATCCACACTACAAGAATTTTTTCTTAATGTTAGACCTTAGACAATGTTCTTCTAATGCCCTAATGCTGTTTCTTCAAAGAAAATATAAAAAAAGAAAGGAGAAAGGCAGAAAGAAGTTGAAAGAAGGAAGGAAGAACTGACTTCAGGAAAATTCCCTTCCCTTCAAACTCATCTTAGGAAGAGAAATGCTCTTGTAAAATCAATTTAGCTAACATTTATAGAATATTTTACAGGAATTTTTTATTTACAATAAATATGTAAATTTCAAACAGAGACAGTTAATTGGTGCTGTAATAGTTAATGAAAACTCAAATTTGAAAAAGAAAAAGTGTAAAACAGCTTTTGGTGGGGAGCAGTGAAAGAGGAAGTATTAATGAAAAGCAGCATGGTTTAGCAAAATGCCCAGACACAGCAGAGCATGAGTTGAAGAAAGTGAAAAGACAAGTGGAAAGTTAGAAGAGGGCATTCAGAAAGGAAAAGCTAGTGTTTGCCTATTTAAGATGCATCCACACAGGATGGTCTTCAGAGAACCTAGAGGGGAAGGATCAGGACCAAACAGTCCAGAGGACCAGAAGCATTGGCAACATTCACAATGGCTAGGCTCTGTGCTTTCCTGATGATCCTGGCAGTGATGAACTACTGGTCAACCTGCTCTCTAGGATGTGACCTCCCTCAGACTCACAACCTCAGGAACAAGAGAGCCTTGACACTCCTGGCACAAATGAGGACACTCTCCCCCCTCTCCTGCCTGAAGGACAGGAAGTATTTTCGATTCCCCTTGGAGAAGATGGATGCCCAGCAGATGCAGAAGGCTCAAGCCATCCCTGTCCTGAGTGAGCTGACCCAGCAGGTCCTGACCCTCTTCACATCAAAGGACTCATCTGCTGCTTGGGATGCAGCCCTTCTAGACTCATTCTGCAATGACCTCCACCAGCAGCTCAATGACCTGCAAGCCTGCCTGATGCAGCAGGTCGGGGTGCAGGAACCTGCCCTGTCCCAGGAAGACTCCCTGCTGGCTGTGAGGAAATACTTCCACAGGATCACTGTGTACCTGAGTGAGAAGAAGCACAGCCCCTGTGCCTGGGAGGTGGTCAGAGCAGAAGTCTGGAGAGCCCTGTCTTCCTCAGTCAACTTGCTGGCAAGACTGAGTGAGGTGAAAGAGTGAATCTTGAGACAACATGTGGAGAGAACTCTTCTGGACTAGAACACTGCATCTCACTGCTCTGAATCTGCTGTCTCAAAACTGTCACTTATTTTGGCAGGATATCAAACAACTTGCCTAAATATTTTTGTAAAAGCATTTGTTTTCTTCCCATTCATTTCTATGTATATATGTATGTGTGCTTGTATTTATGTATGTATGTATGTATGCTTATACATATTTATTTATTTATGTGTTTATTCACTTATTAACTATGTGATGTAACATATATAACAGTATAATTTGATAGAGTTGTATTTTTTAATAAATTATTACTAGATACAACTTGTCTTATATATACATTTTTTTATTATTTAAAAATTTTTGGCCAGGCAGTGGTGGCACACACCTGTAATCCCAGCACTCTGGGAGGCAGAGGCAGGCAGATTTCTGAGTTCGAGGCCAGCCAGGTCTACAGAGTGAGCTCCAGGACAGCCAGGGCTACACAGAGAAATCCTGCCTCGAAAAAACCAAAACCAAAAAGCCAAAAACAAAATTTATATTGTTTAAACTGATAGTTTTCAGTAAAGAAATTATATACATAATCAGGCTTCCAAGTACTGTAGATGCATGTGACATTGCATAGTGTTCAGGCAATTACATATACCTGTCTCGTGCTTCTCGTCCATTCATGGTTAATTCCTAAGTCTTCCCTTTTCTCCTGTGTATCATATTCTTCTGAATGCACAGACAACACACTGTGCAGTGATCAGGTATAAGATCTTGCTCCTGTCAAACTGTGAAAAGGAACTGGTATTTGTACAAGATAGTCTACAACCATGTTCTTAGCACAAATGTGATTTATTTCACCTGGAAAGGCAAAGGACCAAGAACAAGAGACAAAGGCAGGTGATAGAGGACTAGGAAGAAGGACAAGGGAACAAGGGAGAAGGGGAAGAGATACTTGACCTAGGAGTGGGGGGGACAAATGACTGCCTCTGGATAGAGATGAGACAAACATGGCCCATAGACAAATGGCAGTTTACAAAAGTAAAAAGGGAAAACCCCGTGTTAGGATGAGGTGTTTAATATTGTACAGCTTAATTGGGCATCCACAATGGGCTTTTGTTGCTGGTTTTAAGTACTTTGATAGCTGGACCCTGGTAGGCATGCTTAGGTGAATGAAATGGACAGATAAGGGGATAGCCCTTGATGGCTAGCTTTACCATTGTCTCCTAATGCTTTTTTAGCAAGGCAGAGGGATTGAAGGAGAAGGGCAAGGTCTGCCAGAGCCCTGTTTGCCATGCTTAGACCTGTTAGATTCTCTTCATTGTAACTTAGTGTGCTTTGAAAAGATTCTCCAGACTTTAGCAGCCTCTGCGTTCTCTGACCCTGTTGCCCGTTAGTCTACTGTTAACACCTAGGAGTGTTTAAATGATTAGAAGAACAAATACCACTGAAGTCATATACATAGCATGAAAATACAGCACACTGTAATAACTATCCTGCTTAAACAGTGACAAATGACATATATCCTGAGAAGAAATCTGGAGTGAGACCCAGTCATAACAGCTTCAAGAAATATCCTTTGGGACAAACCTAAATAAGGATTTAATTTTTGTATAAAATATATCCTTTAGTAGTCCAGTATTCTCTCCCAATTTTATGTGCTGCCCTCTTTTTAAAAATTCTTTTATTTGCCAGCCAGCTCCCGGGAACCTGGACCAGCAGTAGCGGCAGGCCTCCATATTGCAACCAGGACACAGCTGGAGAGGCCCAGGTAGACAGACTCCATCCGGGGCTACTGCGCGGGGGATCTGCTAGGCTCTCGCCGCCAGGCAGGCCCAGCTCCACCCACAGAGGCTCTGCTGGACTTCCCCGCGACCTCAGACCATGCACCGAGGCAGCTGGTGGCAGCTAGCTCCCGGGACCCTGGACCAGTGGTAGTGGCAGGCCTCCATATTGCAACCAGGACACAGCTGGAGAGGCCCAGGTAGACAGAATCCATCTGGGGCTACCGCGCGGGGGGGATCTGTTAGGCTCTCCCTGCCAGGCAGGCCCATCTCCGCCCACCGAGGCTCTGCTGGACCTCCCCATGACCTCAGGCCTTACACTGAGGCAGCCGGTGGCAGCCAGCTCGTGATCCCTTTGAGCAGCAGTCACTCATAACCACCAGTAGAGAAACAACAGGTGAGCCCAGCCTCAAGGGAGATTCAAACACCAGCCAGTGACAACAAGGCCAACTAACACCAGAAATAACCAGATGGAAAAAGGAAAATGAAGGAACGTTACTAATAGAAATCAAGGCAACATGAGAGCATCTGAACCCAGTTCGCCAACAAAGGAAGTCCTGGATACCCCAAAACACCAGAAAAACAAGACTTGGATATAAAAACACTGGTCAGGATGCTGGTAGCTGAACACATAGAAAAATCTCGTAAAGAAATAGAAGAGAAAATGGATCAAAAGTTAGAAGCCTTTACAAGGCAAATACAAAGATCACTTCAAGAAATGCAGGAGAAGATGGATCAAAAAGAAGAAGACAATAAGGAAGAAAGACAAAAATCACTTAAAGAAATACAGAAGAATGTGGGCCAACAAGTAGAAGCTATGAAAGAGGAAACACAAAAATCTCTTAAAGAAATACATGAAAACACAATCAAGCAAGCGAAAGATCTGAGCATATCCATCCAGGTACTAAAAACAGAAGTAGAAACAACTAAGAAATCACAGAGGGAGACAACATTGGAGATAGAAAACCTGGGGAAGAAATCAGGGGCCATAGATGCAAATATCAACAATAGAATACAAGAGATAGAAGACAGAATCTCAGAAGCCAAAGATACTGTAGGAACCATTGATTCAACAGTCAAAGAAAATACTAAATGCAAAAAGGTGGTAACCCAAAACATCCAGGAAATCCAAGACACTATGAGAAGACCAAACCTAAGGATTATAGGTATAGACGAGAGTGAAGATTTACAAGTTAAAGGGCCAGCAAGTATCTTCTACAAAATTATGGAAGAAAACTTCCCCAACCTAAAGAGAGAGATGCCCATGAATATACAAGAAGCATATAGAACCCCAAACAGACTGGATCAGAACAGAAATGCATCCTGTCACATAATAATCAAAACTCCAAATGCACTAAACAAAGAAAGAATACTAAAGGCAGCAAGAGAAAAAGGCCAAGTAACATATAAAGAAAGACCTATCAGAATAACACCAGACTTCTCACCCGAGACCATGAAAGCTAGAAGATCCTGGGCAGATATAATGCAAACTCTAAGAGAACACAAACTTCGGCCAAAACTACTTTACCCAGCAAAACTCTCAATCGCCTTAGATGGAGACATCAAGGTATTCCATGACAAAACCAACTTTGCACGATACCTTTCAACAAATCCAGCCCTACAAAGTAGAATAAGGGAAAAACACCAAGACAAGGACAGAAACTACACCCGAGAAGAAGCAAGATAGAAACCTCCTTTCACCAAACCCAAAAGAAGATAACCTCTCGAATATAAAAAATAAATAAATAAAATAAATAAATATAATTTCAAAAATGTCTGGAAGTAATAATTACTATTCCTTAATATCTCTTAACATCAATGGACTCAATTCCCCAATAAAAAGACATAGATTAAGAGACTGGATACAGAAACAGGACCCTACATTTTGCTGCATACAGGAAACACATCTCAGTGTTAAAGACAAACACTGCCTTAGAGTAAAAGGCTAGAAGACAATTTTACAAGCAAATGGTCTCAGGAAACAAGCTGGAGTAGCCATTCTAATATCAGATAAAATTAACTTCCAACCTAAAATCATCAAAAGAGACTCAGAAGGTCACTTCTTGCTGGCCAAAGGGAAAATCCACCAAGAAGAGCTCTCAATACTGAACATCTATGCTCCAAATGCAAGGGCACCCTCATTCGTAAAAGAAACCTTACTAAAGCTTAAAGCACACATTACACCTAACACAATAATTGTGGGTGACTTCAACACTCCACTCTCCTCAATGGACCAGTCAGGAAAGCAGAAACTAAACAGGGACACAGTGAAACTAATTGAAACTCTGGAACAATTGGATTTAACAGATATATATAGAACATTTCATCCTAAGGCTAAAGAGTATACCTTTTTCTCAGCACCACATGGTACCTTCTCCAAAATTGATCATATAATTGGTCACAAGACAGATGTCAACAAATACAAGAAGATCAAGCTAATCGCATGCCTCCTATCAGATCACCATGGAGTAAGAGTGGTCTTCAATAGCAAAAAAAAAAAAACAACAGAAAGCCCACATACACATGGAAACTGAACAATACTCTACTCAATGACACCTTGGTCAAGGAAGAAATACAAAAAGAAATCAAAGACTTTTTAGAATCCAATGAAAATGAAGGTACAACCTACCCAAATCTATGGGACACAATGAAAGCAGTGCTAAGAGGAAAACTCATAGCTCTAAGTGCATCCAAAAAGAAACTGGAGAGAGCATACACTAGCAGCTTAATGGCACACCTTAAAGCCCTGGAAGAAAAAGATGTTAATTCACCCAGGAGGAGTAGAAGACAAGAAATCATCAAACTCAGGGCTGAAATCAATCAAGTAGAAACAAAGAGAACCATACAAAGAATCAAAAAGACCAGGAGCTGGTTCTTTGAGAAAATCAACAAGATAGATAAACCCTTAGCCAGACTAACCAAAGGACACAGAGACAGTATACAAATTAACAAAATTAGAAATGAAAAGGGAGACATAACAACAGAAACTGAGGAAATTCAAAAGATCATCAGATCCTACTACAAAGGTCTATACTCAACACAACTGGAGAATCTGGAGGAAATGGACAATTTCCTAGACAGATACAAAATACCAAAATTAAATCAGCATCAAATAGATCAGCTAAATAATCCCATAACCCCTAAAGAAATAGAAGGGGTTATAGAAAGCCTCACAACCAAAAAAAGTACGGGACCAGATGGTTTTACTGCAGAATTCTACCAGACCTTCAAAGAAGACTTAACACCAATACTTTTCAAACTATTCCACAAAATAAAGACAGAAGGGATACTGCTCAACTCATTCTTTGAAGCCACAATTACACTAATACCTAAACCCCAAAATAGATCCAACAAAGAAAGAACTACAGGCCAATTTCTCTTATGAATATCGATGCAAAAATACTAAATAAAATTCTTGCCAACCGAATCCAAGAGCATATCAAAATGATCATTCACCATGATCAAGTAGGCTTCATCCCAGGGATGCAGGGATGGTTCAATATACGGAAATCCATCAATGTAATCCACTACATAAACAAACTGAAAGAAAAAAACCACATGGTCATCTCATTAGATGCTGAAAAAGCATTCGACAAAATTCAGCATCCTTTCATGCTAAAAGTCTTGGAAAGAGCAGGAATTCAAGGCCCATACCTAAACATGGCAAAAGCAATCTACAGAAAACCAGTAGCCAACATCAAAATAAATGGAGAGAAACTTGAAGCAATTCCACTAAAATCAGGGACTAGACAAGGCTGCCCTCTCTCTCCATATCTTTTCAATATAGTACTTGAAGTTCTAGCGAGAGCAATTAGACAACATAAGGAAGTCAAAGGGATACAAATTGGAAAGGAAGAAGTCAAACTATCATTATTGGTCTTAGTCAGGGTTTCTATTCCTGCACAAACATGACCAAGAAGCAAGTTGGGGAGGAAAGGTTTTATTGAGCTTACACTTCCACACAGCTGTTCATTACCAAAGGAAGTCAGGACTGGAACTCAAGCAGGTCAGGAAGCAGGAGCTGATGCAGAGGCCATGGAGGGATGTTACTTACTGGCTTGCTTCCCCTGGCTTGCTCAGCCTGTTCTCTTATAGAACCCAAGAATACCAGCCCAGAGATGGCACCACCCACAAGGGGCCCTCCTTCACTTGATCACTAATTGAGAAAATGCCCTACAGCTGGATCTCATAGAGGCACTTCCCCAAGTGAAGCTCCTTTTCCTATGATAACTCCAGCCTGTGTCAAGTTGACACCCCAAACTAGCCAGTACAATTGGCCCCTTGTCAACTTGACACACCAACATATCACTATTAAGCCTCAACCCTTAATTTCTTATTCATCCCCAAGATCTCAATAATGTAAAAAGTCCCACAGTCTTTACATATTAAAAATTCAATCCCTTTAAAATGTCCAATATCTTAAAATTCAAAGTCTTTTAAAAATTCAAGTCTCTGAACTGTGGGCTCCACTAAAATACCTTCTTTCAAGAGGGAAAAATATCAGGGCACAGTCACAATCAAAAGCAAAACTCAAACTCCAATGGTTCAATGTCTGGGATCCAACCCACAATCTTCTGGGCTCCTCCAAGGGCTTGAGTCACTTTCCCAGCTCTGCCCTTTGTAGCACACACCTTGTCTTCTAGGCTCCAGCTGCTTGTACTCCACTGCTGCTGCTTTCCTTGGTGGTCATTGCATAGTACTGGCATCTCCAAGCCTCAACTCTTTTGCATGACCCCTTCAGTCTTGGGCTGTCAATTACAACTGAGGGTACACTTTCACCAATGGCCTTCCATGGCTTCTCACTATACTAAGCCTCAGCTGTTCTTCATTATGCCTTCATGCCCTCAAAAGGAGTACCACCTGGGTGACTCTTACACAGTACCAAGTCCTGCTACAGCATGAGGCACAACCTTGGCTTTCTGGAACACACCTTCTGTGCTCTCAGAAAACACTTCCCAGAAGATTTCACCTCAGTGATGCTGGTTTCTTCTTAATCACTGCTAATTTCTTAGCTCCAGCTAACCAGCATCAATAGTCCCAGTAACACAAAGGTTGACTTTAATGGATTTGGTATCTTGTTACTCACAGCTGATTCTTCAGCCCCAGCTAAGCAAAACCACAGAATCTTCATGGGCCTGATAAGAGTCTTTAATTTTCCCTCTGAAACTTCACAAGCCAGGCCTCCATCTTCTCCACTGTTCTCAACATAATCTTCCAAGCTCCTACACATCTCACAGAGGTCTCAACACTGAATGGACCATCTAATCCAAAGTTCCAAAGTCCTTCCACAGTCCTCCCCAAAACATGGTCAGGTTGTCACAGGAATACCCCACTGTGCTGGTACCAATTTGTCTTAGTCAGGGTTTCTATTCCTGCACAAACATCATGACCAAGAAGCAAGTTTGGGAGGAAAGTCTACTTAAGCGACCCAAAAAACTCCACCAGAGAACTTCTACAGCTGATAAACAACTTCAGCAAAGTGGCAGGTTATAAAATTAACTCAAGCAAATCAGTAGCCTTCTTTTACTCAAAAGACAAGCAGGCTGAGAAAGAAGTTAGGGAAATAACACCCTTCACAATAGCCACAAACAACATAAAGTACCTTGGTGTAACTCTAACCAGACAAGCAAAAGATCTGTATGACAGGAACTTCAAGTCCTTGAAGAAAGAAATCGAAGAAGACCTCAGAAGATGGAAAAATATTTCTTGCTCCTGGATTGGCAGGATCAATATAATAAAAATGGCCACCTTGCCAAAAGCAATCTACAGATTCAATGCAATCCCCATCAAAATCCCAAATCAATTCTTCATAGATCTAGAAAGAGCAATTCTCAAATTCATCTGGAGCAACAAAAAGCCCAGGATAGCTAAAACTATTCTCAGCAATAAAAGGACTTCTGGGGGAATCAATATCCCTGACCTCAAGCTGTACTACAGAGCAATTGTGTTAAAAACTGCATGGTATTGGTACAGCAACAGGCAGGTAGATCAATGGAATAGGATTGAAGACCCAGAAATGAACCCACAGACTTATGGTCACTTGATCTTTGATAAAGGAGCCACAACCATCCAGTGGAAAAAAGATAGCCTTTTCAACAAATGGTGCTGGTTCAACTGGGGGTCAACATGCAGAAGAATGCGAATTGACCCACTCTTATCTCCTTGCACTAAGATCAACTCCACATGGATCAAGGACCTCCACATAAACCCAGACACACTGAATCTATTAGAAAAGAAACTTGGGAAGACCCTGGAGGACATGGGCACAGGGGGAAAGTTCCTGAACAGAACACCAATAGCTTACACACTAAGATCAAGAATTGACAAATGGGACCTCATAAAATTACAAAGTTTCTGTAAGGCAAAGGACACAGTCAGAAGGACAAAATGGCAACCAACAAAGTGGGAAATGATCTTCACCAACCCCACATCAGACAGAGGGCTAATATCCAATATATACAAAGAACTCAAGAAGTTAGACCCCAAAGAACCAAATAACCCTATCAAAAAATGGGGTACAGAACTAAACAAAGAATTTTCACCAGAAGAAATTCGGATGGCTGAGAAACACTTTAAGAGATGTTCAACATCATTAGTCATCAGGGAAATGCAAATCAAAACAACCCTGAGATTCCACCTCACACCAGTCAGAATGGCTAAGATTAAAAACTCAAGAGACAACAAGTGCTGGTGAGGATGTGGAGAAAGAGGAACACTCCTCCACTGTTGGTGGGATTGCAAAATGGTAAAACCACTCTGGAAATCGGTGTGGCGATTCCTCAGAAAATTGGGCATGTCACTTCCAGAGGACCCTGGCATACCACTCCTGGGCATATACCCAGAGGATTCCCCTGCATATAAAAAAGACACATGCTCCACTATATTTATAGCAGCCTTGTTTATAATAGCCAGAAATTTGAAGGAGTCCAGATATCCCTCAAAAGAGGAATGGATACAGAAAATGTGCTATATTTATACAATGGAGTACTACTCAGCAATTAAAAATAATGAACTCATGCAATTTGTAGGTAAATGGTTAGACCTGGAAAATATCATCCTAAGTGAGTTAACCCAATCACAAAAGAATACACATGAAAAGCAATCACTGATAAGTGGATATTAATGAGCCCAGAAGCCCTAAATACTCAAGGCACAATTAGCAGGTCAAATGACTCCCAAGAAGAAGAAAGGAGAGGACCCTGGGCCTGTAAAGATTGGATCCAGTATTGTAGACCCAGAACAGAGAAATCGTAGGGAATGATTGGGGAATAGCTGGAGGGGAGAGAAACTATGGGACATACGGTGGGTGGGGGGACTGGGAAAGGGGAAAGCCTTTGGAATGTAAACATAGAATATAGAAAATAAAAATTAAATAAAAAAAGAGTAAAGTCAGTCAATGTACTGAATTATGACTGTCTTTTGATCTGGGACCTCAAGAGTTCAGATAACCTACTCCACAATGGCATATCCATGTGGTGCAATGTAAATCTGAGTTCCAGGCATGGTCAATCTTAACTAATGCAGATTAACTTGGTTCATACTTCTATTGGGACAACAAGATCTGTGGTTTATAGGGGTGTGGTTCAATATATCAGGGGTTCTTGAACCCTCAGTCTCTTTGAGTTTTGAAGGACACTTGAACAGAGAAGTCCAATGTGTATCTGTAAGAAGAACTGCCAAGGACATGCTAAAACTATAGTTTCTTCTTAAGAGTAAGCTATCAATTACAACAAATTCCTCCTTTTATGTCTTGTTCTGCCCCATGACTCTATGATCAGGAGTAAAGATGTCTCTGTCTCTTTGGATGATGAACATGCCAACCTGAGTGATTCCATGTCTGATTTCTCACAGAGAACAGAGGAATAAGTAATAAAAAACATATATGACAAGAACATGTATTGGTGATCTGTGTATTTGCAGAAAATCAAGCGATATCAAGGTGAGCTGCAGATCTGGTAATTGAAATGGACTTTGTTGGGGATTGTAATAATGGGATAAATGGCTATTGGTATGGCTGCAAAACATGTTTCAGTTATGACTTCCTGTAGTGTTTCTTTCTTGTTTACATTTAGTGCAATTTTCATCACTTTCATGGCTAAATAATAGAAAAATGTTATGAAATAGCTCCAGATAACAACCAGCTAAGAAAATACCTTATGTCATATTGTGTTTCATACCTTTGATTCAATAACGTGTTTTTATTAAATAAAAAATGAAAATCAGGACACTGAAATGAAAGGACATAGACATGAGAATGCAGTAAGTAACAAAGTACTGAGCTGTCATTCCTGCACACATAAGCAGACTTGACTCAATGCACACCCAGTTCACAAAGAAAGGACCTTAGAGTCAGGGAGCATCACACAGCTGTCCATAAAGACATATTTCTGTAAAGTAACACCATGTAAGCTGGACACTGCCAAGTCCACCTTCAGGATTTAGAGTGTAAAATGGACATATCAGTTCTCTCTATCTGCTATTCCTGAGTTGCACTGACCAGTAACCACTGATGTAGAGAAGGGCACAGTAACAACATTTTTTCCATTCATTTATTTTTTATTAGATATTTGCTTTATTTACATTTCAAATGTTATCCGTTTTCCTCATTTACTTCCAAACCCCCTCTATCCCATTGCCCATCTCCAGTTCACTAACCCACCCACTCCTTTGTTCCTGCCCTAGCATTCCTCTACACTGAAGCATCAAGCCATCACAGGACCAAGGGCCTCTCGTCTAATTGATGTCTGACAAGGCCATTCCCTGCTACATATGTAGCTGGAGCCATGAGTCCCTCAAATATATACTCTTTGGTTGGTGCTTTAGAGCCTGGGATCTCTGTGGGTACTGGTTGGTTCATACTGTTTTTCCTCCTATGGGGCTGCAAACCCCTTCAGCTCTTTGGGTCCTTTCTCTAGTTCCTCCATTGGGGACATTGTTCTTAGTCCAAGGGATGGCTGTGAGCCCTCACTTATGAATTTATCAGCCACTGGCAGAGCCTCTCAGGAGTCAGCTATATCAGGCTCTGTTCAGCAAGTACTTGTTGGCATTCACAATAGTGTTTGTGTTTGGTAACTGTATATGGGATGAATCTTAACAGAGCTAAACAAATAATTCTCAACTGAGGAAACTCAAATGGCTGAGATGCACCTAAGTAAATGTTCAACATCCTTAATCATCAGGGAATTGCAAATCAAAAGAACCCCAAGATTCCATCTCACACCAGTCAGAATGGCTGATTAAAAAACTCAGGGGAAAGCAGATGCTTTCAAGGATGTGGAAAGAGGAACACTCCTGCTTTGCTGGTAGGAGTGCACGCTAGTACAACCACTCTGGAAATCAGCTTGGCAGTTCCTCAGAAAATTGGACATAGTGTTTATTACCTGAGGACCCAGCTATACAACTCCTGGGCATATACGCAGAACATGCCCCAACAGGTAATCAGGACACATGCTCCACTATGTTCATAGCAGCATTATTTATAATAGCCAGAAGCTGGAAAGAACCTAGATGGCCCTCACAGAGGAACATCTCCATACAGAAAATGTGGTACATTTACACAATGGAGTACTACTCGGCTATTTAAAATAATGAATTCATGAAATTCTTAGATAAATGGATGGAACTAGAAAATATCATCCTGAGGGAAGTAACCCAATTACAAAAGAACACATCTACAACTCTTTGCACTTATGGATAAGTTAAAGCCTATTCACCCTTCCCACTTATCAGATTAAGAGTAACCAGTGATACAACAAGGTCTTTGATGCTAGGCAGTTCAGTTTTTCACAAGATGGTGAATAAAGAACTATTTTCATTCTTTTAGAGGAAGCCATCTAATTAGATGAGCACCATCTGTTGACGATTGTTTCTTATTTCAAGTGTGCACTTTTGTATTTTTTTTCCTTTGCTAAAAATGAGATTTCAGTAAGTGTAAGGAATTGTGACTGGGTCTTCAAGTCTATTGCCTCAATCAATCATCTGTTTATATTCCAATCCTATGGTCATTTTAGCATCATAAGTTTGTAATAAAATGTGAGTTCAAGGCTGGTGACACCTGTACCAGTTCTTTTATTTTTCAGTATTGCTATAGAGCTTGTACTCAATTAATGAATAATAAATAGTTAATTTTAATTAACTCTAATACATAGTTATTACATGTTTTAGATTATAAAATCCCTATTGAACACACATGCTGTGTGTTCACATTTGTATATGTGTATAGTGGGGTCAGATGTAATCAATGGCAGGTTTTAACCTCATTTTCTTTGACAGGATCTTTCCCTTAAGCCAGGGATCACACTTGTTGCCAGACTGACTGTGAGCTTGTGATGGGCTGTTCTTGGAAGTCAGTTGACTAAATGTGAAATTAACTGAAAGCCCAAAGGTAGGCACACACCTGTGATCTAATTTTGTTTCCCTTGGAGTGGGAATACCCACTTCTAATCAGGATCTCTAAGATGGGAAGACACAACTTTAATTCAGATCTTCGAGGTGTGAAAACACAGCTCTGCTATGAGCCAGGCCTTCTGCTGGAAGCCTATGTAAGTACATGAAGGAAAGATGCTTTGTCTGTTTGCCTGTGTGCTTTTCCCTTGCTGGAAGTCCGTTCCTTCACTGGCATTGGAGGCTAATTTTATGGAAATCTGGCACATAGAGAATACCAGCTAAGAAATCCACCTGAGTGAACAATTACTGGATTCTTTGAACTTATACTCATAGGCAGATATTGTCTGAACTGGTAGGACCCCATTTTGTAAGCCATTCTAATACCACACATACACGTGCATATGTGTCTGCATAATTCATATATATATATATACATATATATACATATATATGTATATATATATATATATGGAGGTAGAGAGAGATACAGAGACAGAGAGAGCAAAGACAGAGAGAAATTCTATAAATTCAACAACTCTGGAAACCACTGACTAGTATAGAATTCCAGGTACATGTTTGTTTCTCCTCTTCAGTGTCAGGATTACTGGCATTTACTCAACTACAGGCCTTTACAGGGTTCTGAGACACTAATCAGCTATTGTTGCAATTACTGCAACAAAGTTTGTGACTTAGCTATCTCCCCATTGTGTACTTTATTTATTAAGTAAGTCTCCAAAAATTTGCAACACATGTGTTTGCAAAAGTAGGGGCTATCGTGGCATTCAGAAAAAAAATATCAGTGACAAATAATGATCCTGGTATTTAATTTTTAAAAAAGGGAAATTGTGCTGTTCACTTCAGGAAATGAAATGAGTAAGGCAGAGTTTCTGAATCTTCAGTTTATTGAGCTAGACCAGTCATGCTGGATTTTTAACCCTGTGAAATGACACGAGGTAAAAGTAGTAAGATGGTGGTGGTAGGTGTTTAGACCGAGCTGGCAGAAATAGAGACCTGAGATACCCCAAGCTTAAGATTTCGGAGGGACCCTGGTCACCAGCCAGTCATCTAAGATCGGGAGCTTGGCAGAGCAGCAGTTCCTGTGTTCCAGCAGGGCTTGGGATCCCGGCCCTCTGGGAGTCCCTGCACTCTGCACTTCCCACTCCCCGAGGCCACAGACAACATACTTGCTGCTGACTGAACTAAGCAAAAAGAACCAGAGAAGACAAGCAGCATCAGGCCCACAGAGATAACCAAATATAACATTGCTTAGAGCAAGATACACCAGGGATCCAAAAGCACCCAAGAGGAGAACAACACATCAGCAATCTGTGCCAGGGAAAACCCAGTCATCCAGTGGTGGGGAGATAGCCTTTCGAGCCCACAAGAGGTTCAAGCACCTGCTAGTGACTACAAGACCATCTAAGACCAGAGATAACCAGATGGCAAAAGGCAAACGTAGGAATGTTACTAACAGAAATCAAGGCAATATGGCAGCATCCGAAACCAGTACCCCAACAGCAGTAAGTCCCGGATACCCCAACATACCAGAAAAACATGATTTGGATCTAAAATCACTGATCAGGATGCTAATAGCGGAACACATAGATAAATCTCTTAAAGAAATACAGGAGAAAATGGATCAAAAATATGAAACCCTTTCAAGGCAAACACAAAAATCACTTAAAGAAATTCAGGAGAATATGGATCAAAAATTAGTAACCAATAAGGAGGAAGTACAAAAATCACTTAAAGAAATAAAGGAGAATATGGGCTAACAAGTAGAAGTCATGAAAGAGGAAACACAAAAAACTCTTAAAGAAATACATGAAAATACAAACAAGCAAGTGGAAGATCTGAGCCAAACCATCCAGGATCTAAAAACAGAAGTAGAAACAACTAAGAAATCGCAAAGGGAGACTACTTTGGAGATAAAAAACCTTGGGAAGAAATCAGGGGCCATAGATGCAAATATCAACAATAGAATACAAGAGATAGAAGAAAGAATCTCAGATGATGAAGACACCATAGAAACCATTGATTCAACAGTCCAAGAAAATACAAAATGCAAAAAGCTTGTAACCCAAAACATCCAGGAAATCCAGGACACAATGAGATCAAACCTAAGTATTATAGGCATAGATGAGAGGGAAGATATACAACTTAAAGGGCCAGCAAATATCTTCTACAAAATTATGGAAGAAAACTTCCCCAACCTAAAGAGAGAGATGCCCATGATTATACAAGAAGCCTACAGAACTTGAAACAGACTGGACCAGAACAGAAAGACCTCCCGTCACATAATAATCAAAACTCCAAATGTACTAAACAAAGAATATTAAAGGCAGTAAGAGAAAAAGGCCAAGTAACATATAAAGGAAGACCTATCAGGATTACACCAGACTTCTCACCTGAGACCATGAAAGCTAGAAGATCCTGGGCAGATATCATGCAGACTCTAAGAGAACACAAACTTCAGTCAAAACTACTATACCCAGCAAAACTCTCAATCGTCATAGAAGGAGAAACCAAGGTATTCCATGACAAAACCAATTTTACACATTATCTTTCCACAAACCCAGCCCTACAAAGGATAATAGGGGAAAAACACCAACACAAGGAGGGAAAACACACCCCAGAAGAATCAAGATAGAAACCCCCTCTCATCAAACTCAAACGAAAATAACCACTCAAAAACAAAAATAACATCAAAAATGACAAGAAGAAATAATCACTATTCCTTAATATCTCTTAACATCAATGGTCTCAATTCCCCAATAAAAAGACATAGACTAACAGACTGGATACAGAAACAGGACCCTACATTTTGCTGCATACAGGAAACACATCTCAGTGTAAAAGACAAACACTACCTTAGAGTAAAAGGCTGGAAGACAATTTTACAAGCAAATGGTCTCAGGAAACAAGCTGGAGTAGCCATTCTAATATCAGATAAAAATGACTTCCAACCTAAAGTCATCAAAAGAGACACAGAAGGTCACTTCTGGCTAGTCACAGGAAAAATTCGCCAAGAAGAACTCTCAATACTGAACATCTATGCCCCAAATGCAAGAGCACCCTCATTTGTAAAAGAAACTCTATTAGCGCATAAAGCACACATTACATCTAATATAATAATTGTGGGTGACTTCAACACTCCACTATCCTCAAGGGAACAATCAGGAAAACAGAAACTAAATAGGGATACAGTGAAACTAATTGAAACTTTAGACCAATTGGATTTAACAGATTATATATATATATATATATATATATATATATATATATATATATATATAGAGAGAGAGAGAGAGAGAGAGAGAGAGAGGACATTTCATCCCAAAGCAAAAGAATATACCTTTTTCTCAGCACTACATGGTACCCTCTCCAAAATCGATCATATAATTGGTCACAAGACAGACCTCAACAAATACAAGATCGAACTAATCCCATGCCTCCTATCAGATCACTATGGAGTAAAAGTGGCCTTCAATAGCAAAAAAAAAAAAAAAAAAAAAAAACAGAAAGCCCACATACACATGGAAACTGAACAATACTCTACTCAATGACACCTTGGTCAAGGAAGAAATAAAGAAAGAAATCAAAGACGTTTTAGAATTCAATGAAAATGAAGGTCCAACCTACCCAAATCTATGGGACACAATGAAAGCAGTGCTAAGAGGAAAACTTATTGCACTGAGTGCCTCCAAAAAGAAACTGGAGACAGCATACACTAGCAGCTGAACAGCACACCTGAAAGCCCTAGAACAAAAAGAAGGTAATTCACCCAGGAGGAGTAGAAGACAGGAAATCATCAAACTAAGGGCTGAAATCAATCAAGTAGAAATAAAGAGAACCATACAAAGAACCAACAAAACCAGGAGCTGGTTCTTTGAGAAAATCAACAAGATAAATAAACCCTTAGCCAGACTAACCAATGGGCACAGAGACAGTACCCAAATTAACAAAATTAGAAATGAAAAGGGGGATATAACAACAGAAACTGAGGAAATTCAAAAAATAATCAGATCCTACTACAAAAGCCTATACTCAACACAACTGGAGAATCTGGAGGAAATGGACAATATCCTAGACAGATACCAAATACCAAAATTAAATCAGGATCAATTAGATCAGCTAAACAGTCCCATAACCCCTAGAGAAATAGAAGGGGTTATAGAAAGTCTCCCAACCAAAAAAAGTACGGGACCAGATGGTTTTAGTGCAGAATTTTATCAGACTTTCAAAGAAGACCTAACACCAATACTCTTCAAACTATTCCACAAAATAGAAACGGAAGGAACACTGCCCAACTCATTCTACGAAGCCACAATTACGCTGATACCAAAACCACACAAAGATCCAACAAAGAAAGAGAACTATAGGCCAATTTTCCTTATGAATATTGATGCAAAAATACTAAATAAAATCCTTGCCAACCGAATCGAAAAGTACATCAAGATGATCATTCACCATGATCAAGTAGGCTTCATCCCAGGGATGCAGGGATGGTTCAATATATGGAAATCCATCAATGTAATCCACTACATAGACAAACTAAAAGAAAAAAAACACTAGGTAATCTCATTAGATGCTGAAAAGCATTTGACAAAATTCAGCATCCTTTCATGCTAAAAGTCCTAGAAAGAACAGGAATTCAAGGCCTATACCTAAAAATTATAAAAGCGATATACAGCAAACCAGTAGCCAACATCAAACTGAATGGAGAGAAACTTGAAGCAATCCCACTAAAATCAGGGACTAGAAAAGGCTCCCTCTCTCTCCATATCTTTACAATATAGTACTTGAAGTTCTAGCGAGAGCAATTAGACAACATAAGGAAGTCAAAGGGATACAAATTAAAAAGGAAGAAGTCAAACTATCATTATTTGCAGATGATATGATAGTATACTTAAATGACCCCCCCCCAAAAAAAAACTCCACCAGAGAACTCCTACAGCTGATAAACAACTTTAGCAAAGTGGCTGGTTATAAAATCAACTCAAGCAAATCAGTAGCCTTCCTATACTCAAAGGACAAGCAGGCTGAGAAAGAAGTTAGGGAAATAACACCCTTCACAACAGCCACAAACAATATAAAGTATCTTGGTGTGACTCTTATCAAACAAGTGAAAGATATGTATGACAAGAACTTCAAGTCCTTGAAGAAAGAAATCGAAGAAGACCTCAGAAGATGGAAAAATATTTCTTGCTCTTGGATTGGCAGGATCAATATAATAAAAATGGCCATCTTGCCACAAGCAATCTACAGATTCAGTGCAATCCTCATCAAAATCCCAAATCAATTCTTTATAGATCTAGGAAGAGCAATTCTTAAATTCATGTGGAGTAACAAAAGACCCAGGATAGTTAAAACAATTCTCAACAACAAAAGGACTTCTGGGGGAGTCAATATCCATGACATTAAGCAGTACTATAGAGCAATTGTGTTGAAAACTGCATGGTATTGGTGCAATGACAGGCAAGTAGATCAATGGAATAGAATTGAAGACCCAGAAATGAAACCACAGAGTTATGGTCACTTGATCTTTGATAAGGGAGCTACAACCGTCCAGTGGAAAAAAGATAGCCTTTTCAACAAATGGTGTTGGTTCAACTGTAGGTCAGTTTGCAGAATGTGCATTGATCCATTCTTGTCTCCTTGTACTGAGATTAACTCCAAGTGGATCACGGATCTCCACATAAAGCCAGGTACACTGAAACTAATAGAAAAGAAACTGGGGAAGACCCTGGAGGACATAGGCACAAGGGGAAAGTTCCTGAACAGGACACCAATAGCTTATGCTCTAACATCAAGAATTGGCAAATGGGACCTCATAAAATTACAAAGTTTCTGTAAGGAAAAAGAAAGTGTCAGAAGGACAAATCAACAACCAACAAATTGGGAAAAGATCTTCACCAACCCCACATCCGACAAAGGGCTAATATCCAATATATACAAACAACTCAAGAAATTAGATCCCAAAGAACCAAATAACCCTATTAAAAATGGAGTACAGAGCTAAACAAGGAATTTTCACCAGAAGAAATTCGGATGGCTGAAAAGCACCTTAGATGTTCAACATTATTAGTCATCAGGAAAATGCAAATCAAAACAACCCTGAGATTCCACCTCACACCAGTCATAATGGCTAAGATTAAAAACTCAAGGGCCAACAGGTGCTGGAGAGGATGTGGAGAAAGAGGAACACTCCTCCACTGTTGGTGGGATTGCAAGATGGTACAACTGCTCTGGAAATCAGTCTGGCGGTTCCTCAGAAAATTGGGCATGACGCTTCCAAAGGACCCTGTTATACCACTCCTGGGCATATACCCAGAGGATTCCCCTGCATGCAACAAAGACACATGCTCCACTATGTTCATAGCAGCCTTATTTATAATAGCCAGAAGCTGGAAGAAGCCCAGATGTCCCTCAAAGTGGGAATGGGTACAGAAAATGGGGTATATTTATACAATGGAATACTACTCAGCAATTAATAATGAATTCATGCAATTTGTAGGCAAATGGTTGGATCTGGAAAATATCATCCTAAGTGAGTTAACCCAATCACAAAAGAATACACATGAAATGCAATCATGATAAGTGGATATTAATGAGCCCAGAAGCTTTGAACACTTAAGGCAGAATTAGCAAATCAAAAGATTCCCAAGAAGAAGGAATGAGAGGACACTGGTACAGAAAAGACTGGTTCCAGTCTTGCAGGAGAGTACCAGAATAGAGAAAGGGATGAGGGGTGATTGGGGAATGCGTGGGAGGGGGCGGGGGGGGAGGACTTATGGGACACATGGTGAGGGGGGAACTGGGAAAGGGTAAAGACTTTGCATTGTAAACAAAGAATATCGAAAATAAAATTTAAAAAAAGAGTGTCCAAGCAGACACTGTGGCTTGAAAATGGGTAAGTTGGGATTATAAATCAACTGGGACTTGTTTTGTCAGTCAAGAATGTGCAAGACCCTGGTAGATTTCTTAGAGGGAAAGCAAAGTTCTAAATTGCTTGAAAAGATTTGAAAGACATAGTGTTACAAGCAGCTACATGATCATGTACAAATAAAACATATAAAATCATAACAATATTTCATGCAATGAAAGAGAAACTCATAAAGAATTGCTATAAACAGAGAGAATAAATCTTGTATTTGAAGAATTCAATGTATCGAAGAAAAATGAAGATAGATGTTCCACAGCACATATGAGGTGCCTTTGTCACAAATGAGTGAGTGTGTGAATGTGTGATTGTGTGTTTGTGTGTGTGAAAGAAAGATAGACAGAAAGGGAGAGCATGCACACACAAGTCTGCAATGTTATATGAGGGCTCCTGTACATGCATTGGTTCTCTACAGCATCCCTGGGTTCCAGGAATCACACTCAGCTCAGCTAGTTTAACAGCAAGCCTTTTTGGACCCTGCGTCCTCCTGATGACAATAAGCATCAGATAAATAACTAATATACACTGATTATTATGTTAAGTTTAATATAAATTTATATTACATTTAATGAAGGCAACATTAAGAACCCAATTTTAGGACTTTAAATAATTTAAAGTATACCTTTACTTCAATGTACATTAACTGAGAAAAATTTGTATACATATCTTACATTATGATATAAATACTTGTATGCAATGTAAATAAAACAAAAAATGTAAAATCAATTTAGTTAACATTTATTGAATATTTTACAGGAATTTTTTTTTCAAGGTCAAGTCCCTTTTATTGAGAATACCCTGCATCTAGTGACATGGGCAGAAAATGGTACTAGCCTCTCCTTTTTTTTTTTTTTTTTTTTTAGTTATTTTTATTTTCTATATTCTATGTTTACATTTCAAAGGCTTTCCCCTTTCCCAGTTCCCACCCACCATAGTTCCCATAGTTCTTCTCCACCCCTACTATTCCCCAATCATTCCCCCTCCCCCCTCGGTTTCTTTACTAAACTGGATGCAATCTTTACATGCCCAGGGTCCTCTCCTTTCTTCTTCTTGGGAATCATTTGACTTGCTATTTGTGTCTTGAGTATTTAGTGCTTCTGGGCTCATTAATATCCACTTATCAGTGATTGCATTTCATGTGCATTCTTTTGTGATTGGGTTAGCTCACTCAGGATGATATTTTCCAGGTCTAACCATTTACCTACAAATTGCATGAATTCATTATTTTTAATTGCTGAGTAGTATTCCATTGTATAAATATACCACATTTTCTGTATCCATTCCTCCTTTGAGGGATATTTGGGCTCCTTCCAATTTCTCGCTATTATAAACAAGGCTGCTATAAACATAGTGGAGCATGTGTCCTTATTGCATGCAGGGGAATCCTCTGGGTATATGCCCAGGAGTGGTATAACAGGGTCCTTTGGAAGCATCATGCCCAATTTTCTGAGGAACCGCCAGACTGATTTCCAGAGCAGTTGTACCATCTTGCAATCCCACCAACAGTGGAGGAGTGTTCCTCTTTCTCCACATCCTCGCCAAAACTTGTTGTCTCTTGAGTTTTTAATCTTAGCCATTCTGACTGGTGTGAGGTGGAATCTCAGGGTTGTTTTGATTTGCATTTCCCTGATGACTAATGGTGTTGAGCATCTCTTAAGGTGTTTCTCGGCCATCCGAATTTCTTCTGGTGAAAATTCTTTCTTTAGCTCTGTGCCCCATTTTTTGATAGGGTTATTTGTTTCTTTGCGGTCTAACTTCTTGAGTTCTTTGTATATATTAGATATTAGCCCTCTGTCGGATGTGGGGTTGGTAAAGATCTTTTCCCACTTTGTTGGTTGCCGTTTTGTCCTTCTGACAGTGTCCTTTGCTTTGCAGAAACTTTGTAATTTTATGAGGTCCCATTTGTCGATTCTTGATCTTAGTGCATACGCTATTGGTGTTCTGTTCAGGAACTTTTCCCCTGTGCCCAAGTCCTCCAGGGTCTTCCCAAGTTTCTTTTCTAATAGTTTCAGTGTGTCTGGTTTTATGTGGAGGTCCTTGATCCACTTGGAGTTGATCTTAGAGCAAAGAGATAAGAGTGGGTCAATTCGCATTCTTCTGCATGTTGACCTCCAGTTGAACCAGCACCATTTGTTGAAAAGGCTATCTTTATTCCATCGGATGGTTGTGGCTCCTTTATCAAAGATCAATTGACCATAAGTCTGTGGGTTAATTTCTCGGTCTTCAATCCTGTTCCATTGATCTGCTTGCCTGTTGCTATACCAATACCATGCAGTTTTTAACACAATTGCTCTGTAGTACTGCTTGAAGTCAGGGATATTGATTCCCCCAGAAGTCCTTTTATTGTTGAGAATAGTTTTAGCTATCCTGGGTTTTTTGTTGCTCCAGATGAATTTGAGAATTGCTCTTTCTAGATCTATGAAGAATTGAGTTGGGATTTTGATGGGGATTGCATTGAATCTGTATATTGCTTTTGGCAAGATGGCCATTTTTACTATATTGATCCTGCCAATCCAGGAGCAAGAAATATTTTTCCATCTTCTGAGGTCTTCTTCGATTTCTTTCTTCAAGGACTTGAAGTTCCTGTTGTACAGATCTTTCGCTTGTTTGGTTAGAGTTACGCCAAGATACTTTATGTTGTTTGTGGCTATTGTGAAGGGTGTTATTTCCCTAATTTCTTTCTCAGCCTGCTTGTCCTTTGAGTACAAGAAGGCCACTGACTTGCTTGAGTTAATTTTATAACCTGCCACTTTGCTGAAGTTGTTTATCAGCTGTAGAAGTTCTCTGGTGGAGTTTTTTGGGTCGCTTAGGTAAACTATCATATCGTCTGCAAATAATGATAGTTTCACTTCTTCCTTTCCAATTTGTATCCCTTTGACTTCCTTATGTTGTCTAATTGCTCTTGCTAGAACTTCAAGTACTATATTGAAAAGATATGGAGAGAGAGGGCAGCCTTGTCTAGTCCCTGATTTTAGTGGGAATGCTTCAAGTTTCTCTCCATTTATTTTGATGTTGGCTACTGGTTTGCTGTAGATTGCTTTTACTATGTTTAGGTATGGGCCTTGAATTCCTGCTCTTTCCAAGACTTTTAGCATGAAAGGATGCTGAATTTTGTCAAATGCTTTTTCAGCATCTAATGAGATGACCATGTGGTTTTTTTCTTTCAGTTTGTTTATGTAGTGGATTACATTGATGGATTTCCGTATGTTGAACCATCCCTGCATCCCTGGGATGAAGCCTACTTGATCATGGTGGATGATCGTTTTGATGTGCTCTTGGATTCGGTTAGCAAGAATTTTATTTAGTATTTTTGCATCTATATTCATCAGAGAAATTGGCCTGTAGTTCTCTTTCTTTGTTGGATCTTTTTGTGGTTTAGGTATTAGCGTAATTGTGGCTTCGAAGAATGAGTTGGGCAGTGTCCCTTCTGTCTCTATTTTGTGGAATAGTTTGGAGAGTATTGGTGTTAAGTCTTCTTTGAAGGTCTGGTAGAATTCTGCACTAAAACCATCTGGTCCCGTACTTTTTTTGGTTGGGAGGCTTTCTATAACCCCTTCTATTTCTTTAGGGGTTATGGGACTATTTAGCTGGTCTACTTGGTGCTGATTTAATTTTGGTATTTGATATCTGTCTAGGAAATTGTCCATTTCCTCCAGATTCTCCAGTTGTTTTGAGTATAGACCTTTGTAGTAGGATCTGATGATCTTTTGAATTTCCTCAGTTTCTGTTGTTATGTCTCCCTTTTCATTTCTAATTTTGTTAATTTGTATACTGTCTCTGTGTCCTTTGGTTAGTCTGGCTAAGGGTTTATCTATCTTGTTGATTTTCTCAAAGAACCAGCTCCTGGTCTTGTTGATTCTTTGTATGGTTCTCTTTGTTTCTATTTGATTGATTTCAGCCCTGAGTTTGATGATTTCTTGTCTTCTACTCCTCCTGGGTGAATTAACTTGTTTTTCTTCCAGGGCTTTAAGGTGTGCCGTTAAGCTGCTAGTGTATGCTCTCTCCAGTTTCTTTTTGGATGCACTTAGAGCTATGAGTTTTCCTCTTAGCACTGCTTTCATTGTGTCCCATAGATTTGGGTAGGTTGTACCTTCATTTTCATTGAATTCTAAAAAGTCTTTGATTTCTTTTTTTATTTCTTCCTTGACCAAGGTGTCATTGAGTAGAGTATTGTTCAGTTTCCATGTGTATGTGGGCTTTCTGTTGTTTTTGTTGCTATTGAAGACCACTCTTACTCCATGGTGATCTGATAAGAGGCATGGGATTAGCTCGATCTTCTTGTATTTGTTGACATCTGTCTTGTGACCGATTATATGGTCTATTTTGGAGAAGGTACCATGCGGTGCTGAGAAAAAGGTATATTCTTTAGCTTTAGGATGAAATGTTCTATATATATCTGTTAAATCCAATTGGTCCAGAGTTTCAATTAGTTTCACTGTGTCCCTGTTTAGTTTCTGCTTTCCTGATCGGTCCATTGAGGAGAGTGGGGTGTTGAAGTCACCCACAATTATTGTGTTAGGTGTAATGTGTGTTTTAAGCTTTAGTAAGGTTTCTTTTACGAATGAGGGTGCCCTTGCATTTGGAGCATAGATGTTCAGTATTGAGAGCTCTTCCTGGTGGATTTTCCCTTTGGCCAGCAAGAAGTGACCTTCTGAGTCTCTTTGGATGATTTTAGGTTGAAAGTCAATTTTATCTGATATTAGAATGGCTACTCCAGCTTGTTTCCTGAGACCATTTGCTTGTAAAATTGTCCTCCAGCCTTTTACTCTAAGGTAGTGTTTGTCTTTAACACTGAGATGTGTTTCCTGTATGCAGCAAAATGTAGGGTCCTGTTTCCGTATCCAGTCTGTTAATCTATGTCTTTTTATTGGGGAATTGAGTCCATTGACGTTAAGAGATATTAAGGAATAGTAATTATTACCTCCAGACATTATTGAAATTATATTTATTTATCTTATTTATTTTTTATATTCGAGAGGTTATCTTCTTTTGGGTTTGATGAGAGGAGGTTTCTATCTTGCTTCTTCCCGGGTGTAGTTTCCGTCCTTGTCTTGGTGTTTTCCCCCTATTATCCTTTGTAGGGCTGGATTTGTGGAGAGATATCTTGCAAATTTGGTTTTGTCATGGAATACCTTGATGTCTCCATCAATGGCAATTGAGAGTTTTGTGGGTAAAGTAGTTTTGGCTGAAGTTTGTGTTCTCTTAGAGTTTGCATGATATCTGCCCAGGATCTTCTAGCTTTCATGGTCTCAGGTGAGAAGTCTGGTGTTATTCTGATAGGTTTTCCTTTATATGTTACTTGGCCTTTTTCTCTTGCTACCTTTAGTATTCTTTCTTTGTTTATTACATTTGGAGTTTTGATTATTATGTGACGGGATGTATTTCTGTTCTGGTCCAGTCTGTTTGGGGTTCTATAGGCTTCTTGTATATTCATGGGCATCTCTCTCCTTAGGTTGGGGAAGTTTTCTTCCATAATTTTATAGAAGATATTAGCTGGCCCTTTAACTTGTAAATCTTCACTCTCGTCTATACCTATAATCCTTAGGTTTGGTCTTCTCATAGTGTCTTGGATTTCCTGGATGTTTTGGGTTACCACCTTTTTGCATTTAGTATTTTCTTTGACTGTTGAATCAATGGTTCCTATGGTATCTTCGGCTTCTGAGATTCTGTCTTCTATCTCTTGTATTCTATTGTTGATACTTGCGTCTATGGCCCCTGATTTCTTCCCCAGGTTTTCTATCTCCAATGTTGTCTCCCTCTGTGATTTCTTAGTTGTTTCTACTTCTGTTTTTAGTATCTGGATGGATGTGCTCAGATCTTTCGCTTGCTTGATTGTGTTTTCATGAATTTCTTTAATAGATTTTTGTGCTTCCTCTTTCATAGCTTCTACTTGTTGGCCCACGTTCTTCTGTAGTTCTTTAAGTGACTTTTGTCTTTCTTCCTTATTGTCTTCTTCTCTTTGATCCATCTTCTCCTGCATTTCTTGAAGTGATTTTTGTATTTGCCTCGTAAAGGCTTCTAACTTTTGATCCATTTTCTCCTCTATTTCTTTACGAGATTTTTCTATGTGTTCAGCTACCAGCATCCTGACCAGTGATTTTATATCCAAGTCTTGTTTTTCTGGTGTTTTAGGGTATCCAGGGATTCCTGTTGTTGGAGAACTGGGTTCAGATGCTGTCATGTTGCCTTGATTTTAGTTAGTAATGTTCCTTCGTTTTCCTTTTGCCATCTGGTTATTTCTGGTTTTAGTTGGCCTTGTTGTCAGTGGCTGGTGTTTGAATCTCCTGTGAGGCTGGGCTCACCTGTTGTTTCTCTATTGGTGAATATGTGTGACTGCTGCTTTAAGGGATCATAAGCTGGCTGCCACCCATGCGATTGTAGCCCCTGTTGGAGTCTGTCTACCTGGGCTTCTCCAGCTGTGTCCTGGTTGCAAGGAACTCCTAGAGCCTAGCAGATCCCCCGTGAGGGTAGCCCTGGAAGGGGTGTTTACCTGGGTCTTTCCAGCTATGTCCTGGTTGCAATATGGAGGCCCATTGCTACCACTGGTCCAGGGGCCGGCGAGCTGGTTGCAGAATGCAGCCTCGGTGCTCGCCATAGGGCACGGGGAATGTCCCACAGAGGCTGGGCCTTTCCAGCTGTGTCCTGGTTGCAATATGGAGGCCCGCCGCTACACCGCTGGTCTAGGTGCCGGCGAGCTGGTTGCAGAAGCAGCCTAGGTGCTCACCCAAAGGCGGGGATGTCCCACAGAGGCTGGGCCTTTCCAGCTGTGTCCTGGTTGCAATATGGAGGCCCGCCGCTACACTGCTGGTCTAGGGGCCGGCGAGCTGGTTGCAGAAGGCAGCCTTGGTGCTCACCAGAGGGCTCGGGGATGTCCCACAGAGCCTAGGCGGGACTCCGACTGCTTGGCTCCAAGACCTTAGCAGATACCTCCGTGAGTGTAGCCCTGGAAGGGGTGTTTACCTGGGCCTTTCCAGCTGTGTCCTGGTTGCAATATGGAGGCCCGCCGCTACACAGCTGAGGAATTTTTGATTTACAATAAATATGTAAATTTCCAACAAAGACAGTTTTTGGTGCTGTAACAGTTATTAAAATTGAAATTATAAAAAGAAAAAGTGTAAAACAGCTTTTGGTGGGGAGCAGTGAAAGAGGAAGCAATAATGAAAAGCAGCATGGTTTAGAAAAATGCCCAGACACAGTAGAGCATGAGTTGAAGAAAGTGAAAGGACAACCTGAAAGTTAGAGGAGGGCATTCAGAAAGGAACAGCTAGTGTTTGCCTATTTAAGACGCAATCATACAGGATGGTCTTCAGAGAACCTAGAGGGGAAGGATCAGAACCAAACAGTCCAGAGGACCAGAAGCATTGGCAACATTCACCATGGCAAGGCTCTGTGCTTTCCTGATGATCCTGGTGCTGATGAGCCACTGGTCAACTGGCTCTCAAGGATGTGACCTGCCTCAGACTCACAAAAACAAGAGAGCCTTGACACTCCTGATACAAATGAGGACACTCTCCCCTCTCTCCTGCCTGAAGGACAGGAAGGACTTTGGATTCCCTCAGGAGAAGGTGGATGCCCAGAAGATGCAGAAGACTCAAGCCATCCCTGTCCTGAGTGAGCTAACCCAGCAGGTCCTGACCCTCTTCACATCAAAGGACTCATCTGCTGCTTGGAATGCAACCCTCCTAGACTCATTTTGCAATGACCTCCACCAGCAGCTCAATGACCTGCAAGCCTGTCTGATGCAGCAGGTCGGGGCACAGGAACTTCCCCAGACCCAGGAAGACTCCCTGCTGGCTGTGAGGAAATACTTCCACAGGATCACTGTGTACCTGAGAGAGAAGAAGCACAGTCCCTGTGCCTGGGAGGTGGTCAGAGCAGAAGTCTGGAGAGCCCTGTCTTCCTCAGTCAAGTTGCTGGCAAGACTGAGTGAGGAGCAGGAGTGAGTCCTGAGACAGAGTGGAGAGGATCTCCTGGACTAGGACAAAGCATCTCTCACGCTTTCCTTTAAAGACTGATTACTTTCAGTATGAATACAATCAATCTTCCTAGATGTTTTAGCAGTATTGGACAATTATTTTCAATATGTAAGAACATGTTTGTATCTGCTCCCAATTGGACCTATTTATTTATTTACTTATTTATTTATTTATTTATTTAGCTATTAATATAATTTATGGTATTTATATTAACACTTAGATTTATAATTTTAATGTAGCAAATCAGTTATTTAATTATTTTGTATTCAAATAAATTTGCTTTATAATACCCTTTGGATTACTCAATTTCATATGTCTTTTTCAAACAGTTTTTAACATTGAAGTGTACACTGTAAATATTGTAGAAATGAACAGTTTCCAAATATCAGACAAGATAGACACATAGACTGCACAGTATTAGGCAAACCCTAAATATTTTCATCATCTTCTTGCTCCTGTCATATTCCTTAGTGCACTTTGACCAAATAGTACCCGGATTAATTTAGTATTCGATTCTCTGATCTCATATACCTATCATCTACTCTTATCGCTAATGAATATACTTGTTTGGGTTCTAAATATGAGTGAGATTATGTAGAGCAAAACAGATCAAAAACAATGATTGGTCTGCCTACATTGCACAGAATAGCAAGTACAAGAAGTATCTTGGAATTAATCCCACTCATGATAGCCTCATAAACCAGCACTGAGAATAAATCCCACCAGGGAAGTGAAATAACTCCAAAATTAGCCAATTGAAAGACCACTGTTCCTTCTCTATTTCCAGATCCTTTCCTCTTCCCATTTTTACCTCTTCTTTATCTGTTACTCTTCTTCCCTCTCCTCCTCTTCTCCCTCCTCCTTGTCATATTACTCATCTTGCTACTTTTGCTCTGCCTTCTTTGAACTAGTAGTTGTGCATGGTACAGCACCATCTCTTTGAGCATGGGTAGCTGCTCTCTGGGGACCCATCGCTGGGGATTCCTGAATCTCTCTCTCCTAGGGAGGACGTATGCCTCCGTTTTCCAAGCTGATATGTTGTCTGGCTTGGTCTTGTTCATTCGGTCATAGCCACTCTCAGTTCACATCAGTAACTACCCTGTTGTGTCCAAGACCACGGTTTGCTGCAGCCATCCACTGCCTGTTGCTCTTACAATTCTCCCTCTTCAGTGATTCCTGAGGACAGGAAATTGGTCTTTTATTTTCTACTCAGTGACCAGTTGTGAGTCTCTGTTCACTGATATGGACTGCAAGAGGGTTCTGTGGTAAACACTGGCCAGTGCAGGAGACCTCTCTATAATATAAGCTCTAATTTCAAATCAGGTATTGTGACAGTATGAACACAGAACTGCTTCATTCTTTGTTATCATGGTTCTGCATGTATTTTTAAAGTGATACTTCTGGGAAAAATATTACTGAAAGTTGCTTTGGATTGCATTGATGCTGAAGATCACCTGAAAATGTAGTTACTTTCATAGCATTGTCTTATTAATGGACATTGAT
This sequence comes from Apodemus agrarius, assembly GCA_964023405.1. Classification (NCBI taxonomy): domain Eukaryota; kingdom Metazoa; phylum Chordata; class Mammalia; order Rodentia; family Muridae; genus Apodemus; species Apodemus agrarius. Next base: position 65,426,200 of record OZ030009.1, on the reverse strand, counting down.
CTTGTACTTTTTATCTTAGTAGCTGACATTTTGGCTACTACTTTGTCGTTTAGATTACACATAAGGTCCTTTTTTTAGATTTCATTTCCAATAACATCATATTTTTGGTTCAGTGCCACAAACCAACATCACAGATAACTTTCTAGTAAATTAGAGAAGAGAAATAGAACAGAATTGGATACATAGACCATCAAGCCAATGCCTCAGGAAAGAAGAAAGAAGAAATGGAAAGTACAAACAGTTAAGGCACTGAATACCATTGGTGTATGTCACAATTCACTGGGTACTTCTGCAATTAGACAAATTGGCCACGAAAGATTAATCACTGAATTCAATATTTAATAAGAATTGACGGCTGACAAATTTATTATATGGGCATCAGTGTTTTAGACTGAAACAGGAAATTGAATTACAGACAAATATATAATATATATTATATATGAGGTCCTGTATATATGACCTATAATAAAATTAATTTTATATATGTATGCATATTATATATGTATATATGTGTAAACAGTTTTTTCTCTGATAGACCCCCAGTACCTCCCTGATGTCCTAGACCCCATCTTTCAGTGTCACTGCCCTTATCTTCCCTTCCCTGATGTAAATAGCACCAGCGTGTGCTCCTCATTCTCTAATTACCCAGCTCTGCTCATTGTACAACTGTTTTCTATGGCATCTTGCTTCCTGACTGGAGTTTTTTTCTTAAAATGCATAACCACCTTTGAAACCAGAACGAAAAAAATTCAAGGTTTGAATGAAACTCTCATGAATAAGAATTTCCTCTTAATGTTACACCTTAGACAATGTTCTTCTAATGACCTAATGTTGTTTCATCAAAGAAAAATATAAAAAAAGAAAGGAGAAAGGCAGAAAGAAGTTGAAAGAAGGAAGGAAGAAAAAAGGAAATAAAGAAGAAAGGAAGGAAAGAAAGAAAGAGAGAGAGAGAGAGAAAGAAAGAAAGAAAGAAAGAAAGGAAAAGGAAACCAAATTTTCAATTGTGAGAAAAAAATCTAGAGAAGAAGAGAGCCACCAACTGGCCTGGCCTGCTAAGAGCAAACAGGCAAGTTCCTCATGAATTCTGTTTTCTGGCAGAGTTTCATCCACACTACAAGAATTTCCTCTTAATGTTACACCTTAGACAATGTTCTTCTAATGACCTAATGTTGTTTCATCAAAGAAAAATATAAAAAAAGAAAGGAGAAAGGCAGAAAGAAGTTGAAAGAAGGAAGGAAGAAAAAAGGAAAGAAAGAAGAAAGGAAGGAAAGAAAGAAAGAGAAAGAGAGAGAGAAAGAAAGAAAGAAAGAAAGAAAGAAAGAAAGGAAAAGGAAACCAAATTTTCAATTGTGAGAAAAAAATCTAGAGAAGAAGAGAGCCACCAACTGGCCTGGCCTGCTAAGAGCAAACAGGCAAGTTCCTCATGAATTCTGTTTTCTGGCAGAGTTTCATCAACACTACAAGAATTTCCTCTTAATGTTACACCTTAGACAATGTTCTTCTTTTTTTTTATTTTATTTTCTATATTCTATGTTTACATTCCAAAGGCTTTCCCCTTTCCCAGTTCCCACCCACCATAGTTCCCATAGTTCCTCTCCCCCCCATCTGTTCCCCAATAATTCCCCCTCCCCCCTCGGTTTCTTTACTAAACTGGATGCAATCTTTACAGGCCCAGGGTCCTCTCCTTTCTTCTTCTTGGGAATCATTTGACTTGCTATTTGTGTCTTGAGTATTTAGGGCTTCTGGGCTCATTAATATCCACTTATCAGTGATTGCATTTCATGTGCATTCTTTTGTGATTGGGTTAATTCACTCAGGATGATATTTTCCAGGTCTAACCATTTACCTACAAATTGCATGAATTCATTATTTTTAATTGCTGAGTAGTATTCCATTGTATAAATATACCACATTTTCTGTATCCATTCCTCCTTTGAGGGATATTTGGGCTCCTTCCAATTTCTCGCTATTATAAACAAGGCTGCTATAAACATAGTGGAGCATGTGTCCTTATTGCATGCAGGGGAATCCTCTGGGTATATGCCCAGGAGTGGTATAACAGGGTCCTTTGGAAGCATCATGCCCAATTTTCTGAGGAACCGCCAGACTGATTTCCAGAGCAGTTGTACCATCTTGCAATCCCACCAACAGTGGAGGAGTGTTCCTCTTTCTCCACATCCTCTCCAGCACCTGTTGGCCCTTGAGTTTTTAATCTTAGCCATTCTGACTGGTGTGAGGTGGAATCTCAGGGTTGTTTTGATTTGCATTTCCCTGATGACTAATGATGTTGAACATCTTTTAAGGTGTTTCTCGGCCATCCGAATTTCTTCTGGTGAAAATTCTTTGTTTAGCTCTGTGCCCCATTTTTTGATAGGGTTATTTGTTTCTTTGCGGTCTAACTTCTTGAGTTCTTTGTATATATTGGATATTAGCCCTCTGTCGGATGTGGAGTTGCTGAAGATCTTTTCCCACTTTGTTGGTTGCCGTTTTGTCCTTCTGACAGTGTCCTTTGCTTTGCAGAAACTTTGTAATTTTATGAGGTCCCATTTGTCGATTCTTGATCTTAGAGCATAAGCTATTGGTGTTCTGTTCAGGAACTTTTCCCCTGTGCCCAAGTCCTCCAGGGTCTTCCCAAGTTTCTTTTCTAATAGTTTCAGTGTGTCTGGTTTTATGTGGAGGTCCTTGATCCACTTGGAGTTGATCTTAGTGCAAAGAGATAAGATTGGATCAATTCGCATTCTTCTGCATGTTGACTTCCAGTTGAACCAGCACCATTTGTTGAAAAGGCTATCTTTATTCCACCGGATGGTTGTGGCTCCTTTATCAAAGATCAAGTGACCATATGTCTGTGGGTTAATTTCTCGGTCTTCAATCCTATTCCATTGATCTGCTTGCCTGTTGCTATACCAATACCATGCAGTTTTTAACACAATTGCTCTGTAGTACTGCTTGAGGTCAGGGATATTGATTCCCCCAGAAGTCCTTTTATTGTTGAGAATAGTTTTAGCTATCCTGGGTTTTTTGTTGCTCCAGATGAATTTGAGAATTGCTCTTTCTAGATCTATGAAGAATTGAGTTGGGATTTTGATGGGGATCGCATTGAATCTGTATATTGCTTTTGGCAAGATGGCCATTTTTACTATATTGATCCTGCCAATCCAGGAGCAAGAAATATTTTTCCATCTTCTGAGGTCTTCTTCGATTTCTTTCTTCAAGGACTTGAAGTTCCTGTTGTATGGATCTTTCGCTTGTTTGGTTAGAGTTACGCCAAGATACTTTATGTTGTTTGTGGCTATTGTGAAGGGTGTTATTTCCCTAATTTCTTTCTCTGCCTGCTTGTCCTTTGAGTACAAGAAGGCCACTGACTTGCTTGAGTTAATTTTATAACCTGCCACTTTGCTGAAGTTGTTTATCAGCTGTAGAAGTTCTCTGGTGGAGTTTTTTGGGTCGCTTAGGTAAACTATCATATCGTCTGCAAATAATGATAGTTTCACTTCTTCCTTTCCAATTTGTATCCCTTTGACTTCCTTATGTTGTCTAATTGCTCTTGCTAGAACTTCAAGTACTATATTGAAAAGATATGGAGAGAGGGGGCAGCCTTGTCTAGTCCCTGATTTTAGTGGGAATGCTTCAAGTTTCTCTCCATTTATTTTGATGTTGGCTACTGGTTTGCTGTAGATTGCTTTTACTATGTTTAGGTATGGGCCTTGAATTCCTGCTCTTTCCAAGACTTTTAGCATGAAAGGATGCTGAATTTTGTCGAATGCTTTTTCAGCATCTAATGAGATGACCATGTGGTTTTTTTCTTTCAGTTTGTTTATGTAGTGGATTACATTGATGGATTTCCGTATATTGAACCATCCCTGCATCCCTGGGATGAAGCCTACTTGATCATGGTGGATGATCGTTTTGATGTGCTCTTGGATTCGGTTAGCAAGAATTTTATTTAGTATTTTTGCATCTATATTCATCAGAGAAATTGGCCTGTAGTTCTCTTTCTTTGTTGGATCTTTTTGTGGTTTAGGTATTAGCGTAATTGTGGCTTCGAAGAATGAGTTGGGCAGTGTCCCTTCTGTCTCTATTTTGTGGAATAGTTTGAAAAGTATTGGTGTTATGTCTTCTTTGAAGGTCTGGTAGAATTCTGCACTAAAACCATCTGGTCCCGTACTTTTTTTGGTTGGGAGGCTTTCTATAACCCCTTCTATTTCTTTAGGGGTTATGAGACTATTTAGCTGATCTACTTGATGCTGATTTAATTTTGGTATTTGATATCTGTCTAGGAAATTGTCCATTTCCTCCAGATTCTCCAGTTGTTTTGAGTATAGACCTTTGTAGTAGGATCTGATGATCTTTTGAATTTCCTCAGTTTCTGTTGTTATGTCTCCCTTTTCATTTCTAATTTTGTTAATTTGTATACTGTCTCTGTGTCCTTTGGTTAGTCTGGCTAAGGGTTTATCTATCTTGTTGATTTTCTCAAAGAACCAGCTCCTGGTCTTGTTGATTCTTTGTATGGTTCTCTTTGTTTCTATTTGATTGATTTCAGCCCTGAGTTTGATGATTTCTTGTCTTCTACTCCTCCTGGGTGAATTAACTTGTTTTTCTTCCAGGGCTTTAAGGTGTGCCATTAAGCTGCTAGTATATGCTCTCTCCAGTTTCTTTTTGGATGCACTTAGAGCTATGAGTTTTCCTCTTAGCACTGCTTTCATTGTGTCCCATAGATTTGGGTAGGTTGTACCTTCATTTTCATTGAATTCTAAAAAGTCTTTGATTTCTTTTTTTATTTCTTCCTTGACCAAGGTGTCATTGAGTAGAGTATTGTTCAGTTTCCATGTGTATGTGGGCTTTCTGTTGTTTTTGTTGTTATTGAAGACCACTCTTACTCCATGGTGATCTGATAGAAGGCATGGGATTAGCTCGATCTTCTTGTATTTATTGACATCTGTCTTGTGACCAATTATATGGTCTATTTTGGAGAAGGTCCCATGTGGAGCTGAGAAAAAGGTATATTCTTTAGCTTTAGGATGAAATGTTCTATATATATCTGTTAAATCCAATTGGTCCAGAGTTTCAATTAGTTTCACTGTGTCCCTGTTTAGTTTCTGCTTTCCTGATCGGTCCATTGAGGAGAGTGGAGTGTTGAAGTCACCCACAATTATTGTGTTAGGTGTAATGTGTGCTTTAAGCTTTAGTAAGGTTTCTTTTACGAATGAGGCTGCCCTTGCATTTGGAGCATAGATGTTCAGTATTGAGAGCTCTTCTTGGTGGATTTTCCCTTTGGCCAGCAAGAAGTGACCTTCTGAGTCTCTCTTGATGATTTTAGGTTGGAAGTCAATTTTATCTGATATTAGAATGGCTACTCCAGCTTGTTTCCTGAGACCATTTGCTTGTAAAATTGTCTTCCAGCCTTTTACTCTAAGGCAGTGTTTGTCTTTGACACTGAGATGTGTTTCCTGTATGCAGCAAAATGTAGGGTCCTGTTTCCGTATCCAGTCTGTTAATCTATGTCTTTTTATTGGGGAATTGAGTCCATTGATGTTAAGAGATATTAAGGAATAGTAATTATTTCCTCCAGACATCTTTGAAATTACATTTATTTATTTTATTTATTTTTTATATTCGAGAGGTTACCTTCTTTTGGCTTTGATGAGAGGAGGTTTCTATCTTGCTTCTTCCCGGGTGTAGTTTCCGTCCTTGTCTTGGTGTTTTCCCCCTATTATCCTTTGTAGGGCTGGATTTGTGGAAAGATATCGTGCAAAGTTGGTTTTGTCATGGAATACCTTGATGTCTCCATCTATGGTGATTGAGAGCTTTGCTGGGTAAAGTAGTTTTGGCTGAAGTTTGTGTTCTCTTAGAGTTTGCATGATATCTGCCCAGGATCTTCTAGCTTTCATGGTCTCAGGTGAGAAGTCTGGTGTTATTCTGATAGGTCTTCCTTTATAAGTTACTGGGCCTTTTTCTCTTGCTGCCTTTAATATTCTTTCTTTGTTTAGTACATTTGGAGTTTTGATTATTATGTGACGGGATGTATTTCTGTTCTGATCCAGTCTGTTTGGGGTTCTGTATGCTTCTTGTATATTCATGGGCATCTGTCTCTTTAGGTTGGGGAAGTTTTCTTCCATAATTTTGTAGAAGATATTTGCTGGCCCTTTAACTTGTACATCTTCATTCTCGTCTATACCTATAATCCTTAGGTTTGGTCTTCTCATTGTGTCCTGGATTTCCTGGATGTTTTGGGTTACAACCTTTTTGCATTTAGTATTTTCTTTGACTGTTGAATCAATGGTTCCTATGGTATCTTCGGCTTCTGATATTCTGTCTTCTATCTCTTGTATTCTATTGTTGATATTTGCATCTATGGCTCCTGATTTCTTCCCAAGGTTTTCTATCTCCAATGTTGTCTCCCTCTGCGATTTCTTAGTTGTTTCTACTTCTGTTTTTAGTGCCTGGATGGATGTGCTCAGATCTTTCGCTTGCTTGATTGTGTTTTCATGTATTTCTTTAAGAGATTTTTGTGTTTCCTCTTTCATAGCTTTTACTTGTTGGCCCACGTTCTTCTGTATTTCTTTAAGTGATTTTTGTCTTTCCTCCTTATTGTCTTCTTCTTTTTGATCCATCTTCTCCTGCATTTCTTGAAGTGATTTTTGTGTTTGCCTTGTAAAGGCTTCTAACTTTTGATCCATTTTCTCTTCTATTTCTTTACGAGATTTTTCTATGTGTTCAGCTACCAGCATCCTGACCAGTGATTTTATATCCAAGTCTTGTTTTTCTGGTGTTTTGGGGTATCCAGGGCTTCCTGTTGTTGGCGAACTGGGTTCAGATGCTGTCATGTTGTCTTGATTTCTGTTAGTGACATTCCTTCGTTTACCTTTTGCCATCTGGTTATTTCTGGTGTTAGTTGACCTTGTTGTCACTGGCTGGTGTTTGAATCTCCTGTGAGGCTGGGCTTACCTCTTGTTTCTCTACTGGTTGTTATGCGTGATTGCTGCTCAACGGGATCACGAGCTGGCTGCCACCCGCTGACTTTGTGCACGGCCTGAGGTCTCTGGGAAGTGTGGGGGAGTGCAGCAGAGCCTCGGCAGGTGCTGCTGGGCCTGCCTAGTAGCGAGAGCCTAGCAGATCCCCCCACGTGGTAGCCCCTGATGGAATCTGTCTACCTGTGCCTTTCCAGCTGTGTTCTGGTTGCAGTATGAAGGCCTGCTGCTATCGCTGGTCCGGGCTCCTGAGGAGCTGGGTGGTTCCGGCTGCCTCGGTGCACGGCCTAAGCTCGCAGGGACGTGCTGCAGAGCCTAGGCGCCTGGGCCCGCCTGTGGGCGAGAGCTTAGCAGCTCTCCCTGCTCTAGCCCCAGACGGAGTCTCTATCTGCACCTTTCCAGCTGTGTCCTGGTTGCAATATGGAGGCATGCCGCTATAGCTGGTCCTCACTCTTCTTAATAAACAAGAATTGTTGCTTATCCTGGTTCCGCGGGCAGGGTCTGAGCACCTGGCAAGCTGGCTAGGTCTGGCTGACCTGCTACCGGCTGAATGGGAAGCTGCAGACAAGATGGCGCTGCCTGCAGGGGGCTCGGGGTCTGGCCTGCGAGCACAGAGCGCAGGCACGGCCGCTGTACTCCAAACCGCTAGGCTGTGCGCAGTTCCTGCCCCAGACCTGAGTCCCTGGAGGTCTTAAACTCGGGCTTTCTCTGGTACCTGGTTCCGCAGGCAGGGTCTCAGCACCTGGCAGGCTGGCTACGTATGGGTGACCTGCTACCGGCTGGATGGGAAGCTGCAGACAAGATGGCCGACAATGTTCTTCTAATGACCTAATGCTGTTTCATCAAAGAAAAATATAAAAAAAGAAAGGAGAAAGGCAGAAAGAAGTTGAAAGAAGGAAGGAAGAACTGACTTCAGGAAAATTCCCTTCCCTTCAAACTCATCTTAGGAAGAGAAATGCTCTTGTAAAATCAATTTAGCTAACATTTACAGAATATTTTACAGGAATTTTTAATTTACAATAAATATGTAAATTTCAAGCAAAGACAGTTAATTGGTGCTGTAATAGTTAATGAAAACTCAAATTTGAAAAAGAAAAAGTATAAAACGGCTTTTGGTGGGGAGCAGTGAAAGAGGAAGCAATAATGAAAAGCAGCATGGTTTAGCAAATTGCCCAGACACAGTAGAGCATGAGTTGAAGAAAGTGAAAAGACAACTGGAAAGTTAGAGGAGGGCATTCAGAAAGGAAAAGCTAGTGTTTGCCTATTTAAGATGCATCCACACAGGATGGTCTTCAGAGAACCTAGAGGGGAAGGATCAGGACCAAACAGTCCAGAGGACCAAAAGCATTGGCAACATTCACCATGGCTAGGCTCTGTGCTTTCCTGATGATCCTGGCAGTGATGCACTACTGGTCAACCTGCTCTCTAGGATGTGACCTGCCTCAGACTTACAACCTCAGGAACAAGAGAGCCTTGACACTCCTGGCACAAATGAGGACACTCTCCCCCCTCTCCTCTTCTTTTGCTTATGTTCGTGTGTTTGCCACTTTCCATATGGTTATCTCAGATGTTAACTGGCCTTGCTGTTTCTGACTGGAGCCTGTCCCTCCTGTGAGCCTGTGAGCCTGGGTGTGTCAGAACTCCTGGCAGTCAGGCTGTCTCTGTAAGCATATGCATCTAATTGTGTCAGAACTCCTAGGGGCGGGAATCAAGCTTTCTCTGAATAGTACAACGGCTAGAAGGCTGTAACACAGCTCAGATGGAAACTGGAAGGATTGGTTCCCTGGCTGTGCAGAGGTTCCTGAATCTCTTGGTCCCTGGGTGGGTCCCAGTCAGGCCAGGCATTTGGGCAGTAGTCTAAAAATTATTTTTGTGATGAGTGATTGTGCAATTGCTAGGTATTATGCACTGTGGGACACATGTAAAAATCCCTCCAAATGAATTTTAAAATTCAATGACACTATTGACTTCTCTACCTCTTTTAGTCACCCTTTGTGTAGTTGGGGAAAGAATCCTAGATGGTTTGATTTTTATCATTCAGGATACTCTATTGTAGTCCATCAACATGCTTATCTCACATAAAACAATGGGGAAATACATTTACAAGTGTACTGACTGGTTTTGAGTGTCAACTTGACACAGGCTGGAGTTACCACAGAGAAAGGAGCCCAACTGAGGAAATACCTCCATGAGATCCAGCTGGAAGGCATTTTCTCAATTAGTGATCAAGGAGGAGAGGGCCAATGTGGGTGGTGCCATCCCTGGACTGGTAGTCTTGGGTTCTATAAGAAAGCAAGCTGAGCAAGCCAGGGGAAGCAAATCAGTAAGTAACATCCCTCCATGGCCTCTGCATCACCTCCTGCTTCCTGACCTGCTTGAGTTCCAGTCCTGACTTCCTTTGGTAATGAATAGAAATGTGGGAAGTGTAAGCTGAATAAACCCTTTCCTCCTCAATTTGTTGGGAACTGGTGAGCTTGACTCAACGCCCCAAGCTGAGTTGTTTGCACAGGTTTCTTGAGAGCAAAACATCCTGTGGCTTAGCTTGATTCCTGCCTTCCTGCCCGGTGTGGTAGGGACTTCCCAGGTGCCTGACCTATGGCTATGATTGTTTTTCTCCTGTTGTTTTCCCTGACCTTTAGTATATATATTGCTGGTCTCTCAGTAAAGCTTTGGCATTCTCCTTACTGAATGACATGTGTCTGTGTCTTCTGATACCTGGTACTGTGGCAGCGCGGGCGCTGTCACCAATTTTCTTCTTGGTCATGATGTTTGGTGCGTGAATAGAAATCCTAAGATAAGTATGTCTCTAACTTGAGAGTTGAGAGGTCTCCCCATAATATAATGTTTTCTCACACACACACACAAAATGGTTTGTAGAAATAAGGTGAAATTGCCACACCAAAATCTTCTGAATGCAAGCCAGTATCAGGTGCATAGCACTGACTTTAAAGTCCTAGTGCCTTCTCTTTCAATGAGACAGACATCATGTTAACCTCAGGATGCAGTACAAATATCTATCTTGCCTTGCAGACTTGGATATTCTAGGCTGAGAAAGTGACTGATAGTGTCCTTCACCTCGTGTCACACACTGTGCCAGGGACAGTGAGAAACAACCAGCGGCAGAGGCTCAAGGCCATCACCTGAGCTCTGGCTCTCTTGGGGTCGATGAAATAGACATCCTCTCTCATTTGTATTGATCTTCATTCAGTTGTATTAATCCTCATTCACTTGTGTTGATCCTCATTCAGTTGTATTGGTCTTATTTCAGTTGTATTGATCCTCTTTTCCTATGCTTTAATAGTATATCCAATGGATGCTCTGTAGGGGACCTTCTTCTGAACATTACTGACAGCAGCACTCCAAGGAGATAGATAATCCATAAGTTGAGGGAGCAAGTCAGGCCCTGATGGTCCAGGGAACTTCTTAGCTCTGACCAACTAGCAACCAGATCACTTCTGAAGCTCTGACTGACTAGAAACCATTTTGCTTCTTTGTTAATACAGGTTTCACAGAACAAAGACAGACTTATGATTATCTAAGAAGTACAGGTTATGGGTTTGATTTTTCAACATGTCCAGGGTTACAAGTTCAGTCCCTATTAGAAAACGCAAACAGAACAGATTTTATTTTTATTATCAGTCCTATAACTCCAATCTAAAGAATATGAAAAATGTCTCTTCCAAAATAAACTCATTTATTATATGACAATATGCTTTTAGGCTGGCAGTGTGTGCAGTTTGGAAGCATTCCAGACAAACATAAAATTTCTGAATTGGTCTTTTTATGAATGGCAAAGATAAATACTTAACTTCTTTTACTATATGTTTCATCATCTACACTATAAAGTAGGAAAAGATTATTTCATTCATTCATTCTCATTTACTGGGTTCAATTAACCCAGGGGCTTACTGTGTATGAGTACCTATCTTTAAGCATTTCAGAGAGCTCTAAGAGTATTGTAAAGGGTGGCCTTGACTATGTAACCTATTCTCCTGGCCAGTCAGAGTTCATCAATTGTCTCTTTTCATCCTGCCCCAATTGTATCACTTGAATTTGCTCCTAGCAGTTAGCTTATGTATGAAAAATGCAGAGTGATTCAATTATCCAACTAAATTTTCTTTTTAAGTTGTTTGCTTAAAATAAAAAGCACTTCAGAAAATGAAAAAGATACCTGATAATTTTTCAAAAAAGAACTCTAAAGAAACATTCAAATGTAACATTATAAACTATTGGAAAATATGCAAACATGGAAGATACGATTAGAGAAGCAATACCCAGAGTGAATAAAATATTTGTTAAGAAATGAAGATCATGAGAAAGACTAAGATAGAAATACTCCAATTAGAGAATTTCATGAGTTAAATAGAAGTCCAGACAAATATAGACCAGACAAAGAAAAAATATAAAAGAATTTCTGAACTTGAAGAGATAAGGGAAATTATGACCTAAACAAATATTCAAAGTATGTATATACCAGAAGACCAAGAGAAAAACCAAAAAGTCAATGAAGTGATATTTTTTGATGTTTGAAACAATACAAACATCTAAATTCCTTTATGATTTCTCAACCCCCTGAATAAATTTGGACAAAAAGTATAATTAAAAAGAAAACAGTCAAGAGAAAAATCATTGAGGCATTTAAAGGAAACCCATTTGACAGATGGTAGATTTCTCAAAATCCTAGCAGGCTAAGAGAAACTAAACCCTCTACTAACTAGGAATAGCATGCCCCTGTGCTGGCTTGATTTATGTCAACCTGATACCAGTTATAGTCATGAGAGGAGGAAACCTGGACTAAGAAAATGCCTGCATAAGATCTGGCTAAAGGCAAGCCTGTAGAGCAATTTCTCAACTAGTGATTGATGGGAAAGGACTTAGCCTGCTGTTGGGAGTTCTGTTGCTGGGCTAGTGGTCCTGCATTATATAAGGAACCAGACTGAGAAAGGCTTAGGGAGAAAACCAGGAAGCAGCACCCCTCATGGCCTCTGCATCAGCTCCTGCCTCCAGGTTCCTGCCCTGTTTCAGTTCCTGCCCTGGCTTCCTTCAGTGGTGGACCACAATGTGGAAATATAAGCCCAATAAACTCTTTTCCTCCCCAGCTTGCTTTTGGTCATGGTGTTTCATCACAGCAATAAAAACCCTAAGAGAGTCTCCCAAAGCTACCACTCAAAAATGAAAGAGGAATGAGATTGTCTAAGACAAACATGAACATCAGAATTCAACACTAAATCAGAATTAAAACTAATTTTGTTTCTTTTGGGTTTTTGTTCTGAGACAGGATCTTTCTATTATGCAGCCCTGGCTATCCTGACACTTGTTAGTTATGTGTACCAGGTTGGCATCTAACTCACAGAGAGATCCTTCCACCTCTGCCTCCCAAGTGCTGGGATTAAAGTTTGCACCACCACAGTACATTAAGTTGTTAGTGGACTTCTCCATCTAGAAGTGAAAGGGTGAAGGCTACCATGAAACCACACAACCAAGTAAAAATTGGTCAAGAGCTACACAAATGAAAAAGGAAAAATATATTTGTCATGTTAGAAAAACCTCGAAAGCACAACTAGAAAGTCCAAGGGCAAAGAAAAGGAAGGCATGATTTCTAGGACGACCAGGAATCTACCTTTAGCCGTATCTGCTCTTGTGAGACCACTGTCCTGCAAACAAACCGTCAGGCATCGAGGGATGCTGTTCGTTGAGTCAAGTTGGCAGCTCATAAAGGATCCGGTTGCTCTGGCTAAAAGATGCATTCCACCGGGTAGAAAGGAGTTAGAAGATTGCTGTGGCCACAGGAATCAGGTTTGCTATCTTGAGACTCACTGGCTTCCTTGGGAAAAATAACCCAATTATCCCAATAAGCCCAACAGTGTGGTGGCTGAATACTTTCCCATTTGGGGAACTGTGAACACTTGAGGATGTGAGAAGCTCATCATGCAATAATTTGCCAATATGTTGTGTGTTCTTCTTTCCTTTTCTCGTTCTAAGAGGTTTTCTATTTTTAAATCAAAATAATTTTGAAAAAACAATATTTAAAATGGAGAAGTAAATACTTATGAGAATAACAACCTGATTAAATCCTCTGTGTAGAAGACAGAGTTGACTGATGAACTAAAGCACCAAGCCTAATGCTTGTCGAGGTGTTTCAGCTGGCTGTTTGTCACATAATCGTGGATAGCCATGTTTGACACCGGTTATTAGGAAAGCTGAGCACTGTAGGCCCCTGATGGAAATCCAAACACCTGGCAACGGCAGATTTTGACAATTTCCTGAGTAGCCAAACCAGAAAGTCCCTCAATGTGAAAAACTAGGTGGTGGTGGGGTAATGTGTGTAAGGAAGACATCCGACATCAACTTTCACACATACATACACACTTTATGTGATTCCCCTGATGTTACCTGTTATGTTTTAAAGTTTTCCTGCCTTTGAATTCTTTAACTGGTATTGAGCTGTATCAAAGCCCCTAGATGGTAGTAACCCTTCTACTTTCCATATACTCTAGCATCTTCCAAGGTCACTTGCCTTTGAGAGAGAGGACAGGTGAACAAAGTCCATACTGTCATGTTGGGATCTCCTAGCTCTCTTTACCTGTCTACCACAGCCTTGGCTACCACTACATTATTCGGTCCCAGTGCCATGGCTATCAGAAGCAAAACCCAAGATGGCTCCATGCTGTGATCTGAAGAGAAAGCAGTCATACAACAAGGGGCTAGCCAACCAACTGGCTTGACTGCTTATAGGTTCTACTCCCCACTCCCTCTTTCTTCTGTGCTTCCCTCCCTGCTCTTCCCTTTTCTTTTTTTTAAATTTATTTATTTTCTATATTCTTTGTTTACATTCCAAATGATTTTCCCTTTCCCAATTGCCCCCTCCCCATAAGTCCCATAAGCCCTCGTCTCTCCGACCATTCTCCAATCAACCCCCTCCTTCTCTGTCCTGGCAATCCCCTAAAATGCTGGATCAAGCCTTTCCAGGACCAGGGACCTCTCCTTCCTTCCTTCTTGGAAATAATTTGATATGCAAATTGTGTCTTGGGTATTCAGAGCTTCTGGGCTAATATCCACTTATCAGTGATTGCATTCCATGTGTGTTCTTTTGTGATTGGGTTACCTCACTTAGGGTGATATTTTCCAGTTTCAACCATTTGTCTAAGAATTTCATGAATTCATTGTTTTTAAGTGCTGAGTAGTATTCCATTGTGTATATATACCACATTTTCTGTATACATTCCTCCACTGAGGGACATCTGGGTTCTTTCCAGCTTCTGGCTTACCCTTTTCTATTCTTCTATTCTCCAGAAGAATACAGAATGCAGCTCTGCTGCATGATCTCTGTAGTGTAGCCTCTTCAGATCTGCAGTATGTCATAAGGATGTACATCTTTCTTTCTCAGTCAAACTTCAGCCAAGACAGCCCCATCCTCTTTTCCTTTACCCCCACTGTTATGGAAGTTCCAACCAGGAGGGCTGAGAAAGAGAAGGCACTTGGAGAAGGGGAGAAACTCCATGTAGAACCAAGTTCAGACTTTGTAAAGGTCTGGCAGTCTCCAACAATTTCTTACAGCTTTGATAGCCTATAGGCAGTGGTGTGACTCTCTGAGCGTATGCTGGTATCCACCAAAAGGGTTTTTTTTTTTCTTAAACAGTCAATACAGTTCCAGGTAGTAATGGAAACAAACAACATTTTGCAGATTGCAATGCAAAACATTCCTTCCTTGGCAAACATTATCAGTAGTGGGACCTTTGACCATAGGACTGTGACAATCATTCCTTAAGGCAGTTTCTTGCTTTGTCTGCTGAAGATAAAAGGCAAGGGTTTAAACTTTAACTCTTCTAGCTTCTACTTAATCCTACAGTTTCTAGGTAAGGATCGCTAGAGCAGTAATAGGATTTTGTTAGGTTTTTATATGATGAATTTGTAATATACATATGCACCATACACATTTCTCACATACTCCAATTCCATCTTCTATATACTTTTCCTTCAAATTTTTTTCTGTCAACTCAATACTAGTCAGTAGCATTACTTTTAGGTTTTGTTTTGGTTTGTCTTTTCTTTTCTTTTCTTTTCTTTTCTTTTTTTTCTTTTCTTTTCTTTATTTTTTCTTTTCTTTTCTTTTCTTTTCTTTTCTTTTCTTCAAGAGAGGGTTTCTTTATAGCCGTGGCTGTCCTAGAATTCACTCTGTAGACCAGGCTGGCCTCGAATTCAAAGGTATGCCTGCCTCTGCCTAGAGAGTGTTAGGATTAAAGGTGTGCATCACCACTGCCCAGCTACTTTGTGTTTTTAATTGTTACTGTTATTGCATTTATTTTCTATTCCTGTCTGAAGTAACTACTATATACATGTGTACATTATTATCAGTGTCCCAGTTTCCTAGAACTACCAGAGCTTAAAATTTAAGAGGAGTCTCCTTGTTTGGGCCATTGGGTCCTGATTCTCTTCAGAGACCACATTATGCTATATTTCCTGCGGGGGCCCTGCTTTAGTTTGCTTCTATGTTACTGTGATAAAACATTGGCCGAAGTAACTTCAGGCGGTGGTTATTCCATCACACAGGAAATTCAGGGCAGATGCTCAGGGAAGGAATCCGGAGGCAGAAACTGAACCAGGATCCATGGGGAAGCGTTGTTCAGCTTCCTTTTAAAATATGACCTAGGACCAGGTGCCCAGTGACCTGCCTAGCACCAAGAATAGTACAAGAATAGCTAGTCCAAGAATAGCACTCCCCACGGTGAGCTGGGCCCTCCCACATCAAGAAAATGTCACACAGCCATACACAGTGTGCCCACTGGCCAATCTGATGGAGGCAGCTCCTCCACCGAGGGTCTCTCTTCTCCGTGACTGAAGTTTGTGCCAAGTTGACAAACACTTATCAGCACAGACCTGAAATCTCCCTGAAGTTTCTGGTATGCTGGAGCCTGTCAGTCAGTCTGACTGTACCTTCTAATAAACCCTTTAGTGCCCAGTAGCCTCAGCGTCCCCTGAACTGCCTGCCTCACATCCAAACCTACTGTTTCCCCCATAACAGCCTAGGGCAAACATTCAATTTTGAGAGAATAACAGTGGTCTAAAATAAATGAGAAAATGACTTGAAATGAATAAACAAGAAAATAATCATCCTAGCATCCAGTCCACACTGCTGCCCAGGCTACAGTACCTGCAACCTCTCCCTTCTCTTGAGTCCGGATAAGACCCTGCTGACAGTACCACATCGATTTTTAAGCTGACAGTTTTCTATGTACCCAGATTTCCCCCTGGAGGAAATGAATTTGCGGCACCACAAAGATGTACTGATGGCCACACTGCTTCTCACCCGCTTGCCAGCTTCCTCGGAGTAGTTGTGGGGCAGGGAAGTCTCCCAGTAGGCTTCTGCTAAGAAACCTTTCCCCACCCCCACCCGGTGCTCAGGGGGTTTTAAGAAGGTCACAGACTGTCTTCCGGCTTGAGTTTACTTCAGACAACACACTTTTCCCATGCTTTTACCCCAGGGTGCCAGGGCTTGTGTTCTTCCCAGAGTCTCTACCAGGCAGGCTAGTGTCTGTTCGTACATGTGTCTATGGCACCAATAACTCTTCTAAAAAGCATATTCTCCAAAATTCATTTTAGAGCCCGACATTGAACGCCATACCCGGCCATGATGCAGTCTTAAAAATCAAAGTGAAAGAGAGACAATGTGTTTGCGTAGACTCCGCCCTTTGCCATCTCAGCTGCTGTCCCACCGGGTCCCCACCACATCCTCTTTTCCGGGTAAACCCCATAGATGTTTCAGTTCGTACTTCCTTTAGTAAGGCGGAATCTCAACTGTCTCTAAAGTGCTGTGTATCTGATCTCCTTTTTATTTCTGTCCAAAAGAGTCTCAGATGGTGTGATTGAGATGATTTAATTCATATTTTAAATTATTTTAGGACAGCAGGTGGACATAGTTAGCTTACAATAATTTTCTCCATTTTCATTTTTAAAAATATCATTACTAGCCAGGCGTGGTGGCGAACGCCTGTAATCCCAGCACTTGGGAGGCAGAGGCAGGAGGATTTCTGAGTTCGAGGCCAACCTGGTCTACAGAGTAAGTTCCAGGACAGCCAGGACTACACAGAGAAACCCTGTCTCGAAAAACAAAACAAAACAAACAAACAAACAAACAAAACAAAAACAAAAACAAAAAAATCATTACTGTTTTCCAGCATAAGAGAGATTGCTGTGGGACCTGCTATTTAGTCTTCTTTGAAAGGCAGTGTTTTCACAGCTTTGCAGTGTTAGCGTGTTAGCGATGAGATGAGGTAGAGCCCTCAGGGGAGGCCTTATCCTGCCTACTGGGCAAGCATTCTCCTGATTGCGGTCAGAGTGCCAGTCTCCTGCACTCTCTTGATTCCTTCCATTTCTTCCCCACAACTGCTCACAACTGGGTCAAACTAAAGCTCATCAGCTGAAGAAGGTCTTGCAGGCCGAGGGCTGCTCACTGGGTCCTCAGAGGAATCTCTCTTCGTCCCTCTCGGAAGTAGCCATCTTTGCGCCTTGGTGCATTAGTCTTCCTCCTTTCTCTTAGCTCTGGTTTTCAACTATCCTTTCTCAGGAGAAGTTGGCCCTCCCCCCCCTTTTCATTTTCATGACATTTGGACTTCTATTTGTTTCTCTTTCCCCACAAACTAATGGAGTTTTTCTTTCTATGAAAGTTGAAAGGAGAAATAAAATTTTCTATCTTGAAAATTTTTGTTTTTGTTTTTGTTTTTTTAAAATGGCCCAACCCTTTGCCTCTCCTTCACGGCCTTCAGCCTGCATTAACTTCAGCGTGACCCAGGAAGTGATGTCAGAGAAATGTATGGAGCTGGAGAGCATCATACTAAGTGAGGTGACCCAGTCTCAAAAGAACACCCATGGTATGCACTCACTGATAAGTGGATATTAGCCTAGACTCTTGGGACACCAAAGACACAATCCACATACCAAATGATGTCCAACAAGAAGGAAGGAGTGGACCC
Organism: Apodemus agrarius; assembly: GCA_964023405.1. NCBI lineage: Eukaryota > Metazoa > Chordata > Mammalia > Rodentia > Muridae > Apodemus > Apodemus agrarius. Next base: position 65,408,259 of record OZ030009.1, on the reverse strand, counting down.
TGGTGCTGGAAAGGATCAGAGCATCAGTGTAGGGGAATACCAGAACAGGGAAGTGGGAAGGGGTGGATGGGGGAACAGGGGGAGGGAAAAGGGTATGTGGGACCATTGGGGGGCGGGGAACCAGAAAAAGGGAAATGAAATGTAAATATAGAATATATCCAATAAAAAAAAATTTTTAAAAGATAACAAAGAACAGCATGACACCCTGTAACAAAGCACCTCTAAGTAAAAATAGCTTACAGAATGTATTTTATTACTGTTATTTAAATTTAAAATAAGAAAGCATGAAATAAGAAAGTAACATTCTTGAACATGTTCTTCTTGCATCCTTTATTGCTACACTGAGTCACAGACAAACAAACCAAAGAGAACCATCAGGAACTGGGGGCAACTAGTTTCTCTAATATAAACTTAAATTTTAAAAAGGGATGTTTTGAATCTTCTTAGAACTTTTGTTTCCAATATTTTATTTAATTTACCTATCTTAGTCAAACATAAACTATCGAGAGTGGTGTGACTTTTGTTTCAACCAGACTAATTCCAAGCTTACAGAGGATAAGCACTCATTACATAAGGACAAGATATTTAAAAATCCTTTTTGTGTATGTAAAACCCGCTGTACCTGACCCTATGCTAGTATACTTTGGTAATATAGACTTGTAAGGAGAAACACTGTCACCTATGCACCTAGCTCACAAAACAATGAAACTGTTCAATCATTACCTTAAAGAGTTCAACAATAAAAGTTATCCGTGGAAAAATAAAAATTGGCTATTGAATGTAAAAGATTGTGACAAGTGCTTCGTTTACCTACCCAGACAGAGCAAATGTTTGCTGTCGCCATTGGAAGGCTGTTGACATCTTTGATAGCTGGGGTCCTGTCAAAGGAGAAGAGAAGTAACACCATGAGAGCCAGGCTCTGTCAGGCAAGCACTGTAGCGTCAGAGGCAAAGGCTTAGAGAGTTTATTAGCTTTGTAACAAAGACACAAGTCCCTTTCTGCAAAGCTGGGGGTATTGTTAGATGTGGTAAGCACCTGGGGAGAAGTCTTGCTGGGGACCTGATGTGCTTATGGGAGTAGAATCTTCATAAGCACCTAAAAAGATTGTGGGTTGACTTCAGGACTACTGGGACCTAATGGTGGCGATGGAGATAGCACAGTTGACCTGAGTAAAAAAAAAAAAGAATATATGCGGGCAGAGGGTGAAGTATCAATCCCGGCCTTGTGGCTCCTTTACCGCACGCCACGTGCCCGAGTGTGTGTGTTTAAGGACAGAGACACCAGAGATCATTCACCAATAGCCAGCAGGCTCTGCTGTAAGTTACACAGTGAGCAAGAATCTCGTTCTCAGAAGGTTTCTTGATGCAGATATTGTGTTAAATCCCTATATTTGGGATGCCGAGGAGAGAAGATTTCTGAAAGTTCTAGGTCAGCTGGAGATGCTGAGAAAGACTTAATTTTAAAATAGAAACCAACCCACCAACAACAATATACATCCCCCGTTAAACACAGAAACCTGTTAAGGTGAGAATTGTTGGTAAAAGGGGGGGGGTGAGAATGAGAACCCAGAGCTTTTCATAGGACAAGAAGAGTAATATTTGCATGTTGAATGGATGTGAGTCAGTGTGTAAGTGTGTCTATGAACACACACGCACACACACACACACACACACACACACACACACACACCTGGCCACAAGCGCAGAGTATTTCTCATTGAGGGGTAAATTTAATCCATTTGAATTGACATATCTGAAATTTACTGGAAATATTACCATTTAAAAAAAATTATTGAATATTCTTCATTTACATTCCAAATGTTATACCCTTTCCCTGATTCCCCTCTCCCAGAAAACTCCCAACACATCCTTCCACCCCCTGCCTCCAAGAAGATGCCCCTCTGCCCCTCTGCCCAACCCACTCCCTATTTCCCCTCACTGGGGCATCTATCAAGCCTTCATGGGACCAAGGACCTCTCTTCCCACTCATGCCCGACAAGGGATTCCTCTGCCACTCTTTTGGCTGGAACCATGTGTACCCCTTGGTTGATGGCTTAGTCCCTGGGAGCCCTGGTTGGCCTACATCGTTGTTCTTCCCATGGGGCTGCAAACCCCTTCAGCTCCTGCAGTCCTCCCTCCAACTCCTCCATTGGGGACCCCACGCTCAGTCCAACGGTTGACTGCTAGCATCTGCCTCTGTATCTGTAAGGCTCTGGCAGGGCCCCTCCGGAGACAGCCATAACAGGCTCCCTTCGGCAAGCACTTCTCGTCATCCATAATTGTGTTGGGGTTTGGTGACTGTTTATAGGATGAATCCCTAGGTAAGACAGTCTGTGGGTGGCCTTTCCTTCAGTCTCTGCCCCACATTTTGTCTCCATAATTGCTCTTGTAAATATTTTGTTCCCTTTCTCAGAAAAACCAAAGCACCCACACTTTGGTCTTCCTTCTTCTTGAGCTTTGTGTGGTCTGTAAGTTGTATCTTGTTTATTCTGAGCTTTTGGGCTAATTCCCATTTATCAGTGAGTACATACAACGTGTGTTCTTTTGTGATTGGGTTACCTCACTCAGGATGACACTTTCTAGTTCCATCCATTTACCTAAGAATTTCATGAATTCATTGTTTTTAATAACTGAGTAGTTCTCCATTGTGTAAATATACCACATTTTCTGTAACCATTCATCTGCTGAAGGACATCTGGGTTCTTTCCAGCTTCTGGCTATTATAAATAAGGCTGCTATGAACATAGTGGAGCATGTGTCCTTATTACATGTTGGAGCATCTTCTGGGTATATGCCCAGGAGTGGTACAGCTAGGTCCTCAAGTAGTACTATGTCCAATTTTCTGAGGAAGTGCCAAACTGATTTCCAAAGTAATAGTACCAGCTTGCGATCCCACCAGCAATGGAGGAGTGTTCCTCTTTCTCCACGTCTTCACCAGCATCTGCTGTCCCCTGAGTTTTTTATCTTAGCCTTTCTGACTGGTGTGAGGTGGAATCTCAGGTTTGTTTTGATTTACATTTTCCTGATAACTAAGGATGCTGAACATTTCTTAAGATGCTTCACAGCCATTTGAGTTTCCTCAGTTGAGAACTCTCTGTTTAGCTCTGTACCCCTCTTTTTAATAGGGTTATTTGACTCTGGAGTCTAACTTCTTGAGTGCTTTGTATACATTGGATATTAGCCTTCTATAGGATGTAGGATTGGTAAAGATCTTTTCCCGATCTGTTGGTTGCTGTTTTGTCCTATTGAAAGTGTCCTTTGCATTACAGAAGCTTTGCAGTTTTATGAGGTCCTATTTGTTGATTCTTGTTCTTGGAGCATAAGCCATTGGTGTTCTATTCAGGAAAATTTCCCCTGTGCCCATGTGTTCAAGGCTCTTCCCCACTTTCTCCTCTATAAGCTTCAGTGTGTCTGGTTTTGTGTGTAGATCCTTAATCTACTTAGACTTGAGCTTTGTATAGGGAGATAAGAATGGGTCGATTTGCATTTTTCTGCATGCAGATCTCCAGCTAATCCAGCACCATTTGTTAAAAATGCTGTCTTTTTCCCACTGGATGTTTTTAGCTCCTTTGTCAAATATCAAGTGACCATAGGTGTGTAGGTTTATTTCTGGGTCTTCAATTCTATTCCATTGATCTTCCTGCCTGTCACTGTACCACTACCAGACAATCTTTATCACTATTGCTCTGTAGTAGAGCTTGAGGTCAGAGATGGTGATTCCCCCAGAAGTTCTTTTATTGTGGAGAATATTTTTCGCTATCCTGGGTTCTTTTGTTCTTTCTAGCTCCATGAAGAATTGACTTGGAATTTTGATAGGGATTGCATTGAATCTGTAGATTGCTTCCAGCAAGATGGCCACTTTTACTGTATTAATCCTGCCAGGAAATATTAACTTTAGTAATATAATCAGTAGCCTGAATGGGTGTCACTGTGTTAGCCATATGAAAAATTCACAAATGAAAACAAAGTTCAAGTTTAGATAAATGTTCAGAAAATGCAAATTGTGTTTCCTGTTTAAGAGCTATACACACACAGGGTATCTTCGCAGAACACAGACTCCAGTTCACCCCACCCCCATCCTCTCCCAACACCTTTATTTCCCCACGGTCCTCCTGCTCCCTCTCCTGGCCTCTCTGGTGATGTGCAGCTCGGTCCTGCTGGATTTCCGGGCTGTGACTTGCCTCAAAAGTCTTGTTTAGCAGGAAGACATTTGTGCTCCTGGGCCAAATGAGAATTTCCCCTTCCTAGTGTCTGAAGGACAGAGGGGACTTCGGATTCCCCCAAGGCACAGTGACTGCCAGATTCAGAAGTCCCATGGTAGAAAAGTGAACCAACTCTTGAATACTGCCTTCTGCTTGTCGCATGTGTGACAGGATACCTGTGTTCGCACACATACATAAACAAACGAACAAACATTAAGAATGAAGGGATGGGGCTCCTGGAGCAGAACGTGCACTAATGTCCCCCTGAATGTTATTTTCCTACCTTTCGTGTATATTCTCTCCAGTGACCCATCTCAACATACTTACGTGTCTGCTGAGTGTCACAGGGCGCTCTGCTTGTTAGAAAATGCCCATCAGAAGCTGGAACCGCATGGAAGCCTGGGATAAAACCTGGAAAGAGGAAAACACACTGTTCCTCTGCCAGAGTGATCTGTGCAGTCAGTGGTGTGCACGTCCCAGCATAGGGCCTCTCCCACGGTGTGGACCAATATGCACCCGCACCCCCAGGCACTGGCGCTGCAGGTGTCTTTTCTCTCCACCAGCTTCCCACTTATCCCCTGCCACAGTGTTTTCCTGCCTCCACGTGCAGCCCATCCGCACAAGGGTTTCACTTCCCCTGTGACTGTGACTTTGAGTTTCTATGAAGAATGAAAAACCACAGAGAGTGAAAGTTTCGCCCAACCGCGGTGAGTGGTTTGTGCTTGTTTGTGCTTCTGAAGCATTTGGGGGTTGGGGGTGGGGCGGAAGAAATGCCCCGCTACAGTGTTGTCACAGAAGCGGAACGCGAAAGGAAACCGCGGGTAGCCGATCCCACCCCCCAACCCCTCCCTCACCCCTGTGGTTCCCGTTATCATCACCCCAGGAGGCAGCACAGGGGACAGACAGTCTGGTTGGCTCCAAGAGCCACACGGGCTTTTGTTAAGCCCTTTCTTAACAAAAACTGACCCAGTGCCGGAATATTCTTTGTCTGTCGTTCTTTGAGATTATCTTACAAAAGATCAAGTCTCCTGCTTCAGACACCATTTGTGCGTGCAATTTTGGCAATGAGCAGCTGTAGGGAGAAAGGAAAGAACCGGTTTGGGATCTCCCTCCTGCTGTGAAGTCACGCCCTTAACTACACCGTGGGAGGAAGCCCAAGGAGCTCAGTGAATCTCCAGGGGAAAGTATCATGTTTGACTGATAAGCGAATTCTTCTTAAATATCATATCTCATTGATTTTTTTTTAAATTGGATATTTTCTATATTTACATTGCAAGTGTTTTTCCCTTTCCAGATCTCCCCTTCGGAACCCACTATCCCATTCCCCTTCCCCTGCCTCTATGAGGGTGCTCACTCACTCACCTACCCACTCGAGCCTTCCCGCCCTGGCATTCCCCTACACTGGGGCATCGAACACCCTCAGGCCCAAAGACCGCCCCTCCCACTGATGTTCAACCAGGCCATCCTCTGCCACGTATGCGGCCGGAGCCAAGGGTCTCTCCAGTGTACTCTTTGGTTGGTGGTCCAGTCCGCAGGAGCTCCTGGGGGGTCTGGCCAGTTGGCACTGTTGCTCCCCACATGGGACAGCAACCCCCCTCAGCTCCTTCAGCCCCTTCCCCAACTCCCCCATCAGGGACCCTGCGCTCAGTCCAATGGTTGGCTGGGAGCATCCACCTCTGTATTAGGCTCTGGCAGAGCCTCTCAAGGAGGCAGCCACATCAGGCTCCTTCATCAAGCACTTCCCCACCATAGCGTCCTGGTTTGGTGACTGTGTATGGGATGGATCCCCAGGTAGGACCGTCTCTGGATGGCCTTTCCTTCAGTCTCTGCTCCACACTTTGTCTCCATATTTCCTCCTGTGGGTATTTTGTTTCCCCTTCTAAGAAGCACTGAAGCATCCACACTGTGGCCTTCCTTCTTCTTGGGCTTCATATGGTCTGTGAACTAAATCTTGTGTTCCATTGACTTTTATATACTGAAAATTCACCTCTTGCTATAGCTCATACTGGAAGCTCTTCCACATAGTTAAATAGAAATTGCAGACCCTGCCAGGTCAGGGTTCAATCAGAGAAGATGCACCTAACCCTCAAGAGACTGGAGGCCCCAGGGAGTTTCGAGGTCTGGTTGGATGGGTGGAGGGGACATCCTGGTGGATACAGGGGGTGGGGAGGAGGTATGGGATAAGGAATAGTCGGAGGGTGGACCAGGGGTGGAGGTGGTGGTGATGGGGAATAAAATCTGGAGTGTAAAAGAAAGAAAGAAAGAAAGAAAGAAAGAAAGAAAGAAAGAAAGAAAGACAAAAATGAATAAAATCATGAAATTTTCAGGTAAACAGATGGAAATAGAAAATAATCATCCTCAGTGAGGTAACCCAGACCCCCAAAGACAAATACTGTATGTACTTATACGTAGTTATTAACTGTTATGTTAAAAATAAGAATTATTAGACGATTCTATTATTGTAGAATGAAAGCCAGTGATGACATGTGTGGCTGTTTGGGAGGTTGAACTGTAGTCTGCACAGTTTGGGTTTTAAAAATAACCAGGATTTGGGGGAGGTTAGAAGGTATATAAATATTATATATGATATACAAGTTCTGTAAGTAGAATAATAATTTGCTGTAAAAGTTAAATGTATGTGTGTATTATGTATAATACATAAGTAAACTTGTATGGTACACATGTTCCTGATAAAAGGGTTCAGGAGAATCTGTCTATCATATTTAAAGCATACATGTTATATATTTATGTGCTGCTTGGTTTTTGTCAACTTGACCCAATGGAGTTACTTGGAAAGAGAGAACTTCAATTGAGGAATTGCTTCCGTCAGATTGGCCTGTGCACATACCTGTCAGGCATTTTCTTAATTGCTAAACAATGTAGAAGGGGCAAGACCACTACGGGCAGTACCATCCCTAGAAAGGTGGGTCTGAGCTGTGTAAGAAAGGTAGTTAAATGTGAGCCCGGGAGCAAAGCAGAAAGCAGTATTCCTCCATCGCCTGCTTCAGTCTCTGCTTCAGTTCCTACCTCCGTGTTCCTATCTTGGCTTCCCTCAGTGATGGAACGTTACAAGTTGCCTTTAGTCTGTATTTTATCACACTTACAGAGAATTAAATCAGAATAGTGTATCTCTTACATCGCTGAATGGAAGATCATAATATTTGAAAGGTGCAATAGAACCTAATACATAATACATATATGTATATAAGCATTTGTATGTATATGCACTTGTATACATATAAAAATACATGTAGGTTTACTGACTTTTTGGATCAACTTTACATTTCTACTGTGAAAAGACTTCCTGGCTAGCTCTGTACTGTCACACTGACCCGCACATCTCTCTATCTGTATCACTCATAACACTCACAAGTTCCACTACAGTACGAAAGAAGCTGGAGTGGGATTCAGTGTACAACGTGTCCTCCAGGCACAGGTTCTGCGGTGGTTCTGGAGTTGATCACCTCACTCACATGCTAAGAAAGAGGTAAAGAGAGACCCTTGCTATGGAGCGCTTGCAGGGAATCATGTGTTGTGACAGCTGGAGGCAGCTGCACGTGAAGCTGGTCAGAGCTCACTCCTGCTCACTCCTCTCCACTCCCTAACACCCTACACCAGCGGGCAAGACCACACCCAGGACCCAACAGGCACAGAAAAAGAGAAGGCACAGCCGCAGCACTAACTCTTGTCTACTCTAAATGAGTATATACAGAAAATACAAGTCCACAGAACTCTCAGCACTATGTTTTGGTACTTTGAAATTCAAATTTCCCCGGGGGCAGACTACATCAGGGGCTTGTACATTTGCTCAGTAGGGTAGGGCGGGACTTTCCTAGCGTTTTCTGTGAAGATGGTGGTAGGCTGAGAGGTGATAACCCTCTCCTTCCAGCTGTCAGATCAGGTAGTCTAACCACATCTGGGCTAAGAGACATAGACTTGGAAGAGAGTCTTTTAAACTGTTCTTCCCAAACTAGCTGTGATGAGCTTCCCTCAAGGCAAACTTGGATATAGTAGGTATTAAATCATGGGCTGCCCCTTTAAGACAAGGGCTTCCTGGGGGAACAGGTGGCTTGAGGTCAAAAATCCCACTTACTTTAGCTTCACTAGTGGCTGGGATTCCAGGAGCATGCTCATTAGAAGGGCAGTTTGCTAATGATTTCTAGGAGGTGTGGGTGTGTGGCCAATGACCATATCAGATACTGCAGCATAAGCTTAAGCGTCTCATGAGAAATAATCCATATACGGCTTGTGGGTGGCAGATTTTTTGAGATTTCAAAAAATTTAACATTCACAATGAATTAGAGCATTTCCCTGACATCCCCCTTATGAAATAAAAGATTTGATTACATTGGCTACTGAATTACTATACCTGATATTATGGTTAGTACTTTGTCAATTGGACACAAGTCAAAGTCATCTTGGAAGAGGGACTATCAACTGAGAAAATGGCTCCTCCAGATTGACCTGTAGGCAAGTCTACTTGTTCAGCATTTTCTTTATTAATGACTGGTATGGGGAGGCCTGGTCCACTGTGGGCAGTGCTACAGTTATATAAGATAGCAAACTGAGGGGCTGGCGATACAGCTTGCTGTGCTTGCTGTGGGCCTGGGTTTCATTCCCACCACCTCTGTGGCAGCTCAGAACTGACTGTAATGCCAGTTTGGGGCATATGATGACTTCTTCTGACCTCTGAAAGCACCAGGTATACTTGTGGTGAACATACATATATACATGCATACAGGAAAAGCCCTCAAACATAAAACACAAGTAAATATGTGTAGTAGGAAATATTAAAAAAGACCTGCCAAGTTCCCATGTTCCATCCAGCTACTCTCTGCCTGTCAACTCTGCTGCCTCCATGGCTAGCCCCATGTCGTGACCGATGGTAGTCGTCCCAGCTCTGGTTTGCTGCCTCAGTACCACCCATACCTCTCAGCCATAATCCCCCTGTGGTCAGTGGTCTCACCTTCCAGTAACCCAGTAGAACAAAACTTTTGAAGCTTTATAATTAACCAATCAGATTTATGTATCAATAAATTCTCAATTCACAAGATGCCGATACAATAATTTCAGAACCAATTGGTAATGCTAAAAGCTGCCCACCTAGATTAGACAAATTATCCCAATTATTCTATCCTTTATGATATCGTATCTACCTGTGGCTATTTGACACCACTCAGAATCTGTATCTTCCTATCTGTCATCTGTCTCCACCTTGCTTGCCCCGCCCTCTCTCTGTAACTCTTAGCTCTGTCTCCCTTTTCCCTGTCCAATCACAGGCCTCCTGCTACACTAATATTTTAATGTAATTGGACAGGAAAAATCCTGCCACATATCACCTTTTCTGTTTAATTAAATAAAAAACAAACTTTTCTCTCAAAAATATAAATTGAGCACAATTACTATTTTGTAATTTATAAGGTATAAGATAGACCTAACACCCTGTCTATCATTTTTTTGTCATGAAGATAGAACAATGTCATCATCTGTCCTAAGTAAAAGACTTATCATTTTACACCTGACTTATGTCTTGGCTTTAGATGGTATGTGTTGGTTTTTCCCACGCAGTTCGGTGACCTGCAGTCGGCGGCAGGAACCACCTGGGCCTCGATCCGCTGTGGCGGAGAAGCCGGGAGATGTGGGCGGCAGCAAAAATACTAGACCAGACAACTCCACGTGGCTTTATTTAAGATAGGGGTACAGGTAAGCGGGGTAGAGAGAAGGCAGGGCGTGAAGAGAAAAGAGAGAGAGAGGGAGAAACGCTACCCTTTTATATGGGTGGTAATTTAAATTACAGGTAAAAGAGGTAGGCCCATTGAATTCTGGGTACATGGTGGCCGTTGCCTTTGTAACAGGCCTATGCTTGCGAGGCCGCACTAATTGTCGCCTATATGATGTCACAGGTCTCAAGACCAACAGTATGTCATCTGAAAACCATCCTTTCAAATCTGTTCTCTCAGTGTAAATAGCCTGGGTTGGTTATGAGACTATAAGGAGTCTTTTAACCCTGTCAGAAATCTGAGAATGACCAACATTAACTGAAAATATATAAGAAATCTAACACAACTTCCAAAACTGAGATAAATTGTAGAGACAGCTCCCTACCTATACAGCCCCAGTAAGACAGGAAGTTGGAGCATCTATCTGTCTTTTTAACATTTTGACCCAGGATCATCTGACAGACCTTAGAGAAACAGGAATCTTAAGGACTAGCCTATTCTGTCTTGGCAGAACTAAACTGTCTTAAACTATAAATTGTGTCCTTTCAAGAACAGTACAGGTCTGTAGGAGGGATTGGTAATTTTCTGCCCGGTGGTGACCTAGCCACAAGGTACAGCCTTACCTAGAGGTAAGAAGTTCTTTGACTCCACAAATGGGAAGCTGTTAGGAGCAGATTTGTCTCAACAACAAGTAAATAAATAACATTAAATGTCACATTCTGTGGATTTCTGGCGTTTTTGAAAATCAATCTGTCTATGTAAAGTAATCTGGACTATTCTCCGTTAACTACTCTCAGCTATTTCTAATTAAATATCTGAAAGCATGCTAACAATAAACTTAGAGTCATGAATTTGTTATTTGACCTTAACTCACAGGCTTAATCAGATCAGTTTATAATAACAGTTATAGAAGGACTGGGTCTAAGCACTGTACTTTTAAAAATTTGTATCAATAGAAGAAAGTTATACTAATGAACTCTTTATTTTGTATAAAAATAAATTTTGTCCTAAAATAAGAAATTATGGCTCAAACTTAGTAACAATCAAAAAGATTTCTACCACAAATATGTTTTTTAAGAAAGGAAGGAAGCAAACAGGCTGAGCAAGCCAGGGAAAGCAGGCAAAGCAGCAGCACCCCTTCACCGTCTGCCTCTGCTTCAGTTCCTGCCTCCAGGTTCCTGGCCTCGCTTCCCTTTATCATGGCGTGCCTTGTCAGATGAAATAAACCCTTTTCTTCTTAAGTTGTTTTCTGGTAAGTGTTTTAAAACCAAACTAAGACACTTGCTAAAAGGACAGAGTAAATGAGTCACTAATAGTTGTGACCTACCATTTAAGCCCCCTTGGCCACATCAACCAATCTAATATTAAAGAACAAGTCTCTGCTTTAACAGCAACAGATTGGAGGGCGCAGACCAGTAAGGGGTTGGACAGGCTTTAACTGGTACATGTTAGTAGCGGGGACTGTGTTCATTAATAAAGGAAAGCCAGGTATCAGAGAAGCTTCATCTCTCCTCCCCGTCCATCCCCACTGACGCTGATTTTGACCTGAACTGGCTCCTCTGGTTATCCTCACAGCAAACAGAAACCTGCAGCATAGCTGCAGTCCAGGAGTCACCATTAATAGCACACACGATTATACCCATGCCCAGCCTAGGAGGAGGGGAAAGTGGCGGGTTAGGAAATCAGCCTGCAGCAATGCTGAGGAGTGGGTGGGCATGCGCATAGCTAATACCAGTGGACTGTTCAGTGGCCAGCAAAGCCTCGGTAGAAACGTATATGACAGTGAAAATTTGGGTAAGCTAAGTCAAGAAGCCATTCCTTGCCTTTTTCACAAGCCTTTGCATGTGCATAATGAGGACACTGAACAAGGTGAAAGGTATTTGGTTGCAGGAACAAATATATATAATCTACAGCCTAAAAAGAGTGTCATTTGATGTCTGAATAGTCCTTAAAGTTTTAAAATTTTAAAATAAGGTTTTCCACTTCAAAAATGACAGGCAGGACATTATTGGCTGTGATTGCTCAAAATCAGGTTGAAACACTGCAGGTGTTTTGAAAGCTTTTAAAAATCTTTTTACTTGAAGCAGAATTACATCACTTCCTCCCTTTCCCTCCTTTCAGTCTCTCCTAGGCACCCTCCCTCTAATAACCCCCACCCCTTCAAGTTGATAGCCTCTTTTATACACGTGTACGTACGAATATATAATCTGCGGAGTAGGTTTAGTTGTTTGTGTGCATGTGGCTTCAGGGATGACCCTTCTGAATTGGAGAAACAACAAGGGACTCATACCAGGGAGAGGCTAATTCACCCTCTTCCAGCAGTCCTTAGCTTCCTGCCATTCGTTGTCTCAGGGTGGGACTTCATGATATTCTCTCCCTTCCATCTTAATATTCCCATTGATATTGGCAGTGCTCTGCTCTTGTCTATACACCATTTCTAGGAGAAACTGCTTCTGTGCCCTTTTCCTGGAGTCCCCGGAGTTGTAGATGCTGAAGTTGTGATGTAGATATAGACGTATCTGTTGGAGCTGGTTCTCCTAGGATCTGTTGCTATCTACATTGTGTCCAGTTGTGATTCTCTGTGATGGTCTCCATTTGTTACCAAGAGAGGCTTCTTTGAGGAAAGGCAGTAGCTACATTTATACAGAAAAAGGTAACAGCATGCACACTTTCTGAATGACATAATGGTCCTAACAATGTAAATATGAGATTGTATAGTGTTCAAATTTTTTCTGCTCTTATTAATTGACCAAGATATATAAATCAAGATTCTAATCCTGCTGGTTTGTTTGTTTGTTTGTTTGTTTTTTGCTTATTTGCTTTATGAGAAAAATTTCACTGGCATTCTAGTACAACCCAAGAGCAGTTATTCATGGGTTTAATCCAAGCACTTTGGAGGCAAAGGCAGGTAGATGTCTGACCAGCATGATCGGCAAAGCAAGTTCCAGGCCAGACAAGGCTACATAGTGAGATCCTGGAGAAGGAAGAGGGAAGGAGGGAGGAATGGAGGGAGGGAGAGAGGGAGGAAGAGAGGGAGGGAGGAAGGAAGAGAGGGAGGGAGGAAGGGAGGAAGGGAGGAAGGGAGGAAGGGAGGGAGGGAGGGAGGGAGGGAGGGAAGGAGAGAGATTGATTCAAATTGGTCACTCAGTCTGGAACCCAGACTGGAACCCAACTCAGTGGAAATTTCAATCTTCACCAGTAGAGGGCAGAATAACATCAGTCACTAGAATACATTTGCTCAAACAAATCCAGATATTCGTGTGTCCCTCTGGTTAATCATAAGCCCAGATTACACTCATCCTCAATAAGCACAGTTAGGCTCTCAGGCATTTAAATATCCCCCATTGTATAGAACAGAGGACAAAGCTGATATTAAAATGTAAGTTTAAGAAGTCTTCTTTCAAAAACAATCTCAGTCTACCTAAAGGTGATATACGATTAACAGCACCATTTCCAAGCTTTCCTTGTTCGCTTTGTGGGAAGTCTTCACTTGTTCTAGATGACTATCCACATTTTGTTGTTTAACAGGCAGTTTGTTGTTTAGTGAGAGACCAGGATAATGCGGATAGTCAGTTAATCGATACCATCTGTGGAAAGACCCAGGCTTACTGAATCACGGTGACACGATTCACAAATAAGGTGAAAAGGGAACCTTCTGTTCTCTGCTTTACTGTTCCATTGTTCAACTTGTCCTTCACCGTCCCTTCCTACCCACGACCTACGTTATTATCAGTCTTCTTACCGCGCTGCTCACATTAAAAGATTGAATTGGCATCCAATAAATAAATAAATAAATAAATAAATAAATAAATATAAGTAAAATAAATAAAATAAAAAATTGAGTTGGTTACAGTAGATCCTTTGTATAATGACTATTTCTGAGTTTACGCTTTTATTGATCACTTAAACTTCTGAAGCCATCATTAGATCCTGTTTTTAATCTGCCAGAGGCTTGTTTTCCCTTTGGGACTGTTGGTCATCGGGTTGTTACTAGCCAGGACATAAAAATGCCTGTCTTGTTTTGTATTGCTTCATCCCTGCAGACAACATCCATGGAACCAGAACCAGAAGCAAGCAAGCAGAATCCTCAGGAGAGTCTATTTTTATACCAAGAAAGTAATTTCATAGTCAGATTTTAACCCCTGGAAGGCTCTCTAGTCCAGATCCATCATCCCCTGTCCAGTCTCTTGTGTGACTTAGCACCTCAGCTTCTGTCCATCCACACAGGTAAGGACTGGACTCCACAGACGCCGTCAACTGGGGAAGCCATACTGCGGCCCTACTGTTCTTTTTTTTTTTTTTTTTGATTTTTTTTTATTGTATATATTCTATATTTACAATTCATTTCCCTTTTTCTGGTTCCCCACCCCCAAAGGTCCCACATGTCCTTTTCCCTCCCCCTGCTCCCGCATCCACCCCCTCCCACTTTACTGTTCTTGTACTCTCCCACAATGATGTTTTGGTCCATTCTAGCACCAGTGTCCACTCCTTTCTTCTTGTGAGACATCACTTGATATGTGATTTGTGTCTTTGGTGTTCCAAGCTTCTAGGCTAATATCCACTTATCAGTGACTGTATACCATGGGTATTCTTTTGAGACTGGGTCACCTCACTTAGTATGACATTCTCCAGCTCCATCCATTTCTCTAAGAATTTCATGAATTCATTGTTTCTAATGGCTGAATAGTACTCCATTGTGTATATATACCACATTTTTTGTATCCATTCCTCTGTTGAGGGACATCTGGGTTCTTTCCAGCTTCTGGCTATTATATATAAGGCTGCTATGAACATAGTGGAGCATGTATCCTTATTGCATGCTGGTGAATCTTCTGGGTATATTCCCAGGAGTTGGGAATGCAAGCTGGTACAACCACTCTGGAAATCAGTATGGCGGTTCCTCAGAAAACTGGGCGTGATACTTCCGGAGGCCCTACTGTTCTTAAAATAGACTTTGTCTCTTACCATACATCCCACCCAGTTTCCCCTCCCTCTACTGCTCCTAGCTCCCCACCCCCTTCCCCAGACCCACTCCCCTACATTCTCTCTTCAGAAGAGAGCAGGCCTCTGAGAGGCAAGAGCCAAACAGGACAAAACAAGATGCAACAAGACAAGGCAAAAGCCCTCATATGGAGGCCGGACAAGGCAAATTTGGGAGGGAGATGTTCCTAAGAGCAGGCGAAAGAGTCAGAGATACACCTCTTCCCACTGCTAGAGGTCCCAGACACACCCCCAAGCTAAGAGCTATGACATATATGCAAAGGGCCTGGTATAGACCCATGCAGCCTCTGTGCCTGCTGCTCTAGTTTCTGTAAGGACGTGTGAGTCCTGCTTAGTTCATCAGTGGGGCCATGTTCTCCTGATGTCCCCAATCCCCTCTGACTCCACAATCTTTCCTCACCGTCTTCTGCAGGTTCCCTCATCTTCAAGGGGAGGGCCCAGATGGAGAGCTCCAATTTAGACTCTTTTTCTCTACATAATGTCTGGTTACGGGTCTCTGCACCCCGAAGCCCTACTTTCTCGCAGAAATAGTTTAAAGCGTGGCTGCTGCTTCCCCTTCGCCCAGCCTCCCTCCCTGTCCCCCAATCTTCATCATCCCAGTTTGAGTGGTAAGCTTTCTTTCAAACCTCATTGCGGGTGTGGGACATCCTTGATCTAGACGACCAAAGCAGTTTTAATCTTTCCTGAATGACGGCAGAACAGCCATTGGTAAAGCAAACATGGAGACAAGCTTGCTACAAGGGCCAAGTGTTTCCATTTCCTCCCGCGCCCCCTTTAAAAACATCTGCTTATTGTTAGGTGTGTGTCACTGCTTTGTCTGCCTGTATGTGTGTGCCCCATGTGTTCTTGATGCCTGTGGCTGCCAGAAGAGGGCATCAGATCCCTGGACTAGAGTTAGAGAGGGTTCTGAGTTGCCACGTGAGGACTGGGAACTGAGCTCAGGTCCTCTGCGTGATCAGCAAGTGCTCTGACGACTGCGGAATCCCTCTGGCCTTGTCTGCATTGCTGATGTGTTCTCATAGAGCATCTCTCCAGCTCCTGCCTCAGGTTTCCATTGTCTGTGTTCTCTTACTGCTGTGGTTTCTCTGCTGGCATCAATTTACAATTGCCTGGAAAATCAAAACAAACAAGTTAAAAACCTGTGGAATCACTGATGCCCAAGCTTCTATGTTATTGTTTTAAAATTAATATATGTTTTATGAAGTCCCCCGGATAGGTAAAATGAGAAGATCAGAGAAGTGCTTACCACTTAAAATGTCTTTTGACAGTAAAATGTTAAGAGTCATACAACTTGACTTCTGAAATTAGTATAACACCAACTCCAGAAGAATGTTGAAGTAAAGGGGAACAAAAATAAAATCACGACAGCTAGAAAAGTGTGGCTGGACATCTCTAGTGGAGAGGCATGTTGACCCAAGTTCTGTTCCTCCACAGTGCTCAAAAATAACCAACGATGCCAGCGAACAATGTGAAGTCCCCGCACAGTGCCACTTAACAACCATAAAAAGTCATGTTACTTCCAGAGGACATGAGATGCTGGGTCAAACGGAGTCTGAAAATGACGCAGGGAACCACTAGAACAAAGCGATGCAGGAAACCATTAAAACATTCCTTGGGACGGAGTAAAGCTGGGGCTTCTCTTTCCCATTCAAGGCACAGGAAGTGCTCAGTACCGCCTGGTGAAGTTGGTCTGGTCCTTTTCGCCAAGGTTTAAGAATTTCTGTTCTTGTCTCTGCTTGTGAATCTAGCCTTTAAGAGCTGAGCCAGCTCTCCAGCCCAGGCGAACCTACCACTTCCTTAAAACCAATGTATTTCTAATTACTCTAAATACTTAACCACAGGCAAGGGTAGATCTCACCCCACACACAATATCAAAGAAGTTCTCACCCCACCTCCACCATCAAAGCCATTCCTTTTGTACAGTAGGAAACCAACATAAAAAGCCACAACTAGTCGAAATGAAAAGAAGTGACCGTGGGGGTGCCCAGGCCCAGTCAGCACATCTATAACCCACACCCTGCCCCTAAGGCCCAGGGAGCATCGCAGAAGACAGGGGGGAGAGGTCCTGAGAGTCAGAGGACCAAGAAGTCTATTGTGAGATTGTGCTTTCTAGATATGACAGGGAACAGTGTGGCTGCCTAACCAGATCTGAACAATGACAACCCCTGTTGACATACCAACACAGATAAGGGAGATCTCATGAGGTCATGGCAGAGGAGGATGAGTCTTCCTAGGGAAGAGCCCCTTAATTGGTTCTCAATATTGAGTGTTTTGTTGTTGTTGTTGTTTCTATGGATATGTAACAACAGTGCTCAGAGAAGAGGAGGCTCTGGATGGAGCAAAGAGGCAGGTATGGGAAGGGTAGGAGACAGGAGGAGGGGAAAATGATGTAACTATATTTCAGTTAAGTTTTAAAAAGGATTCTTCCCTCAGGGCTCATCAATAAATGTTTATCCATTTTCAGTGCTCATGTGCTCATAGTTTTAAAATAATAAACTATTCAGTGAAAGTAACAAAGGGTAAGCGAGTTAATGAAGATGTATACAAAGTATCTTGTAGCCATTCTTTACCAATTGGGTACATCAGTTAGACGACTTGGTGTGGCACAAGCTATAATAATCCCAGATGTTCTGGGTCTCATGTTCAAAGCTTTGCTTGGATTTCAGGGCCAGTTCAGTGTAGTGAGATGTTATCTCAAAAGTGTGTTCCCCCCAAAAGGAAAGGAAAAATTTGGCGAGGCACATAGAGTGCTGTGTGAAGGCTTAGGTCCAACCACAGAACTGAAAAACTCATAGGAAGATGAGGGGAGTGTCCCAGAGAGTGGCACATCAGAGATTAAGGAGAGACTAACCTGGAGAACATGCCACCGCTGTGAGCAGGATCCTTGTGATCCCCTACCGATCTCAGCACCCACCAGTGGGCCATAAAAATCACTGTTTCTCTTTCATGTCCCTGAATGTCATTGTCCTATTCCCAACAGCACACGGGGTCACATCCAGCCACTGTGATGAAGATTGTGTACGATGTTATAATTCTTGAAGGGATTACCAGAAAACACTTGTGGTTTCCCATAGGTGTGTGTGTTTGACCACTCGGTTTCCAGCTGGTGGAACGGTTCTGGAAAGGTGTAGGAACAGGGACAGAGAATCCCGTAGACTGTGGGAGTCAATGGGAGTGGGTGCTGAGCTTCCATAGCCTGACCTCATTTCTGTCTGTCCTCTGGTTCGTGATGGTAAACCACGTGACCACATACCTCCCATTCCTGCTGCCACGCCTTCCCCACTATGGTGGCTGTGTCCCCTTGAACCGAGAGCTAAACAAGACCTTCCTCCCTCGAGTTGCTTCTTGTCCGAGGATCGATCGGTCATGGTAATAAGAGTGATGCTGTGCCCTCGGTGCCCCAGAGAGAAGCATGGCTATATGGTCACTTGAGAATACGTGATGATGAAAGGATAAAGGCTGCAGGCTGGAAAGGTCCCTAGCATCCTTTCCCGCCTCCCCTCCTGCGGAGAAGCTGAGGCAAGGGTGGCCCGTAGGTACATACGTATGTGACGCTGTGCGCCCACGTAATATGCATGTGACGCTGTGCGTAACCCTGGCGCGACCCTGTGCGGTCACGTAAGCGGAAATGACTTAACCAGGTCCCATCCAGCTTCTATAGGAAACTGACTGGTTCTCAGAGATCGCAGGCTCGGATAATTTAAACTGATTGGCTTGGAAGCTATGGAGTGGCTTGTATAGGCGGGCTTTGCTGTAAATCTATAAAAGCAGCCATGTTTCTGCACCCAGTGTTCACTGTCCTCAAACCATGTGGGAGATGGCCATGGCCCCAGAGCTCTGGAATTACAAACCTCTTGCTTTTTGCATCAACACTGTTTCTCGTGAGTGATTGGGGTGACAGCTTCCGAGGCGTGGGGTGCTGGGTGCCCCTGTTTTTCTTTCGGGTCTTACACTACGTATTAGAAGCACTGTTCTGCAGACACCAATCCCATTCACCATGTTCCTGTGGACACAACTACAACCTTCCCCTTGCAGGCGGCTGGAGCCATATGACCTATTTTTTTCTTTCCTTCTCTTTCACTTTTCCATTAGTTGCATCCTTGGATAGCGTGTGTTAAAAGAAATGGCACGATTCAGTAATCTGATTGACCCACCCCAGTCCCTTGTGACCCAAATGGAGTCTGACAGAGCAATTGCCTAGAGAAATTCAGTTAACACCCTTGGTTTAGTAACGATAAAAATCTCAGGCTATGGCTTTCATATCCAGGGCCAAGGTTAACCTTCAGAGTCATCAGCAGCCTCCACATTTTTACCAAGAGGTGGATAATTCCCTCCCTCCTCTATTTCCCTCTCTTTTTACTAAATGCTATTCAGAACTAAAGATGGTTTTAATCTACACTTTTGTTGTTGTTGTTGTTGTTGTTTCAAGGCAGGGTAGCCCTAGTTGTTCTGGAACTCACTCTGTTGTAGACCAGGCTGGCCTCAAATTCACAGATCCACCTGCCTCTACCTCCTGAGTGACAGGATTAAAGTTATAAGGCTGATATCACCACTGGGCTTACTCTATCCTCATCTATGATAACCATTGTGGCTGTTCTCACCTCTTACCCATCATAACACAACCGAGTTCTCAGTTTTGAGGAAAGTGTCCTTTCTTTAATTCAGAATTCAGAGGTCAGAAGTCAAGCTAGAAGATAATTATTATCACAAATGATTAATTTACACAAGTGCAGGTGTTTGAGCCACAAGTGAGGGTGCCTTGGGATGGAGTCTTTGCTCTGGCTTCTGCTAGCTCTGGGGCTTGCTCTATTGCTTTAAGCAAGCTACTTCATCTTTAAAGTCTTGTTTTCACCTGAGAAAAACAGCCAAGGTTGTTTGGAGAACTGGGTAATTGTTAGATGACGGATTTTATTTTGAAAACTTCCTGGTTTAAAGTAGAAAAACAACAAAAAGTTTTCCAGACCATGAGAAGCAAAACGACCTGTATTTTCAGTCAAGTGTGGTAAATATTTTTTCCCTTCCCCGATTCCACTACCTCTCTGTGAACTTAAAGGTAAACAGATCCTGTCCTGGGCCTCACGGTGAAGTCAGCAAGGTCTTCTCTCCACCTGCTAGCTCCTGTGTTTTCAGTGGTGGGGGAGAATGCTTCATTCTGAATGTGGCAACAGCTTCACATTCAGAAGCCCATTCAGCTTTTCCCTCCCTTTCACTGCTCTACCGACAGGCGCTTGCAATGATTAAACTAAACTGGGATTGTCTGGTTCTCTAGCAAGCCTCTACATTCAGTAGTAACTTCCATGACAGATTATGCAATGACCTTGAAATAGTAGTTACTGGGGCTTGTGTCCTTGTCTTTTTGCCCATATCTGTAGTGTAGCCAAGCCAGCGAGTCCCAGTGGACTTCAGACATCTTGCTCCACATTGCTTTGCGATGCCTTCTGAAAGGGCTAGGAGAGATGCAATCCTGTCACCCCCGACCCTTCCGGAAGCAGAAACCCCTCCCTGTGTCATGGTCAGCTTCCTCTCAGCACCCCTCTCCCCCAGCCACTGCCAACCCAGAGCGGACTGCTTCACACCTGTTTCCTCTATCTGCCAACTAGCACCTTTGTTCTTCAGCCAGCCTCCTTCATTGATATTTCTGGTAATTCTAACCAGCTGGATGCTTTTAAGTTAATTTATAATATGCATATGACTCAAAATTACCACAGAAACAAGAGTAAAAGCTCTCCTTCCCTGTTCTTCCTGCCCTGCCCCTCAAATCTGCCTTTTCTTCCTCCACAGAACAGTAATTAATCTTGTTTATTTCTCATGTGTTCTTTTAGTTCTTCACATATAGTCAGTTCAAATATTAAAATTACTTCATGGTTTTGCACAGATATAGTACTTATACAAATTTTCCTTTTTTTTGCTTTTATTTTCCTTTACTTTTGTAGAGAAAGTACATAAAACATCTCGTTCTCTTCAAGAGAATCTTGTTCTCTTATATGAAATTGCTTGTACTAACTTCTGCTGATTTAGCAAATTACAAGAGCATTAACCAATCAACCCAGCAGTGTCTAGCACACAGGAAAAGTTCCTGCTTTCTCAGAAGTGTGTTGAGTCTGCCTATTTTTCTTAATTAAACCTTGAGGTGTTAGCTAATAGGCTAAAACAGCACGCTACTTAATTGTACTCTGCATTATTATTATAATGAGTGAGCTTGAATCTGCTTTCATTCCTCTGAAAATTGTTCACATCTTTTGGCCATATCTCTATTATATCTCTGTAACAGAAGTATTTAAGGTTTCATGCTAGTTACATTGTTCCTAACAATTTCTGGTAAACAAGAAATTCCTTAGAATGAATGCTGTATGTTAAGGAATGGTCATTACATTAGCGACATAGTTCATGATACCTAACTACAAAATTCTATGAAAATTTCACCACTGAAGAATCAATTATGAGATTTTAATGAATTAATTTTAATTCTCAAATAATTTGAAGTCAGTAGAAAACACAGCATGGCAGAATGGATAGTGCAGTTCATGCCATGTTAGGACATAGTTAAACATGCGCAGAAGGGAAACAATGCAGCCATTCTACACCGAAAAGAAGCAAATAATGTTCATATAGCTCCTCCCACTCTGCCACCAACCTATGTCTTTAAAATTCACTGTTGGCTCTTGCTTCATAGTGTTCAGGGGTCTGTGTCTTGTCTGCTCAGCCATGATGTGAGCCTGAACACAAAGAACATACAACGGTTGATTTCTATCTGGACAATGGTCCAGGCACAGCTGCTATACCTTTGGTTTTCCAAGTAGTCATGGATCCTCCTGAAGTACGCTTTAATCTGTAACCTAAGGCTCTGCACACTCAAGTCCCCACTCTTCTGTGCTGCCTTCAGTCCACCCAGTGACTTCACAAATTCCAGCTGCTGGTGAAGCATGGCTAGGACTTTTTCTATATGCTTTTCCTCCCAAATGCCCATAGATCCATGTGTCTGGAAGAGAATGAAGATCTGCTGAAGGATCTCGTGCAGAACAGCCAGTGCCTTCCCCTCTTGGTACTGGCGAGGACTCACAGTCTGCTGAGGAAGCAGGAAATTCTTCCTGTGTGCTAGACACTGCTGGACTGACGAGCTTGGCCAAGGTTTCAGTAGTTGTAAACTTTCTCTGTTCATTCTTGATTGGAAGGGAATCAGTTTTGGTTCTAGAGAGAAGATAGTGGAAGAAGCCAAAAGCAGCAACACCATTTTGGGGAGCTGTTTGTGAACCATGGTGGACGGCACCCAGTGATCTCTGCACACCTTGTACAACTCTAGTTCTAGGAAATGTTTACCTTTTACACATCTGAAACCATGAGGGAGGGTGTTCTTTAAAGTTGCCTTTGTTTCCTTCTGTGTCATTTCCACAAGTTTATACCTTAGGCCTTCTGGTTCCCATTTCAGGGTTTTGTGGACCATTTCCTTTACTTTCCCTATTGTGTTGTTGTTTGAGGAAGTAATGGGAGAACTGGCTTCACTGTACACTTTCCTTGAGACAATTACAGTTGTCCACTCTGACCTTCTATTATCCCTCATTATTTATTACGTATAAGCCTTAAACAATGCACTTTCTAAATGTTTAGTCATGCTTAGTAATGCACTTTTATTGAGAACAAGCTTTCTTTTACAACCAGTGGTATTTCATGGAATATTATTTGTCATAGACCCGGTAGTACCAAGAACACACTGTGAGGTAAACATTAAAATCCATAGGCTGATAACTTTGAAACTTCACATAGGAACTGTAAATGTGCACAAGTTTTTGGGCAAATTAATCTGAAAATATGTATCAATAATCTTGGACTATTTTGTATCTCATCCAATCAGTTTAATATCTAATATTTTAGCTTATAAGATCAAAGTAAAACTTATAAAAAGATTGTGATTATAGTCTCATGCTAGCAGCAGAGTATAAACAACCTACAAGTTCAATAAAATGGCTACAAATGTGGTGGTCCTCTATGAGTACATGAAACCAGTTATTGATAACATGATTATGAGAAGAGATGGAGGCAGCTGGATGGTCCATATTCTCTAGACTAGCTGCAACTATGGTAAACCAATCAATGAGAACAGCTCTACAATAGCAGTGCCTCTTTAATTACAAATACCCAGTTCCACATTGCTAAGATCCTCCTGAGTAATCTCCCAGTCTACCTTCTTAGTCTTCCCTGGAACAGTTGTGGTTAAGCGTAGTTGAGGGAAGCAGACTCCAGAGGAAGTACAAGATTCTGTGATGAGACACCATGACCATGGCAACTCTTAGAAAGCAAAAGCCCCATTTAATTGGGGCTAGCTTATAGTTCAGGTGTTTAGTCCATTATCATCATGGCAGGAACCGTGGAAGCATGAAGGCAGACATGGTAATAAAGTAGGAGCTGTGAGTTCTACATCTTGATCTACAGAGGGCAGAAGGAGACTATGTGCCACACTGGGCACAGCTTGAGCATATGGGACCTCAAAGCCAGTCCCCACACATCGTCCAACAAGGCCACACCTACTCCAGCAAGGCCACAGCTCCTATTAGTTCCATTCACTATGGACAAAGTATTCAAACGCATGAGTCTGTGGGGGCCATACCTATTCAAACCACCAGACCTCTTAACACAGCTAATACTTAAAGGATGCAGCGTGCCTTTAACACAACTAGTACTTGTTTGTGCGTTTGCTGATTGCTCTTTCTTTCTACGAATCATCACCTGCACTTCTTTAGTGACTATGGCTTATCTGAGGCCAAATCGCCACAGATCCTTCTTGTGTGTGTGTCCTTCTCCCTCTCCACTCTCTCTTCTAGATCCTTACTGCACTTTGTAGCTTTCTTGTTCTAACTTATATGATGCATTTAATTTACCTACCTTACGACCTCTGGAAATTAAAAGCATCTTAGAAACATAAAACAAATTATCTTATTTAGTACCTATACTACTATAGTAAATGGTGGTAAATGCACATTGAATATGGAAATGTACCCTATCATAAAATAAGTCAGCATATTGGATCTTTGATTATGTCTCTGAAGGCAGGTTTTCAGTGAAACAGTAGGTCCTAAAAGCAAAGACCTTTAAAGCATTTATTATCTCATTACATGTCTAGATAATGGAATGTAGTCTAGTTTCAACATAAACATTTAAATCTTTAATGTGGAGTTCCAGGGAAAGAATATTAATGGTAATGGCAAGGCTTTCATGCAATATTTTATATTAATTTATTTGCTCTAACAGATTAAATTTAACTTTTAGTAGCTTATAATTCATTTTAATATTTAAAATAAACTTGTTTTATCCCATTTTGATGGCTTGAATGTAACTTGTCTCCCTTACATTGGTACATTTGACCCCCAGCTTGTGGTACTATTTTGAGGGGATATGGAACCGTTGAGACTTGAGTCAGTTTGACATACATAGCTACTAGAAGCAGACTCTGGGGGGTCATGACATGGCTCCATTTCCAGCCCCTTTTCTTTTCTCAGCTGCCAGGATGTGTCAAAGCTCTACTGCAGGCTCACCTGGGACAATGCCTTCCCTTCCACCCTTCCTTTCCTGCCAGGAGAGATGAGACACTCAGAGCTATGAACTAACATATAAGTACTTTTCCAGCCAAGTTGTATTTGTCAGTTATTGTCACTGTGAGAAAAACAACAAGCATATCTATCTGTCTGTCTGTCCGTCTGTCCGTCTATCTATCTATCTATCTATCTATCTATCTATCTATCTATCATCTATCTATCTATCTATCTATCATCTATCTATCTATCTATCTATCTATCTAGTAGAAACAATTTATGTTGATCCCATATTTTAATACATGTATCAAATCAGGGTAAACAAACATATCTTCTCATTTCCTGTTTATTGTGAGAACACTCTAGGTCATCCTCTTCATGCTTTCAGAAATACCCACTACTGTTTCTAGTCACTCTGCTGCTCACCACGCTTCACACCTTCCTCTGATCCAACAGTGGCTTGGCAGCTCTTTGCCAGTCTCCCTCCAGTCTTTTGTTTCCTTACTGTGCCCCACCCCCACCCCATTCTCTCCTTCACTCTCTGAGATCAGCATCTTCAGCTTCCACATGTGAGGCGCTTGGCTCTCTGTACCTAGCTTAGCCCGGTGGCAAAATTATCTCCATTTCCATCCATGCTGTTATAAATAACATACGTTTCCTCTTTTTTGAAAAAGATTTAAACACAAACAAACAAACAAACAACAAAAACACGTATTAGGGTGGTGAGGGGTGAGGGAGTAGCTGTGCCAGTGAATGTATTGCCAGTGGAGATCAGAAGAGGGTACTCGACTCCTGAAATTGGACTTACAGGCATTGGTAAGCTGCCCAAAATGTATTCCAGGACCTGGCCTTGGAGTCTCTCCAAAAGAAATGTATACTCTTTTTTTTTTTTTTTTTTTTTTTTACAATTTTTTAAAAAAATTTTCTATATTCTTTGTTTACATTCCGAAGGCTTTCCCCTTTCCCCGTTCCCCCCTCACCACATGTCCCATATGTCCTCTTCCACCACCACCCCACCCCCCACCCCACCCCCACCCCCGCCTATTCCCCAATCACCACCCCACCATTTCTCTGCTCTATTCTGGTACTCTCCTACAAAACTGGATCCAGTCCTTTCAGGGCCAGGGTCCTCTCCTTCATTCTTCTTGGGAATCTTTTGACTTGCTAATTGTGCCTTAAATATTCATAGCTTCTGGGCTCATTAATATCCACTTATCAGTGATTGCATTTCATGTGTATTCTTTTGTGATTGGGTTAACTCACTTAGGATGATATTTTCCAGATCCAGCCATTTGCCTACAAATTGCATGAATTCATTATTTTTAATTGCTGAGTAGTATTCCATTGTATAAATATACCACATTTTTTGTATCCATTCCTCCTTTGAGGGACATTTGGGCTCCTTCCAACTTCTGGCTATTATAAATGAGGCTGCTATGAATATAGTGAAGCATGTGTCTTTATTGCATGCAGGGGAATCCTCTGGGTATATGCCCAGAAGTGGTATGACAGGGTCCTCTGGAAGTAACATGCCCAATTTTCTGAGGAACCGCCAGACTGATTTCCAGAGCGGTTGTACCATCTTGCAGTCCCACCAACAGTGTAGGAGTGTTCCTCTTTCTCCACATCCTCGCCAGCACCTGTTGTCTCTTGAGCTTTTAATCTTAGCCATTCTGACTGTTGTGAGGTGGAATCTCAGGGTTGTTTTGATTTGCATTTCCCTGATGACTAATGATGTTGAACATCTCTTAAGGTGTTTCTCGGCCATCCGAATTTCTTCTGGTGAAAACTCTTTGTTTAGCTCTGTACCCCATTTTTTGATAGGGTTATTTTGTTCTTTGGGGTCTAACTTGTTGAGTTCTTTGTATATATTGGATATTAGCTCCCTGTCAGATGTAGGGTTGGTGAAGATCTTTTCCCAATTTGTTGATGGCTGTTTTGTTGCCAAAAGCAATCTACAGATTCAATGCAATCCCCATCAAAATCCCAAAACAATTCTTCATAGATCTAGAAAGAGCAATTCTCAAATTCATCTGGAGCAACAAAAAACCCAGGATAGCTAAAACTATTCTCAACAATAAAAGGACCTTTGGGGGAATTAATATCCCTGACCTCAAGCAATACTACAGAGCAATTGTGTTAAAAACTGCAGGGTATTGGTACAGCAACAGGCAAGTAGATCAGTGGAATAGAATTGAAGACCCAGAAATGAACCCACACACTTATGGTCACTTGATCTTTGATAAAGGAGCTGAAAACATCCAGTGGAAAAAAGATTGCCTTTTCAACAAATGGTGCTGGTTCAACTGGAGGTCAACATGCAGAAGAATGCAAATTGACCCACTCTTATCTCCTTGTACTAAGATCAACTCCAAGTGGATCAAGGACCTCCACATAAAACCTGACACTCTGAAACTAATAGAAAAGAAACTAGGGAAGACCCTGGAGGACATTGGCACAGGGGGAAAGTTTCTGAACAGAACACCAATAGCTTATGCTCTAAGATCAAGAATTGAAAAATGGGACCTCATAAAATTACAAAATTTCTGTAAGACAAAGGATACAGTCAGAAATGTATACTCTTAACCGCTGAGCCATCTCTTTAGCACCTCCTGTCACTGTTGCTGTTGTTGCTGATTTTGTTTTTGTTGTTCTAAGGTTGAACCATGTCATGATGTATGTTCATTTCTCTTACTAATTCATCTGTTCATGCACACTTGTTTCTGTTCAGTGGCTATTGTAATTCCACAGTGGGTATGGGACTGCAGTACCTCTTCAACAGACTGATTTTATTTTCTCCAGATATACACTCAGTAGTGAGATTACTGAATCACACTATAGTTCTAGTCTCAACATCTTGAGGAGCCCCTACTGTCCTCTACTATCATTCTAATTTATATATCCCCTCAGCAGTGCTAAAAAATGTCCTTTCACAGAAATTTCCTTCGATTTACAATAATGACCTAAAGTTTTGTTGATTTCTAAAGACTTGGGAATTTTCCAGATAGTTTTATATTATTGATTTCTAATTTCAATGTTGTGCTTAAAGAATAAAGTTTGAGTTGATTGGATCTATGGATCAGAGCATAATCTACCTTGATGGTGTAACTGCGGAACTTGAAATAATTCTATTGTTCTATGATTGTCAGATAGGTTCTAGTGATTGAAAACACTGAAAATTTTCATATTTGCCTGATGTTCTGTGTTCTTTCAAGAAAGAAGTCTTAGTGAGAATGCCTGCAAGTTTATGTGTGTGTATATGTGTGTATGTGTGTGTGTGTGTGTGTGTGTGTGTGTGTGTGTGAGAGAGAGAGAGAGAGAGAGAGAGAGAGAGAGAGAGAGAGAGACAGGAGACAGAGACACAGGGACACAAAGACACAGACCTCTCCACCACAGAGATCTTGAAATTTCCAGCTGTAATTTTAGATTTGTTTTCTACCATTTCAATTACATAATATATTTAAAGCTGCATTATGCATACATAATACATTCTGGGTTATTATGAAATCTGGATGAGCTGACTAAGTTAAAATATTCTTTATTCTTGGCAATTGTTCTTATTCTATAAACGTATCTTTCCTGATGTATATTTATGCTTTGTTTTGATTAATGTTTACATGACTCTCTTTCTTGTGTGTTTTTCTCAAAAACTTCCCAAAGGGTTTATATTTGATTTTTGTTATGTAGCATATGTTGGGCATTATATTTTATGTGATCTGACAGCCTTTGATTTTTTCTTTGTGTTTGTGTATATATGGCATGTGCATGTTTATGTTCAAATAAAGTTTTCTTGTCTTCACTTTATTTCCTTTATTTTTTGAAAACAGTGCCTAGAAATTTATCAAAATCCAAATGGATGAGAAGGTAAGAGAATATTATCACACTTAAAGCATGTTATATCTAGACCAAAATACATTAAGATTTTTCAAAAACATTCCTCAACATGCAACTATTTCAAATGTCAACCTAATAAATTAGTGATTCTCCCAGAATCACTAATTGTTACACAGGCACAGCAGAAGAATGCACACTTGCTTGGCATGATTAGGGAAAAATACTTGATTGTATAAAAATCCATTGTTTCCATTTAGTAATTCAAAAACTTGGTCTTTTTCTTCTGAAGCTCAAATCTCCCTTACTCCGAAGCACTGATTCTTTCACGGAATAGACATGGTAGTGCTTTGGGAGGGCTTCACTGGCATCAAAGGAAGTGCCTAATGAACAGCCATGTTTAGAGAAATCAGAACATGTATGGGTACCTGGTCAATGTGGGTAGTATGGGTACTAGAGGAAGAAGCTGAGTATGAGCTCATATGCACATATGCTTGCATGTAGTTGTATGTGCACAGAGAACTGTGTTTGATATTCAGGGCCCTGAAAATGGACTTAGCCAGTTGCCCACTATAAAAACTCTGTTAAGAGAATTTGCTGCACACTTACACTGAACCCAGAGAGGGGCAGTAGTAAGGTGTTTTGATACAGAAAAGGATGATTGATGTTAAGCATTACTGAATATGACAAACCTTTGACAAAAATGCAAAATTCATAACGATGGTCTGCCTTTAGCTAATATGAATTTTATATGACCTTAAGGTAATTTATTATATAAATGTATTTCATTCTATATTTCTATGAGGTTTTTTTATCATTACCTTTTACCCAAAAGTATAATTTTTTATTAAAAATGCGATTCTCTCTGCTTTTGAAATATATTAAAATCAGTTCTAGTTAGTGAGGAAGGCATTTAAACTCAGCCAAATGATTGCAAAATAATATAGGTTACCTGCGAAGAAGATCTGAGAAGATGGAAAGATCTCCCATACTCATGGATTTACAGGATTAATATAGTAAAAATGGCCATCTTGTTGAAAGCAATCTACAGATTCAATGCAATCCCCATCAAAATTCCAACTCAATTCTTCATAGAGTTAGAAAGAGCAATTTGCATATTCATTTGGAATAATAAAAAACCCAGGATAGCAAAAACTATTCTCAACAATAAAAGAACCTCTGGTGGAATCACCATCCCTGACCTCAAGCTATACTACAGAGCAATAGTGATAAGAACTGTATAGTATTGGTACAGAGTCAGGCAGGAAAATCAATGGAATAGAATTGAAGACCCAGAAATGAATCCACACACCTATGATCACCTGACCTTTGACAAAAGAGCTAAAACCATTCAGTAGAAAAAAAAGACAACATTTTCAACAAATGGTGCTGGTTCAAATGGAGGTCAGCATGTAGAAAAATGGAAATCAATCCATTCTTATCTCTTTGTACAAAGCTTAAATCCAAGTGGATCAAGGACCTCCACATAAAACCAGATTCACTGAAACTAATAGAGAACATGGGGAAATTTTTCTGAACAGAACACCAATGGCTTATGCTCTAAGATCAAGAATTGAGAAATGAGACCTCATAAAATTGCAAAGCTTCTATAAGGCAAAGGACACTGTCAATAGGACAAAATGGCAACCAACGGACTGGACATAGGAATTTACCAATCCTAAATCTGAGAGAGGGCTAATATGCAATATGTACAAAGAATTCAAGAAGTTAGACTCAAGAGAATCAAATAACCCTATTGAAAAATGGGAATAGAGCTAAACAAAGAATTCTCAACTGAGGAATACCAAATGTCTTAGAAGCACCTAAAGAAATGTTTAACATCCTTAGTCATCAGAGAAATGCAAATCGAAACAACCCTGAGATTCCACATCACACCAGTCAGAATGGCTAAGATCAAAAACTCAGGTGACAGCAGAATGCTGGTGAAGATGTGGAGAAAGAGGAACTCTCCTACACTGCTGGTGGGATTGCTAGCTTGTACAACCACTCTGGAAATCAGTCTAGTGGTTCCTCAGAAAATTGGACATAGTATTACCTGAGGACCCAGCTATATCACTCCTGAGCATATACCCAAAAGATGCTCCAACTTATAACAAGGACACATGCTCCACTATGTCCATAGTAGCCTTATTTATAATGACCAGAAGCTGGAAAGAACCCAGATGTCCTTCAACAGAGAAATGGATACAGAAAATGTGGTACATTTACACAATGTACTACTCAACTATTAAAAATGATGAATTCATGAAATTCTTAGGCAAATGGATGGAACTAGAAAGTGTCATCCTGAGTGAGGGAACCCAATCACAAAAGAATCACGAAAAAATCATACACATGGTATGTACTCACTGATAAGTGGATATTAGCCCCAAAGCTCGGAATACCCAAGATACAATTCACTGACCACATGAAGTTCAAGAAGAAGGAAGACCAAAGTGTGGATGCTTCAGTCTTTCATAGATGGGAGAACAAAATACTCATAGGAACAAATACAGAAACAATGTGTGGAGCAGATACTAAAGGAAAGGCTGTTCAGAGTCTGCCCCACCTGGGGATCTATCCCATACACAGACACCAAACCCAGACACTATTGTGGATGCCAAGAAGTGCATGCTGACAAGAGCCTGATATAGCTTCTCCTGAGCGGCTCTGCCAGAGCCTGACAAATACAGAGAAGCCAACCATTGGACTGAGCACAGGGTCTCCAATGGAGGAGTTAGAGAAAGGACTGAAGGAGCCGAAGGAGTTTGCAACCCCATAGGAAGAACAACAATATCAACCAACCAGACACCCCAGAGCTCCCAGGGACTAAAGCACCAACCAAGAACTACACATGGAAGGACCCATGACTCCAGCCACATATGTAGCAGAGGATAGCCTTCTTGGACATCAATGGGAGAAAAGGTCCTTGGTCCTGTGAAAGCTTGATGCCCCAGTGTAGGGAAATGCGAGGGCAAGGAGGCAGGAGTGGGTGGGTGGGTGAGGGAATACCCTCATAGAAGCAAGGGGAGGGGGGTGATATAGGAGGTTTCTACGGCGGGGGGACCAGGAAAGGGGATAACATTTGAAATGAAAATAAAGAAAATATCCAATTTAATATATATGTATATATGTATATTTAAATTATATTTAAAGTATACATGTGTATAATATATATACATATATATATATGTGTGTATATATATGTATATATATATACATATATATATATGTATATATATTACCTGGAATCTAGTGTCAGCTCCTCAACAGGCAAGCAAAACTAAGAGCTTTTAGCGTCTATCAGATCTTGCACTTCCAACCATATCCACCTATGTGTCACATCTACTGCCCTACTCAAAGCTATTCATGTCTCACTTTGATTTGGCCTCAGTAATTATCTTAAACATAGCATTTATTTTAGTGGTTACCAGTGTATCTCTAGTCCATTTGCTGAGCATGAAGTTGCAAATATTCATCTATATTAACTACCATAGAATTTCAGAGTAGGAAATGATCTTAATAATGCCTAATATCTGATTCCCTCCCCTTTTCTCAAGGATTCAGTCACTGTGCCTTTAAATGTGCTGGAGAGAGGCCCCACACTCTTAGATCTTAGAAAGGGGAAGGTAAGTTCCCTGTGAAGAGAAAACCAGACATGAGATACCAGGTTCTGAAAAAAAGAATAGTAAGACACATGAGGAGGGATGCCTCCACAGGAGTCAAAGATGGATAATGGTGAGGAAGAAGTATTTCAAAGTCATGACAAAGAAAGACCCAGAAACTGTCTCAGACTAAAGAGAAAAAGCTGTGACAACCAGACATGAACTATTATGCTGCACAGGATCACGTGTTATTCTGGGCATCACTGGGACTAGATAGGTAAATCTAAACATGAAAACTGGTACTGTACAGTTCAGTGTCATTGCCACATTCTGAATTTGGTGATTCATTGTGGCCATATGGGGGACATGTCCTTACGGCCACAAATACATAATAATGTTGAAGTCACTCCCAGTGCCTCTCACTTAAGTGGTTTTGAAAAGAAGATTCCTTTTGCTGTAGGTTCAGATTTTGTAATCATTTCAAAATTTAAAACAGAGTATGCACACCTTGAAATTAAATAATTAGTGTTTGAGATGTGATCATTGAGAACAAGTAAGCTAGAATATCTTTTTTTTCTATACTGCACTTCATCATCATCTTTCAGCTGTCTCAATATAGGCCACAAATGACCAACACAGTGAAGATAAAGACCACCACTCTTGATTAAAGATGATGTATACATATGTCAGCCATAGCATGTGATAGGTAAAGTTTGAATTTTACTAGTATCATTTGCTTGCCTGCAGTCTTAGGCAAGCTATTAATTTCTCTGTGTCTCAGTTACATCATTGTTAACACAAGGATAATGGTGGTATCTCATTGAATGATTATGATAACCAAGATAATCCAGTAATATTCTGAGTATAGTGCATAGTACATGGGCCAACCTCAACTAATGCTATTATGTTATTTGTGCTAGGCATGACATTATTGAGTATGGCAGTCTTCTCACTGAGTTATGAATAAGTAGTTTCTACATATTTAGCAGCATTCCCCTATTAATAAGTCACAGATAGAATTAAGATTACGTCTACTTAATTTCCACTATTCAGTAAATATCCCTAACTTATAAAGCATATGATTGGTACTGGGCCCCATGATGCATCAAACTTTTATTGATTATTATGTTCTTGGTTTTGTTCAGTTGTTTTCAGTAAGTCAGATGTGGGGCTCTTTACAGTGGCATTTAATTAGATTAGCTTGGACAAGACGATGGAAACTGTAAAGCATAAGCAAACTGTATGGCATATTAAAAATTAAAACGTTCCAGAATAGTTGGGAGCATCTTTTCTTTCCAAAGTCGTGAGCGACTTGGCTGTGGAGTTCCTATGCGCAGAACAAGAAGTGCAAAAAGCCCATGAGGAGCCCTGGGAAGCAGCATGAAGTGAAACAGAGGGTTCGACTCAGAGCGGGGGGGGGGGGGGCGGCGGAGGGGGAAACACCGGGTATGAAGGATGGCGGGAATGTGGGCAGAAACGCTGATACCATGTTAGAGTTAATGGCACGGGCATTAGTAGTGAGCTGACAAGAGGAATTTTCAAGAATATTAGGGGTAGAAGTCACATTTCAATCTTCATTAAAAAGAAATGGGAAAAGACAGGCAATGTAGACAAAAAAATTGATCACCATACAGAGGAAATATTTAAGTGGTATCAGCATTGAAAACTGTTGTTTCTCATTCTTTAAAAGGTGATCAATATTATGTTTGAAAGAAAGGAGATAAAATGTTAACATGATTATTTGCTTTCTGGCACACATACTTCCAAATAAAAATAAATGATAGCTGTAATCAAGAATATAGTATCCATTAGCCACCTCTCTCTCTCTCTCTCTCTCTCTCTCTCTCTCTCTCTCTCTCTCTCTCTCTCTCTCTTGGTTTTTTTTTTGAGACAGGGTTTCTCTGTGTAATCCTGGCTGTCCTGGAACTCACTCTGTAGACCAGGCTGGCCTCCAACTCAGAAATCCGCCTGCCTCTGCCTCCCAAGTGCTGGGATTAAAGACGTGCGCCACCACTGCCCGGCTTTTCTTTCTTTTTTCTTATTGACGGCATCCAGTATTTATATTTTATGAGAACAGATAACATGTAAGACATTTTTAGATTCATAAAATGCTCTTTCCTATGAATTTCTTTGATATTTCCAACATGCTGAGACAGCCAAATCTGCGACAGCTACCCCACGGACTCAGTGAACCAGCTACCCCACGGACGCAGTGAACCAGCTACCCCACGGACGCAGTGAACCAGCTTCCTCCACGGACGCAGTGAACCAACTTCCTCCAAGCTGTACCGATGATCAGTGGCCCCTTGGATATGGCTCAGTTCCATCCGCTACAGTCTCATCTGGCCTCTGTCACTTCTTTTATTTCCCTTATGTTAATCAGAATTCTTTGGTCAAGTACAGTAGAACAATATAGAGTCTATTAGATCAACATCTCCAAATTATGTTGGAAGTAGCCCAGATGTCAAAGAAAATATGTATTCAACAGATGCTCCTTTCTGCAAAGATTAGAAGACCCAAGTTTTTCAGAGGCAACTGTTAAAAGACATATAAATATGTATGGTGTAGGCAAACATGTCCATCATGGTCTGAGCATACGCCATCACATGGCCAGGAGTAAAATGGGAAGCAGGGTGGAGATGAGGCTGAGAGAATGAGAGCTGGGAGACCCTGGGTACCACTTAAGAGGAATTCTCAACAAAGCGAAAAATCTCCCACTGGGAATTATCAACACGTAGTGTTCAAGCTTTCGGACATCAGCTCAGCCAGTGTTTAATGGTGGTTGTCTTCCTTTTCATAGCAGACAGTACATCATGACTGACCAAAGTTATTTAAGTAATATTTGATGCTTCTTATACGTGTAAAGGAATTTTAGGTTCCACTCATATCATCCACACAACTACCCTGTGAAATAAGTGCTACTGTCATCCCTATGCACAAATACAGAAACTCGGATGCAAACCTATTAAATCTAAATAGTGTGTGGACTAAGAGGCTACATATAATGTTATTATTTCTAGTCCTTATAATGCTATTGGCAGGTAGATCTCATGAAAATATGATTGCATTTTTAAATGGAAGTGTAAGCACACACACACTGATTGGAAAAGCTAAAGAGTGGTCTCACGCAGTCACTTGGTGCTCTGTCTCATTATGGGCACGAGGGACTGGCAGGGTTAAAAATTACATCCACACTATAAACAACCGGAGAACTAGACAAAATATAGGACATATCTACTCTCAGCGATCGGATCATAGACAGCACAAGACAGAAATTCAGAGAGGCGGAGGCCAGCAAGGCTTTCTGCCTGGGGAAATTTCTCAACTGTGGTGCCAGGAGAAACCTCCCTCGACAGATCCACTGGGAAAAAAACGCACAGATTTAAGTTTGAAAAAGCAAAACATCTACACCTGCAAGGCAGACTACCCAATGACAGGGAGCTAACTGGATTGTTCCAAACACTTTACTGAATGCCTCCCTGGATCTCTGTCTTAAATTTGCCCTATATATTTTTTCTTTGTGAGCCTTCCCTGATACATTACCATCCATCAAACATAGTCAATCTGGAGTGTTCTCAAATTCCCACCAGCCACAGGGAAGAAACCTGGCTGATTATGTACAGCATTCTATAAAGATTCCCTCAAGCAGAAATTTAAAGGTAGGACTAAGTCCTAAAATAAAAACTACTCTAAACTTGTCCCAAAAGGGCTTAAGAACAGTGACATATAGCTACCATGGCTGCCTACAAGGGCAAAAGTTAACATTTTATTACAATATAAAATTCGGCACACAAAACATCAAACTACAATTTATTAAATGCCTGACATATTAAATACTACCGTAGATGTGATAAAATAAAATATGACCTGTAATCAGAAGATGATTTAGTTAATAGCCTGTGAACAGGAAATGACAAACTTAACAGATTGCAATGTCAAAATAGCTTTGACAAATATACTTCACATGCTCAAGGACGGAGAGCAATGGGGTATACACATGGTGAAAAGAGGAATGGAAACAAATAAGAACCAAAGAGAGAGGGCTACAGAGATGGGCCAGTGGTTAAGAGCACTTGATGCTCTTGCAGAGATCCTGAGTTCATTTCCAAGCACCTACATAGCAGCTCACAACTATTTGTAACTCCAATTCCAGGGGATCTGATGTTTCTCTCTGACCTCCAAGGGCATGTGCTACACATATATGCATACACATTAAAAACAGATAATTTTTTTTAAACAAAGAACCAAGAGAAACTCTAAGAATTGGAATATGGAATATCCAAACCTGTTGCTAGATAGCAAACACAGCAGAAACAACTGTATCACGGGTAGAATAAAAAAAAAAAATCCATGGGTTCTAAGGTCTTTCCTTTTTCTGCAGTGCTTTATACTTTATAGGGTCATGTAAAACTCTACAGCTACCATTTAAAGTCCACCCAGTCAGAGGGGCTAATCAGAGCGCAAATGTAAACTCACGAAGGGAAGAGTGGTTTCAGACTCAGAACAGCTAGGTGACTGTACAAATCTAAGAAACAAAAGAAAGGAACAGAAAGGCCTACCTCACACGCAGTGACAGTAGAAAGTACTGGTAAGAAAGTGTTAGTAGCAATACATCCATTAATCTTTTCCCAACAGATGGTGGCAGAAAAGCCAGGAATTATCAAATAGAACTTAAGGAACTAAGTGTGTACCATTGACTAGGCCTGAATCAGCCTTAGGAAGAAAGCCATGTGGAGGAAGGAAGTTGTCCTGGTTGCCAAAAGGGCTTTTGAACTAAGTACGGGGACATGCTTAAAGCCAGCAGACTGGGTGACCCAAGGGAACACATACTCTTCTGACACAGGCATCACAGGTGGAAAGCTCATAGATTTACCCGAGGAAAAATTTATATAGTCAACTTTACAGCAGAATGGATACTTTTTTATTTCTCTTCTGAAATGTATTAATTCTTCAGAAAGATCTTGAGTTGGACACTTGGAAAATTTGTTCAATTTAGTAAGGCTTTAATTTTGCAAAAAGAAGCATTCTCATAATGACTTTTCAGAGTAGATAGATAAGAAGTAGATACACCTGCACACTGCCCAGCATTACTGATGTGACATTTACTGGCAGCTTTTTGGAGTCCCTCCCTCTCTCCCAGCCTCCTTCACTCATATTTTCTTTACTTCTCGAAGTCCTCTGAAGTACTCTTTTTGTAAGGAACCAAATCTTCCTTTTCTGAAGAAACATTTGAGGGATTAAGAGAGACAACCACAGAGAAATTGCTGGAACCTCTGGGGACTTTGTCACATTTGGGATTAATTAATGTAAGCTTTGAAAAAAAAAAAAAACCAGTTGTCTTCACTTGTTGGTAGAACAAAGAGAAAAAATAAACCAGAAGACAATAAAATATTAAAGAGCTCTGACCTTTGCTCTTTGCTTTCTTAATCTAGGCTACATTTTTCAAGATTCTAAGCAATCACCAAGTGACGGAGCCATCTAAAATCAATACTGCATACTTGTGTAAGCACTAGACATCAGATTGCAAGACCAGTGCCCAGCCTGGCCCAGAGATTAATGAGTTTACTGAGCAATGAAGTCTAACTACCTGGTCACACCTTTTTCTTGGCGCAATCAGCAGCCAAGATGAAGGCTGACTAGTGTGGAGACTATGACCTAAAATGGTCAACAGAAATGCTGAGATCATGTAACTGTTATCAAAAGATCAGATGGGAAGCTGTCCAAATGACCTTTTGACCATAATACCAGGAGCGTTCGTGTGGATACCAGGTACTGCCGTGAGCTTACAGAATTGATGTCTGACATACACAAGGCGCTCTTCCACACAAAAACAAAGACCAGGTGAGGTACTATTACTTAAAATCTTAAAAGACCTAAATTGAGATAGAATGTTATTTCTGTAAATGTTTTTGTAACCACGAAAAATCTGTGCCTGAAGGATGAGGAGGGAAGTGTTGAACATATCTCTTTAAATTAAAGTTCATTTTATTCTGGGCTTAAGTATATCCATTGACACTGGGCCAATTTATCTTCATGATCAGCTTCCTGAGGGCATCCTTGCTTGATGCCATCTGTCAGTGTCAGGTTCACTTCAACTAGCCTAGGAAGCCATGAAACCCAATCTGTGCACCTCCAGTCACATAGAAAGGCAAAAAGAGACCATTCTAAGGGCTGTCATTCAGAGTGGCCTCTCTTGAAATTCAAGAGATGATGGCACAGAAACCGAAACACACACCCAACTACAGGCAGTAATTGGGACACAGGTAGAGTAGGCTGGAAAGCTGTTAGTGTCACTGATAAGCATCTTGTATGGTAATAGTTCTTCTCTGTGGGGCAAGAATAAAGGTTCTTAACAAAATCTTACACACAGAAACAAATGTCCTCTTTGTCACTGCGACTGTGCAGAAGATATAGGTAGCCCCATAATGAAACCATTCATATGCCTTGGGAATATACACAGAACTACTGCCTATTTGTCACATCCACTCTGAAGGTCAGAACAAGATTAGGATCACTCTGAAATGAACCAACTCCTAGTTGGAGGGTACTCATAACTTTTAAGACTGGTTGGGCCTCAGGGTTGTTTTTGCTTTGTTTTATTTATTTTTTTAATCATCAGTATCTCCGTTCACAAAGAAGAAAATGGAATAGTCAAAAAAATTATAGAAGTAAAAACTGGGCACATACCCACCATGGGCACGCACATGCACACACACACACACACACACACACACACTACACATATATACACACACCACACATATACCACCCACACACAGTACAAACACAGTACACACTACACACACACACACACACACACACACACACACACACCATGAAATAAATAAAGCAAGACACTGTAATGACTGGTATTAAGTACTGAAATAGAAACTACTATAGTA
This sequence comes from Apodemus agrarius, assembly GCA_964023405.1. Lineage (NCBI taxonomy): Eukaryota > Metazoa > Chordata > Mammalia > Rodentia > Muridae > Apodemus > Apodemus agrarius. Next base: position 65,369,475 of record OZ030009.1, on the reverse strand, counting down.
CGTCATATTGAGGGTTGTCACGTGGACTTTTCAGGCGGTATACTTAATATAACTCATGGCCGTATCCTTTAGATTTTCACATTGCCTTTCCACGTGGCAGAAGAAAGATGATTCTTGTATGTGTTGGGGGTGGGGTGTTGCAATAGGCATGTGTGTGTGTGAGTGCACACAAGTGAAAGTCAAAGGCAGACATTGAGTCTTTACTTTTGAGAGGTGCTACTTGTAGCTCACCAGTTAGCTAGACTGCTGTGCCAGAGAGCTCCGGGATCCTCCTGTCTTCTGCTTCCCCAGTGCTGGGATTGTCGATTCCATTGCCACATCAGGCTTCTCGTTCCGTGGGTACCAGGGATCTGAAGGTACACACACTTAGGTAGCAAGTACTTAACAACTGAGTCATCTTTCTGGCCCCAGTGGTTGATTTTTGTTTTCTTTTCTCCCCCTTTCTTTAATATTTATTAATTACTTCTTTAATATTTTCTTCTCCTCTACCCCTCCTCTCTTTTCCCCTCCTTTTTCCCCTTCCCTTTCCTCACTTCTTTTTTGAGACAACATCTCATGTAGCCTAGGATAGCCTCTAAAGTCACCAGGTAGCTGAGGTAGGCCTCAAATACCTGATCATCCTGCCTCTACCTGAGATTACAAGCACCTGTTACCAACCCTTCTCCTCATCTTAAGGGATATATTGTCATACCCGTTCATAATTAGAAATCCGTATACCAGTGAGCAAAGATACCCATGTTTGTGGGAGAGAGATAGATACTAGAAAGGGAGGAGCTAAGATTGTAGCTCGGTGGTACGATGCCTGCGGGGCATGTGTGGAGAACTTGGTTCCATCCCTAGAATCACTAAAGCCAAAATGATAGGTACAAAGCAGTTTGTACTTTATTGAACTATAGGCCCAGTCACTTTTAAAATGAAGGTAGTAAGGGAGCTGGAAAAATGGCTCTGAGTTTATGAGCACTGATGGTTCTTTCAGAGGTCTTCAGTTCAATTCACAGCAACTACATGAAGTCTCACAACCATGTATAATAGGATCTGGTGGATGTCATCTTCTGGCCTGCAGGCATTCATATAGACCCTTATATATGTAAAAAATTAATCAACTAAAAAATTCATCTTTTCAGGGGGCATGGGGAGGCAGTGATAACTACCCTGCAGTCTAAAACTTTTATATTGGACTTTAGTTGATTTCTCACTGTTTGTCAGATGATATATCATTAAGATGATTGGTTCAGATACAGTGGAACAAAGGTTTTATAAGTTAAAGTTGAGTGCTTTTCTGCTAACATTAAGTAATGGGTTTTCTCTAGATCATATGCAAATAAGCTAATGGAAAGAGCTTTTTAAGTTGTAAGCATTCCCCAATATGATATTGTCTCAAGCCACTGGTGCGAACAATGGTTTATGTACTTTGGCTTCTCCATGTGGCAATGGATTTGTGTATAACATATAATTAAAGCTGTCACAGAAATAATTCATGATGTTCAGTTTACAGTGCCATGACTTCTGGAATGTTCTTTTCTTTTAAAAAGTCAGAAAACAATAGACTAGGAAATTAATTTATTGGCATGTGTGCAATTCAGAGCTCTCAGAGAAAGGGGAAAGTATCCAAGCTTGCTTTTTCATTTGGGATATAAACAAATTTGAGGTCACTGGATATAATCCACGGAAAGGAAGCACACTGTACTTAGGCAAGGAAGATGTCTTTGGCAGTCTTTTATTTCTTTTATATTTATTATTACTTCTGTTTTATTATTATTATTGTTATTATTATTATTATTATTGTTGTTATTATTATTATTGAAAGGCAGAGGCTTGGTGTGGTTGTGTAGTGAATGTGTAGCAATGTGCATGCTATGACACACATGTGGAGGTCAGGGGGTGGCTGTTTTTCTCCATCTACCTTCATGTGTGTTCCGAGGATCGAACTTGGGGTGCCAGGCTTGCTTGGCTGAGCCGTCTCACCTGCCCATCTTTGGAAGCCTGTTCAAGGATGAAGCTCTAGCTTCAGAGTGTGATAGACAATTCATTTCGAGACTTTTCTGGAAGGCAGTGTTGTCTTTAATTCTTCTTTGTGTTCCTCCTCCCCCCCAAAAAAGTGTGCTTTCTTTTCTTTTTAGCTTACTATATAATAATCTTGTTAGTGAAAACTTTTTTTAAAGCTATGAACATTTGTTTCACTTAATGACAATCCTGCCAGTCATACCAACCATTGTGTGTTGAGTGCACAGACATGAGACCAGTGATTTTACCCCTCAGAAACCAGGATTAAGATTATATTACATTTTTTATCATTCTTTCAGTCTTGCTGAGGGGAAGAACAAGTCATTAACTGCTAGATTCTCTTATAATTTTACCAGGTCTTAAAGGCAATACAACCCACATACCAGAACACAGGACATGGTTTACAAAGGACAGCGAGAGGCCAGAGAAATGCCAAAGAAAAACTGCTCATGACTGCTTCCTAAAACTCAGTTAATTGATGTTTAAAAAGTAAAGACAATCAACGATAAGGGAATGCTCGCATATGATTCTAAGTGCAGTCACTGTGTGCATGGTGTCTCCTAAGGGAATGAATGCTCAGCACTACTCAACAAGGAGTTAGATCAAAATTTTAAAATTTTGGTAATTTCATAGAGTATTAGGCCTATTGACTGGAAAAAAATCTTCCTTCTTTTTAGACTCTTCAAATTGTTCATTTAGTGAATTGCAGAACAAAACTCTACCTGTAAGTTAAGTCAAAAGAGCATGCCCAGCCAATTAGATATATGAAAAGATGCAATGTTGCATTTTATTCTAACATAATTTATCAAATATCTAACGAGGTAGAAGAAAGGGGTGAGTTTCGAAAACTGGGAAATCACGTGGGTTCTCTTTGGGAAACCTAAGAGAGACACTGAGTCCATAATATCTGAGACTTCAGGGTCAGCAATGCTGTCTTACCAGTATGAAGTCTAGATGATAAAATACATTAAAAATAGATAGACACAAAGAGGAAGACAAGAATTGCAGTTATGATTTTGTCAACAAAATCATCTGAGTGCTTGTGGAAGTCGTATTAGGATATTTAATTAGAGAATTTTAATTCTAAATGTTAAGTGTACATGAGTATGAAACTGTTTATACTCAGTGTGGGCATTTGCTAAGAGGTGGCAGGACTTACGGCCCTATAAGGCAGATGGGTCTTGTTCGTATGATCTCAGCAGTCAAGGCTTGTTGCGGGTTTGTCATGCATGGATTAGAAGTACTGCATGACCAAAGGTCATAGTCATTCAAGAAATCGCTCATGTGTTCAGCCCCTAAAGAGGCCAGGCCCTATCATATTACCATATTGAAAAGTGAAATCGTGACACATGAAGAGTCTGCTGCAATCTACAGTGAGGAATGAAGATGAGAGATGATACACAGACCAATTCTGGAAGTGTATCTATACTATGCATATCCTACCAATATACATCTGATCTATATACAGCCCTTCCAGGCTAAGACTATAGTGACACAGGGAAGGGAAACTGACAAGGACAACACGATGAGATCTCCAAGGGGATGGGGTTAGAAAAGGAGTAATAGTGACCCAGAAAATGAAGGCTGGAGAGATGCCATCTTTGGTAAAAGATCCCTTTTACATGCATGACTTACAAGTTCATACACTACACACCTTCTCCTCAATGTAGCCTGAAATAGTATCTGATCCTTAAGCTATATGGACATAACTAAAATAACTTATGTGAGAAAGTATTCTTGGAAGTAGCTGCTGTATTTCAGATGCATATGTGTTCATATTGGAATTGGGTCTTTTTAGTTTTCTTTTTTTTTCTTTTTGAGATACAGTATTGCTATGTTGCAGGCCTGCAACTTGCTATGTAGACAAGGCTGGCCTTAAACTTGGAAGATCTGCCTGCTTCTGCCTCCTGGGTTCTGGAATTAAAGGTGTGTACCACCATGTCCAACCTTGGAGGGTTTTGTATATAACAGAATGTTTGGTAATCAGATACTGAATAGATATATTATGATGCAAGCCTTTATTCTGGGTATTGTAAAGATTCACAAATACACAAACTACCATTTTAATGTACTTTCAAAAAAACTCTCAGCCTGCTTATCCTTTGAGTATAGGAAGGCTACTGATTTGCTTGAGTTGATTTTATAACCAGCCACTTTGCTGAAGTTGTTTATCAGCTGTAGAAGTTCTCTGGTGGAGTTTTTTGGGTCACTTAAGTATACTACCATATCATCTGCGAATAGTGATAGTTTGACTTCTTCCTTTCCAATTTGTATCCTTTGACTTCCTTATGTTGTCGAATTGCTCTAGTTAGTACCTCAAGTACTGTATTGAAGAGATATGGTGAGAGGGGTCAGCCTTGTCTAGTCCCTGATTTTAGTGGGATTGCTTCAAGTTTTTCTCCATTTACTTTGATGTTGGCTACCGGTCTGCTCTAAATTGCTTTTACTATGTTTATGTATGGGCTTTGAGTTCCTGTTCTTTCCAAGACTTTTAGCATGAAAGGATGCTGAATTTTGTCAAATGCTTTTTCAGCATCCAATGAGATGACCATGTGGTTTCTTTCTTTGAGTTTGTTTACTTAGTGGATTACGTCGATGGATTTTCATATATTGAACCATCCCTGCATCCCTGGGATGAAGCCTACTTGATCATGGTGAATGATCGTTTTGATGTTCTTGGATTCGGTTGGCAAGAATTTTATTGAGTATTTTTGCATCGATGTTCATGAGAGATATTGGTCTGAAGTTCTCTTTCTTAGTTGGATCTTTGTGTGGTTTTGGTATCAGGGTAATTGTGGCTTCGTAGAATGAGTTGGGTAGTGTTCCTACAACAGCAGGGGGTCAGCTGCTTCTGTCCACTGGTTGGGTGCAAATCTCTGCATCTGACTCTCAGCTGCTTGTTGGGCTGTCTGGAGGGCCGTCATGCTTGCTCTCTCTTTTGCTCTACAGCCTCAGTAACAGTGTCAGGCCTTGAGCCCTCCCCTTGATCTGCATCCCACTTTGAGTCTTTTGCTGGACCTTCTTTTCCTCAGGCTCCTCTCCATTTCCATCTCTATAATTCTTTCAGACAGGGACAATTATGGGTCAGAGTTATGACTGTGGGATGGCCCCCCTCTTCCTCATTCGAAGCCCTGTCTTCCTGCTGGAGGCAGGCTCTATAGGTTCCCTCTTCCTACTCTCAGGCATTTCATCTAAGGTCCCTCCCTTTTAGTCCTGTGAGTCTCTCACCTCCCAGGTCTCTCAGGCATTCTAAAGGGTCCTCCCAACCTCCTATCTCCTGAGGTTGCCTGTTTCCATTCTTTCTGCTGGCCCTCATGGCTTCAGTCCATCCCCCACCTCCATATCAGATCAGGTTCTCCTTTCCCCCCTTCTCTCCCCTCTCCCCAGCCTCATCTACTTTCCTTCCCAGGTTCCTCCCTCCCTCCTCACTTGTGATTGCTTTCTTCTCCCTCCCAAGAGGGACTGAGGCATCCTCACTTGGGCACTTGTTGACCTTTTCGAGTTCTGTGATCTGTATCTCGGGTCTTTAGTTCTTTTCTTTCTTTTTTTTCTTTCTTTCTTTCTTTCTTTCTTTCTTTCTTTCTTTCTTCCTTCCTTCCTTCCTTCCTTCCTTCCTTCCTTCCTTCCTTCCTTTCTTTCTTTCTTTCGATAATATCCACTTATTAGTGAGAATGTACCATGCATGACCTTTTGAGTCTAAGTTACCTCACTCAGGATGATATATTTTAGTTCCATCCATTTGCCTGCAAAGGTCAGGATGTCCTCGTTCTTAACAGCTAAGTAGTATTCCATTTTGTAAATAAACCACATTTTCTGTATCCATTCTTCTGTAGTAGGACATCTAGGTTGTTTCCAGCTTCTGGCCATCACAAAAAAGCCTGCTTTGAACAGTGGAATGTGTCCCTGTGGCATGGTGGGGTATCTTTTGGGTATATTCCCAAGAGTGGTATAGCTGGGTCTTCAGGAAGATCTATTTCCAATTTCCTGAGGAACCTCCAGATGGATTTCCAGAGTGGTTGTACCCAGTTTGCAATCCCACCAACAATGGAGGAGTGTTTCTCTTTTTTCCACATCCTCTCTAATATGTGTTGTCACCTGAAGTTTTGATCTTAGCCATTCTGATTGGTGTAACGTGGAATCTCAGGGTTGTTTTGATTTGCATTTCCCTAAAGACTAATGATGTTGAACATTTCTTAAGGTGCTTCTCAGTCATTGGAGATTCCTCAATTGTGAAATCTCGGTTTAGTTCTATACCATGTTTTCATTGGGTTGTTTTTTTTGGTGATTAGCTTCTTGAGTTCTTTATATATTTTGGATATTAGCCCTCTATGGGATGTAGAGTTATGATGATTTTTCCCCATTCTCTAGGCTGCTGATTTGCTCTCTAAATCACAGGTCTCATGGCAGGTACACAGGACCACACAGCAAATGCTCTTCCTGGTTTGTCTTTCGTCACTTTTTCTCTTTTTCGAATGTAAACTAAGACATTGCAAGCTTTCTAGATTACACAGATAGGATTTCTGCTTTTGTTGCATATTGAAGATCATGCACCTCTGTTGATGTAAAATGCTAGTTTGACAGTGAGTATCATAGCTATAAGAAAGTACAAACACCAAGAGAACTACTCAAACTCTTAGACTGACTAGTCAGCTTCTAAATGAATTTGCTTATTACTTACCAACAATTCTTTGGCTAGGAAACTTTCCTTATGATCTGTCAAGTGGTATTAACCCTTAATAGCAATGCAACAACTCTGCGTGTGTTGGGGGTGGATGAGTGTTTGCCTAATTTTTAGGCAAAGTTCATTAATCCTTATTTGAAAAATTAAGTCATTCACAAACACTCCTCATCTCTCAAAATGAATCATACACTGGAGAAACTTTAGGTAAAACTTTCGCTTGTTCTTCAGGAGGCTTTCCCCGGGTGTTTCCCCACATGATTTTACTGAAACGTCAGTTTCCCAAAGTTTGAGCAATATTTCCCTAGTGTCTGTCATATTTACTGACCATATGCTTCTTAACATTTTGTTTAACTTAATTAAGTTGCATTTTAAAAGGAAACTCTGGTGTATATTTTTCTTTTATGAAGTATATCGGGTAGTTTAACAGGAATGAAAACACTATCCACATATCAATGGAAACTAAACACAGGCCCATGGTTCTCCGGTGGTTTGGAGATTCTTTAGGAGATGGCTGCTGGGATGGACCTTGCCTGCTATGTCTACTGTGCCCCTCAAGAGCATGGCTACAACAAGATGAGTCTCCCATACAAATGACTCCTTACCTTCCAGTTACACACCCAAAGCAAGCAAGTAGGATGTCCTCTAGACAGGATTAAAATAGAGTGATTTTATTAAAATATCACAGCAAAGTCTACCAAAGCAAAGTTTTGTAGGTGTGGAAAATAAGAGCTGAAGGGATTTATAAACAATATAAAATTAATATCTACATAGGTCTTGTTTCTAGCTATAGAGTTTGACACTTTATAACATTCTATTTTATACCTTGTTCAACTTGGATCACACAAGTCAATGAGACAGAAAGTGTGAGTCACAAGTCATTATCGAGGACCTCTTGATTTCTATGTATTTGTTTTATAGCCAGGGATTGGACCTATGGCCTTGAACATTAGGGAAGTGCTCTGTCACTGAGCTACACCCCCAGTGTGGCTTTGACGCTTTTATGTAGTCCATGCATGACCCTCCTGTCTCTCCCTCTTGAGTGCTGGCCTTTTAGGCATACATGGCCATACTCCACTTAAACACTCTGTCTGTTGGTTTTATTTACTTGCAGTGCAGGGACTGAACCCCTGGCATACTATTACTGAATTACATCTGATCCCCTAATATGGTTTTCAGCAGCATATGAGAAGCAGAAGTTTCCCTTGAGGCAAAGTTAAGTAGAAAAGTGCTTTATATTGGATGAGAACAATTGCCTTTAACTCAGAACTATTTTTTTTCTTATTGAATTGGACAAATACTACTAAGCAATAAGATATTGAAAAACATTACATCTATTTATGTGTGTGCCTGTGTGTACACAAGAATTCATGTTGTATGTATATCTCAGTAGGGATGTGGAGGTCAGAGAAAAAAATGATTCTATCCTTCCATCTTGAGAGTCCTAGAGATCAAACACATGTTGTTAGGCTTAACAGCAGAGACCCTTAGGTTCTGAGACATTTTGATGGCTTTGAAAAATAAATTAATTCCTATTAAAATCTATAACTAATCTCTTTATATATATTATTTTCCATCTTTATGTACAGTTTGTTTTTACAGCTGATATTTTCCTTATACCTCCTTTCTTTATAATATTTCACATAATCCTTCCTACCATTACTTGCTGTACAACTAAGGGAGTCAATTAAATTGTTTGCCCCAAATCATGACTAGAAAAAGAAAACGGCAGGGCTGGGGCCTGCATAAATCTTCCTGCATTTCAATCTGAAGCTCCTTCTATTACACAACACTGCTTCCAAATGAAAGGCTGTCCTAATTTATAAAAATATCCACAAAAACATAAACTTAAGGAGAAATAGATCAATTAAGATATGAACCCTTGGGTTAAGGAAAGATTTACAACTGTTAAAGAGTCCTATAAATCTTGGAAATTCCCCTTCTGCATAATTAGACCTCAGCTGTAGCCTCGAGGAGTTCATGTATCATTTACATTTTGACAGTAAACCTTCAGAAAAGTTGACTATTCAGAGGTGAAAGATTTGGGTCAACATTATGTCAATCAGTAAAGAAAACAAAACAACTTGGAAGTTGTAATGTGAGCCCCTGGAGAAAAGATCGTGGAAGTTAAAAACTGTGTAGCAGCACCATGGCCATTCAGGTGCAATGCTCCTGAGTACAGAGATACGGGCTGTTTATATAAGTGACTTCAGAGGAAAAAGCACAATCACAAAACATCGTTCCAGCTTTTGCAAGCAAAGACACAGTGGGAAAGCAGACACTCTTCACGGTTGTGGCCGGCCAACTTCCATACTGAAAAACTACCTTTTTAAATACTTGACCTCTGACTTAGAACCCAAATTGAATATCTTCAAAGTATGGCACCTTCTCAAATAGAATCCAAATCAACAGGGCACTCATCAAAAATGGAGATTCTTAAATCTCAATGAACACCATTTATATCCGGATATCTAGGGGATGGTTTGGGAATCTGCACTTTAAAACAAATTCCCCCAGTGATAGGAAACGAAGTGTCACTCAAAAGTCCAAGGCGTGTAAACGCGGCTGGTAAAGCTAGCCTATTGACTTGTTAGTCTCTTCGGTGGTTCTGTGTGTTAGGCCCCACTCCGTGACCACTCACTTGGCGTAACAGGTTGGGTGCAGGTGCTTATGAATTACAATCAAACCCTTTCCGATGATGAGGGCTTTATCTAAACGTCAAGTTCATTTCCACTTGGAACACAGCTTATCAGCTGCACAGAGGTGGAGCGAGCAGAGGACATCTTTACAACGGACGCAGTCACAACTCTCAAAAAGGTAAAAAAAAAAAAAAAACCCTCAAGTTCCAACAGTTTTAAAAACTTAAGTATATGCCAGGCAGTGGTGGTGCACACCTTTAACCCCAGCACTTGGTAGGCAGAGGCAAGTGGATTTCTGAATTCGAGGCCAGCCTGGTCTACAGAGTGAGTTCCAGCACAGTCAGGGCTATACAAAGAAACCCTGTCTCAAATATATATATATATATATATATATATATATATATATATATATATATGTATATATATATATATATATATATATATAAACTTAAGTATAGGTGGAAATATATTTTTTTTTAAATTGCAGTTCTTGCAATACATTGTAAATTCTAGTCTACTGATTCCTCAACATTTTTTTCCCCAAAAGTGCTTCCTGACAGGAGCCTGATATAGCTGTCTCCTGAGAGGCTCTGCCAGTGCCTAACAATACAGAGGTAGATGCTCTCAGCCAACCATTGAACTGAGCACACGATCCCCAATGAAGGAGCTAGAGAAAGGACCCAAGGCGCTGAAGGGGTTTGCAGCCCCATAGGAGGAACAACAATAAGAACTAACCAGTACACCTAGAGTTCCCAGGGACTTAACTACCAACCAAAGAGCACACATGGAGGGACCCATGGCTCTAGCTACATATGTAGCAGAGGATGGTCTTGTCAGACATCAATGAGAGGAGAGGTCCTTAGACATGTGAAGGGCCAATGCCCCAGTATAGGGGAATGTCAGGTAGGGAAGCAGGAGTGGGTAGGTTAGTGAGCAGGGGGAGGGAGAGGGGAGAGGGGGTTTTCAGAGGGGAAACAAGAAAAGGGGATAACATTTGCAATGTAAATAACAAAAATGTCTAATGAAAATAATAATGAATGAACAGAGCAAATGGCTGTCAGGTCTCGGGTGTTAAATGGGCTCCTCAAAGTCTACACGGAGAGTGCGACATTTATAATGAACCCCAAGGGCTGGAAAGATGGCTCAGCCATTAAAGGCTAGGCTCACAAGCATAAAATATAATGACCCCCAAGCATTACTAGCTATTATGTCCTATAGCTTCATTTCCAGAATTGAAAGAACAAGGATGACGAATTCACCAGGTCCTAAGACAATCAAACATGTAGATACCTAAGATCAGAAAAAGTACCTAATACTTTGAAGTCTTTTAATTATCATATTATCCTATAAATGTTAATTACCCTTGTGTAAACAGAACACACACACACACACACACACACACACACACACACACACACAATGTAGACCAAATTGCGACAGCTTTGTGCTGCCCACCTGTGAAATTTAGGGCTTTGTTCAGTACACTCTCATCAGAGGCAAGAACAAGGCATAATGAGTGTGTTCTGGATGCACCCAGCGAAGAAGAGTGACAGCTATTTTCTTCTGTGAAAAAAGCATCAAGTTAATATAAAATTTAGTATCTTAAGAACAAAGCTTCTTACTAAAACTTTAAAGTCTTAAAATGTGAGTATCAGGTAGTCAACCACTCTTACTATAATGAGGTAGTGGATGCATAAAAGCCACAGGTTGGTAGACAATGAATAACTCCAGAAATAAGAAAGGTGAGGAGTGAGAAGGAACTGGAAGACACATCTGAGATCCATGATAATTAACTGTTTGGTCTCAACATTTCTGTGTCTTCACACAGAATGCTACATGATCTATAGGTCTGGAATTTCCACTTAAGATCACCTGCTTCTAAGTAAAGAAAAGACTTCTGGGCAGTAAAATAATTAAAACTCATAGCATTTTTACCAGTATGAGCATATCATAAATTTTCTAGATAAAAGCACTTAGACATGGTTAAGATTAATCTAACTTGCCTCAAGGATCCCACGTGGTCAGTATGATCTTGCAACAGAGAAAATTATAGTTTAACTACGAACACAGAAGTGACACCCATGCTGAGACTGGAAAGTAACCTTTATTTGAAATATAATAATGTCTTTTCAATACAATATTTTGTCTTCTCTGAGTTGGTAGACTCAATGGTCACTGTATTATGGCTCCTTTAAGATGTTAGGTTTGCAGGCTTAGAAATCAGTATCATTTGTTTATTCTTTGTTACTTATAAACCAGTGTTTCATCACAGCCATTCATAACATGATAAAATCTAATTATCTGACACCTCTGTTACACAATAAGTTCGGGGTAGAGTTTCAAAGACATGACTTGAGGACTTACAAATGTCAGCGTCTAGGGATATGGTGACTAAGAAGGGAAGACTGGTGTCCCTTAAAGGACTTATAGTCTGGTACAGGAAATAAGGCAGCAACCAAGCAAACAAACACAGGCAGGGAGCGCCCAATGTTTCTGAAAAGTCAGAGCAGGGTCATGAGGTGAACGGTGGCTGGGCACACAGAAGGTTTTATAGCCAGTGCCATGGTGAAAGAGTTCTCCACGGATGCCCAAATGATGAAACAAGACAGTAGAGGAAGGAATATTCCTGGTACATCCAAGAACAGCCTCAAAAGGCCAGCCAGTGTGGCTAGAACGGAGTGAGTGATTCGGTCCAGGATTGCAGAGAAGCCAGGGTGGGACGGACCAAGTTGCAGAACCCTACATGTCACGGATTGCTTGTAGCAAGACACAGAGGAATGGCACAGAGGTGGCCAAGCTGCTGTCAGACAGGAAAGATGGCAATATGTTGGCATAGCAGGTTCTCAGTTCAACAGCTATGCCAGCATCTTGCCTTCTCTCCAGTTCCAAGTCACAGGAGCCACACCACGCCTCTTTGCTGTTTTAATTTCCCACATTCTGTCCATCCACCTGAGGAGGGAAAGCACACTCATTAGTTGAAAAACGCAAGCTGTTTCCTAATGTAATCATACAGTCTTCCTTAAGAGTGTCCAATTTTGAAGGCAGTTATACACAGGGAGGTTGTGGTTAGTTCCTGTTTTAAATATTCCTTGAATAACATGAATCTCAGAATATTTGCTGCTTGTGAAATGACAAGGCGGTTCTCAAGTAAAATTAACTGACATATAATGAACATAAACTGACAATGATGAATCCAGCCATATTCACAGCCTATAGGAATGCAGTGACCTCAGTACAGTATTGCATACAGCAAAACATTCTGCTTGGCTAATCTTGGCCATTTGGATGCCCCTTAGTAATATTAAGCTGTCACCTCACAGTGTGTGGATATGTCATTGCTTCATGAGCTCTTAAACACATAAATCTCTTCAAGCCAAGAATTCACAGAGTGGACAAATACAGCTGAAAAAGTTCTATGTTCCAAGACATTCACTATAATATTGGTCTTCTTAATTGTTAAAGACTAAATTATGAATGGCCATCAATATTACAGACACCAACTAAATGAATTATGATGTAGTTATAAAATATTCTTTCCTGGTCCTTATAGAAGATTAAGGCACAATAATGACATTATGTATGATAATTTCTGTGTAAAATGTATACATAACAAGATTATGCTTATAACATTTTTCTTGAAGGGTACAGAAGTGTCTATTTTAGATGATTTTGTTATTTTAACGACAACTAGAATGATAAATTACTTTTGTTTTCTGCTTTACTAGGTTTCTGTTAACATATTACTTCCAAGCAGTAAATAAGTGTGCAGCAGAGCCACAGAGGTGAAGCCTTTACTCGCTCGGATGTAGCTCACACGAACTGTGTTTCCTAGAGGCAAAAGCTTACGTGTCCAGGCACTCAGCGGCACGCGTGACCTGCGTGCAGTACACTTCTCTCAGTTATCCAGGTTATGCAGGATCTACTGCCCAAGCCCCTTACTTTCTCGCCTGGAGTCAGGTACAAGAGTATAAAAATACTATTTGATGTAAGAATATTTAGGAGATGGTACTCATTATTATAAGTATATTTAATAGTTCTTGGTTCACCCAGCACAGCCCATGGTTCAACTATGAATGTCCAATGAATAAAGATTAGGTAACAAAATACAGCATACTATGAAGATTTCATGAAATAGTTTCTCAAAAAATGCTTGCGGGTTTTTTTTTTTTTTTCATTTTCCTAACCTGTTATGCTTGTGATTAAGATGCTAACACAGGTTACATCCCTTTAGAAGGTACATGCCACACAATTAGAAACACTCTGTGACTTTTTCAGATTCGTTTTATAAAATGAAAATAATTTCAGATTCACGTTACACAGAAGCATGACTGCATGTGATTATTTGATTTACCAGAGACAATAATTATCTGAGAATGTACAGGCCATTTGATGAGGCTCATTTAGGGGAAAGGTGGGGGCAATACAGGAACTCACATTTCCCTTCTCCTTCCTGCTTCCCTGTTTTAAAATGCGTCCACTTACAGTTCACACATCCAGAAGTAGAGAGTTCTGTACTCTGTCTCAGTTTCTTTTCTGCTGCTGTGATAAGATAACCTCACATAGCTGAAGGGAGAAAGCGTTTACTTTAGCTTGCAGTTCAAAGGGCAGCTCAGGAAGGCGGGGAGTCCAGGCGGTGAGGTGGGTGGTGGGTGGGCCGTCCAGGCTGATGCAGCTGCTCATTCTGTGTCCATTATCAGAAGACTGCAGAGAACACAGAGAGTTTCTCAGCTCTCCTCTTACACGTGCAGGGAATGCTCCCACATTAGTTAACAGAAACAGGATAATCGCCACAGGCATTCCTATCACCTGTCACCCAGATGATTATAGATTCTGTCCGTTGACAATTCACTCTTACCATTACACTACCCCTATAAAGAAAGTCATTACCATTGTTACACATGTGGATTTTTTTCACTTTAATATTTCTCTAATACTCAGTGAACCAAGGATTCCTAGTGACTGCTGGTAATATATCCCCCTCGTGACATAAACTTCAAGCCTCATCATACTTATGTTACAACTAGAAAATAAAACAAAATATGGATTATGGATCCCTGATTACAAGCCGTTAGCAGTTAAAGCAGACGCATAAGAGCTGCTGGCAGGAAAACCCCTTGAGGTAGGTACATGGGCCATTTATAATTTTCATATGCTAAAAGGATTTTTCCTTTTGTGTCTCTTTATTAGTGTAAATATCCAAATAAAATCCAAACTAATTTTTACTTTGAGACTAGCAGTCTGATTTCCTTTGTAAACAGTTGACTTGAGGCCATTCTAGAAGCAATGCTATCATGTCCTGAACACATGGGAGCAGGTGAGAGCTAGCGACCCTGGCTGTGTTTCCTATGCAGAGATAAGGAAGGAGATCAGCTCAGCCACAATGACCACAAAGCAGAACCGTATTCGATGATGCTTTCTAGAACGGGAATACAGTTTATTTAATGTGCCATGTTTAAAATATTTGTTCTAAAGAACCCTGGTATGGGGAGTTGCAGAAGTGCAGAATGTACTATTTTTTAAGTACAACATTATGGAAAAATTTGTGGTCCAATCAAGAACACAACTGTGGGGAAAACAACATTTACTGAATGTGTTGGGATTACTTTTGGGAACAGACAATTTCACAGGATGTGCTTAAAGCTACTCCCTAACTGATAGAAGCCAGATGTGTGTCTGCCTTGCATCTGCTGGGCTCCTAAAAGGCATATGTACACACACCCACACAACCATACACACAAACACAGAGAGAGACAGAGACAGGCAGAGAGAGAGACAGAGACAGATTATATATGCACACATGTATATATAGATTATAGTGAAAAAGATACCATTTTTTAGATATGGGCACTGATAATATGAAGGTCACTGGAAGGGCTCAAATCTACACAAGGACGCCATGTGTCAATGTTACACACTGTATAGCTTATTACATATAAAAATATCCTGATGAGAAGAAAAACTCTAAGGTAGAAGGGAAGTGTGTGTGTGTGTGGTGTATGTATGTGTGTGTGCACATGCGTGCACACACACATACATACACCACACACACACACACACACACAGCAGATCATAATTATGATCATAATTTATGATCACATAAAAACAGAAACATACACTTCAAACTGTACTAAAGAACCCAGCCACTCGGCCATACGAATTTCAGGGGAAAACCTTACAATGTGAGATCCTTTAAAAGAGTTTCTTCAAAAGGATGATGTATAGAAAAGAAAATGAAATAATATCACTTAGGTTTCTCAAGTGCCTTTTCAGTAGAAGGCCTGTATGTGCACAGACACATCCATCATTTATATAATTTTAGTTTTATAGAATTCTTTCTATGGAAGAAAACTACTAAAGACAGAACTGCTTTAATTTAGGAATAGTTATGAGGTTCAAGTGAATATTTGTATAACTGCTGCAACTACTAATATAGAGAGGAACTGCCCCAAACAAGATTTTATTCCCTGCTTGCCCCGTCTTGACTGCTGAATGGCCCCACCCTACGCTCTTCCTCATCCCCACCCTCTGTCTGCCTTTTCCCCAGCACAGACAGACTATCAGGCTTGTCTCCTCTCAGGGAGCCTCATTAATCAGTGTTACACCTTCCTACCCATTCTTGAGTTCTTTTCCTTTAGAGAAGAGAAAAAAAATAAAACTAACATTACAAGAATTCAGATAAACCATAAATGATAATAAACTTAAGTCTTCATGATTAATTTTTAAGTGTATTCTATACAGAATTAAGTTTTAGTTAGTAGAAAATGTGGAAGATAATAGGATCTCCAGTAAAGGAAGCTAAGATGAAGCCATTTTCTATTTGTTTAAATCCACAGCAACCCAGTGGGAAAGAGGGAACAAGAAGCAATTAGCTTTTTAAAGTACACCATATGACTATTCTCCCCACACGATCTTTATAGGAATTAGCTCTGTCTGTAAGTGATTACAGTGGTGTTGAGAGGGTCTAGTGACCTCACGGCAGTCGCTGATGGCATCAGTGCCAGGCCTACCGGACATCTGTTGTATGTGAATCACTGTTGGAAGTGAGGCTTGGGCATCTGGTCACAGTGAATTCCCAAGTGGGAGCTGGAGTAAAGGTGACTCTAAACACAGCACAGGCTGGATAGTGCTGGCACCACCTTTTACAACAAGAAAAAGCAGAGATGACATTAAGATGGATTCTAGAGCCTGTCCATATGACTCTACACTTGTTACCCTGGCCTTGAGCAAGCTGTAGGACTTATTTTGGCTGACCTGTGGTGTTAGACAGTTATGTTGCATGTATCGTAATCTGTGTGACACAGGTCACATGACAATACTACAATCTCATTCCAACCTGTAAGTGTGCTGGTAATTTCCTAATTAGTAAATCATCTACCTTGTCTAAGTCTTGTGCTTACCAGAGGCAAATGATACCTACTATCTATGGTTATAGAGAGATTCAAATGAGATATTATCATAATAACTAAATACAATGATGTATACATAAGCTTTCAACAACATCTGGCATATGAAAAGTCTTCATTACAACCTAATACACAGCTCGTTATAATTTCTACCCTTTTGGATAAATGTTAGTGATCGCCGTGAACTAGATACTTGTGCTCCCCACACCCCTCAAACTTCCTTCCTAACCCCTAGTGAGGCTGCACTTGAAGATGGGGCCCCTATGGTCCTTATTGGAAGGGGGTTCAAAATACCCATGGGTCATTGCCCACCAATAGACCGAGCATAGGGTCCCCAATGGAGCAGCTAGAGAAAGGACAAGGAGCTGAAGAGGTTTGCAGCCCCATAGGGGGAACAATAATATGTACCAACCAATACCCCCAGGCCTCCAGGGACTAAACTACCAACCACGGAGTATACATGGAGGGACCCATATCTCCAGTTACATAAATAGTAGAGGATGGCCATTTCAGATATCAATGAGAGGAAAGGCCATTGGTCCTGTGAAGCTCAATTACTGATTCCCCAGAATCTGGGAATGCAAGTCAGGAAACTGGAGGGGGGCTGAGTGAGCCGAGGGAGGGGGATGGGATAGGGGTTTTTCAGAGGGTAATGAGGAAAGGGGATACCATTTGAAAGGTAAAAAAATGCAAATAGATAATAATAATAATAATAATAATAATAATAATAAAAATAAAAGGTTAAGTAAGGTCATAAAAAGTAATGACCTGATCCAAAAAAGATTTGTGACCTTGTAAGAAGAGATGCCAGAGAGTTTGCTATACCACCTCCACCCCCACTCCCACCTTAGAAGGAAGTAAAGAAAAGTCTATGAAGACACAGCAGGAAAAATGGTCACCTGCAAACCAGGAACGCTGTCTGTCTCCTCAGAACCAAGATTGCCACATTTTTCTAAACGGTGGCCCAAGCAGAAGAATGCCAGGCCAGCAACGACCAATTCCTTCCTATAAGACCAAGGGACACTATGCACACCCCAGGTGTTTTCCCCAGTTTCACTCTGCAGGGTATTTTGGTGTCACTGGTGAAGGCATGCTGGCAATTTGGGCGCAATCACCATTTTTGCTCACATAGGCTTTTGGTCTATTTTAAAATCTAGTGCTGTGAATTCCTATCAGGACAGGGCAGTATTCAGATCCGAAGACTCCAAAAGCTTCCAGACGAGCTTCCAAATGGGGTTTCAAGGTGGAATGCAGCCTGGCCACATTAAGAAGGCTCTGGAAGGACGTCCAGGCTAACAAGCTACAGGGGATCCATGGTGAGCAGCAGCCCCGTTGACATTCCGCAGGAGAGGACAGGAGTGCTCGTACCCACAGCAGCTCCCCACAGTATGCAGGCACTGCATCGAGACTCAATTATTTCTAAGCTTCCTAAAGCCCTACAAGGTTAAGGAATTTTATTCTCTTCATAAAATCTGAACAGAGCTGCATGTGGTGACTTATGCTCTTGAGAGGCTGGGGCAGGAGAACTGATTTCAATTCAAGCCCACACTGATGCACACACACAGCAAGACCCAGTCTCAAAAAGCAAATGGACAGGAAGAGGGTGCTACTTCCCTCTGCACCGGATCCGTACACTCCCCCCCTTCAATATATATATATCCCCGAGGTCTCGCACTGAGCTAAATTCTGAAAACGCCAATTCCCACCAAGGAATGCACTCCAGGGGAGAAGCTGGAGTCTGGGCAGGTGTGTACGTTTCTAATGACTCCACCAAATTACTCAACTATAGAAGAGAAACAAGGAAACCCCAAGAAAACCTAGAAAGCCAAGGCCAGGAGCTCAACGTCAGAGAACATGTGAGCCAGAAAGAGGGCCTGGCAGGGAGTCCAGTGGATGGCCCTGCAGGCCATGGTGGCGATACAGGAAATGACATCAGCTGCCGACGATGCACATCTCTCTACCGGCATCTAAGGACATTCTGGACTCAGGAAGAAGTGCTTGTCCCTGTAGACGGCAAGGAAGCCTCTGGCCTGGATGCCTGTCATTTGCAGAACCACATATATTACTACAAATGTGTTCGTATTTTTTTTTTAAAAAGCCATTCACATACTCTTAGTGTTTTTGTTGCTGCTGTTGCTTTGTTCATATTGAAAAGGACTATTTCTTTCTAAAGCATTATTATATCTTGATTATACAAGGGCAGCACGGAACCAAAGCAGTTTGACACCCTGACAATGGCCACTAAAGTATTTCATAAACGCATTGCCTTCTTTAAGGCAGAAATATGGAGAGAACATTTTAAAATTAATTTACAGTCATTTACACTTGTATAGCTGCAACTGGAATTTTTGGCAGGAAGGACAAAGGGTGTATTAGTTGGGTAATTTCAATTTTGGTTTATGTTTGAAATTCAGGAAGAAGGCACACTGTCCCAGCTACACTATACTGCAAGGCATTTATTACACGGGCCCTGACACTGTAGCAAAGAACCAGAGTGACTGTGGTGACAACACTTGGGACCAGGCCCTTCTCAGTCCACTGAGATACCTACTCTGGAATTAGCAACACACAGGTTTTATAATAGCGGAAAAGAGAAACTGTAAACAAAAGATGTATGGCTTACAGTTTACTCATTTAGATAAGCTACACAAGTGTCTTTATACAATAAATCAAAAGATGCTTATTATATGGGAGAGATGGGCACTTTCAAAAATATCATTCTCTTGAAATTATACCTCGAAGCCCTATTAAAAATTACTGACTAATTTAGAATAATTCAGCTTAGCTACTTTGGAAACATTAAATATATGATTACTTGTAGTTGAAATACATATTCTCTTCAATAAACATAAATATTATGAATATTTCTTTTTGTATATCCAGAACAGAGTAATCACTTAGGTGCACACATAAGTCATCAGTGGGGCAATCATGGGAAACATAACTCTGTACATCCAATCACCTATGCACACAAGTATCTGTGTCGCGCTAGAGTTTTATTACTGACTTTATTTCTGAATTTACAAAGTATCTTAAAAATATAACCATAAGCAGCTCACCCAATCTCCACATCACAAAAGCAGAGTCCTTTACCATAAGTAGAGTACTTTCCTTTACCCTAGATTTTACAGCCTGGTAGAGCTGAGACTATACCCTTGTTGCCTGGGGTTGGACTCAAGCTACCTTGCTCTTTCTGGGAACTCCTGCCCTCACCCGGGCCCCACTAGATCAGAAATTCTCAGCCCTGGCTATCCACTAGAATCTCCACCTCTCGAAAACCTGCAGCACTCTGTACTCACACAGCGGAGTGAGCCGTTCAGACTCTGCAGAGAGCACCAATCCATTTATAAAAGTTCTGCAATGTGTATGGCAGTAGCTCTCACACAAATTTGGCTCTCAGATAGCTGGGTGGTTACATCACCACCAATTCCTTATCAACTAGCTAATAAAACAAGTATAGAGAAAACATAAGAAGCAGCCTCCATATCCTGGGAACTATTGGGAGAAGGCTCCACCTACAGACATGGAAGACAGAGTCTATAATCATGTGACTGTACACGGGGCATGATGTCATCACATCATCTATGTGCCCAGGGTACGCATCAGAAAAGGAGTGACACTGCCCCAAACGCAGAAGTTTTATTTTTGTGTGTTATGTTGGGTTTCTTTTTGAAATTACATAACAGGACTCGGTGGCTATAAACGGCTTGAGTTTTTTCTCTGAGACATTCTTCCTGGTCTCCACTGAGGTGATTTTGGAATATTCATGAATATGAGTAGCCCACAGGTCCTACAGAGCAAGACCTGATGATAATCAGGGTGATGCTTGTTCTCTGTGGTTACACGCCCACTCCTGCCACTGCTGACCTCTGTGGCTGAGAGCTGTTTATTCAAGATGCCCCCACATCCGCAGTGGTTTTCCATCGCTCTGCAGCTCTCAGGTACGTGATGCCCCGGTGGCTTTTCCCTCCCACCACTGCACATCAATTCGGGTTATCTGTCAAGTGAATATAATCAACTCATATCCTGATTAGAGCCTACATTTGAGGCTCCAAAATTCTTTTCTAGATACAAATTTTCATTGTGGAATTAAAAAAAAAAAAGCTAAATATGTACCAATGCTCTTCTAGGCTTACTTCCTCCAAATTAACAATCTACCACGGAAGCTATCCTAAAAATCAAATCAAATCAAATCAAAACCTATAGAGTCAATTTCCTGATTTTCAGGTTTGCCCAGCTAGGAGACTGGTAAAAACCACAAGGAGAAAACTTGTAGTGCCCAGTCCCTGGGCTCATTCCCTAGGGGCTACAATGGTTGACTGTATCTGTCAACTGCAAGCCAAAGGGCCTTTGTCTTTACAGGTTCTAGCAACCACTGAACTTATGCTTAATGTGTAACCATTTTCTTTCCAGACAGACCCATGGATTCTCTATACAGTTTCCTTTTATAAAAATCACTCCTTTATTGAACCCCCCATAAAATATCCCAAGTTGCTATTTCCTGACAGGATCTTGGCATATTTCTTGGTCAAAAAATATATTTTTGTTTGTAGTAAATATATTTTGCAGTGAAATAGTATGTTTCACTATTGTCTTCTAAGAAACTCAGTTTCAGTGGTACCATTATTTTGGACAGATAGTCACCATCACAACAAAACAGAATGGGTCTCAACTGGAGCCCCACCCCCCCATGCCAGGTATGAGCTTCCCAGCCACTGCTGGGTGCTAAGCAGCCCAGAGCAGAGGTGGGCGAACAGAAGGGCTGCAGTGGGGACCCCTTTCCAACCAGTATGGTGGTATTTCCATGTTTCACAGTGCTTCTAAACCAGTTGAGTATTAAACTGGTATATAATGGTGTCCACATAGTATGATTAGCCAGAGCAAATAAACACAACAGGAAAAATATATTACCAATAAAAATTTATAGTTGAGTAATAGCTGGTTTTAGCTATTATCTTTAAAAATAAATAGCAGTAAGTGGGGATGCATTCCAAGACTCCAATACCTTCTACTATTTCTATATAGATGATAAGGCTTTAAATTATAAGTTAGGCACTATAAAAGATTAACAATAATAATACTGAACATTTACAGGAATGTGGTATCATAAAGCTTATTTGAAACTCATTGATTTGTTGCTTCTGGAATTTTCCATTTAATATTTTCAGGCCCCAGTGAATCATGGGTATCTGAAACTATGGAAAGCAAAACTCCGATGAAGGTAAAATCTCTATTAAATGTGTTCTCAATTTATCCTGCCATTAAACAGAGCTCTAAAGAGCAAAACTAAGCTATTTACTTTTAAAAACTGGAATACAATTTTTAAAAGTGCTATATTATAAACTGGGTATTAGAAACTCTTAGTGATTGCAATATTTGTTTGTATTTCATTTCATCTCAATAAAGACTCAATGCTTAGTTTTTATATTCCAGGGCACAGATGAGCCCAGGAAGCTCAACATGGATAGTTAACAAACACATAGAGATGGTCTTTAGGGTTTCCATTGCTGTGAAGAGACACTATGATCAAAGCAACTCTTATAAAGGACAACATTTAATTGGGGCTGGCTTACAGGTTCAAAGGTTCAGTCTATTATTACCAACACAGGGGAGCATGGCAGTGTCCAGGCAGGCATGGAGGAGAGTTCTACATCTTGATCTGAAGGTGACTAGAAGAAGCCTGACCTGTCTTTCAGGCAGCTAGGAGGAGGGTCTCAAAGCCCACTCCCACAGTGACACACGTCCTCCAACAAAGCCACACCTACTCCAACAAGGCCACACCTCCTATTAGTACCACTCCCTGGGCCAAGCATATTCAAACAGATGGTGAGCAGAGAAAATGAACACAATACTCTAATACAAACAAAAGTAGAAACGTCTATGATGAAGGAGGACGAGGGGAAAACAGAAGTCCTTTGACTGGAAGGGGTCACAGAAAGCTTCCCATGAGAAACGCCTGTGCTGGGCAAGAGTGACTCCAGAGGTGGGAGGGAGAGGTGGGCACACGCAAGGACACTGACTACTTGTGAATGAAAACATCCACGGAGCCGCATTAGTATGTATAATTAGTGTTTATCAAGACATTTTTAAAAGATAGGGGGCAGGAGGATCAGAAGCTCAAGGTCATTCTTACTCTGTAGTGTGTTTAACGCCAGGCTGAGATACAGGAGGCCCTTTGTCAACACCAACTAACCAACCAACCAAATCCTAGAAAAGACAAGACGGTGCTTCCCTTGTCTCTAGGGAAGAATGAGGAATCACCACATACCAACTGCTCAGGCATAAGTCAGGCAGAGACCAAAAGGAGTAGGCTCTGCTGTCTGTGTCCTGAAAGTGTCACCTGCAAAGAGCCTGACTATGACAGCAGGGAACATCATTTATGGAAGATACACCTACCACGTGACAAGGCATGAATGACTGTTTGCTTTTAACTGGAACCAGATTATGAAAGATTCATCAGAAAGGATCATGTCACCACTCCTGGAATTATACTCTTGTAGGGAGTTTCTTTGCCTACTACAGATTATACCTACCTATATTTGCAATATCTTCCTTTTTATTATACTGTTGCAGTTTCCTGATCACACAGAACTGAGAATTACTTATATAATTGGCATTTACGTCATTCCCCACTGCCACCGTGTTGAATATTAACTCACTTTTGATATCAGTAAATGGTGTAGACGAGAGTTGTAAGTATTAGCAGCAAGGACAGCAATAAACAATGTACTACATTAGAATAATTGCCCGAAAAATAAAACCGCCAGTGAAAACAAGTTTCCGAAGTTCACCGCAGAAATTATTTTTAAAATGGCAAGTTATTCTAAGCTTTTAATTTGTAACTATAGTTTTGTTTTAAAAAACATGTTTCAATGCTAATATTTTAGACCAGTCATTAGGATGGATAAACTCTGAACTTACTATTATTACTTTTTGCTATTTCTCAGGTTAAGCATGGTAAAGCAATGGTCCCAAATCTAGAAATACTAAATACATATATCAGGCCTAGGATCACAGCACAGTCTCAAGAGTGAGAAATCAAATTAAACCCTGTCTATTTTGCTTACCATTAAAGGATTTTATTTGACCAAGCCAAACTTGTCAGTTTTCTTCTGGATGAAGTAAATTATTTTCTTAGAAGCACATACTTTACCCCACTTAGATGGTTCCTCTTTTGAAGCCCAGGCATCTTATTAATAAGGATATTTTAATAGTCCTATTTCCCTCAATTATAGCTCAATTTTACCCCACCTGCCTTCAGTGAGATATTCACTACAAAAAAGGCAAAGCGGGCTAGAGTTCTTTTAAAGTTTCAAGAAGTTAATTAATATTCAGCAAGCACTTTGAAGATAAAATGTAACAGTCTAGAATAATTGCTTTTTATTTTTTCTGTGCTGGGCATGGAAGCCAAGGCCTCGTGCATGCTGGGTAGGCTCTCTGCCACTAAGCTATATCCACAGATCTACTTTTTAAGGTAAAAATAAAACCATGGGGGCTGCTATGCTGAAATCTTTTATGACTGGTCTTTGTTTTTGCAT
Source organism: Apodemus agrarius (assembly GCA_964023405.1). Classification (NCBI taxonomy): domain Eukaryota; kingdom Metazoa; phylum Chordata; class Mammalia; order Rodentia; family Muridae; genus Apodemus; species Apodemus agrarius. The sequence continues at coordinate 65,345,213 of OZ030009.1, read as the reverse complement.
CCATGGTTCAAAATCACCTCAAAGTCATCAGAACTATAAATATAAGATAATTAAACTTTTGTTTTCTTTCAAGTAAATATAAGGTCGATCCAAAGACCAA